>JARHVA010000007.1:5005625-6226250 GCA_037957365.1 Torreya grandis | reverse complement strand
TCTTGGCAAGAAAACTAGGAACATGCAATAAAGATAAAATTTGTACACCTAATGACCTTACCAGACCTTACACACTCTCACATGATCAATTCATTATAGAATGAATCAATATCAATATTCTTATTGATCTATCTATGACCTAGAAACCTAAACAAGTTAAAATTTATATAGTGCTTGATGATGCTCTTGTATCATATTCCCCAGGTGAAAAATTTTAAAATCTAGTTCATGATTTTTTTCCTCTTTTTGTTAATTTATTGGTACCTTGCTTTGTTCATCTACATTCCTACCATTTTCTTCACTTTCTCCTATATTGTGTGTGTCTTCACTAGCTTCTTCCTATGCACATTTATTCTCTTCCTCATAGTTTCTCTTTAAAAGTGTTACCAAATCTTGTTTTTTATATAAGAGCCTTAGATAGGACTTTAACTCTTCAGTATCTTATTTTTTTACAACTCTTATCTTCATTTCATTCATCATTGTCTTGATTTAAGAGCTCCAATAGCTCATCTTCTGCCTTTTTGATGTCTTTCTTATCTCCTATGAGCTCCAAAGAATCTGATCCTTGTATTATTTACCTCCATATTAGCTCTTCCTCTTCATTATATTCTTCCATTTATTTATTTTTAGTTTTAATTTCTTCTTCATAAGGTACTACAAATTTTACTATAACTTGTTCTTAGTGTGCATCAAATTTGGGATTCAAGCAATATTACCAAAATGACAATACAAAACCCAAAAATTAATGACACCAATAGAAATGGATATAAAAAGTTAATCAAAATGATTAAAGCACTCTTACCATCATTTTTACCTTCTCATAGCTCCATTTCAAGACTTTAAATTCAAATGATCAAACTTGTAGACTTACGATGTTGGATTGCTTGTGAAAGCTTGATAATGGCTTCCTTGTGTTGGGTGAATATTTTGTCACCAGCTAACTGATGAGAAAAATAGGTCTCTTCAACCATAGCATAGCGAGATTAGTCATCCAGATGTGTGGTTTTACCACATCAAAAGGGGACAAATCTCTCCTCTCATCAAGGGGAGGTTCCCTTATAACTATGAGGGGCTATATACTATATATATAAGTAGAAAATAACACTCGGGGGTAGGACAACACCATCCATCTCTCTTTTTTAAGAGATGATGTACACAAATAGAGGAGAAAATCCTAGTGAAAACACTAAAGCCACTTCTCTTCTTTTAGAAGTGTTCTTGCAGGGGACAACATGAGTTCTTTCAAGTAGGATAAGTAACTGGTAATAGAGTACAGAGTAACCAAAAATCTAAGATGTAGCACAAAGTCTCCACCTTGACTGCCCAAGAGTGAAATACGAAGAACAATGGGGGTACAAAGTCGTCCTAAGGTCCTTTACACAGAAAGAAACTAAAAACACACACTAAAAATAATTATGTCAGCACAAAGTTTGAAAGTAACTAGTTTCAGGACATCTTCCTTATCACTTTCACTAGTTTTGCCTGGTAGTTTAAATAAAGAATAATGCGTCTAGAAGATAGACATAAGAACAATCTTTTAAAATGGCACAAGCTATGATAGCATAAAGTCTGCAAGTAACTTTCTTTCTCATTCAGATAAAATAATATGAACAACAATATGAGCTCAAAGTCTCAGTATTCGCCTTTCAATTTGGGCAGAGTTTTAGCTTAAGAGATCAAAAAGATCTCCTTTGCATAAAATGAGATATTACAATATATAGCGCTCCAAGAAAGACTTGGGCACTTGTTTTCATGGAATGGCCCATGTTGTGCATTCAATGCCTTAAATGCATTTTCAATTCTGTCAGGGGGGCCATGCTGGGACAGGGCGGTTGCCTTAACTGTGGTGTGTCAATTCATCTCAAATGTCTTCTCTTGGGTCTAGATCATCTGGTGTCTGCACAATTGTCTATTTTTCCATTACTTCTAGGAAGAAAAATAGGCCACATCCTTGATTTGGTGTGCTTCAGAAATCTAATTGATTCACTGTTTCACCTACTAGAAATAACTCCCTTGAAGATATTTTGGCCTTTCCCTCTTTCTGTTATGATTTGAGCCCTCAGGCTATCTTTTCCCCTTTCTAGTTTTGTCTTTTCTTGGCATTTGAGCTCTCAAGGCTATATCCTCAGCATTGCTGGCTCTTTACGCTCTTCCATTAGCGATTCTTCCCTTTAGCATTTTGGCCACTGAATGCATTCAAGCCCATGCTCAAGCCTACAAAGATCAACAGTTATTTTATTGCCACAAATTTGGTGTCTTCAGGTCCATCATCCTCCTTAGCAATTCCTTCATGTCTTTCTCGCTTATTTTGGCTACTTTTCACTGATCTCAGCAAGTGACACGTGGCATTTTTTGCTTTTGTGAGTCCTACGGAAGATGACATGTGAAAACTTTCATCGAGCTCCTAAAAACACTATAGAAACATTCGAGACTCATTTTGGATTCATACGGATGAAGACACTTGTCACACTCTGCTTAACCTTAGTAACTCACCCAGGGCCCACCACAGTCCTTATGAAATAAAAGGAAGAAACTGTGGATGTTGACACTTTTCAGCTTCCACTGAGTTATAAAGAAACACGTGGCACGTTCTGTAGCTTTGAAACTTATTAAAAATTGTGTCCTAGTAGATGACACTTGGTAGCTTCCACTTCAACTCTATAAGGGACACGTGGTAGCTTCCACTTCACTTTGAGGTTTGATCTTTCCTGGGGGGTTCTTGCTTCTTCGGTGGGCTTTGGCTTTCATGCTTTTTTCATCGAGCTTTTCCTTCAGACAAAAAATTTGAAGGAATTCCTTCAGACAAAATGTCTGAAGGAAAGATTATTTTCTTTAGCCATTTCAATCATTTCAATTTATTTGGGCTTTCTTCCCAAGTGAATTCCTTCAGTTTTGCCTTGGTCATTCTCCCATTGAAAAATACTTCTAAAAGAATTCTTTCAGCCTCTTTTACTTAGTCATTTTCCTGATGGATTTCCAACTTTGTCTACTTTTACTCACTTCCCTCTGTAAGGGCACTTGGCTTGGTTCATTTCCCTCTGCAAGGGCATCTTTTTCCTTTGGCTTTGGGGCAGCCCCTTGAACCTACCAATTAAACTAGCTTGTTTGAACCAACTTTGGTTCAATGGTTCAACGGTTCAATTGATTCATTCTTCGTTATTTGGCTAAGTCTTTTTGATTTTTTAAACCAAGCGCATTGAACCAATTGGTCATTGAACTCGTTGAAATGTTGAACCAAAATGGTTCAAGGTTCAATGGTTTAAGCCTTTGTTTTTTTGCTAAGTGTTTGAAGCCATGGAATGTTTGAACTTTGAACCTTGACAAATGTGCTTAACTCTTACCAACAACATTGAACCTTGAACCCATTGAACCCTTGAACCTTTTTGGTTCAAGGTTTAATGGTTCAATCCTTGCTTAGAAGCTTGCCAATTGAACTCTTTTGGTTGAAACAAGGCATTGAACCAATCTTAAAAATGCCTAAGTGTTGGAAACTTGTTCTTTTGATTGAACTCGCCTGTAGAAGCCTTTGAACCTATTGAACCTACTAATCCCTTTACTAAAAAATCTTGGAAAATGAGGAAATTGAATGCTCAGAACAAATTTTGAAAAGGGAAGAGACAATTTTTGGTCTTACAGGACCAAAATAGTTCATATGTTGTCCCAAAAATGAGAAAGCTATTTTTGGGGACAATAACTAGCTCCAGTTGGGAAACTTCCATCAAATTAAAACTTGGAACAGCTGAGGGGAGTAAAAACCAAAATCTCTAGTGCCTTGAAGTATGCCATTGGGCTATGGAGTCATGCTACCCAAAAAGAAAGGCTCCAAAAAATGAAAATGAATGACACAAAGACTATACAAATATACATATGTACAGGTGAACTTATCTGATACTTCAAGAATTGAAGTGATTCAGACACTGCCCATTGTGAGACAATCAAAATGGCATTCTATCCTGATAAACTAGTAGGAAACCATTTTGTCCCCAAAATTGGTGATGGGCGAATGGAACTCTCCACCAAGAATCACATTTCTTGTGCACTCCTTTTGGTTCTCTCTTCTTATGCCATGGCAAGATGCGGTCTCCAATCTGAAAACCATAAATCTTTGCTCTCTCAGCGAAGAGTTCCTCTTCTTGACTTTGGCACACAGTAGTATGGTCCAGTACCATAGCTTGTTGTTCTACTAGTTCAGTCTAGCACATGATTTGATTGTCAGAATCAAAATCTTGATAAAACATTAGTTCAGCATCTCCTTTAGCATGAAGGAGTTTGACACCCTTGTCTTGAGCAGCCTTCAACTCAAGTAATAAAGATTCGTACTTGGTAGTTTTGTTGGTGTTGTTGAACTGTGACTCATGTGAAGCAGGAGAAATATCCCCTTGAGGAGATTTCAACATCATCCCAGCTCTGGCAGAGGAATTATTTCCATCAAATTCCGAAATCTAAACATCATCAGAAACTGATCTTCTATCAGATTTTGCTTCATTAGAGAGGGAAGATCCTTTTTCATCTGTACTGCACCCTACTAATTCTTTTGATGTTTTACTTGAATAAATATTTGGATCACCACCTATAGGAATTTCATCTACTGGAACATGAACATCCTCAGTAGACAGAAAATAATTACCCCTGCCTGAAGACTCAAATAGAATTTGAGCTTCAAGTGATGATGTCTGAGTGACAACATATTTTGCCTCCTTTTCAAGGAGCAACCTCTTCATGATGCCTTTGAAATGGATCCTTGCCTCAGACAGGTCCATGCTCAACTCTCCTCCAACATCCTTTCAGAAATTTCATCCCAACAGATTGATGTATGAGGTTGGGACATCAGCCACCAAGACTGTCATCTTGATTCTCTTTTCTAAGAATGCTGCAAATGTAAATTAGGCATCCTTGATCTGTCCCAATAGTGGCACTTGTTTGTTTTATATGGAGAAACATCTCCAAAATGTCTTGGTCAATGTGAGACCAAGAGATTCTACCACTTTGGTAGGCATGACATTGTCTGACGCACCTGAGTCTATGATACAATTGTTCAGCTGATGTCCATTTATCAGTAGGAAAACATAAAATGGTTCAGTCCTTTTGAAAGCAGTAAGAGGAGAAATGACAAGGCTATTTTGTGTGGACATGGGAGTCACCTTTAAAATTGCCTGTCTTACAAGGATGTTTTGGTTCTTCACACACTAAACCAATTTATCTAATTGCTCGGGATGGGACTGCAAAAATTCAAATTTAGACATTTGAATTTTGGTTTTATTTATGTGGTCAATTATTTCAAATGTCTAGAATGAGCTAGGAGCAGAGGATGGGAATTCATCCTTTTGATTTTTGTAAGGGGGAGGACTGGACTATGAATTTGAAGTAGAAGGCGTAGGGGTATTTGAGGTACTTACCTTTCTGGAAATCACTGGGTCCTTTGGTTAGAAAGGCAGAGTGGTCCCACATTTAGCAATTTAAATTGTTGGTTGAGGTCACTCCTCTATCTTTTCTTTATCAACTTGTTGGGATGACTGGTTCTTGGACCAGGTAAACACTGCGTAATATCTCTCGACTGCTTCACCTTTACTTTTGGGTTCATCCTGGTAATTCAAGAAACCAATGTGGGAGTCACCATCTGACTCTTCTTGACCCTCTGTGAAGAGATCAGCATCATTTTCTTGATCAAACTCAGGTTAGAAAGAGAAATCATGTTCAGTTTCTAGATATCTAACTACTGAGTTGTTTGGAGGTGCTTTAAGGGTAAGGTTCCTCTGTGGGGGAGGAAGATGATTTAATTGCCCTTGATTCTTGGCAGCATTGTCTTGGTATGCCTAATTAGAGAATGTCCTCCTTGGCATATCTTGATTAGGAGGAGAAGACATACCTTGGGCCATTTGTCTTTTCAAGGCTAATAGTTTATTTGCCAGCTTTTGCACCATTTGATCCATGGTGCCTGTAGATGGATATTTAGAAGATGAAAAGGATTTACCTCTATTTGGATCTCTCCTTATCTTTCCAGCTAAGATAAGGTCATCTTCTACCTCAGTATCCAAGTCTTGAGCAGTAACAAGGTCTATGTGTCTAGCCTGTCTCAGCAAAAAACTCACTTCAGGCAACTGTGAGTTGATGAAGAAGCATTTGAGGTTTTCAAGTGTTGGCTAAGAAATTACAAGAATTTGGTTCCTCAGCTTGTCAAATTTTTCTATGAAATCCCTCATAAGTTCATGAGGTTCCTTCTTCATCTATGTGAGTTAGGATAGTAAGGCATGTGCATCTTCTACAATCTTGAACCTTGCTTTGAATTTGGCTTTAAGTGTGTCCCAATCAGTCACTGACCGAGCCTGTAGATGGTAGAACTAGTCTGCAGTAGCACCTTGAAGTGTTTCCACAAATAGCCTGACTGTTATGTCTTCATACTTCACTCTAATTACACCATAGGCTATGTTGAAGGCTGCAATGTGTTCATCAGGGTGAACTCTCCCATCCCCAAAGAATTTGGGGAAATTCTTTCTTGAGCTGCGTGGAAGTTCATGCAGGGTTGGAGTCAAATTGAGTGGGCCAAATGAGTTACCCTATGGGCCTTGAGCCATGATTTGATTATGTAAAAGTGGGATAACAAATCTGGGTGGAGTATGTATAGGCAAAGCTCTGATAACAACAAAAAAAGAAGCTTTGCTTTTTGTTGGTGACCTGGTATGGGTAGGAGGAAGAATCCTAGTTTGTTGAAGGTGAGGTTGTGGAGGAAATAAATCAAAATTGCTATGCTGCACCAACTCAAAAATAGGGTCAACAACACCTTGAGATCTCTAGTTTTTGGTATAATGTGGAGTTGCCAAATTAAAGAACAAAAAATGGAAAAGAGCATGATATGCTTCAGCTTGAAGCTTGAGACTTCAAACTGTGTGCTCTTCCCCAGCAGAGTCACCAAAAACTATTAGGTGAATATTTTGTCACCAGCTAACTGATGAGAAAAATATGTCTCTTCAACCATAGCATAGGGAGATTGGTCATCCAAATTTGTGGGTTTACCACATCAAAAGGGGACAAATATCTCCTCTCATCAAGGGGAGGTTCCCTTATAACTATGAGGGGTTATATACTATATACATAAATAGAAAATAACACTCAAGAGTAGGACAACACCATCCATCTCTCTTTTTTTAGAGATGATGTACACAAATAGAGGAGAAAATCTTGGTGAAAACACTGAAGGCACTTCTCTTCTTTCAAAAGTGTTCTTGTAGGGGACTGCAGGAGTTCTTTTAGGTAGGATAAGTAATTGGTAATAGAGTAACCAGCAATCTAAGATGTAGCACAAAGTCTCTACCTTGACTGCCCAAGAGTGAAATACAAAGAACAATGGGGGCACAAAGTCATCCCAAGGTCCTTTACATAGAAAGAAACTAAAAACACACACTGAAAACAATTATGTCAGTACAAATTCTAAAAGTAACTAGTTTCAGGACATCTTCCTTATCACTTCCACTAGTTCTGCCTGTTAGTTTAAATAAACAAGAATGCGTCTAGAAGACAGACATAAGAACAATCTCCTAAAATGGCACAAGCTATGATAGCACAAAGTCTACAAGTAACTTGATTTCTCATTCAGATAAAATAATATGAACAACAATTTGAGCTCAAAGTCTCAGTATTCACCTTTCAATTTGGGCAGAGTTTTTGCTTAAGTGATCAAAAAGATCTCCTTTGCATAAAATGAGAGATTATAATATATAGCACTTTAAGAAAGACTTGGGCACTTGTTTTCATGGAATGGACCATGCTGTGCATTCAATGCCTTAAATGCATTTTTAGTTCTGTTAGGGGGGCCATGCTGGAATAGGGCAGCTACCTTAACTATGGCATGTCAATTCATCTCCAATGTCTTCTCTTAGGTCTGGATCATCTGGTGTCTGCACAACTATCCATTTTTCCATTACTTCCAAGAAGAAAAATAGGCCGCATCCTTGATTTGGTGTGCTTTATAAATCCAATTGATTCACTATTTCACCTACTGGAAATAACTCTCTTGAAGATATTTTGGCCTTTCCCTCTTTCTACTATGATTTGAGCCCTTGAGCTATCTTTTCCCCTTTCTAGTTTTGTTTTTTCTTGGCATTTGAGCTCTCAAGCCTATATCCTCAGCTTTGTAGGCTCTTTATGCTCTTCCATCAGCGGTTCTTTCCTTTGGCATTTTGGCTGATGAATGCATTCGAGCCCACGCTCAAGCCTGAAAAGATCAACAGTTATTTTATTATCACAAATTTGATGTCTTCGGGTCCGTCATCCTCCTTAGCAATTCCTTTGTGTCTTTCCTGCTTGCTTTGGCCTCTTTCCATTGATCTCAGCAAGTGACACATGGCATTTTCCACTTTTGTGAGTCCTACAGAAGATGACATGTGGCAGCCTCCACCGAGCTCCTAGAAACACTATAGAAACATTTGTGACTCATTTTGGATTCATGCAGATGAAGACACTTGTCACGCTCTGCTTAACCTTAGTAACTCACCCAGGGCCCAACACAATCCTTATGAAACAAAAGGCAGAAACTATGGATGTTGACATTTGTCAGCTTCCATTGAGTTATAATGAAACACGTGGCACATTCTGTAGCTTTGAAACTTATTAGAAACTATGTCCTGATAGACAACACTTGGTAGCTTCCACTTTGACTCTATAAGGGACACGTGGTGGCTTCTGCTACACTTTGAGGTTTGATATTTCTCGAAGGGTTCTTGCTTCTTCGGTGGGCTTTGGCTTTCAGGCTTTTTTCGTCGAGCTTTTCTTTCAGACAAAAAGTCTGAAGGAATTCCTTCAGAAAAAATGTTCGAAGGAAAGCTTATTTTCTTTATCCGTTTCAATCATTTTAATTTCTTTGGGCTTTCTTCCCAAGTGAATTCCTTCGGATAAAATGTCCGAAGGAATTTTGCCTTGGTCATTCTCCCATGGAAAAATACTTTCGAAAGAATTCTTTTGGCCTCTTTTACTTAGTCATTTTCCTGAGGGATTTCCAACTTTATCCACTTTTGGTCACTACCCTCCATAAGGGGACTTGGCTTGGTTCATTTCCCTCCACAAGGGCATCTTTTTCCTTTAGCTTTGGGGCAGTCCCTTGAACCTACCAATTGAATCGACTTGTTTGAACCAACTTCGGTTCAACGGTTCAACGGTTCAATCAGTTCATTCTTCATTATTTGGCTAAGTCTTTTTGATCTTTTGAACCAAGCGCATTGAACCAATTGGTCGTTGAACCCATTGAAATGTTGAACCAAAATGGTTCAACAGTTCAATGGTTCAAGCCTTTATTTTTTCACTAAGTGTTTGAAGCCATAGAACGGTTGAACTTTAAACCTTGACAATGTGCTTAAATCTTGCTGACAACGTTGAACCTTGAACCCATTGAACCCTTAAACCTTTTTGGTTCAAGGTTCAATGGTTTAATGGTTCAATCTTTGCTTAGAAGCTTGCCGATTGAATTCTTTTGGTTGAACCAAGGTGTTGAACTAATCCTAATAATGCCTAAGTGTTGGAAACTTGTTCTTTTGATTGAACTCACCTACAGAAGCCTTTGAACCTATTGAACCTGCTAATCCCTTTATTGAAAAAGCTTGGAAAATGAGGAAATTGAATGCTCAGAACAAATTTTGAAAAGGGAAGAAACAATTTTTGGTCTTGCAAGACCAAAATAGTTCATATGTTGTCCCAAAAATGAGAAAGCTATTTTTGGGGATAACACCTTAAAACAAAATGGATATGGATTTTGCTTATATTGGCTTGATGAGTATCTTGAAGAGCTCTTGATTCACTTGTGCACTTGATCATTGACTTTTTTCATTAGCTTGAGAAAGGAGGAGTGTCTTAGTTTTATAGGTTAATGGAGGATGATCTTATGGTCCAAATTTGAATTTGGACCATAAAGATCTAGGGTGGAGGATTTTCCATGAAATTTTTAATTCCATGGAATCCTCTAGAATAGAGAATTCTAGAGGAAGAGGGCTAAAATGGAGAGATTTCTAGAATTTTCCAATTCTATAATTATCTTCATAGGGTTTTAGGGGTTTAGAAAAGGCTAGTGTAGGGTGGTGGGTGGGTAGTTAGGATTTTATTGAATTTTAAAATGGCTAGTGGGATTAGGGGGTAGGTTAGTAGGTAATAGGCCTTGTTAGGGGTTTAATGATGGGGTTAATTAGTTTTTAAACTAGGATAAAGGTTACATGGGATATTGGTATGGGCATGGAATTTGGGCCAATGGGTTATAACAAGGAAATAAGCAATTTTAGGCTAAATTTGTGGGAATTAGTATAATTAGCAGGGTGGGCACATTTTAGTGCATACATTTTACCCCTCTTTGAAAGGGTGTTGTGAGTAGTCGAAGTAATGGCCTTTCAAAGAAAAAAATTATAATATGGATGATTGATGGTTGATAAGTGGGATGTAGGATGTTGATGTGATGCCTCCTCAAGGAAGCATACATGGAGACAAACTGACCCAGATGGTGACTCGATTAAAACATCACGAGGTAGGGAACTGATAATGTTGATGGGGTATGGGATACTTTTTAGTGGAGCACAGGGATGCCCCAATTGGGATAAGTGGCTCAAGTGATGGGTCTAAATAGTAGACAATTTGTCTAGAAAGTGATTTGGTGATAAAAAGGGTGATTTGATTAAAATTTGAGCAAATGATGGGTCCAATAGCAAGGACACATGCTTAAAAGGCTTGAAAAGATAGGATGATGATAATGAGCCACTTATCATAAAATTTGGATTTTTTTTGTATAAAGATTTACTTTGGGGATAGTGATAATGTATAATGATTTGTGAAATGTTGATAGGGATGTGTTCAGAGTTCAGAAAGGGAATTAGGTTGGTATGCCTTGTTATTGAAAGAAAACAAAAATTTAAATGGGGGTGGGTAAGTCATGTTTTTGGGATGTTACTAGGGATGTTGATAGATAGTAGAATGGATTTAATTAATTTTTTAGAGAAAATGGAGAAGGGGTTTGGGGGGGTGGATAAAGGCCAAAGGGACTATTGGGGAGCTTATTTGCACACATCACTTTTAGATATCCATAGCACAAGCCAATCACAATAGAGCGTATTACTCAAGCTTCCCACCATGAAGAATGAGTTCATGTACACTAGAGAGAGCCATAGGTGGGGCCATTAGTAAGTGAAATGTTGTAAATTATATTTTTTTGTACTTGTTTGATGTTTTAGATTAGCTAGTTATAGACCAAGAAAAATGAAGAGCACCATGGGTATGCAATCCCATGACTACAAATTTTTCCCTCAATCATGGGGTTATAGATGCAAGTGGTAAGATTGTTAGATTTGTGGTGAGATTATTAGGGAAGTGGAAAGATTGTCAAGGAAGTGGTGGGATTGTAATACTGTGAGTGGGTAGTCATGAGATTGCAACCCCATGATTGAGAAATCATGAGATTGCAATCCCATGAGTTGGAAATTGTGAGATTAAAGTCCTAAAAGTAAAGGGGTGGTGAGTTTGCAACCCTATGACTGCTAGTGGTGGGATTGTAATCCCATTAATAAAAAATAGTGATATTGTAATACCACTACTAGGATAGTAGTAGGATTATAGAAATAGTAGCAAGATTAGGAGAGGGGATTAGTTGGCTAAGTCTGGGATTAGAAAAGGAAAAATTATCTAGGGAGATAGCTAAGGGAGGTAGTAAGTTAGGTAGTGGAGGGACTTAGGGTGTTGGATGTGAGATCGGATCATGGGTTTTAGGGTAGTTAGTGTAGGATGAGTTATATGAGAGGATAGGTGAGGGTGATAGATAGGATATGTATAAGAATCACGTAGGTATGGGTGATGGTGATGATGATAAGTTGTTTTTGTTTATGATGCAAGAGAATTTAAGGATTTTGGCATCATGATCTTGACATCCTAAGATCTTTCATGAGATGTGGCACATGCTACTAGAGGAGTATGAAGTGTTAGAGTTGGTGGGGCTATAAGATGTGGTGGTGATGCCACCCATTAGGATTGATCATGCATTGATTATGACATTGGTGGAGAGGTGGCACTCAGAGACCAACTCATTCCACTTCATGATGGGTGAGATGACCATCACTCTAGAGGATGTGTATAGGATTTTTCACTTACCAATGATGGGCATGAGGATATATTGGAGATACCAAACTTTGATGAGGATACTACAATAATTGGGTAGTATCTTACAAATTAATGTGTATGATAGATCCGTTGACCTAGACAGGTGTCAGTGGGAGGGTACTTTAGACCGACTGACCTTGGTGGTGATGGCTCTTGTGTCTAGTATTTTATTGTTGAACAAGAGTGAGTGATGGTTTCACCTAGGCCTAGGGGATGTAGTTTTTGGTATGATTCCTGATCACTGAGTATTTGCATGGGGACCAGTGGTGTTAGCCCACTTGTATAGAGAGATGCATTTAGGGGCGTATAGGGGAGCATGGAACTTTGGTCCCTCATTGTTATTATAGATCTAGAGCTAGGAGCACATCACTATCTATCATCCATTGGGGACATTAGTAGGGTCGAAGCTAGGATATCCCATGGTTTTTAGATGGCAAGTGATAGTGGGAGTTTCTTTGGGCCATGCAGGAGATATGGTTTTATATAGGGAGGCCTTTGACACTCTATGGCTAGATCAAAGAACTTGGATGCCATATAGGGGCATCACTTTTGGATGGGGGATGAGGCATGTACTCACTTTATGCTGACCCCATGTTACGTTACTGGTAGTTGGGATTATATCATTGAGAGATATAGGCCTAACCACATACAATGACAGTTGGGTTTTGTCCAGGACATGCCTCTTCCTAGCACATTTTTACACTGAGTGAGTGAGAGAGGCCTTATTAGGGGAGGCCAATAAAGAGGCTTGACACTATTTTTTATTATGATTGAGTAGTGGCATGATAGTGTGATTTTGAATCATTGATATCGAAGCCAGGGTGACTATTGTATATGAGCCTAGTGGTAGGCATGGGTGCCTAAGTGATTGACTGGACCATGAGTGGTAGTCAGTGGGGCAGTGCATTGGGTATTGGTAGTGTGGGCTTAGATCCATAAATGATCTTGTCATTGGAGATAGGTGAGGGTTTAGGAGGTGGTGGATGGAGGGGGAGGAGGGGAGGATGACATGGATGTGGATGGAGTGGATGGGGGTGATGGATAGGGACCATATCTAGGATAGGTAGGGGTGTAGGTGGTTCCATAGGTGCATATTCCATAGGTGCCAATATAGCCTATGATGCTAATATCTCTACAAATTCCTCAAATTTAGTTAGTAAGAGGATTCGGACCTTCTCATCCTCCTAGATCAGTATAGGATAATGCATTAGTAGTGATCCTATAAGAAGAGATCTAGGCATGCATCATAGAGATTATGAGGATTACTTAGGAGAGAGATTAGTTGCATACCTGACTATAGGTTGCATGGAGTCAGGAGGATGAGAGGCTCACATAGGCCCAAGGGGAGATCTCCATTGTTTATACCTAAGTGGCATCGAGGGATGGAGAGTTTTCTCATCTATGTGCATAGGTAGTGGTGCTATAGGGGCAAGTTCACAAGAGGGATACATAGATTGTGACCTTAGAGGCCCAGGTTAGGTAGCAAGGCACATTGTTGGATCAGCCTAGGGATAAATAGCCACTCTCTAGAGTTAGGTAAATGACATTTCAAGGTAGTTATCTCCTTTACATGCATGGATCCAAGGACTATAGGGTGAGTTGACCATACTAGAGAGGGCCCAAGATGCAACTGATGAGGGTTTGTAGGGGTAGCGGATGATGGGCATGATGAGTGAGATCATGTCATTGACTCGAGAGGCCCAGTATTATAAGACCCTATATGAGAGCATAGTACAACTTGAGTAGAGAGCCAACTCATTCAGGATAAGCTAGTGATCGATGTGCTAGCCTTTGAGAAGTAGGGGGTCAAGACCACCACCTTCACCATAGCCATGAGATTTTTGATATTTTCATTGCATTGTATAGGGGATTCTTTTGTATAGCTCATTCTTTCCCCATGGGCTTGATGTAAATTGTATATGTTTTTTGACATTGATCCCATGTGGGCCTTTGGACCATATGTGTTTGATGAGATGTATATTATGAGGATTCATGATTTTAGATTCTTATGTAATAGTTTATGTGATGGACCTATGTTATGATGCCTATGGATGTGTGTACTTATGGATGTTTGTATGATGATATTATTATGATGATGTATGGATATGTTTTGATGATACATGTGATGGCCTTTATGATGATGATTATGATTTATGAACATGCTTTGTAATTATGCTTATGGACATATGTTATGGTTCTTGATGCTTTATGTGATGACATTTATGGTTTATGTTATGGTTAACTGTTGAGATGATTTATGTGATGATGTTACAATGATTTATGGATGTAGATAATGGTGTTTTATTCACATGTGTTATGATTATGTTATGTTTTGAGATGATTTATGGATATGATGTTGTTTTTATGAGTTATGGCTATGTGTTATGGCATTATGATATATGTGATGTATTTTTATGATGATATTTATGGATGGATATTATGATTATGATGATGATGTTTTTGAATGAATTATGATTTATGTTATAATTTATGGTGATTATGATTATGATTTATGTGATGATGTATGGACATTATTTATGGTGAGTATGATTTATGTTTCATGGACATGAGTTATAATGATGATGTATCTAGATGGATTTATGATTTATGGGTTTGTGTTATGGAGATTACAATGTATGTGATGATGTTTTTAGGATACATGGATATGTTTTATTATGATAGTGTTGTCATGATTGATATACCTTATTTATATGTTAGTGGTCTTATGATTTTGCTTCAGTGATATGGATTAATGTGAATGTTGAATGTGATGCTTATATGGCTAAATGGGATGTTTGATATATCTTATGATGGATGGATGATAATGTCATTTTGAGATATGATAGTGTTTATGTGATGGATGATGTATACGTGATGGACTATTTATTTTGAGAGATTTATGTGAGTTATATTCATTATGTGAGATATATTAATCCCCTGCTTAGCTCAGTGATTGCCCCATCATATCAATGTTCCTACATCATGGAGATATAAGATGGGTAGGTTTAGGTAGATGCTTGATGTAGTGGGTAGGTAGAGTGGATACTTTTTGGTCATTGGCTTAGCACATGGGTAAGGTTTGATTTAGGGATGGGACTTGTCCTTTTAGGAAGAATATCAAGATTATGAGTATATGCAATCCCTTTTGATGCCTAATCTTCATGAGATATGTTAATGGTCATGAAGGGACCATGGCATCATATCAAATATGCATGAGGGGAACTCCATTTAAAGGGGATGATTCATTCAAAGATGATTATTCAATGATCATCCAAGCCATCATCATTCCCATAAGAAAAATTTATACACACATATATACAAAATTAACTAAAGAAACACTTCATTTATACATGCACATATGACATTCACATACATGCAAACATTCATGTTTTTCATAGAGTGATTATGAAGATGATGATGATGATGATGCATGAAGGGGTTGAGGATAGGATAGATAAATATGGAGATGATGAAGTGAGAGTGATAGGAGTGGTCGAGCTATCCTTGGACATGAGGAAGTGACCAAGTGTTGGCCACATCGTCTGAAGAGACCTCAAGCCAATGTAGTTATGGCTAAGAGATGGAGGATGATGATGATGATAAATGGTGGGGATGATAAGTTATAATGATGTAGTGAGAGTGAGGTGAGGGTGATATAGGAGCTATGTATAGACTATGCATGGTTCCCAAGCATTTTAGTTCATGAAAAGGCTCGAATCATAGGTCAAAAAATAAGAAGTCAGGATAATCCTTCTAGGAATCTGAATCATAGTGACCCCATTATAGGATAACTCTTGATAATGAAGTGGTAGAGATCGATCAGAATGTCAGGCATGGGTGAGAATGGTCCATTATGATGTAGCTGAGGCTAAGAGAAGACATGTCTATCATAGAGATCTTTTCAAAGGGAGTGGATAGAGATTATGAGTAATGATAAGGCTTGGGGATATAGATAGTATCTCCAAGGATAGACAGATGAATTAGGAAGGTCCCTTTAACAAATGGTCCATGGGTAGCCCTTGTTGTCTTTGTTGTCAAGATGTCAATTTTTGGTTAGTAATTCCCACTTATTTGAGACCAAGGCCAAGTTATCCTTACCATGGTGTTGGGAACCAATTTTTACCATGGTACTTGCCCAAGGTGCTAGTGAGATAGTTTTCACCATTAGATGGATTTTTTTTATTTTTTATTTAGATTTGGGATGATGAAATGGAGATAGGGATGGGAGATCCCATAAATGGAGGATGCCAGGACTATGCATAAAACCACTTGAGGTGCATGATGTTCATGGGATCGTCTAATTCTTCTCCTTCAAGTGTGGACAACTTGTATGCTCTTGAGCCAAATTTATCAACAATAACATAGGGTCCTAGCCAATTTGATTCAAACTTTTCCTACTTGTCTCTTTTTGCATTAGTATTTTTTTTATTTTCCTTAAGAACAAGGTCACCTACTTCAAATTCTTGAGCCTAAATTTTTTGCGATACTACTTTTTGAGCTTATTTTGATATGTCAAGAGGTGATTTAAGGCTTTTTTCCATTATTCATCTAGGATTTCCAACTCTTGTAAGAATTTCTATTAGTGGTTATGATTAGTGATTATGTCTCGTAATGAGAGATGAAGAGAAGGGATTTCTACTTCCACAGGTAGTATAGCTTCAGCTCCATATACCAAGGCATAGGGGGTGGCCCCTGTAGCTGTGTGGACATTAGTGAAATAAGACCATAATGTTGGATATAACTAAGTATGCCAATTGTGTCATGCTTGATTGATAGTTTTCTTCAAGATCTTGATCAAAGTCTTGTGTGTTTCTTCTGCTTGTCCATTACCTTGAGGGTAGTATGGGGAAGAGAAATGTTGTGTGATGTGATACTTTTGAAATAATGCCTCAACATATTGATTCTTGAAATATTTTCCACTATCTGAGATGATATTGGTGGGGATGCCAAAATGGTAAATGGTTTGATTAAGGATGAATTTTGATATTTGGAGGCCAGTTGTGTAAGTTAGTGGCATTGCCTCTACCCATTTAGTAAAATATTTTGTAGTTGTTATAATGAACTTATGTCCATCTAAGGAAGTAGGATTGATTTTGTCGATCAGATTAAACCCCATATAGAAAAAGGCCACGGACTCATGATAAGATGTAGTTCTTGTGCTGGTACATGAATAAGAATTCCATGCTTTTGACAAGCCTCACACTTTGACATGTACTTGCAGGCATCTTGTCCGATGATCATTCAATAATATCATGTTTGAAGGACCTTCTTGGTGAGAGCCATTCCACTGATATGCCCCTCATAGATACCATCATGGACCTCCTTGATGGCTTGAGTGGCCTCATCTAATGTTAGACATCTTAATAGGGTTTTATCATAACTTGTTTAATAGAGCATGCTTCCTAGAATGGTATAATGACCAATTCGATGGATGAATTATTTTCATTGAAGGTGATTTAGGTTAGGAAGAAGGATATTTTCATGAAGCTACCGATAAATATCATGCTACTAGGGAAGATTGGGATTATCAATAATGTAAATTTGGAGAGGAGCCAGTGAGTGATGGGTCAAGGATATTAATTGCTCAATCAAAAAATTGCCTTTTAGGACATCTTCAGGAAGGTCAATGAGGGAGCCTAGAGTGGCCATAGAGTTAGCTGCCTTATTGTTTGCTTATGGTACTTGGTCAAATGTGATGGATTGAAAACTAGTTTTTAACTGATCTACCAGTTGTTTATATGGGAAAAACTTTTCATCTTTTGTTTGGAATTCCTCATTTACCTATTTGATGATCAATTGAGAGTCCCCAAATACCTGTAAGTGTTGGATGTTCCATTTTATATAAAAATGGAGTCTTGTTATGAGGACTTCATATTCTAAAATATTATTGGTATAGGCAAATGCGAGATGAAATGCCTTAGGAATAAGATCACCTTGAGGGGTGACCAAAAGGATTCCTACCCTTGACCCATGAGTATTAAATAAGCCATCAAAGTATAATTTCTAGCTTTCTATCTATGAAGTGTTTGTGATAGATTCATCTAAAAAAGGAGTGGTAATGGGCTCAGTCAATTTCAATGGAGCTTTTGCCAGTTGATCTATGATAACCTATCCTTTTATAGATTTTTGATGGACAAATTTAATTTCAAATCACTAAGCAACATGATCCATTTAGCTACTCATCTTGTTAATGCTGACTTGGATAGGAGATAATTTAAAGGATCTATTTTGGCAATGATATATACCCAATTGTTAAGCATATAATGCCAGAGTTTTTGTGATGCAATGACTACAACCAAACATACCCACTCAACTGGTGTATAATTTATCTCATATGATATTAATGTATGACTGAGATATTAAATATCTTTCTCCTTTCCTTGATCATTATGTTATGCAGGCAAGGTGTCAATGGAATATGGTGTATCAGATATATATAAGAGAAATGGCTTGCCCAAAACTAGCAGAGACAAAATAGGAGGATTTACCAAGTACCGTTTAAGACTTTTAAAAGCTTTTTGATAGTCTTCATTAAAATTCAAAGTTGCCTCTTTCATGAGCAAGTGAGTGAAGGGATGACATTTATCAGTGAGTTGTGAGATAAAGCATCTGATAGCCTAGATTTTGCCTTGAAGGATATGAAGTTGCTTAAGTGTATGAGGAGGTGGCATTTTAGTTATTGTTTAAACCTTTACTGGATCCACCTCAATACCTCTCTTGGATATAATGAACCCTATCAATTTTCTTGATGTTATGAAAAAAACACACTTTTTAGGGTTCAACCACACTTTATATTCTCATAGTTTTTCAAAATTTCTATAAGGGACTGTAAGATGCTTAGATCATAAGCAAGACATCCCTAGGATATCATCAACATAATATTCCTCTATTTCATGGATCATGTCATGGAAGATTATATTCATTACTCATTGGTATGTTGCCTTTATGTTTTAAAGGCCAAAATCCATGACTTGATAATAGAATGTGCCCCATGGAGTGATGAATGTTGTTTTGTGTTGGTCTTCAAGAGCAATTTTGATTTGATTATACCCAAAGAATCCATCCATGAGAGATAGAATCGTGTAACTAGTAGTTAAATATATGATCATATCAAGATTAGGAAGTGGGAAATCATCTTTGGGGCATGCTTTATTGATGTCATGGAAATTAGTGCATATCTAAATTCCACCTTGTGGTTTTGAGATAGCGACTATATTAGATATGCAATCAGAGTGGTCAATGGGATGAATAAATCTTATATCCAAGAAGTTTTATAATTATTCCTTAACTAGTAGTGCCACCTTTGGATGCATCTTGCATAATTTTTATTTGATGGGTTTGGCATTGGGATGAACATCTAGATGGTGGACTAGTAATGAGGGATCCAAGCCTAGCATATCTTCATAGATCCATGTGAAGACATCAATAAATTCCTTGAGCAATGCAATGAGGATTTCATGCTCTAATTGAGTAAGATATGCCCCCGGTTTCATGATCTTGGGATTTTTTTAGTTCCAATATTTATTTCTATGACTTCCTCAATGAGTGAGGGATATTGATCTTGTAAATAAGGGGGGTACTTGATTTTTGGCATGTCAGAGGTGATAATTCTTGGCAGCTCAATGCCAATGTCTAAATACTCTTATGATTGGGTGGGGCTGAATGGGATTTCATCCAATCCTATGGAGGACTCTTGTTCTTCTTCTGACCTTTCATCATCATCTTGAATGCTCAATGATTCTTCTTCTTTGAAGTATGTTGATTCACAAAAATTAATATAAAATCCTTTCTTATGATCTCTAGATGGCATAAATTATGGCCCTCATATATTCAAGAATGGCCTCATCATTTTAAAACATGTCAAAGTTAGGATTCTATTTGGTATCCTAGTCTATGAGGGAAGGATAATAGAGGGAGATGTTAATGGTGGAGATGGAGGTGTCATAAAAGAGGTTAGTAGTAGCCAGCTCTTTGAATTGGCTATGAACATAACCTATTTTGATATCCTCATTGGGGAGAGTTTGCTCATTAGTCAGGATAGAATCCACAATGATATTGAATGGTTAATCATCATATGGTTTATATGCTAGACCAAAGTAGGATGAATTATCTTGGACATCGATAGGCTCTAATCGACCTTGTTCTTGTCTTCCTAGTCCCTTTCCTTTATAATTTATGTTCTCCATCATACGGTGGACTTTGGGATAATTTTGTTGGGTGAAATGAAGATATCATCATCAAGCATGAGCCAAGAATCATCTCCATCTTCACTATGTTCATCAATAAGAAACCTGCACTCTTAAAAGCTATAGGCCCAAATTGGTATTTGATGGGCTTGACTTCCTTCATCTCAGGGGACCCATAGCTTTGGGGAGACAATGAAAGATGACCGATGTAAAGGGTCTTATACTCATATTCACCATAATCAGTAGATGTAATTTTTAATTTGGTAAGATCTAGTGTTGGGGTGGATGTGGACATTAGTTGATCAGGAGAAATATATTTTTCAACCGTAGGAATGAGGATGGAATTCTCAATGTCTTGAGATAATGATGGAAGAGTAGATTGATTCATTTGACAACTATGATGGATGATGATTCCAAGAATGGTCACTTACATTCCTAAATGAGGGAATTTGAGACCCTCATGAAGGGTATATGGGATGGCTTACATTTCATGAATCTAGGGTCTCCTGATAAGCATATTATATGGTAGGTCCACATTGACCACATATACCAAGGTTTAGTGAACTATGGGTCCCACAATGATAGGAAGATAAATAGACCCAATAGATGGTCACTCTTTATCATCATATGCCTTTATCATGATGAGAGTATGCCCAAGTGATGATTCAGAGTGTCCCAACTTATTTAAGAAGTCTACATTACAAAATTTGAGTGTCAATCCTCCATCTATAAGGACATAGGAGACACAGTGATGGGTAATGCAAACTTTAATGTATAGTGGATAATTATGGTGTGGACTAATTGGTGGTAAATCTTAAGCATTGAAGGTGAGTTGTTGGGAGGGGGTTAGATGAGCTACTAATTCCTGAAACTGGCTTATGTCCAAGTTACTAGGCACCTTTAGGTCATTAAGTACTTGATTTAATATTTCCCTATGTAAAATGGATGTTTTAAAGAGATCCATAAGGGAAACTTGTGCGGGGATATTCTCTAGCTATTGAATAATATCATAAGATTTATCAAACCCATTTTTAGCTTTCTTATAAGTTTTCCCCCTTGGTATAGTGGAAGAAGTGGATGGTTGTTGGGATGATGCTGTCAGAATGACTATTTTGTTATATTAGGTGGTGATAGTACAATTGGTTGTGGCCAAGTTAATCTTCAAAATAGGAGATGTAGAGCTATCATATGTGGGGATATTATGGAGTTTTATGGTGTTAATATAGTGATATGGGACATTATGGTAGTCAGTGCAATTGGAAGAAGATGCCTAACCCTAGTCTCATTATGGTCTGTGATTCCTTTATTCATGTTTGGGAAGAGGATCTTTATAGATACCCAGTTGTCCATTTCCTGATTGACTAGGAGTGGGCTCGCCTTCTAATTCAATATCACATTTTTCAATCAAATCTTATACATAGTGTTTTAGTTGCATGCAATTTTCAGTATCGTGTCCCTTTACCCTATGGAATTTACAATATTCATCATCATGATACTAGTCTAGTTTGGGTTGGTGATTATCTACGAGCCGTATTTCTATAAAGGTGATCATGTTGGACATAACCAATTATTCTAAGATAGTCTATAATGGGATCCCCAACCTTTTAAGAGGTTATTTGCCAATATGGGGTCTTGGCTTATCCTGAAGAACCTAGATGGAAGAAACTTGAGGTTGTGGTAGAGGCCCTTTCTTTTGGATGTTTTGGACATGTTGTACTTGTTGCTTAGATTCCATCACCCCATCTTTGATAACATTCTTATTTTTATTGAAGACCTTGGATTTGTTTGAAAAGGATTTTTTTAGCATTTGAAGCATGCTTATTGTGACAAAATAGCTTGATGGTTCCTTTTTCTATGAGGGCTTTTTCAATTTGCATGTCCTTTTTTATAATCTCATCAAAAATTTTCACACACTATAGTTTTAGCTGATATTTCATTCTATATAGAGGTTGTCAACAAATATTTTGACCAAATCCCTTTTGAGTACTGTACATCTCAATCAACTTGCCAATGATTGCCACCATTGCAATAAATAGACAAGGCTTTCCCCATTTCTTTGTTTTGTGTTGT
Organism: Torreya grandis; assembly: GCA_037957365.1. Taxonomy (NCBI): domain Eukaryota; kingdom Viridiplantae; phylum Streptophyta; class Pinopsida; order Cupressales; family Taxaceae; genus Torreya; species Torreya grandis. The sequence continues at coordinate 6,203,877 of JARHVA010000007.1, read as the reverse complement.
AGAGGTCAATAATGGATATATCATGCTCTATATTGAAGGATAAATATATGATGAATTGCTCTGTTAGTTATCCAAAGCTTGAAATTAACCCCTTAGGAAGGTTCATGAACCATTCTAATGCTACTCATGTTAGAATTTTAGGGAAGAGCCTTAATAGATAAGCCTATTCATAGGCTACTTCATGACAAGTGACATAAAATTCTTGTACATGATCCCTTGGGTCCCCTTTTCCTCAAAATTTGAGGGGAATGGGATTTGTAGAATGCTGATATCCAAGGGTGATGAGCAAAAATCCTCATATTTGTATTTATAGGGTTTCTTTCATCATCCACTTGTTGGAGGGTTTCTTTCATCATCTTCCATTCTTAGGTGAAGGTAGGATCCCTAAGAGGATTTATAGTTTGGTTATGGCTTCCTTATGGAACATGGGTATGATGGTTGTTATTAGTGGCATGATTATTATGGCTATTGTTGTTGACACTATTGGGGTTTTAGGCATCATGGGAGGTGTTGGTATTATTACATTGTGGGGATGGTGGGCATTGATTTTGAAGGAGGAGGTTGATTTGTTGTGTAAGTTGATCTAAAAAATCCTTAATGGTAACCTATCTCCTGTTAGCCTCAGCATGGTGATTAAAAAGAGGTGCTTGTTGGTCTCTTTCATCAAAAAACTCATGGTCCACTTCATGATGAGTATTTTTTATGGGGATTCTGATGGGTGGATGATATTATTTAGGTGGGTGTGGTCATAATTGGGTGGTAAGGTACCCTTGATTTTTATACTTTAGGCCAACACTTCATCACAGTTTTCATATAGGTATTTGTTGATGAGATGACAGACACCATCATTATTGAGGATTTTAATTCTATCATTTTCTCCCCGAGGTGTAGGGATGTCACTATGAAAGTCCTCATATTCTTTATTTGGGTCCATGATTTGTCCTCTAGTATTGTCTTCTTGATTAGAGCCTTGTCCTAGGTGGAATTGAGCTTGGGTTTGGATGACCATGGTGAAGGATTAAGAATATGGGGTGTGATGAGGTGTGATTGAGGGTCTTTTAAATATAGGTCTAGGTCAAAAGATGAGACTAATAGTGGTCAATGGATAAATTTGATGGGTAAGGTAACTAGAAATTATCAAGAAACAAAGGTATTTTAAGAGATAAATATATAAAAGACAAATGAGGATGATGGGATCAAATAGCTTTGTCAACTATCAAGTGAACAATTTGATGGGTGCTAGGGGACAAATACACTTGATTGGGATAAAAGGATAGTGATGGGTGCTAGATTTGTCTTATAAGGCTATGTGCAATAATAATTTCAAGTTGTGATAGGATGATTAATGATTTGTGGGTGATGGGTCTCCACCAATATTTTGATAATTTTTCTTCACCTCATATTCAAAAGGGTGATGAGGAAGACTGGATGGTGATATACAAGATGTGACGGAAGAATGTATGCACAAGGGCTACTACTCAAGATAAATGAATGAAGTGATAAGGTGATGGCTACACAACGGTGGATTAATAAGGGTGATACGTAGATATGGATGGATTTTATGGATGGATAATCTAATGAGGATGGGATAAAACAAAAGAGATGGATATGATATATGGACAAATGGGGGTGGATTTTAAATTATTGAAAAGATAGTTTTATGGATAGGGGATGAATAATGAGAAAGGATGGTACTCAATGGATGACAAATATAGAGGATGTAGTTATGATATATGGACTATATACTTATATGAAAGTGTGATGATATAAGAATAGAATGAGAAAATATCTATATGAAAGGATGTGAGGGTAGGAGTGGATAATGGAAGATGAACTATGGAAAATGGACAATATTTACAAAAAGAGGGCTATGGGATAATGAATGAAGGAGATGAGTTTCTATAGGTGATATGTAAATGAGGCTAGGATGTATGATGTGATAAAGTATGGTGACAATGATATGGATGAGGTGAGGACCTAGCTATAAAGGGGAGACTTATAGTGGTGCAATGGATACATGGGTGAAATTATAATGAACTAATGATGATGGGATACATAGGTGAGGAGCCTAGGAAAAATGAGATATTATGATGGAAATAGATAGATTAAAGAAGTGTCTAAGGATGCAAAATATGGATCACCAAATGGGAGGTAGATATGGTGTGGAAGAGATGACGATGTAGTCTATATGAAGGGTAATAATATGGGGTAAATATGATATGGTACAAAAATATAGGTGTGGTTGGTATAGATATGATTGGATGGAGTAGATAAGATGTGATTAGGATAAAATGGACAAGATGAGGACAAGATAAGATGGGTTATATGATTATCACAGCTCTATAATGAGGTTTGTATGGATGGCTATGGGATGATATAATGCTAGGATTAAGATAAACAATGTGTGGGAATGACTAAGAAGTGGATAAGGTGTATTACGGAGGCACGTGGGAAAGTGTGTGGTGATGCTCTAAGAGAATATGGATGGAAGATAGGTTAAAATAATCACAAAAAGTTAAGATAAATAATGAAAGATAGATGTGGAGGGTGGGACTAGAGAGGGTGGTGATAAGATGATATAAGGGTAATATAGATGGAGGGATAATCAATAGATGGATTATATAATGAAATATGATGACTTAATAAATAAGTAGATTAATGGATGAAAAATTAGGTATGAAGAAAAACAAGTGAGGGGATGGGATGATATAAATACAAGATGGATGGATAATTGGATGATTGGTGTAAAATATGGATTATGGGGATAATAAGACGTGATGGAAGGTGGATAATGATGCAAAGGAAGATGTTCTAAAAAAAATAGACAAGATGATAATTATATGAGGCTATGGATAAAGTCATATACTGGGTGGAGATAGGTATGAGATGAAAATGTAAAGTAAATAGATGAAGAGAATGGATATAAAGTGGATAATCACTATGTTTGGGATGCTATGAGATATAAATAGGATGGTCAATATAAGGCAAATGGGGAAGGAATGTGTTATGGAAGTGAATAAAGTGAGGTCAAATATTTAAGGATGTGAAATGGAAGTAAATATTAATTATTATGGAATGGATATAGATGAGATAATGTTTGTAGGGTGGATGGAAGTATGATAAGGATTTAATTAAAATGAACAAGGAAAGATGTGAGAATATGATGGTGCTAAGTGAGATGGTTAATATAATGTGTGGGTAGGATAAGTAAGTGCAAATGGTATGGATAGAAGGATATGGGGGAGTGTGATGGTTAAAAGGGATATGACAAAAAGGTAGTGGATGATAAGTGGTATGGGATGGATGTAGACACAAGGAGCACTATTAACTAAGTGTAGGATGATGGAATGATATAGTGTGATTATGGGAGGGGGGGTATATGATGGTCAAAAGATTGGTCAAAATATACAAATTATTAAGGAAGAAGGATGATATTAGGATGAGTGTGGAAAGTGATATGTGGACTAAGATAAATGTTATGGAGTGAAAAAGAGAGATGATGTGATATGGATAGTCAAGATGGGATGATGATGGTGTTGTTCCCAAAATCTGTCACTCATTTTTGGGACAACACATGAACTATTTTTGGTCCTATAGGCTAAAAATTATCCATTCCCTTCTCAAAAATTATTCTGGGCATTCAAATTCTCCATTTTTCAAGCTTTTTCAGCTAACGAACTTCACAAGAAGGAATCTATGGACTCATTTCTATGGACTCCGCTAGTTTGTTTCTATGGACTCTATAGGACAGGTTCATTGCCTTGGTTCAACCAAAAATGTTCTTTGCCAAGCTTCAAACAAAGGATTGAGCCATTGAACCCCACAACTAAAAAGTTCAAAGGTTCAATGGGTTCAAAGGGTTCAACGATGTCAACAAGCTTAAAGAGTTAAGTGCTTCAGCAAAAGTTCAAAGTTCAACTGCTTCAAAAAGTTCAACAGCTTCAAACGGCTTCAAAAGACTTAGCGAAAAGAAGAAGGCTTGAACCATTAAACCATTGAACCTTGAACCAAAATGGTTCAAAGGTTCAATAGGTTCAAAAGTTTAAAGGTTCAATGAGTGGTTGGTTCAACATGGTTGGTTCAATGAAGTTGGTTCAAGCGGTCAAGTGAACACAAGATTGAAATGTTGAACCATTGAACCATTGAACCAAAGTTGGTTTAATCAGTTGATTCAATCAGCCAGTTCAAAGGAATGCCCAAAAGCAAAGAGACCAAGTGCCCTTGTAGAAGGAAGCAAACCAAAGGCCAAGTGCCCTTGCAGAGGGTAGTGAAGAAAAAAAGGTTCAAAGGTTCAACAGTTCAAAGGAAGTGCCAGACAAAGGAAGGAAGCAGAAGATTCCAGAGACTAGTTCAAAGGGATGGTTCAACCAAAGAGCAAAAAAGCGATTGAACCATTGAACCTTGAACCAAAAAAAGTTTCAAAGGTTTAACAAGATTGGTTCAAAGTGATTGGTTCAAGCGGTCAATTGAATGATCAGAATGCAAGATTAAACCATTGAACTGTTGAACCAAAGTTGGTTCAATCAAGTTCAAAGGAGTGCCCTAGTGAACTAAGACTGAAGTACCCTTGTAGAGGGTAGTGAACTAAGGGCAGGTGCCCTTGTGGAGGATAGGGAACATTGATTCGAAGATCAAAGGAAAATCCCAAAGGAAAGTGATTGAACTAATAAAGTGATCAAACCAAGAAAGCGATTGAACCAAGGAGCCAAGAAGGCTGCCCAAATTGTTGAAACAGTCAACCAAAGACGTCCTCATGGACGTCAAATTTAAGATAATGAAATATACATTAACTTTCAAATAAAGATGCAAAAATAAGTTTCTCTCAAATTTCTGTGGAGGGCACCAAGTGGCAACTGTGAAAAGTTTTAATGTGTTTCTCTAAATACAGTGGAAGTCACCACATGTCCCTTGTAAAACTTAGTAGAAAGCGCCAAGTGTCAACATCTGCCATTTCTTCCTTTTATTTTACTATTGAGTAAGGACTATGGTAGGCCCCGAGTGAGTTGCTAAGGTAAGCAGAGTGCACCAAATGTCATCGTCCATGTGAATCCAAATGAGTCCCACATGTTTCTATATTGTTTCTAAAAGCTCAGCGGAAGCCACCATGTGTCATCTTCTATAGGACTCTCAAAAGATATCTTAAGATTCTATAAGTTAAATGGATGCTGCCAAGTGTCCTTGTCTGTTTCATAGTGGAAAGCGCCACCTGTCCCCATTCCCCTTTTGAAGCTGCTCGGGTAAGAAATGTTGTGGGTCCCATTTTCTATAAGTTGGTAAAGTTTCAAAGCAGCGGACTGTGACAGATGTCAAAGATGGAACACTGCCAATATAAAGACACAATAAGATGCAGACCCTATGAACAAATTTAGCGACTGGACAAAGAGATAGCTTGAGAGATCAAGATCGCATAGATAAGGATGAAATATAGCAAGGAAAGGGGGAATGATGGAAAAAGATCAGAAATATCCATGCATGGGATATGTTTCTATAAGGTAAAGCAGCCCACCAGCTAGACATCAGAGAGTGCAAACATTCAATGGTGTGGCCTATTTTTCTGAATTGAGTAAAGTGAAAAACTATGCACACATCAGGAAACACATCAGGTGGCTCATATTAAAAATTGACGCTCGATTCTAGCATAGCCCATGGACAGAATTTAAAATGCATTGAAGGCATTGAATGCATCGTAGGCCATTTTTGTGAAACAAAGAGCCCAAGTCTTTCTTGGAGCACTATATATTGGACTCTCTCTTATTATTTTAGGGAGATCTCTCTGTTATCAAAAACAAAACTCTACCCAAATTGAAAGGCATTACTGAGATTTTGAGCTTAGATTGTTGATCATATTTAATTCTTTGAATAAAAAAACAAGTGACTTTTCAGACTTTGTGCTGGAATAGCTAGGTTGTTGGGTAAATTGTTCTTATGTCTATTTCCTTAATACGTTTTTTGTCCATTTAATTAAATAAGTAGAATTAGTGAAAGTAATCAGGAAGGTGTCCTGAAGTCAGCTATGGAGAGACTTTGTGCTACCATAATTGTCTTTAGTTTGTTTATTTTATGTTTCTATGTAAAGGATCTTAGGATGACTTTGTGCCCTCATTATCTTTCATGTTTCACTCTTTGGCAGTTGAGGTGGAGACTTTGTGCTACATTTCATCCTACTGTGTTACTGTGTCATGTTATAGTTACTTATCACTACTTAAAAGGCTCTTGTTGTCTATTGAATGGCACTTTTGAAAGAAGAGGAGTGTCTTTTGTCATTTCATCAAGATTCATCTTTTGATTGGTGAACATCATCTCGGAAAAAAGAGAGATGGATGGTGTTATCCTACCCCTGAGTGTTATTTTCAGCTTATTTATAGTAGATTAGCATATATATATATATATATATATATATATATATATATATATATATATATATATAAAGGAAGATTGGTCGGCCAAATGTGCATGTTTACCACATCAAAAGGGGACAAATCTCTCCTCTTATCAAGGGGAGGTTCCCTATAACTATAAGGTAATATATATTCACCCAACAATTTTTGGCGACTCCACTGGGGATTCAAATAAGTAGTTCCTATCCTTATCCATTATATACTCTGGCGACTCTCATCTGGGTCTTACCCATTATCATTATAGCCTTATCCATTTATCCTGCTGTGAAAGAATGGGCTGCTTCAGTGCTTTCCCATTGTTAATTTTTCTTTCCAGCTTCACACCAACAGTTTTTGGTGACTCCGCTAGGGAAGAACATGTAATTTGAAGCCTCAAGCTTCAAGCTGAAGCAATGCTAGTTCTTTTCCATTTTTATTTTTACACTCTGGTAGATCCATGGTATATGTGAAGCCAAAGGGCTAAAGTTATTACTGACCCTATATTCAAGTTGGTACAGCAAAGTGATTTTGATCTATTTCCTTCACCATCTCACCTCCAACGAACTAAGATCTTTCCTCCTACTAAAGTCAAGTCTCCATTATCGAGAAAAGCATTCATTTTTGCTATTAATAAAAAAATTTCAATACTTACCCCTCTGAGATTTGTTATTCCACCTTTCCATAGTCATACAATGGAAATTCAAGGCCCTTGGGGTAACTCTTTTGGCCCACTCAATTTAACTCCACCTCTACATGAGCTACCACGTAGTTCAAAGAATAATTTCCCCAAATTATATGGTGATGGGAAGGTTCATCCTAATGAACATATTGTAGCCTTCAGCATAGCCTATGGTGTAATATGTGTGGAGTATGAGGATATAGCAGTCAGGTTGTTCATAGAAACTTTACAAGGTGCTACTGCAGACTAGTTCTATCATCTACAGGCCTAGACTATGACTGATTGGAACACTCTCAAAGCCAAATTTGAAGCTAGATTCAAGCCTACAAAAGATGTGCATGCCCTGCTGGCTCAACTCACACAAATGAAGAAAGAGCCTCATGAACCAATGAGGGATTTCATTGCCAAGTTTGACAAGCTGAGGAATAGGATTCTTACAATTACTCAACCTACACTTGAGAATCTCAAATGTTTCTTCATCAACTTGTAGCTGCCTGAAGTGAGTTTTCTACTGAGACATGATGGCCAAATAGACCCTACTGTAGTTCAGGATTTGGCCACTAAGGTGGAAGATGACCTTATCTTAGCAGGAAAGATAAGGAGAGATCCTAAGAGAGGTAAATCTTCTTCATCTTCTGAATATCCATCTATAGGTACCACTAATCCAATAGTGTAGAAGCTGGCAAATGAGTTGCTAGCACTCAGGAAGCAAATGGTGCAAGGGATATCTTCAGCTCCTTCATACAGAGATATGCCAAGGAGGACATTCCTCAATCAGTCATACCAAGGCAATGCTGCCAGGAATCAAGGATAGCCAAATCATCTTCCTCCCCCATAGGGGAAACTTGCCATTGAAGCACCTCCAACCAATTCAGTAGTTGGATATCTTGAAATAAAATATAATTTCTCTTTCCAACCAAAATTGAACCAAGAAAATGACGCTAATCTCCTTACAAAAGGCTAAAAAGAATTAGTTGGCGACTCTAACATTGGTTTCCTGAATTACCAAGATGAACCTATAGATAAAGGTGAAGTAGTTGATGGATCATATGTTGTATTCACCTAGTCCCAGAACCAGTCAACCTAGCAAGCTGATAAAGTAAAAATAGGGGAAATTTCTCAGCCTACAATTTCAATTACCAAATGAAGAACTTGTAATGTCCCCCATTCTAGCAGCTGGGCTTACTCAGTTTTCAGCATGCTTACTATTTGTAGTAAGTTAATAAGACATAATAGAGGCCAGCTTTGATGATTGGAATTGAAGCTCCTTGCTAAGAGCTTTCTGGCAAGCTATCACTTGCACCATTCAGAGTTCAGTTGCTAGTATTTTTGGGGGCCTGAAGTGCTACAAAAAGGGTAACATTTAACCCAGCTAGAAGACATTGAGTGTCACTTTAAACATTTCTTTTTGAGGGACTATTGCACATCCTTTATCCCACATTGCTCAAGTGAGTTGAGTTGCCCCTTGGAGAAAGGATAAAAGGGAGTGCTTGTGGATTCTTTGGGCATGTTGGATAAGAAGAAAGAATTGTTGCAATTGCATATTATTTGGGCATTTGAGAACGTCCTTTTCATTTGTAGCACTCTAGACATCAATCCTTGGGATTGGTATTTGGAGTTTGTGCTCTCAACCACTATAGCAATTGTACCACTGTAGTGGATGTTCCACTATAGCAATCATACCATTGTAGTAGCCATACCACTGTAGCAACATATCACTGTAGTAGCAAGATCACTGTAGCATCTGTACATAGCCAGAGTTTGTAGATTTTTACCTATTGAGTCTATAGTTTTCTACAAAGTCCATAGTTTTCTACCTACAGAGCCCGTAGATTTCAGCCTGCAGAGTCCATAGATTTAAGCCTGTAGAGTCCATAGTTTTCAACCTATAGAGTCCATAAATTTTAGCCTGTAGAGTCCTTAGATTTTAAGCTTGTGGAGTCCATAGATCTCAGCTTACAGAGTCCATAGATTTGGCTACAGAGTCCGTAGAAGCTTCTACAAAGTCTATAGATTTGGCTATAGAGTCCGTAGAAGTGACCTGCAGAGTTCGTAGATCCAATATGTGGAGTCCATAAAAAACCTAGCCTGCTGAGTTCGTAGTTCCATGGGTCAGAGAACAAATGAAGCACCTTCGGCACATGCTGGGATATCTACTTGACTTAATGTTCATATGATTTTGAGAGGGGATTTAGTGAGTCACCACATGATAGGCATTATACTCATCTACTCATTTGCAATTAATACAAATACGATGTGTTGGCTATTTCAGCTGTGTGTATCTAAGCTTGTAATTCTATATTTATGTTACATGCATTGGTCAATGTAAAGCACGAAAAAGTAATTCTAGCAAATCTACTAGAGTCATAAAGAGCCCTTGTTGGGTTAGCTTTGGGTGCAATTCGGGTGCCCATTATAGTGGTATCAGAGCCTGTTATTCCTGCCATCCTGTGAGGTTTCATGCATCCCACACATCAATAATTCTTGAGGAGAAACCAGACAAACCCAGACTTACAAGTTTTTTCAAAAACTGAGGAGGGTGAGCCCTTTCTAGCACCAGCCATGGGTGACCGAGATGGGGAAGGGGGAGAACCCAGCACCAAGATGATGCTTAGTGATCTTTCCAGGGGGAAAAGGGAGCTATAGACCACATTGCAGTAGATGGCTCTAGCAATTACACAACACTTGACTAGAGCAAATCAAGGCAACAATGCCAACCAGGGTAATAATGCTAACTAGGTAGGTGGACTGGGTAATGGAGATGCATCAATTAATAGAGGAGCCCAGACATACACTAGAGTAGGCTCTTCTACAAGGCCACTCATGCCATAATTCCCTCTGAGATAGAATGACCAGGATAATGCTGGTCCTACACAGCAGGAGATACAAGATGAAATACTGGAGGATTGGAGAAATGTTGGACCAAATTTTCAAGGTGAAATGTCCTTTAGGGAGTATATGGATGTTAGGCTCAAGCATATGCCCATGAGAGGGAATAGGCAAAAAAATTATGAGATAAGGAAAAAGTTGGGAAAGTTGTCCATTCCATACTATGACGGTGTAGGGAAGACTTCACCACGAACATGGGTCCAAAAATTAGACACTTATTTCCAACTTAATCCCATGCCTGAGGAGGATGCAATTAATTATGTTGCATTTCACTTGGATGGAAGTGCTCACGAGTGGTGGCACCATGGTATGGTCACTCTTGGCCATAACCAGATAGATACTTATGTAGAGTTTACGAAGAGGCTCATTGACAGATTTGATACTAAGGACCCATAATTGCATTTCAAGGAGCTAGCTCAGCTTAAACAGTGGGGTTTTATGGAGGCCTATATCACTAAGTTCCAAAATCTAGTAGTATTGGTAATGGATATATCAGAAAGAAGACTAGTTATTCTTTTCATGGATGGGTTTTTTGATCCCTTGCGAGGATGGGTAAAGGGACACAACCGCTCCTCACTATAAGAGGCTATTAAGAAAATAAGAGACCTAGCATCTTCTTCCTACAGGAGTAAACTCCACTCTAAGGACTCTCATTTTAGGAAGGATAAGGAAAGGAAGACATTTCAAAGGGACCCTCAGTGGCCTAAGGTAGAAACTAAAGGGTTGGACAGTGATACCCTCAATCAACTCAGGAAGAAAAAACTATGTTTTCATTGTAGGGAGCCATGGAGTCTTTCCCATGAATGTCTGCTTAAGGTGAAGGCTAAGCCCATGGAGTATTTCTTAGTAGATGAATCACTTTCTGAAGACAAGGGGCAGCATTTAGATTCAGATTCTAGTCAGGGTGATAACACTACTAAGGAGAGTTCGGATGATGAGAAGTCTCTTGCTCGGTTGACAAGCATCCAGAAGGCCATCACCTTTAAGGTAAGAGGGATGATTCAGGGGTAGTGCATGGTTTCCTTGATCGATACAAGGGCAATGCATAATTTGATCGATGCAAGGCTAGTGGCCAAGAGAGGTCTTTGGACTGAAGAGCACGCAGGGTTCTGAGTCATGGTGGCCAATGGCCACAAGTTATTATGCACCTGAAAGATTTCAAAACTTTGCATCAGATTGGGAGGAGATTATGAGTTGGATGATGATTTCCATGTAGTTGACATGGGTGATTATGATGTCATTTTGGGAATGATGTGGATGGCTTCTCCGGTAGAGTTCACCTTCAACTTGGCTAAGCTGGAGATGTGGTTTTAGCATCAAGGCAAGAAGGTGGTGCTTCGAGGTTTACCTAATGGAGGGCTTAGGGTGGTATCCTTAAAAAGGATGGAACAGTTGTTCAGACATGATGATGTCGAGTGGGTAGCTGAATGTTTGATCATGCCTACACCTCTAGAGTAGCAGGTAAAAATCTATCACCCAGATGTATAGGAGATCATTTCTAGGCATGATAAGGTGTTTGGTAGCATTCCACATGGGGTTCCTCCTAAGAGGGGTAAAGAGCATGTTGTTGAGCTAGAGGAGGGGGCTAAACCCATTATCATCACCCCTACCACCATCCTAAAAAGTAAAAGGATGAAATAGAGAAGTCAATAAAGGAGCTATTGGAGATGGGGCATATTAAGCCCAGCAAAATCCCCTTTGCTTTAGCAGTTTTTTTGGTGAAAAAGAAGGATGGGACAATGCATATGTGCATTGACTATAGAGGTCTCAATAAGAAAATAATTAAGAATAGATACCCCATCACTAGGATTGATGATCTGATTGATGCACTACATGGACCAAAATATTTCTCTAAGATAAACTTACATTCAGGGTACCATCAGATTAGGATGCAAGCAGAGGACATAGAAAAAACTGCCTTCTAGTGTCACTATGGGCACTTTGAGTTTCTAGTTATGCCATTTGGGCTAACCAATGCTCTAGCTACCTTCCAGAGTTGTATGAATCAAGTGTTTAGAGGGCAGCTCCAAAGATTTGTATTGATCTTCTTTGATGACATCCTGATATTGAGTAGGACGTGGGATGAGCACCTACAACAATTAGAGGAGGTGTTGGTCATTTTGGAGAAGGAGTCATTGTATGCCAAGGAATCAAAGTGTGAGTTCAGCATGACCAAGTTGCTCTACCTCAACCACATTATCAGTGCTGAAGGAGTTTAGGTGGATCCAAAAAATATCAAAGTGGTTGTTGATTGGCCCACTCTAACCAGCCTTACACAACTCAAAGGATTTTTTGGATTATATGGTTTTTATAGGAGATTTGTGAAGGGATTTTCATAGACTACAGCACCATTAACAAACCTCACCAAGAAGGGTGGTTTTGTATGGACAGAGGTAGCTCAACAATGTTTTGAAAATTTCAAGCAGGTGATGTCTTCATGTCCAGTTCTAGCTCTACCCAACTTCATGAAGCCTTTTTAGCTTCATTGTGATGCATCAGGTGACGGGGTTGGAGTAGTATTGATGCAAGAGAAGCACCCCATTAATTTTGAGATTAGGAAGCTCTGAGGGGTGGAGAAGAGCTATTATATTTATGATCAGGAGATGTTAGCCATCATGCATGCTTGGGCCAAATGTTGATCCTACTTAGTTGGCGGGAAGTTTGTAATCAAGATGGATCACAACAGCATAAAGTATTTTATGGGTCAGCGAGACTTGAATGACAGGCAGCAGAAGTAGGTCACTAAATTTCAAGCTTATGAATTTGACATTGAGTTTGTCAAAGGAAAGAAAAAAGTAGTAGATGATGCCTTATCCAGATGACCACACATTTGTGCTCTTGCAGAGATTTCAAGAGACTGGCAGGCTAAGATTAGAGTAGAATATGCTAGAGATGCTTGGGCATCGGGACTAGTTTCAGGCACTATACAGGATGATCGCTATGAGGTGATAGATGGGTTGATTAGGTTTTAGGATAGAATTTATTTAACTCCATCATCACCCTTAAGAGAGATGATACTGAGGGCATTTCATGATGCACCTACGTCTGGGCATCTGGGGGTCTTCAAGACCTATAGGTAGATCTGAGAGCGATTCTCATGGAGAGGGCTCAACGATGATGTTCAGAGGCATGTTAGGGAGTGTGCAGTTTGTCAATAGAATAAGGAAGAGGACACGTTTCTTGCTGGTTTACTATAGCCCTTATCCATTCTAGACCGAAAGTGGGAAAGCATTTCTATGGACTTCATCACTGGCCTACCCTGAGTGCACGGGAGAGATTGCATTTATGTGGTGGTAGATAGATTGATGAAATTTGCTCACTTCTTTGTTATTCCCTCTACTTACATAGCAGCTCAAGTGGCATATGTGTTCTTTAGGGAGGTTTTTAGGCTACATGGGTTACCGAGATTTATTTTCATTGACAGGGATAGCAAGTTCATGAGCACTTTTTGGCGGGAGTTGTTTAGGATGTGCAGTATAGACATTACACCCAGTATGAGCTACCATCCCCAGACAGATGGGTAGATGGAGATAGTAAATAAATGGGTGGAGGGTTATTTGCAAAACTATGTGACTGCATAGCAGAGAGCCTGGGTTAAATAGTTACACATGGGGGAGTATTGTTACAATACCACACATCACATGACCATCAGGATGACTCCATTTATGGCACTGTATGGGTATGAAGATCCAAGCTTCATGGATATGGCATTAGGGGATAGAAGAGTGCCCAGAGTTAAAGACCTATTGAAGGATAGCCAAAATATCTTGAGAGTGATAAATGAGAATATACGATAGACCCAAAATTAGTAGAAGTTATATGCTGATCAGCATAAGGTAGAGCACAATTTTGAGGTAGGGGACATGGTGTATTTGAGGCTACAGCCATATAGGCAGTCATCGCTCAAGAAGAGTAGAGCAGAGAATCTTAAGCCTAGGTTTTATGGCCCCTATAGGGTGATTCGAAGAGTGGGTGAAGTCGCCTATAAACTTGACCTTCTAAAGGGAAGTCAAGTGCACAATGTATTCCATGTGTCTAGGCTTAAGAGGGCCATTGGTCAGGGTGTAGTGCCTACTATAGATTTACCCCCTTTGGATGAGGAAGGAGGGCTTGTGTTATAACATAAGGCTATTCTGGACACTAGAGAGAAGAAACTCAGAAACAAGATAGTGAAAGAGTATTTGGTCAGATGGAAAGACCTGTCTAAGGAGGATGCTACATGGGAAAGTGAGCAAGTTATTCAGTAGGCTGGGCTGAGATTACTTGAGGACAAGCAATTTCAAGGGGAGAAGACTGTAATGTCCCCCATTCTAGCAGTTGGGATTACTCAGTTTCTAGCACACTTACTATTTGTAGTAAGCTAATAGGATGCAATGGAGGCCAGTTTTGATGATTGGAATTGAAGCTCCTTACTAAGAGCTTTCTAGCAAGCTATCACTTGCACCATTCGGAGTCCAGTTGCTAGTATTTTTGGGGGCCTAAAGTGTTGCAAAAAGGGTGACATTTAACCCAGCTAAAAGACATTGAGTGTCACTTTAAACATTTGCTTTTTGAGGGACTGTTGCACATCCTTTATCCCACATTGCTCAAGTGAGTTGAGTTTCCCCTTGGAGAAAGGAAGTTTCCCCTTGGAGAAAGGATAAAGGGGAGTGATTGTGGCTTCTTTGGGCATGTTGGATAAGAAGAAAGAATTGTTGCACTTGTAGGTTATTTGGGCATTTGAGAACATCCTTCTCATTTGTAGCACTCTAGACATCAATCCTTGGGATTGGTCTTTAGAGTTTGTGCTCTCAGCCACTGTAGCAGCTGTACCACTGTAGTAGATGTGCCATTGTAGTAGTCATACCACTGTAGCAGCCGTACCACTATAGCAGTCATACCACTATAGCAACATATCACTGTAGCAACAAGATCATTGTAGCATCTGTACATAGCCAGAGTCCGTAGATTTCTACTTGTCGAGTTCATAGTTTTCTATAGATTCCATAGTTATTTTCCTGCAGAGTCCATAGATTTTAGACTGCAGAGTTCATAAATTTAAGCCTGTAGAGTCCATAGTTTTCACCCTGCAGAGTCCGTAGATTTCAGCCTACAGATTTTGTAGATTTCAAGCATGTGGAGTCCATAGATCTCAGCATGTAGAATCTGTAGATTTGGCTACATAGTCCATATAAGCTTCTACAGAGTTCATAGATTTGGCTGCAAAGTCCGTAGAAGTGACCTGCAGAGTTCGTAGATCCAATATGCAGAGTCCATAGAAAACCTAGCCTACAGAGTTTGTAGTTCCATGGGTCAGAGAACAAATGAAGCACCTTCAGCACATGCTGGGATATCTACTTGACTTAATGTTCATACAATTTTGAGAGGGGATTTAGTGAGTCACCACGTGACAGGCATTGTACTCATCTACTCATTTTTAATTAATACAAATACAGTGTATCGGCTATTTCAGCTGTGTGTATCTAAGCTTGTAATTCTATATTTATGTTACATGCATTGGTCTTTGTAAAGCATGAAAAATTAATTCCAATAAATCTATCAGATTCATAAAGAGCCCCTATTGGGTTAGCTTTGGGTGCAACCGGGGTGCCCATTACAGAACTTCTCTGCCTTTCCAGCCAAAAGACCCAGTGAGTAATAAAAAGGTAAGTACATTAAGCATTCCTCTATCTTCAACTTCAATTCCACAAACCAGTACCACCCCTCCTAAAAACTAGAAAGATGAACTACCTTCCTCTGTTCCTAGTCCATTTCAGTCATTTGACATAATCAACCATGTCAAGAAGACCAAAATTCAAATGTCTGAATTTGAATTCTTGTAATCCAATCCTGATCAATTGGATAGATTAGTTTAGTGTGTGAAGAATAAAGTTGTCCCTATAGGACAAGATGTTAAAAAGGTAACTCATGATCCCCCAAGGAACATGTCCATCCTAAACAATCTTGTCATTACTCATCCAGCTGGCCCTGGAAAAATAGAGCCTTTCTATGTTTCCCTATTGATAAATGGTCATAAACTGAGCAATTGCATCATAGAGTCAGGTGTATCTAACAATGTCATGCCTACTAAGGTGGCAAAATCTCTTGGACTCATGCTGACCAAAACCTTTGGGAGATGTTTCTCCATGGAGAATAAATAAATACCTCTACTGGGATAAATCAAGGATGCCCAATTTGCATTTACAAAATTCTCAAACAAAAGAATCAAGATGACAGTCCTAGTGGTCGATGTTCCAGCCTCATACGGCATTCTTCTGGGGTGAAATTTCTGCAAGGATGTTGGTGGAGAATTGAGCATAGACTTGTCTGAATCAAGGATCCCTATCAAAGGCATCATGTAGAGGTTGCTTCCTGAAAAGGAATCAAAATATGTTGTCACTCAGACATCAGCACCTGAAGCCCAAATTCTATTTGAGTCTTTAGGCATGGGTAATTATTTTTTGACCACAGAAGATACTCATGTTTTAGCTGATGAAACTCCCAAAAAAGACAGTCTTAAAATTAGTTCAG
Source organism: Torreya grandis (assembly GCA_037957365.1). Lineage (NCBI taxonomy): Eukaryota > Viridiplantae > Streptophyta > Pinopsida > Cupressales > Taxaceae > Torreya > Torreya grandis. The sequence continues at coordinate 6,187,422 of JARHVA010000007.1, read as the reverse complement.
ATGGAACAATAGAAGACATGATAGAGTGCAATGCAAACACAGAAGAATTCCCCCTTTCAAGAAAAGAGAAATCTGAGAAAGGATCAGTTTCAAATAAGGTATGGATGCTAGAATTTGATGGCAATTTTTCCTCTACCAGTTCAGGAGCTAGTATTATGTTGATATCTCCTCAAGGAGATATTTTTCCTTCATTATACAAGTTGTAGTTCAACAATACTAACAATACTGCTGAATATGAATCTCTTCTGCTTGGATTGAAAGCGACTAAAGATAAGGGCATCAAACTCTTTCATGCCAAAGGAGATGCTGAGTTGGTGGTTTGTCAGGTGAGAAACCTGTATCAAACCAAAAATGAGAGATTACATCATTACCGAAATCTAGTCTGGGATCAAATTGAAAGCTTTGATGCTTTCAGCATCTCTGCCATACCTAGGGAATTCAATGACCAAGATGATGCATTGGCTATTTCAGTAACTCTCTTAGTCCCTCACCTAGACTTCACAGGAGACAAGTACACCATCGAGCTGGTCTTCTAACCAAGTGTACCTGATAATGTCAGTCATTGGTAGGTATTTAACAATGACAACCAAAACATTGCCTTCTTGGAGTAAAAAGACAGCTTTGAACAGCCTCACTTCGAAGGTAGTAAGCTCTAAAAACTCAAATCAGCTCCTAAAATGAACTCAGATGCAGGTGAAGAATTCATGTAGATAAAAGGGAATAAAATTCCCAAAGGACTGGTTTCTCTTGAGAAACTATTTGACAAGCACGACAAGTTCATCAAACAGTAACAAATGGATTCAAGCTCCTCCCAGGGGTTTGATCAAATAAAATTGGGTACAAAGGAAAATCCCAAGATGGTGAACATTGAGAAGTGTTGTACTCCAGAGGAGAAACTCAAATTTACTGACCTACTTCGCTATTATATGGATGTTTTGGTGTACTCTTATGATGATCTAAAATCACGGCCTGAGAAAATTCACCATAAAATTCCTCTCAAGGATGATTTGGTGCCTTACAAGCAGAAATTTCAGTAGTATAATCCAAAGATATCAGGTACTATTATGTCTGAGATATAGAAAATGTTGGATGCTAGGATAATTTTCCCAATCCATCATTCCACATGGATTGCCAACATAGTCCATGTGAGGAAGAAGAATGGCAAAATTTTCATCCATGTGGATTTTAGAAATCTAAATCAATCATCTTTAAAGGATAACTATCCTTTGCCCATCATGGATCAAGTGCTTTAGATAGTGACCGGTTCAGAGATGTTATCAATGCTAGACGGCTTCTCAGGATACAATCAAATTGAAGTTGGTGAAGCAAACCAGCACAAGACTACCTTCGCCACATCTTGGGGCACCTTTGCATATTGAAAGATGTCATTTGGCCTGATAAAAGCTGGCACTACTTTCCAGAGAGAAATGGACCCTGCTTTCAAAAATGAAATAGGTAAGTTCATTGTGGTATACCTTGATGACTTGACCATTTTTTCCAAGAATCGCCCTAACCATGTGCGCCATTTGCAATAAGTGTTGGAACACTGCCGCCAAAATGACATTTCTCTAAACCCCAAGAAGTTTTTTTTTGGAGTAACAGAAGGGAAGCTTCTCGGACACATTGTATCTTGAAAAGGCATAAATATTGACTTAGAGAGATTCAAATCCATTCAGGAGCTTACTCTACCCACAAGTAAGACTACAGTTTATTCTTTCTTTAAAAAAGTGAATTTTATACAAAGATTCATTCCTAAGTTTGCTAAGAAGACTCGTCATATTGTGGATATGATGAAAGGAAAGGCCACTTTCAGCTGGACTAAAGAAGGCAAATTGGCATTTTGGAATATCAATATAGCCATTGCCCATGCCCCAATTCTAGTTTGTCTAGATTATACCAAGGATTTCACAATGTACAGTTATGCTTCTGAGCACACGCTTTCAGTGATTCTAGTTCAACAGAATGAAGAAGGTGTGGAATCTTCCATATCCTTCATGAGCTATCCTCTTAAAGCTCATGAGCTGAAGTATTCAAACATAGAGAAGCATGTCTATGCGGTGGTCAAGGCAGTAAAGCATTTTTGCTTTTACATTCTAAATTCTCACACTACCGCCTTAGTTTTTGATACCACAATTAAATCCATATTAACTTAGTAGGAGCTTAGAACCAAAAGGTGGAATTGGATTACAAAAATCTAGGAGTTTGATCTAGTTATCAAACTGACAAAGTTGGTGTGGGGAAGGGGCCTTTGTCAATTGATTGCTGACAACAGACCCGAATAAGTAGGGCATAAACAAAAAGAAGTGGAAGACATGCCAAAATTCTTCTTTGTCTCCACCATGAATGAGTGATATTTAAGTATTGCTCATTTACTTACTTATGGTGAGTGTTCTACCCACTTGTATCGTACAGAAAGGAGGACTGTTAAACTAAAAGCTGCTAATTTTATCCTCTAGAATAATGGCCTGTACAAGAGGAGCCTTGATGGAGTGTTCCTTTGTTGTGTGGATAAAGTGCAGCAGAGCAAACTTTTGAGATCCTTCCATAATCTGGCCTGTGGAGGAAATTTGTTTGCTCTTGTAACTGCCCACAAGATTCTATGAGCCAAGTATTATTGGCCTACCCTATTTCAAGATGCATACAAATAGGTGCGTAAATGTGAACTATGCCAATATTTCATGGGAAGACCCAAGCTAGCTACCCTACCTCTCAAGCCAGTAGTGATAAAAGAGCCATTTCAGCAATGGGGAATCGATTTCATTGGTGTTGTAAACCCATCTTCAAGTGTTAGACATGATTACGTCCTCATAGCCATAGATTACTTCACCAAATAGGTGGAAGCAATTCTAACCAAACATGCTACTTCAAAAGCAGTATGCGATTTCCTCAAGAAAACATCATTTCTAGGTTTGGGATCCCAACCAAAATTGTGACAGATAATGCTGCTTGTTTCTCTTCCCATGAGATCACTTAGTTCTGATTTTATTATGGGATTACTCTCTCCCACTCTTCTAATTATTTTCCACAAGGGAATGGCCAAGCAGAATCGAGCAACCAGAACCTGGTGACCATCATCAGAAAGCTGGTAGATGACAACCAATGAACCTAGCACAAAGCATTATTTGATGCTTTATGGGCAGATAGAATTATGCCTAAAAAGGTGATAGGTATGTCACCTTTCCAACTTCTGAATGGTCTCAATACAAAGATACCAATCACCCTGGAATTACCAGCATTGAAATTGGTAAAGGCGGTCGAAGATCAGACATATGAAAGCTCCATCGACAAGAGGATCATGTGCTTAACTAAGTTGAATGAGCAGTGAACTATGGTGGTGGACTGAATTGATGTGCATCAAAGTCTGGTGAAGAAGCTATTCAACCAAAAAGTAAAAAACCATAATTTTTAGATTGGCGATCAAGTTCTATTATGGGATAAGAGAAGAGAACTAAAGGAAATGCATGGGAAACTCGATTCCCTATGGAGAGGCCCGTTCACTATCCATGATCTCAATGGTGAGAATAGTTTCCTGTTGAAGTACCAAGATGGCACACCCTTTTCTCTACCTCATAATGGGTAGCATTTGAAGCACTTCAACTCTTGAAGTATCAGATAAGATTACATGTACATATGTATATTTGTATAGTCTTTAGTTCTATTTTGTGCTTTTCATTTTCATTTTTGGCACCTTTATTTTTGGATAGCATGACTCCATAGCCCAATGGCACACTTCAAGGCACTGGAGATTCTGGTTTCTACTTCCCTCAATTATTCCAAGTCTTCAACTAAAAAAAGTTTCCCAACTGGAGCCAACTATTGTTCCCAAAATTTGTCACTCATTTTTGGGACAACACATGAACTATTTTTGGTCCTACAGGCTAAAAATTATCCCTTCCCTTCTCAAAAATTATTCTAGGCATTCAAATTCTCCATTTTTCAAGCTTTTTCAGCTAATGGACTTTGCAAAAAGGAATCTACAGACTCATTTCTATGGAATCTATAGGTAGAAATCTATGGACTCTGCCAGTTCATTTCTACGGACTCTGCAAGACAAGTTCAATGCCTTGGTTCAACCAAAAATGTTCTTCACCAAGCTTCAAACAAAGGATTAAACCATTGAACCATTGAACTCTGTAACCAAAAGGTTCAAAGGGTTCAATGACGTTAGCAAGCTTAAAGAGTTAAGCACTTCAACAAAAGTTCAAAGTTCAACCGCTTCAGCAAGTTCAACGGCTTCAAAAGACTTAGTGAAAAGAAGAAGGCTTGAAGAGTTGAACCATTGAACCTTGAACTAAAATGGTTCAAAGGGTCAATAGGTTCAAAAGTTCAAAGGTTTAATGAGTGGTTGGTTTAACACAGTTGGTTCAATGAAGTTGGTTCAAGCGGTCAAGTGAACACAAGATTGAACTGTTGAACCAAAGTTGGTTCAATCGGTCAGTTCAATCGGCCGATTCAAAGGAATGCCCCAAAGCGAAGAGACCAAGTGCCCTTGTGGAAGGAAGCAAACCAAAGACCAAGTGCCCTTGCAAAGTATAGTGAAGAAAAAAAGGTTCAAAGGTTCAACGGTTCAAAGGAAGTGCCAGACAAAGGAAGGAAGTGGATGATTCCAGAGACTAGTTCAAAGGGATGGTTTAACCAAAGAGCAAAAAAGTGATTGAACCATTGAACCTTGAACCAAAAAAAAGTTCAAAGGTTCAATGAGATTGGTTCAAAGTAATTGGTTCAAGTGGTCAATTGAATGAGCGGAATGCAAGATTGAACCGTTGAACCAAAGCTAGTTTAATCGATCGGTTCAAGCGGTTGGTTCAAAGGAGTGCCCCAGTGAACCAAGGCTGAAGTACCTTTGTAGACGGTAGTGAACTAAGGGCAGGTACCCTTACAGAGGATAGGGAACATTGATTCGAAGATCAAAGGAAAATCTCAAAGGAAAGCGATTGAACCAATAAAGTGATTGAACCAATAAAGTGATCAAACCAAGAAAGCGATTGAACCAAGGAGCCGAAAAGGCCACCTGAACTATTGAAACAGTCAACCAATGACATCCCCATGGATGTCAAATTTAAGATAATGAAATATCTATCAACTTTCAAATAAAGATGCAGAAATAAGTTTCTCTCATATTTCTGCAGAGGGCACCAAGTGGCAATTGTGGAAGGTTTTAATGTGTTTTTCTAAATATAGTGGAAGTCACCATGTGTCCCTTGTAAAACTCAGCAGAAAGCACCAAGTTTCAATGTCTACCATTTCTTCCTTTTGTTTCATTATTGAGTAAGGACTGTGGTAGGCCCTGAGTGAGTTGTTAAGGTAAGCAGGGCGCACCAAGTGTCATCATCCATTTGAATCCAAATGAGTCCCGCATGTTTTTATAGTGTTTCTAAAAGCTCAATGGAAGCCACCATGTGTCATCTTCTATAGGACTCTCAAAAGATATCTTAAGCTTTTATAAGTTAAATAGATGCTGCCAAGTGTCCTCACCTATTTCACAGTGGAAAATGCCACCTGTCCCCGTTCCCCTTTTGAAGCTACTCGAACAAGAAATGTTGTGGGTCCCATTTTTTGTAAGTTGGTAAAGTTTCAAAGCAGTAGACTGTGATAGATGTCAAAGATGGAACACTCCCAATACAAAGACATAATACGGTGCAGACCCTATGAACAAATTTAGCGATCGGCCAAAGAGATAGTCTGAGAGCTCAGATTGCATAGATAAGGATGAAATACAACAAAGAAAGGGGGAAAGATGGACAAAGATCAAAAATATTCATGCATGGAATATGTTTCTAGAAGGTAAAATAACCCACCAGGTGGACATCAGAGAGCGTGAACATTTAATGGTGTGGCTTATTTTTTTGCATTGAGTAAAGCAAACAGTTGTGCACACATCAAGAAACACATCAGGCAGCTCATATTAAAAATTGACGCTCGATTCCAGCATAGCCCATGGATGGAATTTAAAATGCATTGGAGGCATTTAATGCATCATAGGCCAATTTTTGTGAAATAAAGAGCCCAAGTCTTTCTTAGTGCACTATATATTGGACTCTCTCTTATTATTTTAGGGAGATCTCTCTGTTATCAAAAACAAAACTTTGCCCAAATTGAAAGGCATTACTCAGACTTTGAGCTCAGATTGTTGATCATATTTTGTTATTTGAATAAGAAAACAAGTGACTTTTCAGACTTTGTGCTAGAATAGCTTGGTTGTTGGGGAAATTGTTCTTATGTCTGTTTCCTTAATACATTTTTTGTCCATTTAATTAAATAAGCAGAATTAGTGAAAGTAATCAGGAAGGTGTCCTGAAGCTGGCTGTGGAGAGACTTTGTGCTGCTACAATTGTCTTTAGTTTGTCTATTTTCTGTTTATGTGTAAAAGATCTTGGGATGACTTTATGCCCTCATTATCCTTTGTATTTCACTCTTTGGCAGTTGAGGTGGAGACTTTGTGTTACATTTCATCCCGATGTGTTACTGTGTCCTATTACAGTTACTTATCACTACTTGAAAGGTTCTTATTGTCTGTTGAAAAGCACTTTTGAAAGAAGAGGAGTGCCTTCTATCATTTCATCAAGATTCATCCTTTGATTGGTGAACATCATCTCTGAAAAAAGAGAGATGGATGGTGTTATCCTACCCCTGAGTGTTATTTTTAGCTTATTTATAGTAGATTAGCATATATATATATATATATATATATATAACCTTATAGTTATATGGAACCTCCCCTTGATAAGAGGAGAGATTTGTCCCCTTTTGATGTGGTAAACATGCACATTTGGCCGACCAATCTTCCTTGTTGTGGTTGATCAGACCTATTTTTCCCATCAATACATTGGTGACAAAATATTCACCCAACAGATGGGATGAAAGAATAAGATCAACGGATAATGATGGGATAATGGAAGTGATCATATAGGTTTTCTAAAGTATGAAAATAAAAAATATGGGTACAACTGACTCGACTATCAAATAGAATGAGTCTCGTCATAACAAACAAATAATCATGCATAAGCATAGTCGTAATAAGTAAATTGTATGGGAGTGTAATGTAATGTCCACACCATATAATGGCTATACAAGTGAGGTTGTAGGCTAATGACCCATTATGGAATCAACCGAACCCTCTTGACCTTGTTTGCTCTTGATGGTCACTTGGGCACTGATATTGACAATGACAATGGAACACCTATTACGTCCATAGTCCCCTATCCTAAGTTTTACACAAGGATCTGAGGGGAGTCCCCTATATATGCAATAGTAAATTGGGGCTTGAGTTCATGTAGGAGGCTATTTGATTGCCTTGGTTATATAGACTTAATCATCCCTCACTCCATGGAACCCTTTATGGAAAATTTTGCTTAGGCCATAATGATAATGCTCCCTTGATTGTTATACTCCACTAGAACACGGAGTGTGGTTAGCAAATAGTGGTGACATTCATGACACTAACCCCTAAAGACTAAGTCATGTGTGTGGTGATGAAATCCACATCATGTGCTATCCTAAGGGAGGGATTAAACAAATAAGCAAGATCATGATATAATTCATTAACCATTTCTAATTACATATGTGAGCTTCACATGATATGATAAATTATGTACAAATAATAGACACTCACACAATAGTCAAGCAAGAAGACAATGATTTATTGAAAGAACAATTTAGAAACTATGATAAATATTAATTAAATTAATCAAAATGGCACCCTTCCCTATGTAGACACCTAAACTTGGTCGTTGATAACCCCCAATCAGTGTTTTGACCAATTTCTACCCAAAATGCACAATTTGGCCTAAAAACACTAAAACATGATAAATGATGTGAAATTGACATATTCAATTGCCAATTTTGGCCAAGGTATGCCTAAATGGGGTAATGAAATTTATGGGCTAGCTATTGATCAGTTCATTTCGAGTCAAAATGCCAAATTTGCACCTGGGTGCTCTGGATTTCTCTTCCCTATCAAATATTTTGTACAATACATGTGCCTTTGTTATTCTTTGTTGGCAACATCCTAAATTGGAATACAGTTCCAATGCATCTGAACATCATTTTCCAATTCTAATCCATTCAAATTTAAGACTAATAACAAGACATTCTAATCAATTTGGATCATTTGTGCACAAAGTGCTTGATCATGCTTAAGATCTAATTAACCCAAATTAGAGCCTAATTAAGAATTCCATAGATATTTTTGAATATCTCAATATTGTAAATGAATATTGAATATTTACATCATCAAGTGACCTCATTTCTTGAAAAGGCATCCCTAGGTCATAAATGCCATAAATATTAGGATTCATGCCTCTCATGCCTCATAAATGCCTTCCATGATGCCCTCCATGCCTCTTAATTTCCCCTTCTTCCAATGCCATGATGAGAATAATTACAAACTTAATTCCAAAAATTGAATTAATCCTGAGATGGATGGTTGAGGTTGATTCTGATCAAATCCAAAAATCTATAAATAAGAGGCCTCACAATATCATTTCCAAGCTTAATTTATGCAAAGTTATAATGCAGGATTGGTTACAAAAGCTTCAAGAAACTAATGTTATAATGCCAAATTAATTCCAAGCCAAGCCAAAGGTGCAAAGGAGAGATGAAGGTTGTCAAGTTTTCATTGCCAAGGACTTCATGAGCACAAGTTGAGCAAGCCACCACTACAAAGGCATTTGGGGCAATTTAGGAAGGTGAAGGAACTCTTGTATTTGATTCCTTGATTTTTAGTTATGTTTATCATTTTCTTTTGTTAACTAAGCTCTTACTAGTGTCTAGGCTTAGATATGTTATGTTATTAGTGTGTTTATTTCATTTTGTTTTCATTTTGGAATTAACACCATACTAACCATCCTATCTTGAGTCAAATGCCTAGATCACATTATGGCATACTCGGTGGGACAAGATGCATCCTACACATGAAGGAGATCCTTTTGAAACTCTAAAACGTTTATTTGAGCCTTTAAAACTCTTGCAAATTAATTTTCTAACTATATTTTTCCATTTTTGGTTGCCATAGTTTTTACACAATAACTAACTTTGATAGAAATACCAACATTAGTTACCTATCTTAACCGACATTATTCAACAAAACTGACATCGGTTAGATCTCGGTGATAACTCTTTGATCAAATAATTTGAACCTTGTCCCTGCTTAGTACGAGTACACAAGTATTTTATTAATTTTCAAAAAACCAAGTATATAAGGGTGCCTTTACTCTATTAACCCTTTTTCATTGCAAACATAGATTATATAGATTTTACCCATGACTGGTAAAACCAACTAATCCTATAACTAACTCTTTACAGGAAATCAACCCGTAAGGTAGTTCTAATTAATTAACTCAAAAACATAAAATTACCTAAAACTAAAACTAAGTAACTTTATTTTATGGGGGTGTTTTTATCAAAAAGATGCATGCCCCATTAACAATAATTATTTATTTAACTTATCAAAAAATCTAACCTAATGTTAAGACTTTGGAACAAGTCCTAACAAACCCCCCTATGATCCAAAGTCAAGTCTTTGGACACATACCAAGCATTTTTCTAAATTTTTAAAATTTGATTCTATCAAGGGGTTTTGTGAAGATGTCAGCTATCTGATCGGCAGTTGGGCAATATATTGGATCAAGAGATTTATTTGCCACCAATTCATAGATAATGGTATTTGACATCCATATGTTTTGTTTTGGCATGAAACACGGGATTCTTGGACATCTTGATTACACTTTGATTATCAATATATAATTGTATAGGAGCAAACTAAGAAACCTGAAGATCTTTAAGAATATGACGTAGGTAAACAATTTCTCTGGAAGCATCCCATGATACAATATAATCTAATTCTATTAATGAATTTGCCAATGTATCCCGCTTCTTACAACACCAAGCAATGGCAGATGAACTCATATGCATAGTGAATCTTGTGGTTGACACTCTGTCATCCACACATCCACCAAAATTTGCATCACAATATCCAATAAGTTTGAAGTTCTTGTTGCAGTGGTATTCAAGGCCATATGTTTTCATTCCTTGAAGGTAACAAAGTACTCATTTTGCCGCATGCCAATGAATTTCTCTAGGCTCATGCATAAACCTAGATAAAATTCCAACTAAAAATGAAATATCAGGCCTGGTAGTCATCAAGTATATCAAACCTCCCACCAATTGTCTGTATGTGGTGCCATCAAAAAAGGCACTGCTATCATCCTTAGACAATTTCAAGTTACTTTCCATGGGGGTGAGGGCAGGTTTCCAATCACTCATGCCAAACCTATCTAATAACTCAAAAATATACTTAGTTTGTGAAATGAAAATACTATGCTCTTTCTGAGTTACCTCTATGCCTAGATAGTAGTGAAGAAGTCCAAGATATGTCATCTCATACCCATCTTTTAATTCCTTCTTCACAGACTTGTTATGGTTTTCATCATTACCTGTGAGAAACAAGTCATCGACATAGAGAACAAGTATCACCATTTTCTTACCCTGCACTCAAATATAGAGAGTATCATTAGATTCAATGCGATGAAAACCAATGGATTTCAAGTATGAATCCATTTTCTCATACCAAGCCCTGGGTGCCTGTTTGAGCCCATATAAAGCTTTTACCAATTTACATACTTTGTGTTCAGCACCCACCTGTTCAAAACCCTAAGGTTGTTTCATATATACTTCTTCCTATAAATCACCATTTAAAAAATCCCTTTTAACATCTAATTGATGTACTTTCTAACCATTTTATGCTGCTAAGGCAAGTGCCATATGAATAGTGTGCCATTTGGTAGTTGGTGAAAATGTTTCCTCATAGTCAATACCTTCTTGTTGCGCATATCCTTTTGCAACAAGTCTTGCCTTATGTTTATCAATGTATCCATCTAATTTATACTTAGTCTTATAGACCCATTTACATCCTATGGGTTTAACATGTGGAGGAGGATCAACTAAAACCCATGTATTATTGCTAAGTATGGCATCATACTCACTTTTCATTGCCTTTTGCCAAACATTTTTAGTAGATGTCTCCTCAAAAGTGGATGGCTCAGAGGAAGAAGTAGTAATAACCATAGCATAGTTTACCTATTTTAAAGAATTCTTGGGCCCTTTTAAACCAACTTCATCTGTTATCAAGTCAGAAAAATTACTTTGAGCCCATTTTGGATACTTAGTCAAATTATTCAAATTAGGGACTCCAGAATTCTCATCATGTGCATCATTTCAAAGGGGACTTAGAGAATTTTCAACAATTTCTAAGTCATCAACCTGTGAACTTGTAGATGAAAGAGAGGAAAGTGAAGGAATTTGAGTCTCATACCACAAATTCGAAGATTTATCCCCATTATTCAAACCCTTATCTCTTTTTGTATTTTTCCTCTCTAATCTATCAAGTTGAGAATCAATCTCTGCAGTGTTCATAGTCCCAAACTCATCAAATATTACATCTTGACTCACTATGAATTTACATGTATCCTGTGTAAGCAAATGAAACCCCTTTTTATCTTCAAAATAACCAAGAAAGATGCATTTTCAACTTCATGGTTCCAACTTAGTTCTATGTTTAATAATAACCAAAGCAAAATAAAGACATCCAAACACTTTCAAGTGTTTAACCTTTGGTTTAAACCCATACCATGCCTCATATGGAGTTTTTCCCAAAAGTGCAACTGTGGGGGACCTGTTTCTCAAATACACTGCAGTACCAATGGCTTCTACCCAAAACTTATCATCAATCTATTTATAGTGGAACATGGCACATGTTGTGCCCTCTAAAGTTCTGTTCATCCGTTCAAATACTCCATTTTTTTGTGGAGTATAAGCATTACTATATTTTCGATGAATGGCATGTTCTTGAAAATAATCTAAAAATTAATTTGAGGTATACTCACCTCCATTATCTGAATGAAGAGTGGTCAAATGTGAACCTATTTCTTTTTCGACCAAGTGTAACCAATCAACAAACTTAGTGAGAACTTCATTTTTTTTTCATAAAATATACCCAAGTCATCTGATAAAAATCATCAATAAACAAGACAAAGTATCTACACCCACCAATTGATGACTTTTTCATGTCACATACATCACTATGAACTAACTACAAAAACTTGTTAGCTCTCCAGGATGACTGTTTAGGAAATTCTTCCTAATTTTGTTTGCCCAAAACACATGACTCATAAATAATACTATCTTTTCAAAAAGTGGGAAACCCACTCACCATACCATATCTCTGCAAATCCACTAAAGAGTGGATATTCAAATGTCCATAGTGGAGATGCCATAACCACTGTGTAGACATAGTACCTATACCTGTGTCAACAACTGCCATAAGTTTTATAGTGGGAGGAAGCACTTTACAATGCAATCTAACCAAGTTTCCATCTTCATATCCTGTATACATTGTTTTATAATCATCCTTCACTGAATTGATGTAAATAATCCCATTTTCATGTACAATTTGAAAACCTTTCTTTCGAATAGTTACCAAATAAATTAAGTGTTTCTTCAATGTGAGAACATACCAAACATCCTCCAAGTATTTTATAGACCCATTAGGAAGAAGAATCTGAATAGATCCAAGTCCTAGTGGTGTATGCATAGACTTATCTGCTAAGGCAACTAGAGAGAGAGAAGCTTCCTTGAAAGACCAAAATAAATCTCTACTAAATTTCATGTGTTTGGTTACTCCTGTGTTAAAACCCATACATCTGTGAGCTCATCTCTAGCCTCATATTCAATATAATCAATGTGACCCAAAGTAGTGAATGCAGATTCATGGGCAACATTATTGGACTCATCATAGTCATGATCAACATACTGAGCAGAGTTAGACTTAGTCACTTTTTGTGGCCTCTAAATTTTATCAAAAGGAATCCTACATTGTGAGGCAATGTTACCAAATTTTCCACATCTATGACACTGATAGTCTAATCTACCTTGACCTCTACCCCTATATGAGTTGTGACCATGTCCTTGATCACTTGTTTCATGTGAATGTGATTGGTTATATTGTTGGTTATTTGAATAACCCCTACCTCTATTTTGATAGTTGCTTCCTCTATAACCTTGACCCCCTCTATAACTGTTTCCTCTATTATTTTGATGCCTAAATGAAGATGATTAAGGGATTTGACTCTAAAACATCGGCTTCTTTGATTTTATTGGATTTATTGGGGAGAGAGAGGTCATGTTGGATGAGAAACTCAGCCAACTTATCAAAGGTGGTGCATGTGATCTTGTCAGAGACATGTAACATTTCAACAAAATTCCTATAGGACCCAGGTAGTCCTTTCAAAGCAGAAGTGACTATGAGGTCATCATCTAGTTTTCCAAACCCAGCCTTAATGTACTCAGTAGTGATATTTTTAAACTTAGACATATATTATCCCATATCCCCATCTTCATCTAATGACAAAGTAAACAACTGCATATGAATATCTATCTTCTTATGCTTAGGTTTCTTATCATACAAATCTAACAATGTTTTCCATGCAGTGTAACTATGAGGAGAATTTTCAATATGAACATAAGTATCACGAGGATAATAAAATTTAATGAGAGATAAGGCCTTAAAATCATGCAAATTGAATGCATCTAATTTATCATGTTATGTTGGCAATGTGGGATTTTCATTCTTGACAATATCCCATAACTCATTAAAAATTAGTGAAGCCTCCATCAATCATTTCCAATCAGAATAATTGGAAATTGTTAATCTATAACCATCTGAAAGCAAGTTTTGAATTTTTGGCATCTTGAAATAAAAGCAAGTGCAATAGATAAAAGTGTGACAAAATGAAAAAGAGATGAAATAAATATCACACTCACTGCACAAGACACTGCTTTTATGGGGTTTTTCACTTAACCTCCATGTAGAGCAAAAAAGAAAAATAAAATTTTTTGATGGATTTTACACTAACCTCACCAAAAATAAATTGATTACACCATTATTTATCCAAATTACTTCATTATTCCATCAATTACATCCTTATGTCACCACAACAATGTAAAAGAAATAAAATTTAATTCCCCTTTTTCAATTTTTAAAACAACACTATACAATAAGTATGTTTTTCACAACTTTCAAGGCATACAAAAACTAGATTAAAAGGGAATATACTTTTTACAAAAAGTATTTTCTAAAGAAATTTCTTCTAAAAAGAAGGGATTTGAACCCTTGACCTTCTCTTTGCAAGCTTCTTACAAAATGACTTTAACTAAGAGCACTTTCAAAATATAATATGCAGAAACTTGTACTTATGCTGGATTTTGTCTATGAGGGAAAATTTAAAAAAAAATTACATGTATGTAAATAAATCCAAGATTTTTCCCTTTTTAACCTTCTCAGTCAAGCTTCTCACGTGGGACCCATCCAAGACAAATTTTTGATAATAAAACTTTAGAAACATAGAAAAATATTTGCTTGAGTTTTTATCCCTGTGCTATTTGATGCCATGGCAACTCCTGCAACCTTTCTCTACACCTACTCTCACTCCCTGTGGCCATACAAATTTGTACCAGGTAGTTTAAAACTGATTTTGGCTGAGTTTAGTAATTTTTTAAGGTATTTTTTGTTGGAAATGGTTTCAAATTTTAGCCAGGGCATTGGAAGGATGTACAATTGGCCATACAAATTAAAAAAAAAATCAGATTTTCCTTTGAGGATTTAAAACAGAGGTTATAACCATATTTATAGGTGTTTTTGGATTTAAAATAGCTGAGAATGAATGCAATCAACAATGGCAGCCATGGATGAAAAATACAGAGGTTCTCAATATGCAAACAAGTCGTACAAGTTTATTTTTGCCAAATATTAATGAATTTAATAACATTTAAATGCTAAGAAATTCATTTTAAATGTCAGATGAGGAGTTTGAATACAATTTAATGGAGCTTGAATGGCCAAAATGATCGGATGGTCATATAAGAGATATACATAGGCTTAAATGCAAAAATATTTGAAAAATTAAAACAATTTAATAATTTTTCAAAATTTTGACATTACATTTACACCAATGAAATATTTGCTTGATATGGCATACCTTATTTCACACCATTTGATTTCTCATTAATTTAAATTTTCACCTTGCCTTCTTTCAAATTCACCAAGCTCCTAAAATTCACTGTGCTAGACAAAACCAAGCTTTGATACCACTGATAACCTTTGATCAAATAATTTGAACCTTGTCCTTGCTTAGTGTGAGTGCACAAGTATTTTATTAATTTTCCAAAAACTAAGTACATAAGGGTGTCTTTACTTCATTAACCCTTTTTCATTGCAAACATAGATTATATAGATTTTACCCATGATCGGTAAAACCAACTAATCCTATAACCAACTCTTTATGGGAAATCAACCCGTAAGGTAGTTCTAATTAATTAACTCAAAAACATAAAACTACCTAAAACTAAAACTAAGTAACTTTATTTTATGGGGGTGTCTTTATTAAAAATATGCATGCCCCATTAATAATAATCATTTATTTAACCTACCAAAAAATCTAACCTAATGTTAAGACTTTGGAACAAGTCCTAACACTCAGATTGGTCGTAACCGATGTTGGTGGTATTAACCGACATTGGTCACTGTGTTTTTCCAAAAACATAAACCTAAGACCTACTTTTCCAAATATTATTGTTTCAAACTCAAAAAAGCTTCAAAGCTAAAGGACATGCTAACAATTTTGTTGTAGGACCAAGCCGGATATTTGCTCAAAACATATTTAAATCATTTTTGCATGCTTAAAAATCGATTAGGAACCTTGTTTTGGGTGTTTAACAAAGAATTTAGGTGTTTTTGGTGAATTTTTTTCAAATTTTGCAACTAATACCAAGGGGTCAAATGAACACCACCAAACATTTCATTTGGGTTTAAAATTAAACACACTTGTCAATTTTTGTTTGCAATAGTTGTTTAATTAAATTTTGTTTGACAAAAAGAGGAATGTTACCTGTATGCTCTTCCATTTATCCCCTATAGGGAACCCTTGGAATCAAAATTACCATTCCTATTGTAAATAACCTAGTCCAAGGCTTAGAAAAAAATTCATTTAAAGCACTCCCAAAAAACTCATCAACGTCTCGGTGATCTTGAAAATGACCCTAAAGTCTTTCTACTTTCATGCTTTATTTATTTTTATGCATCTTGGCTTGAGAGGGGGACATCATCACCTCTCACAAGTTCTTTAGGGAAGTTTTGACCAAGGTCTCATCTCCCAGCATTAACTTCATTTCAGTCCTTTAGAGTTGTACACGAGACATAGTGGCACTTTAGACATCGCACTACACTGAGCGAACAACAGGATGTAGTGGTTACAAAAAGGACTAGACCTTTTTGTAACAAGCCAAGCGATACAGACCCAAAATCTATGCTTTTATTTTGCATTGTTTGGTGTGAAATTCATTGTGAAATTATTTCCCCTAGATCATTTAAAAACTTGTTAGATTTTAGATAAATCCCCACTTGCCACAGAAGTATTGTTGGTGAAAGGTGCACCTCAAGGTCCATGTTATATTACTATCATTTAAGAGAAGGGGGGTGTAAAAACCCTACTATATAATGTGCATTTAATTTTGGATGAATACTTAAAATCCTATCAAATGATGTATATTGATGGATTCCAATAGTACCAAGCAACCTTGTCAGTTTAGGATCTAAGGGTGATAAATTAGTTGATCTTGTCCTAGATTAAATTCTTGTTTAGAGTCAAAACTTGGTGTAAACAAATAATCCAAAACCAAACACATGGTCCTCATTTTCTTTTGAATAAAGAGGTGTTATGATGCCTGCGTGAGATCATCAATTTGCCTTGTTTAAAAGTTCATCAAAAGCTTGAGGGTCATATCATCTACTTTAGCGTAGTTATGCTTCCCAATTGAGTCTAGACCCTTACCAACTTTGTTTAAGTCCTTCACTTATAATCTAAATTTCGAATTACACCTTTATGAGTTCATAGGGTTTATGTGTTAAGTGGGTTCGCCAATTGCACTAAACTTGAGGGAACTTAGGTTTAATTTCCAATTTAGGTTGAAGGTCATTTAAGACTCATAATCATTATCATCACTTAATAGACTTAAGCCATTTTTCGCTAAACACTTGCACTTTAAGTCTATACACCATAACATTTTGAGTCAAGAAAAGTAGTGTTATGCTATTAGAATTGTGGAAATTATTTTTGCCTTAGAGAGTTTTTAAAACAATTTTTTTGTCATGCCTTTTGGGTAGTATAGCATCGGTATGCTACCCAAAACACTTAAAACTTTATTTCATAGACCCTTTTACATAGAATTCCAATTTTTTCCTATATTTTTAGACCATCCAAGTGTACTTTTGATCTTTTGTCTAAAACACAGTTATACTATTCACCTTTGTCTAGCCTATTTGTCAAAAGAACCAAGTTTTATACTATTATTTAGGAGAAAATAAACTATTTATAAAGTACCTTTTGTATACCTTATGACCAAGAATCAAATGCCTAGTGTTTGTGAGAAGTGTTTCAAATCCATTAGATTAAAACTTTCATCTATTTTCAAAGTCTAGCTTTTGACGTCGTTTGGCCAAGAGTCCTAGCACATGCCTTATTTGAGCCTATCTTTTGACACCACATTTGGCCAAAAGACCTAGCAACTTTTAATTTCCTAGATTAGACTGATTTGAAATACTTCAACCTTAGAGTTTGGCATTTCAATTTTTCAATCCATTTACTTGCTTATCTTTGTGTGAATAGTGAAAAATTAGATAATTTATGCTAGCTTGTTTCCTCACATACCTTTGCATAACCTTTTTATCCTTTAGACAAATCTAGACCAAGTTGAGGCATCATTTGTTTTAGATTCTATCCTTTCTAGGGTTTGTATAACTCTTTGACCTTTTCTCATAAAGCATTAACTATGGATCCCAACATGTATTCCTAAACTCATAGTGGACTCATGTATAATCCAAGGATTAGTAATGTAGTTACACAAGAAGAAATGGTGAAAGACCCATATGTGGATAATATTGCTTATGAGATGGAGTCTTATCCCTCTTATAATACTCAATTAAGGGCATAAAGCCAAGATCCATTGGTTAACTATTTGGTTAACACACCATCGTATTCAGAATAAGACCACGAGAAAACTATGAAATACCTAGCTACAATACCCATAGTGGATGAGTTAGTTCTTCAACAGTCATATTCTATCAATATAGCTTCCATGTATGATCCATTTTTGTTTTAGTGACATTTGTTAGAAAACAAGGATGAGATTTTAGTTAGATCCATAGAGGTAGGAGCCAAGTTTCTGGTAGACATCTCCCATGAAAATTTACCAAGTCTAGTAAGTATGCCCCACAATAGCATTTATGTTTAATAGGGTTCTTCTAGCAATCCTATGGCTCTAGTCCAAACAACGTATCAAGATCCCAATATATCTAATCGAGGCAAAAACATCATGGAAGATCACTTTAACCAAATGCAAATATCATACCAAACCTACTTGAATTTAGCATGTGATTTCAATTAGATGAACATGGTAAGTAAGCCTCTCATTGACCTAATACCTTCAACAAGAGTGTTGTTAGACTTAAACGAATAAGAGAATCTGAGTTCCAACCCATTCATACAAACTGCTCTAATAGATACTTGATACATATGTCAGTTATTGAAGAAGTGTCTTTAGCCTCTACATTGAATAGTGAACCAAACATAGTGGACAATGTGAAAACAACATCCAATCTTGATCAAAGTGATACTAACACACAAACAACTATCCAAAAACATGTGCCTATAGTTAATCCCATGAGCATATCATCATACTAAGGAATAGGAGTTTCTGCATCCCAGCCTCAACCAACTGCTTCCTCAAGTGTACAACCTATGGGATTAGGTAGTAAAATAATGACCAATGTCATGCCTCAATGACATAACATGATGAGCCCTACTCCTCCTCAACAAGTAATGAGTAGTATTCCACAATAGCAAACATAGTCTAGTGTATCAACGTAATAGAGGACAAGTACATTTCCACCTCAATCGAAGGCAACTAATGTACCACCTTGCCAACTAATGACAAACGTACCTCTTCAATTGTAGGCTAATATGCCAATTCAAAACCAAGTAATGACTAGTCAATAACATGTGAATATTGGTCAATGACAAATGATGAATCTACAACCTACTTTTACTTCCTCATAGGGATTCATGTAACAAGGAGGTCCCCATCTTTCTTAGGTACCTACTAGACAATCATTGGTTCAAACTGTGTCACAAATTTAGAGATAGTGTCTTGGTCCACAAGTTCCCACTCAACATCAAGGTTTGATTAGTCAGCAGCATGTCCCTTTTCAACCACAACAGGCACAGTATAGTAATATCCCTTCATCCCAACCATAAGATCCTTTAAAGTAAACATTTATTTCCAATCTAAACTACAATATTATGTAGCCAAATGTGCAATTTAATGTATATCCTAATCTGTGTATGTGTATTCCTGGTCCATTCCCCAACCAAACCATTGTACCCCAACAAGTGTCTCCATTATACCCTGGTCAAAGTGTCCCACTTATGACCTTTCAGTGATTTTCCCAAACCAACATTCTCCCTCAAACCAATATCCCTTCTAGTTTCCTATCCCAAGAATCACAACAGATGAAGGATGCAATTGTTGCCATTCAGGTGGGGAAGCAAACTAAAAAGTTCAAATTGGATGATGTGTGTTCTTATCCATTCAACATGGAGTATTTGTAGATACCATTTCCTCCAGGATATGAACCACTAAAATTTGATAAATACAAAGGGAAAGGTGATCTTAAGGCTCATTTGACTAAATTCTTTGTTACATGTTAGTCAATGGCATATAAAGACATATACCTTTTGTTTTTGTTTCCAAGGATACTAGTTGGACAAGCCTTGGAGTGGTTTCTAAAGTTGCCCAAGAATTTAGTAACAAACTTTGATGATCTTTCTGATAAATTTGTGCAGCACTTTTCCTATAATCTCAAACATGAGATTTCATTAGTGGCCCTGACACAAGCAAAGCAAAAATATGGGGAGAGTTTTACAAGTTATTTACAATGATGTAGAGCCCTTGAAATCTATTTCACCAATAGTTTACTAGATAAACAATTAACTTCTGTGTTTACCAAAAAAATTCATAGTGAGATAGCTTACCATCTGGAGTTATAATGTGCACATACGTTCAAAGAGATCATTGATAAGTGTTTATTGATCAACCAGGTGCTCATCAATAAAGGATTCATCAAGCTTAATTCAACTAATCAAAATCAAGGTACCAATTAGGGAAATGACCAACATCCCATCTAAGCACAAACATCACAATTGGCATAGGCCAATAACCATGAAAGACCAAAGCAATTCAACCATAATAGGAATGTTGTGGGAAATGGAGTAACTAAATCTCATCATGTCCAAACTATGTGACATCATCTACACCACCTTTTCAACTTACTCCTACCCAGTAACCTCTCCAACTGATGCCACAAACATAACAACCAAGACTTGCACAATAAATATAACAACCTTTACCATTGCAAACCCCTCCTCCTAAGAGAACCATACTTACACATTGTGTCTTTAGTGACCTAGGAGAACCTATTGAATCTATATTTTTCAAGCTTGATACCACTAACCTCATTAGTTGGCCTATACCAAAGCATTATCCGCAAAGCATTCCTTACCCTAATTGGTATCATGAAAATGAATTATGTGACTATCATCGGGTCAATGGGCATAATCTATGAAGATGTGTCCAAATCAAGCATTTAATTGAGAATATGTGAGAGAACAGGTAAATAACATTGGATAATGGTGCTTCCACTTCCAATCAAACTCTTGAGATCTGTCAAAACCCTTTTCCTCAACATAACAATCAATAGGAGTAAAATAATTAGCAACAATAATAATGGCTATGAAACAACAAAATCAATAGTATCAAAATCAAAGGCCAAACTAGCAGACTCAATAAAATCAGCAGTAGAATCCACAATAATAAAACAATGGACAAAACTAGGGTCAAAATGGTAACAACCAACAAACCTACCATACAGTTGGACATGACTACAACAAGGTTGTAGGTCATATAATAGGGGGTAGCATTAATACCATCTCCATTAATCTTAGACCAAGCACTAATCAGCCTAAACCATTCCTAAATAATATTATCCAACCAAATTACATGGATAATCCTTCTTTATCCTATGAGTGCATACAGGCAAACCAGCAAACTAGGACTTCCTCTTTTGGATCTTATAGTGACAACTCATTCTTTCCATGTGACCACATGTAAGTGCACTGGCAACCAAGACTTGTCCTATCTGGTCCCATACTATTTCTGACAATAGTTAGTAATAATGGTCCAGTATTTAATCTTGATTGTGTAATCACAACTTGAAGTTAAAGATTACTATCCCTGGCCCATAACCATCTACCACTTTTCCTATCATCTAACCAACCGTTCAGCCTTGGAATAAACTATTCACTACTGACCAAGATAAGAAGTTTGATATTATGGAATAATTACAGAAGACACCAGCATAAATTTCTATTTAAGATTTTTTATGAATGTCAATAATCCATAAAAACATCTTGAATAAGTTTTTGACCCAATCCACTGTTGCTAGTGACATATCTCCTAATAAATTTCAAGCTTTGGTTAGACACTTAGCTCTAGCCCAACAAGTCACATTCAACCAAAGCGATATGTCTTCCCTTGGCCCACTCCATAACAATCCACTATACATAGAAGTTTATATAAGATGGCATAAAGTGAAACGTGTCCTTATAGACAATGGATCTGGCCTCAACATAGTGTCTCTCAAGTTCATCAAGCTTCTTGGGTACACAATGATAGATCTCCAACTAGAAACAATAACTATTAAAGCCTATGATAATCAGGAAAGAGAATCATAAGGCATAATTAGTTTTCCAATTATCATTAGGCCTTTGACCCATGATAACTTTTTCATGTGCTTGACCTGGAGTTATCATATAACATAATTTTAGGCAGGCCTTGGTTACATGAGATTCATTCAGTCCCATCAATGCTTCACCAATGTATCAAGTTTTCCCACTCAAGGATGGAGGTGAATATTCCAGGAGATTTACACCCATATGAAAATTGCAAGCATCTTGAGGCTGATTTTCACAGCCATAATTATCAGTACAACATGAATCCAAGTTCCAAGAAGGATAAATTAAAGGCTATACTTATTGATCCTTCACCAGATAATTGCATAGATCCTAATACCTTGGATTCCATTTCCCACATGCCACCTCCTGAAGCTTCTAATCATTTCACCATTTCAGATAATGGACTAGGAGAGTATGTAACCCATGATACATTTCATATTGTTGATCTTCCTCAGAATCCAAAAACCTTTGGGTGACCTAAAGTCATCCCACATAGGCATTGGCAACAAAAGAATAAAGATAAGAGACCTATCACATTTTTACCAACATATGGCTTAAAACCTGACCCTCTTGAAGAAGATGAATCATGGTTATACAATGACAACTAGGTTGATTTTTATAAAAATGCAAAGTATCGTATTCCCAATAGGATCATGGAGCATCACAATTATGAAGGAAGAGGCCTCAAATTGAATCAGCAAGGAACCATCGAGCCAATTGCCATAACTAAGTATGAAAGACCTTATGGACTTGGATTTAAATCACCTGGGGGTGACCCCACACATCTTATTCAAACTCCATCATCAACAACTAGTGATGATGATGCCAATAGAAAAGCAGGGTCTGATCATAGCCTTACTTCTGATTACCTAGCTGAAACCAATTTGTTTGATAATAATTCAATTTATACCCTTACCTTGGTTGTTCATCACAACTCATTACCATTATATTATCTCCAACTGATTGATTGGGACCAACAAGAATCCAGTCTACCAATTGATGAGTTCCAGAATGATGAGGCATTCTATGATTTCTTAGGCCTTCGAGATGATGTTCTATTGGGAGATCACAAATCAAGATTCTCAATCACTTTAGATGTTTTAGCTTATTTTGGAGAATGAGTGAACACCTTTAGCCAAAAACAAATAAGTAAAACATCGAGATCCTGAAGAGAAAACCTCTTTGAGGTGTTTTTTGACCAAGGAAAAAGTAAATATAAAGCCTAGTCTAGTGGTGAAAACTTGTCTCAAGTGCCATTAGATGGGGGTGTTCATTCTTCTTCAAAGTTAGACCAGGAGACCACCAATGATGAACTTTCCTATGGATCAAAGTTTAGCTTTGACAAACAACAAGTATTTGATCAAATTATTCAAGAATTTCTAACTAGTTTTGTCATATGGCCAGATCTCCCATTAGGGGATTTAGATTCATCATGCCTAGGAGAAGTTGAAGGGTAAGTCCTAATAGAGGACCCTGACATAATCCAACAATTCAAGTCATTGTCTCCTATCCTAAAAGATGGTTCGACCCTTCTAGTCGAAGACATAATAGAGGTAAAAATTGGGAATTCTTTAGACCTAAAATGGATAAAATAAGGAGCATCTCTCACTGATGAGGAACGTGATGTCTTTACAGCTTTGTTGAGATAATTTGTGGATATCTTTGCATGGGTGTATTTTGGCATGTCAGGTTTAGACCCTGCCTTAGTTTTGCATCACCTTTTGGTTAATCTTGATGTCAAACTAGTAAAACAAAAGCTATGTAATATGCATCTTCGCATTGTTGTATTAGTAAATAAAGAGTTGGAAAAACTCTTAGAAGCAGGATGTATCTGATCTATTGACTACTCTGAATAGATCTCTAATGTTGTACCTATTATCAAAAAGCCGAAAAGAATCAAAATTTGTACTGATTTTTGAGACATCAACAAAGCTTGTCCTAAGGATGATTTTTCATTGCCTAATATCGACATGATTATCGACTCCATGGTAAGTTATGAAATGCTTTCACTCATGGATGGATTTTCAGGATACAATTAGATCAAAATAGCACCAAAAGATCAACATAAAACAATCTTCACCACTCCATGGGGAACATTTTAATATTAAGTGATGTCATTTGGCCTTAATAATGTGGGAGCTACATATCAAAGGGCCATGACTATCATATTCCATGATATGATGCATGATATTATTGAAGACTATGTCGATGACATATTGGGAAAATCCAAAACCAGGGCTGATCATCCAACAGTACTACATAAGATATTTGAAAGACTATGAGAGTACAAAGTTAGACTCAATTCAAAAAAATGTGTGTTCGATGTAAATTTAGGAAAATTACTTGGTTTCATCATATCTCATAGAGGTATTGAAGTCGATCCAACTAAAGTCTATGCTATAACCGAGATGTTACCATCAACCAATTTGAAGTAACTCCATAGTTTATAGGGTAAGATTCAGTCAATCATATGCTTCATCTCTCAGTTAGCAGATAAGCACCATCCATTTACACACCTTTTAAAGAAAGGATTTACATTTCACTAGGATGATCACTACCAAGTGGCCTTTCAATAACTCAAAGACTATCTTATCAATCCATCTATTTTATTACCTCTTATGCCAGGAAAGTCATTTTTGTTATACCTATTGTTGGTTGAATATTTTGTCGATCAGCGTACTGATAAATAAAATAGGTATGATCATCCAAAGTAGGAAGATTGGTCGTCCAAATGTGTAGATTTGCCACATCAAAAGGGGACTAATCTCTCTTCTCATCTAGGGGAGGTTCCCTATATATATATATATATATATATATATATAAAGAAAATAATACTCAAGGGTAGAACAAACCATCCATCTCTCTTTTTTCAAAGATGATGCATGCAAATCAAAGGAGAAATTTTAAGGATAATGACAAAAAGTACTTCTCTTCTTTCAGAAGTACCATTCAGCAAACTACAAAAATCTCCCTAGTGGTAATTGCAAAATGTAACCAAGGACGTAGTAACCAACAGATTGAGATGTAGCACAAAGTCTCCACCTCAATTGTGCAAGAGTGAGATACGAAGGACAAAGAGGGCACAAAGTAGTCCCAAGGTCCTTTACATAGAAACAAAAAGAAAACACACTAAAGGCAATTGTGGGGGCACAAAGTCTCTCCACAGTTGGCTTCAGGACACCTTCCTGACTACTTTCACTAATTCTGCTTATTGAATTAAAGGAACAGAAAATATATTAAGGAAAAAGACATAAGAACAGTTTCCCCAAAAACAAAGATATCACTGCACAAAGTCTAAAAAGTCACTTGCTTTCTTATTCCAATAACAAAATATGATCAACAATCTAAGCTCAAAGTCTCAGTAATGCCTTTCAATTTGGGTAGAGTTTTTGTTTCTGATAATCGAAGAGAGAGATATCTAAAAATAATAAAAGAGAGTCCTTTATATAGCCTCTTCAAGAAGGATTTGGGAATAGTAACACATCATGTTGCATTGAATTTTTTTAAGAAGACATGCTGGAAATGGGTCACGCTATTGAAAGTTTACATCTTTCAATATCCACCTAACGGTCTACTTCTAGAAACATATCTGATGCACAAATGTTTCTAATCATTCCTCCTCATTCCTCCTTTTTTGGTTATTTGAATCAGGCACTCGATTCAGTTCGATGCTCTGTTCCTTAGTCGCTTCTTGCTAGTCTTTTGAGAAACCTTACAAAAGATGACACTTGGCAGCTTCCGCTACATTTGATATTGTGCCTCAATAGATTACACGTGGCAGCTTCCACTATGACTTTAAAGATGACATGTGGTAGCATAGCAGGTTTTCTATTTCTTTAGACTTTTCTTTTAGATTTGTCGTTTGATCTTTCTTAGAGGGGACCTGCCCTTTGGGGCCTTGAGAAATGGTCTGCTTTGGGTCGGGAAGAGCCCCCCACAAGGGTATTTTCACTTCAGGTGGTCTTCGAATGGCCTTCGAGCTTCTTAATTGTGGTGGGCTTTATCCTTTATTTCTTTCAGACAAAATGTCTGAAGGAATTCTTCCTTGGCTTGTCTTTCCGTCAGGCTTTGCTTTATTTTTCGGGCAAATTTATTCAAACAAATTATCCGAAGAATTTTGCTTTGTCCTTTTTTCCAGGGGAACTTTTCCAAAGGAAATCCCTTTGCTCTTTTGGCCTTTGAATTGGTCTATTTTCGCCCTTTCTGCCCTCTACAAGGGATGTTTGAGCTCCAAATTAGCCTTTCGAGTTTTTGCAATGGTTCACTTTGGCTTCTGAGTGTCCTCCAAAAGGATTGTTTGCCCCTTAGAAATTTGCCTTAGTCAACTTTATGTGAATCTCGAATTGTGACACATGGCAGCATCTGCTGCATTTTATCAGGTTT
This sequence comes from Torreya grandis, assembly GCA_037957365.1. Lineage (NCBI taxonomy): Eukaryota > Viridiplantae > Streptophyta > Pinopsida > Cupressales > Taxaceae > Torreya > Torreya grandis. Next base: position 6,161,140 of record JARHVA010000007.1, on the reverse strand, counting down.
TTATTTCCTTCAATTTTGCTAGAAATTCCCTCTGCAAGGGCACTTGTGTCTTTGACGCTTGGGGCACTCCTTTGAACTTGTCGCTTGAACCGACCGATTGAACCAACTTTGGTTCAATGGTTCAATGGTTCATTCCCTTATTTTTATTGATCGCTTGAACCAAGATCCTTTGAAACAAGCCTCGTTGAACACGTTGAACCTTGAACCTGTTGAACCTTTGAACCAAAGTGGTTCAATGGTTCAACGGTTCAATGGTTCATTCTCTGAAAATGACTAAGTGTCAAAAACTTGTTCTTTTGATTGAACCTACCTATAGAAGCCTTTGAACCTGCTAAACCATAAGTCTATCACTTCCTTGTTCTTTCTAAGCTCTTTGATCTTCATTGCACTGGTTGAACCTTTGAACTTGTTGCTTGAACCGACCGATTGAACCAACTTTGGTTCAAGGTTCAATGGTTCAATCTATTCATTCTTTTTATTTGGCTAAGTCCTTTTGATCTTTTTGAACCAAACACGTTGAACCATTTGGTCGTTTGAACCTATTGAACCATTGAACCCATTGAGCCTTTGAACCAAAGTGGTTCAATGGTTCAACGGTTCAATAGTTCAAGCCTTCTTCTCTTTGATAAGTGTTTTGAAGACATTTAACCTTGAAGCGATTGAACTTTGAACAAAGACAAATGTGCTTAACTCTTTCTACTGATGTTGAACGTTTGAACCCATTGAACCCGTTGAACCAAAATGGTTCAAGGTTTAATGGTTCAATCCTTGCTTAGAAGCTTGTCGATGAACTCTTTTGGTTAAACCTTGTCATTGAACCAACTTTGAAATCGCCCAAGTGTTGAGAGCTTGCTTATTTCCTGTAGATTCCGTAGAAATCAACCTGTGAAGCTCATAGAACTTGGCCTGCAGAGTCCATAGATTTTCTTCCTGTAGAGTCCGTAGATTTTCTTCTTGCAGAGTCCATAGATTTAAGCCTGCAGAGTCCATAGATTCTCTGAGAAGCTTGAAAAATGAGAAATTTGAATGCTCAGAACAAATTTTGAGAAGGAAAGAGATTATTTTGGTTTGTTGAACCAAAATAGTTCACATGTTGTCTCAAAAAATGAGAAGTATATTTTTGGGGACAAGACCTATTAGCTAATGATGATGACTTGGGGGCACTCTTGGCTCAACATGATGACAATGGAAAGGATCATTTTGTATACTACCTAAGCCATACCTTGGTTACATATGAACATAACTATGCACTTGTTGAAAAAGCTTGTCTAGCCATGGTTTTTGCAATTCAAAAATTGATCCGTAAACTACATTGATAAACTCAAAGTGAAGTTTTTTAAGTATGAATACTGAATTTCTCAAACTTAACAAATTCTCAAAAAACTCAAAATAACTTGCAAAATGTTTGGTAAAAATGTTCTCGGTTGTTGAGTTGGATTGGAATTGTCAAAAAACTTGTTACTTCCATTTACCAATTAAACCAGTTTTTAATAACGTTGTGTTATAATTGTCAAATTTTGAATTACTTGCCTAAGTTCATTTACTAATTAATACCAAATCAGTAAACTAAAATAAAAAACATGCATCAAATGATAATTACCAAAACACGAAATGTGATAATGGAGTTCGGTTACATAATTGACGCCTACTTCTCCGGGTTCTCTAAAGGAGTGGACCGTTTCCATTAAGGGCACTTCAAACACCTAGAAATAATAAACAACTTTCCTGCAAGCTGATATCTCAATGTAAAAATTCACCTTCACCGTGAATGAAATCAAGCCTGGCACCTTCAAATTTTGTGAGTCTTCATAAACACCTGCAAAGTTGCTTCAAAAGTCCTATAAGTCTCCTCTATGGGCTGAAAAATACTCATCCAATATGAAAATTGGATAAAATATAGTGTTAATACCATGTATTAGGGCCGGAAGATGGATAAAAATCCATTACATAAGCTTTCCAAATCTTTTACAAAGTCTCAGCCTCTTAAAAATAAAAACACAGTCTAGAATTGATTGATTTCAAATAGAAATTTGTGCCTTAAATATCACTTCAACTCCCGCAGTTCGAGCGATCAAAGCCTATCCCTTTTGGATGGTAAGTCAAGAGTTCAAAACCGTTAGCCCTATTTTGGTGCTTAGGCATGAATTCAAACCGTCAGCCTCCTCCTTTTTTGGCACTTAGACTTATTCATTATCCCACATTGGCTGCGTGGAAAGTGGTTTCATTCTTTAAATAGCTTGGTGGCCTCCTTGAATCTGTCAATGCCCCCTTTTGGTGGGCTCAAGGTTCTTAGCTTAGCATGCACATTGGTAGTTGTGCCAAACATGACTTGGGCACAGACTTAAAGCCATCATTGGACTTGGTCTTTCCTTCAAACTCATCCATTTCTCTCGAACCGTTCTCCCTTGGGCTCGCCACCTTGGTCAAAGAGCTTATCTCACACTTAACTCCATGTGGCATGTTGATGACATGGCATGTCATCGAACCACACTTTTTCAAACCTTTCATTTTTCCAAGTGTTGACCTTCGATAGGTCCAAATGTTGAAACAATCTTGAAACACGTGCCACATGTTGCAAGAGACATTTTTTGACCAATCTTCAAATGGCCATAACAGGAGCTCTCGAACTCAGATTTACATTTCAAAAAATGTGTCAAAAAGATCTCAAAGAGCTCTACAGTGTGCCACCACTGAAAATCTAAATTAGAACTATTATCACAACCAAATTTCAAGCTTTGACTGGGCATGTCTATTCTCACATTCCCCCAAACTTATCATATTCTGGGATGTGGCAAATGGATCATGAGTTATGTGGCTTAGTAAAGTGGCTAGTTCTCCCATGTGGCTGGGGCATGATATTACCAAACAATTATCCCTTTTTTTGTGGGATTTATATGGACTTGTAATTCCAAATCTACGGACTTGTGATTTCAAATCTACGGACTCCCAATTTCTGATCACACCTCCCCAATGGAAGGCTTTTGGTCTCCAAAAGTCCAATATCCCCTAAAAATACAAACTAGTCTACTGCATCCCTGAAAATAGAACCCAATCATAAAAAGAGGTATAAATAATTGCATTAAAATGATTCACAATCAAATTGCAAAAATGCCTAATCCAAAGGTGTGAGTAAGTGAATTTGCAACTACCAAAGTGATTACAACATACCAAAACTGCCTATCCAAATGTCACATCCTGTAAAGCAATGAATTGCCAAAAATTGAAACAACTCCCAATGTAACTGCAAGACAAGTTTATAATGTCGACAACATACAATAAATGTTGTGGACATGTTGTAATACAATGCCCTAGTATGGGACTTATATTCTAATCAAATGTAAATAACCAAAAGTGTATGTTGCCTAACATCTAAACATGCCCAAAGGGTATTTTAATTCATCTATACATCCATATGCCAAAATAAATACATTTTGAAAATTAGCAATCAAATATGAGACAAGTGTTGTAAGGAATTAACTCAACCCACAACATCACTCTGTTATATCCCCAATTGTTTCAAATGAGTTAATGTCTTATCCATTATTAGACTACCCATACAGTATATTCTAGAGATCAAAAACTTAGAGTTATCAAAAAGTGAGAATTGAAAATTTTCATATGGTAAACCTATCTTGAAGTGTTTCCACCAACTCTAATCTACATCTATCAAAGCTTGTTCATTCCCTTAGGTGAATTCATAACCATGATTTGCAAAAAGAATGTAGTGATAATCCACTTAACCAATTTTTTTTCCTAGTGAAATTGATTGTCTCTATGGATTTATTATCAATTGCATATTGTTGACTTAACCTCTTAAATGGATTTTAAATTGTAGGTTTTACCTTATCCTAGGTTGTATTTTCAACTACATTATGGATTGAATTAGCTTCATAAACCTTAGTGAGAGGTTTGTAAATCATCTTAGTTCTAACATTACTTGAATGCGAAGATGCATGAAGCTCAAAACATCTATCAATCCTATGTCCAATCAATTTACAATGAGTGCAAAATTCCTTCTTAGGTGAGGGTCCCCTTTTTCCAATTCCCATCTTATCATGAGAATGGTCTTTCAAACATGCAATCTGCTTCAACAAAGCATTTCATTTCCAACAAGTCTTAGCACTATGGTTATTCATCCCACAAAAAGTGCATGGAAATGATTGCATTATCTTCTGTACATTATATCCAAACTTCTTAAAAGTATCAATTGGATCAAAACATTTAGTGTAAGAATCAGGAGGTGGAATCTCAATACCTCTTTTACCTTTACACTTTTGAACTAGTGGCCTAGAACCTTCGCTATTAGAAGCTCGTCTTCCTTTAGCCATGGAAGTGACTTCTCCATCATCCACCTACACACTAGTATAACCCAAACCTGCATGAAGAGGTCTATGCTCAACCTGAATTGGGTTAGATATACCTTGGTTATCTCTACCAAGTCCTTCTCCATTATAACCCATTCTAAACAACAATTTAGATCCTATTCCCTTAGTGTATCTTTCAAAATCACCAAAAATAATATTACTAGAATCTGAATCAGAAATGGTAAAAGAAGATGAAGATTCCTGTGGTGAAAAACTTACACTGCACTCAGTCACAATCTCTGCATCTGAATTTGAAGGCTTTACCTTTTCACACTCACCACATTGCAATCTAATCAAAATCTCATCCTTGGATTCGAGCTCCAATTTTAACTTTACCACTTGTAATTCAAGTACAAATTTTTGGCATCTCAAGATTGGATTTTCATCTTTGATGACCTCAATTTGTGACAACTTGCCCATGGTTTCCTACAAACAAATGATTTCACTCTACACACTGCAATATAATCAATCTGCAAACCAATAATCTAACTATTCTGGAATCAACTGTTAATACACAACTAGAAGCAATCCCTGCATTCTAACTACTTTGATACCAACTTGATCCGTAAACTACACTGATAAACTCAAAGTGAATTTTTTTAAGTATGAATACTGAATTTCTCAAACTTAACAAATTCTCAAAAAACTCAAAATAACTTGCAAAATGTTTGGCAAAAATGTTCTCGATTGTTGAGTTGGATTAGAATTGTCAAAAGACTTGTTACTTCCATTTACCAATTAGACTGGTTTTTAATAATGTTGTGTTATAATTATTGAAATTTGAATTACTTGCCTGAGTCCATTTACTAATTAATACAAAATTAGCAAATCGAAACAAAAACATGCATCAAATGATAATTACCAAAACATGAAACATGATAACGGAGTTCAGCTCAATAATTGACGCCTACTTCTCTGGGTTCTCCAAAAGAGTGGACCATTTCCATTAAGGGCACTTCAAACACCTGGAAACAATAAACAACTTTCTTGCAAGCTGATATCTCAATGCAAAAATTCACCTTCACCATGACTGAAATCAAGCCTGACACCTTCAAATTTTGTGAGTCTTCATAAACACCTGCAAAGTTGCTTCAAAAGTCCTATAAATCTCCTCTATGGGCTGAAAAATACTCCTCCAATATGAAAATTGGATAAAACAGAGTGTTAATACTGTGTCTTAGGGCCGAAAGATGGATAAAAATCCATTACATTAGCTTTCCAAAGCTTTTACAAAGTCTTAGCCTCTTAAAAATAAAAACACAATCCAAAATTAATTGATTTCAAATAGAAATTTGTGCCTTAAATAGCACTTTGACCCCCGCAGCTCAAGCGGTCAAAGCCTATCCCTTTTGGATGGCAGGTCAAGAGTTCAAAACCATCGGCCCTATTTTGGTGCTTAGGCATGAATTCAAACCATCAGCCTCCTCCTTTTTTGGCATTTAGACTTATTCATTATCCCACATTGGCTGCGTGGAAAATGGTTTCATTCTTTAAATAGCTTGGCAGCCTCCTTGAATATGTCAACGCCCCCTTTTGGTGGGCTCAAGTTGCCTAGCTTATCATGCACATTGGACTTGGTCTTTCCTTCGAACTCATCCATTTCTCTCGAACCGTTCTCCCTTGGGCTCGCCACCTTGGTCAAAGAGCTTATCTCATGCTTAACTCCATGTGGCATGTTGATGACGTGACATGTCATCGAACCAAACTTTTGAAAACCTTTCATTTTTCCAAGTGTCAACCTCTGATAGGTCCAAATGTCGAAACAACCTCGAAACACGTGCCACATGTTGCAAGAGACATTTTTTGACCAATCTTCAAATGGCCATAACAGGAGCTCTTGAACTCAGATTTACATTCTAAAAAATGTGTTAGAAAGCTCTCAAAGAGATATACAATGTGCTGCCACTGAAACTCTAAATTAAAACCATTATCAGAACCAAATTTCAAGCTTTGACTTGGCATGTCTATTCTCATGTTCCCTCAAACTTATCATATTCTCGGACGTGGCAGATGGATCACGAGCTATGTGGCTCAGTAAAGTGGTTGGTTTCTCCCATGTGGTTGGGGCATGATATTACCAAAAAATTATCCCTCTTTTTGTGGGATTTCTATGGACTTGTAATTCCAAATCTACAGACTTGTGATTTCAAATCTATGAACTCCTAATTTCTGATCAATCCATCTATTTTATTACCTCTTATGCCAGAAAGTCATTTTTGTTATACCTATCATCTAATGATCATGACTTGGGGGCACTCTTGGCTCAACATGATGACAATGGAAAGGAGAATGTTGTATACTACCTAAGCCATACCTTGGTTACATATGAACATAACTATGTACTTGTTGAAAAAGCTTGTCTAGCCATGGTTTTTGCAGTTCAAAAATTGCATCATTACATGTTGAATAATAAAACTATGGTCATTTCAAAGGTAGATCCGCTCACTATCTACTATCTGAAATAGCTTTACAAGGTAGAATGGCTAAATAGATCATGATTCTCAGTGATTTTGACATAGAGTATGTCAATTATAAGGCAATCAAGGGACAAGTTCTTATAGATCAACTTGTTAAAACACCTCTCATGGACACACAGCCACTCAAGTTTTAATTTCCTGATGAATCCATCATGACCATTATTGACACACCCCTTGAGGATCAGCCCTAAAAACTATATTTTTATGGTTCATTCACTACACATAGATCAGGGGTAGGCTTATTGTTTATTACACCATAGGGGAATCTAATCCCTAAATTATTTAGAATTAGCTTTCCTTGTACAAACAACATGGTAGAGTATGAAGTATTTTTTGTAATACTTTGACAAGCAGTGCATTAGAATATATCTCATCTACAAGTTATGGTGATTCTCAGTTAATCATCAATCAGGTTATAAATCATTTTTAGACCAAAGATGATAAGCTGGTTCCATATAAAGACATGGTTGACAATCTTAAACAAAAAATTGCCAACATTCAGTTTGAGCATATACCAAGTGTAAGTAACAAAACTAAAGATGCCATGGCTACTATTGGTTCTCTGATTGAACAAATAGATAAATCTAGAGAGTATCAGTTCCTCATTGAGAATTTGTTGGCATCAGCTCATCAACCTTCAACCATTGCTATGATTTGTGACATTATTGGTCCTAATTCTATCTGGTATTTAGACCTTTACAACTACCTTCATGACCAAATTTTACCACCTAACCTATCTTAAAAATAAACCAAAGCCTTCATTCATCATTATGATCATTATACTCTACTTAGATCCACCCTTTATCATCATATTTTTGATGGAACTTTACTTCATTATTTAACTTTGACATAGTCTACATTAGCGTTAAGAGAAGTTCATGAAGGAGTATGTGGAACCCATTCTAGTGGGGTAGTCCTATCCAAAAATATCTTGCATAATGGTTATTATTGGCCCATAATGGATGTAGATGCCACTGCATATGTAAAAAAGTGTGACAAATGTCAATGAAATGTTAATCTGATTCATGCCCTAGCAAAAACTCTAAAATTGGTGTTGCAATAATGGTCATTTTCTACATGGGGACTTGACCTCATTGGGAAGATTAACCCCACTTCACTTGATGGCTATAAACATATCCTTATCACCACCAAATATTTCACTAAGTGGGTTGAAGCTATACCCCTCACGTGATTGGAAAGCAAATTTCCAAATTCATCTTCAACCACCTCATATGTTGTTACGGCATTCCCTTTGACATTATATCTGATAATGGAAGATCATTCAAGAACAAAGATGTAGACCATCTATGTACTGAATATAAGATCACACAACACTTTTCTATAGCATATTACCCTTAAGGTAATGGCTAGGCCAAGGCATCCAACAAAACCATTGTCAATATTCTCAAAAAGATTGTTAATGATGTTAGTCATGACTGACACCTCCAAATATTGCCCACCCTTTGGGCATACCATACCAATCATCCTACCCCCACAAGAGCCACTTTATACTCATTTGTTTATCATATTAAATCCATCCTTCCCATTGAGGTTGAATTGCCTTCACTACTCATCTCTTTCAAGCATGTATTGGATGATCATGACTATCGAGTAACTCGCCTGTAAGAGCTAAACCTACTAGATGAGAAATGCATAGCCATGCTCAATAATCTTCAAGCATATCAAAATAGACTTAAAGGCCACTATAATCAATGTGTCAAGTATAAAACATTTAGACTTGGTGATCTTGTTCTTAAAGAAAACCAAAAGAATACCATGACCGAGAAGAAACATAAAGGGAAATTTAAACCTAATTGGATAGGGCCTTTCATCATCACTACAAATTATGGATCATGAGCATATAATCTTGCCACACTAGATAGAGAGGAACTTCCAGATCTGATGAATATTATTCATCTCAAGTGGTACTATGCTTGAGCGCTAAGGTGTATTGTTTGTAAAGACCAATTCAATTATGCCTTTTTGTCACTATTCTTCTTTATACACATACCATTCTTATCCATCCTCTTAGCCATATCCACTTTTCGCTTCTAACCTATCGACCCAGTATGTTCTAAAAACCTATCCCATTTGACCTTGGTTTTTGTCATTCATTATGCATTTTCAGCATCAAGGTATTTGATCAGTTTCATCAGTTGGTTCAAGTACTTCAGATAGAGATCGTATTTTGAGATAGTGTGATATAAGTTTTGGCAGTTGCATCCTTCATTTTTTATTCTTTCTTACCACCAATCTTGTTACTAATTATAATCACCTTTGGGTAAATTAGTACCATTGATCTATGCCATTGTGTCCTAGTTTTAACCGCTTATGGGCAAACTAGGGGCAACATTAAACCTTGACGTACTAACTTGACACTTCCTATGTTGTACTATGCCTTTTTACCAACTATGCCTATTTTTTTCTAATTGACTGTTGCACTAGTCAAATTCTTCCACTATAAGGGTGCAACTACAGTGACTTGAGGTTCTACTCTGGGACTATGTAGGCAGTGCTTAATACTTGTTGAGGTCAGATCAACACCCTTTTCCCAATGCTCTCACCATTTTGTGAGTAAACTAAGCCATGCTCTCACCATTTTGTGAACAACCTAAGCCACAAAATCACCATTTTTTAAGTAACCTAAGTTTGAATCCTCTCATTATTTTTTGAGCAACCTAACTTTGAACGCTCTCACAATTTTGTGAGTAACCTAAGCCACGCTCTCACCAATTTATGAGCTTGACCCATTTAGTGTCTCATCATTCTTGATCAAGTTTAGACACTTCAAAAAATTCTAAAAACATTTTAAAAAATTGTTAGAAAAGAATAAAAACATTAACCACTTCTTTGCCTTAAGGATTCTGGGAACCCTTATTAAGTTACAAGAAAATCACTTGTCATTTAGTTTCACCATCCTTTTTAGCTTTTTTCTCTCACGCACTTACCATTTTACAAGACCATTCCTACTCTTCTATCAGATCCATTATATTTGTTTTCTTTAGTTATCACATTCATCCCATTCCCTGGGAGAACTACATTTAGCCAGAAGCTTTTTATTATATATTACATCCATGGAATTATGTAGGTAGCATCCACTTGCCTAGTGCATATGGAGACAGCTCGACCACCCCCTTCCTTTTCTTCTATTCCCCCATTTAGTTTGCTTGATAAGTTGTCACCTATTTTCTAGGAGCAATATTCGTACGATTTTTATTGCATTATTTGTTTGTTTATTTTTACTTATTTTGTTTATTTATCTGCCTATTTGTTTACTTTCAACATTGTTGCCTTGACTCAGTTTATGTGTGTTCATAGGTTTATTCCTTGCCCACACCTACACTTGAATCTATCCATATTCATATGTTTACCTTGTCATCATGGTTTCTATCATTGGTGCATTATTTTCTATTAAATATTAGATTATGGGAGTCAATCCATATGCATGTTTTGGCCAAGTCATCATGATGTTATACCATGATGCCTACTGACACATGATACAAAAAACTTTAGCTTCAAGAAGTCTATTCAGCAATGGTGGCATCTCTTCGACACTAACATCCTGATTCACTCCTAATCATATCCCAAATAGAATAATTAACTATGAAAGAATTTTAAACCTTTATTAGTTTAGATGAACATCTCCCTACTAGTAGGTTTTTCCAATTCATCATTACCCTATATGTTAAGTTATCATCATCCTCGACCAAGTTTATCATGTTTGTCATAATCAAGGTCCAATGATTATAACCACTTATGGGCAAATCATTACACACCATCCCACCTGCATTTCTCAATGATTATAACTGTCTTTGGACAAATCATTATATTGTCACCACTTTAATTTTTCTACCTATATAGGGGCATGTTTTTATCCTGTTTGTCTATCCTAACTAGGGCAACTCCATCTTCTCGATGATTATAACTGCCTTTGGGCAAATCATTGTGTTATCATACCAAATTGCCACAATCAGGGTACAATGCTTATAACCACCTTTTGGAAAACCATTGTGCACCATCCCACTTGCATTCTCAGTGATTTTGGCTACATTTTCAATATCATTGTGTTTTCACCCCATCATCTTTCCTTTCTTTGGTCCCCTCATTTTGCTTATTTCTTTTCAAGGGACTGTTTTTCAGCCTCCTTGTGCTAACCATTCCCTGAGTGGGCATCATACAGTTAGTTTATAATCATTGACAGTTGTAGGCATATAGGACCTTTTAATTCTTTGAGAATATGTTATTATGCTTATAGCTGTCTATGCCTTCCTAAATAAGGGCAAACTATAGACACCTAAAATTGGCCACCGATAACTTCTAATTAGGCTTTTGACCAATTTCTACCCAAAATACACAATTTGGATTTAAAACACTAAAACATGCTAAATGATGTGAAATTTACATATTCAAGTCTTGATTTTGGACAAGGGTATCCCTAAATGGGGTAATGCAATTTATGGGCCAGCTAACTTTGATCAGTTCATTTCGAGTCAAAATGCCAAATTTGCACCTAGGTGTTCTGGGTTGCTCTTCCCTATCAAATATTTTGCACAAGACATGTTACTTTTTCATTTGTTTTTGGTAACATCCTAAATGGGAATACAATTCCAACACATCTGGCATTGCCTTTCAATTTTAATCCAATCAAATTTAGGACCAATAACAAGACATTCTAATCAATTTGGGTAATTCATGCACAAAGTGCTTAATCATGTTTAAGAGCTAATTAACCCAAATTAGAGCCTAATTAAGAATTCCATAGATCTTTTTAAATATCTCAATATTGAAAATGAATATTGAATATCTACATCATCAAGTGACCTCATTTCTTGAGAAGACATCCCTAGGCCATAAATGCCACAAATATCAAGATTCATGCCCTCCATGCCTCATTAGTGCCTTCTATAATTCCCTCCATGCCTTTTAATTTCCCCTTCTTCCAATGGCATGATGAGGATAATTACAAACTTAATTCCAAAAATTGAATTAATCCTCAACCACACATTTCAATCTCAAGATGGATGGTTCAGGTTGATTCTAGACATTTACAAAAATTTATAAATAGAGAGGCCATAAATGCCATAAATATTAGGATACATGCCTCCCATGCCTCATAAATGCCTTCCATGATTCCCTTCATGCCTCTTAATTGCCCCTTCTTCCAATGCCATGATGAGGATAATTACAAAATTAATTCTAAAAATTGAATTAATCCTCAACCACATATCTCAATCTTGAGATGGATGGTTGAGGTTGATTCTGATCAAATCCAAAAATATAGAAATAGGAGGCCTTACAACATCATTTTTAAGCTTAATTTGTGCAAAGTTATAATGCAGTATTGGTTCCAAAAGCTTCAAGTAACTAGTGTTATATTGCCAAACTTAATTCCAAGCCAAGCCAAGCCATAATCCAAAGGTGCCAAGGAAAGATGGAGGTTATCAAGCTTCCATTACCAAGGAATTCATGAGCACAAGCTGAGATCAAGCCACCATTACAAAGGCATTCAGAAGCGTCCAAGGAAGGTGAAGGAAATCTTGTATTTGATTCCATGATTTTTAGTTGTGTTTGTCATTTGCTTTTATTAACTAAGCTCTCCCTAGTGTCAAGGCCTAGAGATGTTATGCTATTAGTGTGTTTCTTTCATTTTGTTTTCATTTTGGAACTAACACCATACTAACCATATTCTCTTGAGTCAAATTCTTATATCACACCCTAAAAACACAAAAGTTATAAATTAATAGGGGTATCTCAAAAAGTACCTCCAAGACATAAAAAAGATTGGTTATTTAAATTCTACAATCTTGCAAGTAGACAGGGCAATACCACAACCAGAATAGTTAATCCCGCTACTAGGATGCAATACCACTAGAAATGAATGGTAGGATTGTCTACAATATCACTAATAGAATAAACAAAACCACAACTTAAGACCAGATTCAAATAGTGGTATTGTTAGACTTAAAATAATTATGCCTACTTATCCTAATAAGTCTAAAAAGTCTATATACTATAAAATAATTATAGGGACTTATTTTTAATATAATTAATGATTATCAAAGGATTATAAGAAGCCTAAACTGATCCTAGATATGTTATCCTACAATATCACTACTTTGAGTGACAATCCCATTATTTGCAGGGTAATTCTGCAACTATAGAAGTAGTGATATTACAAGTTTTAACTAAATTAGCGAAAATGGGATGTCAGCAACTTCTTTCAGTCCTGATAGATCTTTCAAAACAAAATGTTCCCCTGTAATCCAATGCTCAAATATGATAGCAAATAAGATACAATGAGGAATTGTCTGCTAAGGTGGGTTATTGATAAAAGATGCTTTAACCAAAAGGTAATGTTTTAGAAACTTAAAACCTTCAATATCCTTTTGTATCTACTAAATAGAGGGTAGGTGTAATAATAATGGGGAATTAAAGATTGATAGGGAAGGAATCTTACCAATTTTTGATGATTAAATAATGTCTCTACTGGAAATAATAATACCTCTACTTACAAGGTAATACCACTATTCACATAGATGTGAGATTGTCAAAGATAAGCAAAACCTACCCTTTGTTCCAAGATAATATCCTCAAATTCAATCCTGCATACAATTTTAACAATAGAGGGCAAGTAGCCTACAGAAACATAGAGTGATCAATGATAGTAGATAATACAGAGTTTACAACTATTTCTTGCAATACCGCCACTAAAAGCTATATTACCAATATTAGCAGGGTAATATCATGAATTTGAGAGTGGTGGGATTATTTGATATATTTGACTAGTCTTGTTTGATTCTTCAGAGGACAATATCTTACCTTGCACACCATAAACAAGACACCTATAGAATATTTCATAATTAGCCTAATAAATGTCAGAATGCAAGATTCTTAATAAAAGCCACAATACCACCACTAGAATTGACAATAGTGATAGTAGCAAGGCAATACCAATATTTGTGAAGTAGAAGGATTATCCAAACCCAAAATCATACTCAAACCCTTAACCTCTAATGGCTAAGCTATAATACCATAATTAGCACTGATGATATTGCTACTGCAATACTGTGACTTGTAGGGCAATACTGCTACTTTCTTGAATCACATGAAAAACTCAAAATCCATGCTTGATTTCACTTCTAGTTAGCCCTAAAATCACTTGAAATGATTCTAGGAAGATTGTTAGCCTAAATAAGGGAGTTTTCTCACACTGTCATCTCAAAAATGTGCATCAAATTTAGGATTCAAGCAATATTATCAAAATGACAATACAAAACCCAAAAACTAATGACACCAATAGAAATGGATAGAAAAAGTTAATCAAAATGATTAAAGCACTCTTACCATCATTTTTACTTTCTCATAGCTCCATTTCAAGACTTGAAATTCAAATGCTCGAACTTGTAGACTTAAGATGTTGGATTGCTTGTGAAAGCTTGATAATGGTTTCCTTAAAACAAAATGGATATGGATTTTACTTGGATTGGCTTGATGAGTGTACTAATGGCTTACTTGAAGAGCTCTTGATTCACTTGTGCACTTGATCATTGACTTTTTTCATTAGCTTGAGCAAGGAGGAGTGTCTTAGTTTTATAGGTTAATGGGGGAAGATCTTATGGTCCAAATTTGAATTTGGGCCATTAAGATCTAGGGTGGAGGATTTTCCATGGAATTTTTAATTCCATGGAATCCTCTAAAATAGAGAATTCTAGAGGAAGAGGGCTACAATGGAGAGATTTCTAGAATTTTCCAATTCTAGAAATCTCTTCATAGGGTTTTAGGGGTTTAGAAAAGGCTATTTTAGGGTGGTGGGTGGGTAGTTAGGATTTTCTTGAATTTTAAAATGGCTAATGGGATTAGGGGGCAGGTTAGTAGGTAATAAGCCTTGTTGGGGGTTTAATGATGGGGTTAATTAGTTTTTAGGCTAGGGTAAAGGTTACATGGGATATTGGTATGGGTATGGAATTTGGGCCAATGGGTTATTATGACAAGTAAATAGGCAATTTTAGGCTAAATTAGTGGGAATTAGTATAATTAGTAGGGTGATCACGTTTTAGTGCATACACTTAGACTTTATCTTCATCACATGTCAAGTTAGACAAATCTTCATGCTACATATTTATCTGATTTCTTATCTTAGACACCATTGTAGGTGTTTCTCTTACTATCTCTCAAAGTACTACACCTTACACTTCATCTTTTTATTCTTTTAACTTCTTATCTTCTGAATTCTTAGTCAAAATGAACTCTTTTTCCCATAGCTACACAAGCACTTCATTAGGTGCTTTATCTTCATACTTGCCTTCAATGAGTCTATATAATGACCCAAATACTTATTTTTCCAAGGCACTCTTTAATGCCTTCATCTCATCAACTTGTAAATCTACATGCACATAATCAAAAGCAATATTAGAAATAAAAAGTTGAGGCCATATAACATTTTCAAATGCTTCTTACTTCAATACTAATTTTTGTATTCTTCCTTCTCTCATTTCCTTGATGAGACATTTTTATTCTTAAGAATCTTCCTCTTCTTCTCTTAAAATCACTCCTTTTGAATAAATTTTTTTTGTCTTCTCATGCTCTAATGGCATGTTTATCTTCCTTTCAATACTAGTATGTTAATCATGCTTCTCATGGATTCTAACTATCTTCATGTTGATCTATTCTTCACTTTCCTTCTTATATTTTGTCTCAGTCATAAACTCAGCTTTCTCTACACATGTTTGAGATGGTAACTTTGAAAAATCAAGTTCTTCCACACATGCTCTATTGCTAGTTTGTTTTTAATGTTTCATTTATGCAACCAAATATTTATGGTTCATTGATAACTTGTCCTTCTTAGCATTTTCGATGTTTGATACCTCTTATTAGGCCTCCTCTTTATCAAATTCAATACCTAAAATCACGCATTCAAATAAATTATTAGAATCAAAATATTGAGGCCTTCTTACCTCTCCAATTTTGTTTTTAAGTTGTTTTTATAACACCCTTATTAACCTTCTCTAATTTTTAATTTCTTATTGCTTATTTCTTCTCACTTCTACTTGCTTGATTTTACATTCAATCATCTTTATAAATATGAGTATTTTTTTTGCCTGACTTTGAATTGATTCTTCCAAGCCTTGAATTAATCTTGTCAAGGTTTGATTCATCTTAGCAATTTATTTCTATAAATCCTCTTATTTTCTCTTCCCACTTGTTTTTCTCATCTGTTTCTTCTCTCTTTGCAATCATTCCATTTATATTTCTACTTATCTTTTCTTTAACAAGTCTTTTTCACCTTGTTTTCCTATTTTCTTATCTTCTTATATCTCACCATAAGTTCTTTTTTGCACTTGGTTTGTTGAAAACTTCTTCCAAGTCTTATACACCTTGGAAATAATTCATGAGACTCAACGTACTCTTTATCCTTACCTTCTTAAGCCTTTTTTTCTTTCTCAATCACCTTCAAAATTATTTTCACTGCAACCTGCACCTATGCAAACTCAAACATTTCTCAAGAGCTTATGCTAAGTTCTAATACCAATCTTATGCTAGTAGACCTCTTGATCTCTATATATTTGTGGCCAATATGAACTCACTCTACTATAAATAGTGGTTCATAATAGTTTTTATAACTAAATACTAAATCTACAACCAATTTATTTTAGTATTTTTTGGTTTGTTTTCTTAATAAAAATGACTTACTAAAATGGAAATGATACAGGGTTTTGAAATAAGAATACTATGATGGGGATGCGCACTATTGATCCAATGAGGTGGGAGCTCTTTTTTGGCTAGGAAGGACTAACTACACAATAAAGAAAACTTGGACAAGATTGATTAATAATAAAGATGGGTGGACTACCTAATGCAAGATCAACTTCAAGAAGTGGTACACTTCCTTAGAGGGATGTCATTCCACTATTTATACAATTAAGTGGATAATAGAATAAGTTAAATTACAATAAATCATGTGATAAGATTATGAAACTAAAATGAATCAAATCAATCTACTGCATAGATATTATCAAAATGTTCATTCTAATATGTTATTGCTAAGTCTTATTATTCTTGGATTATTTCTAGTTTCTCGAGGATAGCCTCTAGAATTGGGGAAAATAAAATCGTGTAAATTCCTAACTTGAAATATATATCACTTTGATCAGTGAATAAAGTATGAGGAACTATGGGTAAGTCATGAATTGAAACCACATCATGTACAACACCAGGGAAGGTCATTTATAGATAGAAATACATTATTTTAGGGCTTAAAAATAGTAAATTAGATATATTCAAGATTGTTAATCTAGTTTCAGATTGTAGATAGAATTGAAAACGTAGGGATCGATGTATTATCTTAAAATTGGTATTAATTAGATGATTGATGTTGATATAAAAATAAACATGGTTGATCTTTACAATAGGTACTAAAAGACTCAAAAAGGTACCTAAAGAGGGATTTTACAGATCTTCAAAGGATCTTAAACTGATCACTAATTTAGGTAAACAAACTTACAACAATAAATAGAACATAAAGGAATAAAATATTAATTTAAAACTAATCAAATATATGACAAACTTACCTCTATAAAAGCTTCTCGTACTACAGATAAATATATCATTGATAGTGATATGGTCAGCTTTGAGTGGAGTGTGGATAGACAAGAATTAGGATGGTGTTATTCCATAGTGCTCCAAGCAAATTTCATCAATGTTCTAGTGTGCAAAAAATAGGATCCATAACTTGAGGCTGGATTATCTATAAATCAACATTGATCCTAACAGGATTGGTGACGATCACGAGAAACATTACCAATTTTGTCTAAGTTTGAGTTATTGGTTCTAACAACTCAAGATATTGGATAAAATCTTAGGTAAATTTAGTTTTAACAAGTCTCAAGTATGGGAAGGTTGTTAGTAAGGTTAAAATAACTTACCCACATTAGGCTTGGAAAGATTTAACTGGGATTTAGGGATAGTAAACTAGTTACTTAGGTAAAATGATAATTAGTTAGATTATTTACACAAAGTTAAATGTTAAATAGTAAAACTAAATTAACTAGCATAATAAAGGTTGGTAAGGGGTAAGACACATTTATTCATAATAAAATGGTGTAAATTTATAGTGTCTACATTTTCCACTTTTTGTTGAGCAGTTTGTGATAACCTGTCATGAGATAAAAACTAGGGTGGGTCTAATGCCCCAAGTTTTAATGAGGAGGTATTCCCCTTCAAATCAAGAGCTGGTGAGGTATAATTATATGGATATGGGATTGAAAATTAATATGGTAATGGATAGGGTAAATAGTAAATGAGCATTGAAAATGTAATGAAATGCATGACATGTATTACTACACTAACAAGATATAAGATATCCTAAACAGAAATGCCCCAAGGCAAACACATAATGGATTGCCACAACTAGGAATGTGCAAGCTCTATCAAAGGAAATCAAGAGGGAAAAGTCTAGGATGAGCTGACCAAAACATCTAGTGTGCTTGGTACGTATGTGTTACCTAAGGACACGGTGCTCTCAAGACAAGGTACATTTTTAGGATCCTAAGGGGATATGCACTAAAATGAATGTATACCTCTCAAAGGTTGTGGGACCATCAGGTGGCCTATGTCCACAAGCCAGTAATGTTAGGTAACAAAGGAAGGGATATTTTTGACAAAGGATTGCTTAAGTGGCCTTAGAATAGTGCTAAAAGGATGCAAGATATTTACAAGTAGTGATAAGGAGCCTAAAAGGGACCAAACCACCATCAATATAATAGATGGTTGTCGATTAGGAAGGAATTAACACTGGTCATGAAAGAATAACCATCAATATAAAAGGGATATAAATAGGTCATTAAATGGGTTTGGTGCTCATTTTATAAATGAGATCAAATGAGTTGAGCCAAAGCTAAAACATTTAACACCTATCAATGAAGTGAGATAAATATACATAATGGAGGCTAGTGGGAGTGGACAACGATGACAATGGTCACATGATGAGGTAGGGATAAATTATTTTTTGGTGTTTTTTCTTAATTTTTTTATTTTTTTGAATTTTGAGCTAGCTTATGATAAGGTTTAGGATAGTTAGGGTTTTGGATGGATCAGCATTGATCCTAAGAGGATTGATACCAACTCTCTAAGGATCATCCATCGATTGGTGAGGGATCAATGTTGATCTAATGGTTGATGATGATCCATAACTAATCATGATCAATCCACTAAGAATCAATTCTGATGCCTTAGGTTTAAACAAAAATTAAAGGATAGGATAATTTTTTAGAAAACTAAGTGAATATAGGGAGAATATGGGATGGTAGACACATGTATTAATGATGATGTGAGACTGAGTACCACCTTTTATAGAGCACTTATGAGAGGTTATGGGAGATGTAGACTAGGATCATCTTGAGTTAGTAAATTTAAGAGGACTATGTCACTATCATCTAGAACACTGAGATTAGAGTCTATTAGTGGCACTGTTACATCAATGAGATCTAGATGCAAGGACATTTTGCTTGTCGATAGGGGAGATGATAGTGACCTTATAAGATATATATAGGATAATTTGGCTACCTATTCAGGGTACATAGATCATCTCAATGGATGAGAAGGGATGAGCAGTGGCTTTGACATGTTTATATGGGGATGACATTGTAGATATTGGCTTTACATAAGGAGGATTTAGATTTGAGGCTTTGTATGATCACGACTATTATGGGAGATGGGTGATGGCCATGATGATGATGGCCATTTATTGTTATGTTTTATCAAACTCAAGAGGAGGGAGGTTCACATAGAGCCTAATAAGGGTGTTGGTAGATATGTGAGAGCACTAGATAGTTTTTACAAGGGATCCTATGCTCTTGGTATAGATATACAAGGAGTTGTGGGGATGGTTAATATCTCAATGGTATGAACTTGATATTACCTATGTGCTTTAGTGTTGGGCCTATGAGCACATCCAAATAGTACAGCCACCAGGGCTGCCATGGATGGACTAGCATAGGTTTACTTTTAATGTTGACTTTCTAAGATGTAGGGATGACTTTGCCCATCCTCACAGAGATGGGAGATCATGAGACTTGGATTTTTATAGACGGGTACTATATGAGCTAGAGGAGAAAGAGGTTATATGGAGACCTTATGTTAGATTCTCAGCATGGCCATAGTTAGAGATAGAGTTAGTGGTAGGGCAGCAAGCTAGATAGGTACAAGGGAGACACCCAGATCATGTGGATCTCTTTATTTTGGGGGTGTACGATGATAGTTTGGGTTACAATAGGATATATGAGAGGCACCTTGGGTTTATAATAGAGATGAATTAGAGGTGGAGCTCCCTAAGCCATAGGTTATAAGGCCAGAGTAGTTAATAGAGGAGGAAATTGAGGGAGAGGGGTAGATGATGCTAGGATGGTGGAGGCATACTTATTATGGTTGGTAGAGTAGCATGGAGGAGGAGAGGAGAGGATGGTGTGCCAGAGGTAGGAGGTAGAGGATGTGGAGATGGAAGAAGCATAAGGTGCAGGGGGAGATGGGGAGGGGGATATATAGGCTATCATGATAGATAGGGATGTATCTTGAGCATAGTACTCTAGAGTGGTGTTTGAGCATGACCAATTACAAGCATAATTGATAGAGTTACATGGGGTGCTATGATGCATTATAGCAGATCTATGATGAGGCATGCCAAGCATGGGCTGATATCATGAGCATCATGAGAGGCTTTGGGTACTAACAAGTGTAGTAGGGGAGAAGTTTTATGGTCTACTCTAGGAGGAGGGGATAGGGTAGGAGGATGGGGCCTCCAAGGAGTGTGAGCCTAGATAGATATCAAGAGTTGGTAGTGGAAATGTAGTATTATGTGTATATTATGATAGACCATTTACCATAGATTCCTAGATATGTTATCCACCTAACCAAGTAGGTTTGAACACTATGGGGGCATAGATGATTACAGGTAGAGTGGGGAACATGTCACAGAGGGATAAGAGGGATGGAGGACAAGATGGAGCTGAGAGTGAAGGAGGTGGGCTAGATATTTACCTAAGCCAAATCCAGTTCACTCAATAGTCATGTATACGACTACTATATGGATTGGGATTTTTGTACATATTACACATTATGACACTCTATGATGTACATTTAACTTGTAGATATATATTCATGATTATAAGTTTTATTCATATTGATTATAGGAGCTTGTGTTACATGATTATGGATTTGGATTATGTGGATTACATGTATTTTGATTTTAGTTGCATCATGTATTGTATTGATTATATAGTGTTTACATGGATTATGATATTTAGATTATATGATGTAGTTTTATCTTGATTATGGATTCATATATGTGTGCTTAAAAAATGGATTGATAGTGGATTATGGGTTTTTAATTACGTGTGATAATTTATGATGTATCATAGATTAATGACATATTATGCTATGGATTTTATTCTACATTGATGGTGTTTATATGGATTTATTTTTTATTATACTTATTAGAATGTATAGATGGGATTTTATATCGTGGTTGATTATGGATTATGTAAATTTTCATAAATGTTTATATAATTGATTACGGATGCATGCTTGATAATTGGCTAAGAACCTAAAGATTGCTAAACCCCTTATTGATTTTGCATATACGCTCTTTTATCCAATGCTAATGAAAATCCTTGACAATATTTTATCATCGAAATTCATAAATCCTTAGTTTAAAATAAAAGGGGGATTATAAGAATGGGGGAAATTCTTAATTCCCTAAAAATACACATATTGCTTTACATTTCTAGATTTTTTAATCTTAATATAATCCATAGATAAATTTAGAGTGATCAATGTGGGAACTCTATAAATGAAAGTTGATCAATGTGGGAAGCTTTCATGGGATATAATTTTGATTTTATAGATTTTTGCGTGATTTGCTTTTAATAGAAACTGATCAATGCAGGAAGTTTCCTGAATCATAGGCACATACACACCCTTCAAGGGAGTGGTCTATATATTTATATATATATTAACAGTTGTCCTTTGAGGGATCAGTGTGTAATTGTTGCCCTTTTCTTAATTTTTTATAATAATTTTCCTTTGAGGGATCAGTCAGTCCTTTACTTTTTTCTTGATTATGATATCCCAAAAAAATTTATCACAGATTACACGTAAAGTATTTCATAATCCAAGAAAATAAAGCCAAATATCATTCCTTTTGAGCAAACTGCTTAGGGTGAGGGATTGCTAAAAGATAATGATTTTGGACTCCACTCTATTTCAAGAGCCAATCCATGAGAATACATTATGAACAAATATAGGGTGTTCATATTTAAGGATAAAGTTGGTATACTATCATAAATCCACATAGTTCTTTATCATTATGAGGTATGTTAAAAATAAGGGATAGGATTTTTAGGAGAATTTATGCTGACTAGAGTTTTTAATAGGATTATTAGAAGTAGAAAGGACATAGATGCAAATCATTAAGAGGTTCACGCTTTAGTTTTCCATCAAGTGAGGCCAAATGATATGCCCCAGATCTATACTTATGAGTGATAATATAGGTTCCAAGCTAATTAGGAGAAAAAATTACCCTTTTACTTCATTATATATTTGTGACATGATTATATTTAAGTATAATCTCAATGATATTAAACTCTGGTTCCTTTAAATTTTGATTATATGCTCATTTTATTCTTTCTTTTTATACATGAAGGTGATCTAGGGTTGCATCTTGATGCTCATCTAAAAATTTTAGTTGTGTTAATCAATCTTGACAATAATCCTCTTTAAAAATGATATCTTTTAGAGAGATTCTAAGGGAAGGAATTTGGACTTCGAGGGGAAGAACTGCTTCGGTACCATAGACCAAAGAAAAAGGGGTAGTCCCTGTAGGTGTTCAAATACTAGTTTGATAAGCCCACAAAGTAAAAGGTATGAAAAGATGCCAATCCCTTCTAGCCTCATTAACTATTTTGGTTAACATCTTGATAAGGGTTTTGTTTAATGCTTTGGCTTGCAGATAATAAGGTGATGAGAAACTTAGCTTAATGTCAAAAGAATTGCACAACTTTTGGACTTACTTATTTTTAAAAGATTTCCCATTATTTGTAATTATCTTATGCGAGACACCAAAATGATAGATATGTGATGATTAATGAAATCAACAATATTATCTAATTTGGTTGAAATAAGGGGAAGAAATTCTACCCACTTAGTGTAATACTTAATAGTGATAATGATAAATTTATGTCATTGGGAAGATTTGGGATTAATCTGTCATATAAGGTTTAAACCCCATTAAGAGAAGGGATAAAAATACATGGATAATTGTAATGCATGACTAGGGATATGGGATAAGTTAGCATGTTGTTGACACTTCACTCATTTCTTGACATACTCATAATAGTCTCGATTCAAAGTGGGCCCAAAGCATCCTAACTACACAATTTTCTTGGTGATAGTTAAGCCATTGAAATGGCCATCATAGATTCCATCATGAGTTTATTTGATCACGAGACTTGATTCATAATTATAGAGACAATGGAGGAAAATACCATCGAATCCCCACTTATAAAGTACACCCCCTAGTATTATGTACCAGGAATTTTGCTGTTGAAAAGCATGTTTAACATTTTTTGATAGATCTGAAGGGATGATACCTTTAAATAGATAATTAAAACTCTATGTGTACCACTGATCCAAATGGTTTTCATCTATAGCATGGATATAAAGAATATTAGTTTTGGTATAGTGAGGTTGATTGACCCTATGAATAAGGACAAAAAACTTAGACCCCTAAGACAAGGATGGGATAAAGGAGGCCAAATAAGCCATGGTGTTATCAAACTTGTTGGTTGATCGAGGAGTGGTTTGGATGGCATAACGATTAAGGGTAGCTAAAAATTATTCTACTAACATATTATACCTTTGGAGGATGTTATTTTTGTATTGATATATAATAGTTATTGGGTTGACTACCAATTGTGAGTCACCAAAAATATGAAGCGATTTAACTCCTAGAACCAAAGCTATTTGGAGACCTATGATTAAGGCTTCATATTCTGTCATATTATTAGTGCAGTCAAAATCAAGTTTAAAAGATAGAAGGATAGGAATGCATTCAGGTGGTATTAGAATAATAACTACTCCCCCTCCATGCTCACATTTAGATCCATCAAAGAACAACATCATTTGATATTCAAGATCTTCTTGGGATGTGGAGGTTATAGCTTCATCAGGGAATTCATATCTAGATGGTAGATTATCAGCAAGAGGTGATTTATCCAATTGATATACAATGATCTACCCCTTAATTAATTTTTGGTTAAGGAACTTGTTGTCCCCCAAAAATATCACTCATTTTTTTGGGACAACATTTGAACTATTTTGGTCCTACAGACCAAAATCCTCTCTTCCCCTTTCAAAAATTGTTCTGAGCATTTAGGTTCTTTATTTTTCAAAGCTTTCTCAAAAATCTATGAACTCTGCAGGCTTGAATCTATGAACTCTGCAGGAAGGAAATCTATGGACTCTGCAAGAAGAAAATCTACGGACTCTACAGGCTTCATAGGTTGATTTCTATGGACTCTACAGATATGTTTCTACAGACTCAACATGCTTGAAATTAGAAAGTTCAATAGGTTCAAAAGCTTTTGTAGGCGAGTTCAGTCAAAAGAACAAGTTTCTAACACTTAGTCATTTCTAAGATTGGTTCAGCGCCTCAGTTCAATCAAAAGAGTTCAATCAGCAAATGATAAAGGACAAAGGCTTAAACCATTGAAATTTAAACCACTTTGGTTCAAAGGTTCAATGGGTTCAACGACCAAGTTGGTTCAACGTGCTTGGTGCAAAAGATCAAAAGGACTTAGCCAAATAATGAAGAATGAGTTGATTGAACCATTGAACCAAAGTTGGTTCAATCGGCAGGTTCAAGGGGCTAACCCAAAGCGAAAAAGGCAAGTGCCCTTGCAGAGGGCAGGCAGCATTGGTTCGAAGGTCAAAGAAAAGATAAAATTCCTTCGGATTTGTCCAAAGGCCCAAAAAGAACAAATGGATAAAGAAAAGAAGCTTTCTTTCAGACTTTTTGTCTGAAGGAATTCCTTCAGACTTTTTGTTTGAAGGAAAAGCCCAAAAGCCAAAAGCTCGCCGAAGATGCAAGAACCCGCCAGGAAAGTTGAAGCCCGAAGGCCACATAAAAAATCTTGAAGGGTAGATACCCTTGCGGGGGACACCTGACATCAAAGAAAGGATCATTTTAAAAGCCTAAAGGGACACCTTCCCTTTGGGACTTTCCAAAGGCTGAATAAAGATGCAAAAAGGAACTTTCACGGACTTAGATAAAAAGGGGCATCAACAGTTGAACCGAATGAACCATTGAACCGTTGAACCGAATGGTTCAATTGGTTCAAGGTTCAAAGGTTCAACCAAAGCTTAGAAAGATAAAGCAATGATTGAGCAAGACACAAAATGAACCAATGAATCGATTAAACTTTGAACTGAAAGAGTTCAAAGTTCAATGGTTCATAGGTTCAAAAGTTCAAAGGCAGCCTCAGTCAAGAGAGAATCAGTAAACAAGTGGTTCAACGGATGGTTCAATCAAAGAGCGGGAAAGTGATTGAACTAGGAAGTGATGGAACAAAAGAGACAGAATGAACCAATGAACCAATAAACTTTCATAGGTTCATAGGTTCAAGGTTCAACATGGTTCAAGCAGCTGGCAACCATTGACGGCCCCTCAGACGTCAAATTTAAAGTGAGGGAAAATCCATGGAAACTAAAATAGAGCGCGGAACTTAAAGGAAGAACCAAGCGATTAAATGAAAAGAGAGCCCGAAGATTTAAATTGCTATAAAGAAGAGAAGATCAATGCAAAGGACCAAAAATATTTTCAAAATAATTATTTCCAGTAGGTGAAATAGTGGTTCGGGTAGACTTAGACTTCTGGGTGCACCAAATCAAGGACGCAAGCCCATTTTTCTTCCATAAAGTAATGGAAAAATTAGACAACTACACAGATATCAAGAAAAGGACCAGACAGTCCATACCAAAGAAGAGACATGTTAGAAGATTGGACACACCATAGTTATGGAAATACACTATTCCCAGCATGGTCCCTCCAGACAAAACTGGAGGCCATTGAAGACTTTGACTGCAGCATGGGCTATCCCATGGGAGAGAGCGCCAAGCCTTGCTTGGTGGCTATATATTGTAATTTCTCTGATTATGCAAAGGAGATCTTCCCCTTACCAAAAGTGAAACTCTACCTGAATTGAAAGGCATTACTGAGACTTTGAGCTCATATTGTAGTTCATATTTCTTTGATTGAATGAGAAAGCAAGTTACTTGTAGACTTTGTGTTGTTATAACTTATGCTACATTAGGAGATTCTTCTTATGTCTGTCTTCTAAAAGCATTTTTTTTATTTGATTTAACAAGCAGAACTAGTGGAGGTGATAAGGAAGGTGTCCTGAAGCCAACTAATTTCAGACTTTGTGCTGACATAATTGTTTTCAGTGTGTGTTTTTTTTTTATGTTTCTGTGTAAAGGACCTTGGGATGACTTTATGCCCCCATTATTATTCGTTCCTCACTCTAGGGTAGTCAAGGTGGAGACTTTGAGATACATCTTAGATTGTTGGTTACTTTGGACCCAATTACCAATCACTTGTTACCAGAAAGAGTCCTGTTGTTTGCAAGAACAAGCACTTCTGAAAGAAGAGAAGTGCCTTATGTCGCTTCACCAGGATTTCTACTATCCAAGAAGGGATCTGGCTCTTGGCTGAATGTTACTTTTGAAAGAAGAGAAGTGCCATCACCAATCACCTAGTATTTCTCCTCTATTTGTCAACATCATCTCTAAAAAAAGAGAGATGAATGGTTTATCCTACCCCTGTGTCTTACTTTATGGTTATATATATAGTATATAGCCTCCACATATTTAATAAGGAACCTCCCCTTGATGAGAGGAGATATTTGTCTCTAGTTGATGTAGTAAAGCTACACACCTGGGTGACCAATCTTCCTGCTATGGTTGATCAGACCTATTTTGTTGATCAGTACGTTGATTGACAAAATATTCACCCAACAATTTTTGGCGACTCTGCTAGGGATGAACGTGCAGTCTAAAGTCTCAAGTTTTAGATTAAAGCAATTCCTTCCCTTATCTATTTTATAGACTCTAGTGACTCTGTTACGTGTCCTACCCATTATTCATTATAGCCTTACCATCTTCCTCCACCTTTGTTATATTATCTGGTCTGCAAAACTAGAGTTGTTGGGAAAGAGTGCACAGTTTGAAGCCTCAAGCCTAAAGCTAAAGCAGGGCTAGTGCTTTTCCATTTTTGATTCACAATCTGACCACTCCACCTAGATTTTTTATCCCTATTTTACATAATTAAATCATGGCAGTTTGAGGCCCTTGGGGTAACTCTTTTGGCCCACTCAACTTGACTCCACCTCTGCATGAACTCTCACGTAGTTCAAGAAAGAATTTCCCCAAATTTTTTGGTGATGGGATAGTTCACCCTGATGAACACATTACAGCCTTTAGCATAGCCTATGGTGTTATAGGGGTGGAATTTAAAGACGTGGCAGTCAGGCTTTTTTTGGAGACACTACAAGGTGCTGCTATAGACTAGTTATACTATCAGTAAGTTAGATTAGTGACTGACTGGGATACACTCAAAGCCAAGTTTGAAGCCAGGTTCAAGCTTGCAAAGGATGCACATGCTTTGCTGGCCCAGCTCACTCAGATGAAGAAGGAACCTCATGAGTCTATGAGGTATTTTATTTCCAATTTCAACAAGCTGAGGCACAGGATTCCCATGGTCGCCCAGCTGACACCTTAGAATTTCAAATGCTTCTCCATCAACTCACAGCTGCCTGAAGTGAGTTTTCTATTGAGACAGGCTAGACACATAGAACTTGAGGCTACTCAAGACTTGGCTACTGATCTATAAGATGACCTTATCTTGGTAGGAAAGATAAGGAGAGATCCTAATAGAGGTAAACCCTCTTCATCTTCTGAATACTCACCCACAGCCACCATTGACCCAATGGTACAAAAGCTGGAAAATGAATTGCTAGCCTTGAAAAGGAAAATGGCACAAGGTATGTCTTCTAATCCTCTATATAAAGATATACCAAGGAGGACATTCCCAAATCAGCCATATCAAGGCAATGTTGCATGAATTCAAAGGCAACCAAATCGCCTTCCTCCCCCACAGAGGAACCTTGTCCTTGAAGCACCTCCAACCAACTCAGTAGTTGGATATCTGGAAACATAACATGTTTCCTATTTCTAACCTGAGTTCAAGTAAGAAAATGGCACTGATCTCTTCAGAGAGGATATAGAAGAATCATCTGGTGACTCCCGCCCACATTGGTTTCCTAAATTACCAAGATGAACCCAGAAGTGAAGGTGAAGTAGTCAAAGAATCATACACAGTATTCACCCAATTTGAGAATCAGTCAGCCCACCAAGATGATAAAGAAAGAATAGAGGAATGAACTCAGCCTACAATTCCAATTGCTAAATGGGGAACCACTCTGCCTTTCCAGTCAAATGACCCAGTGATTTCCAAGAACGTTAGTACATCAAACATCTCTGTACCTTCTACTTCAACTTCGTAGATCAATCCTCCCCCTCCCAAAAACCAAAAGGATGAACACCCATCCTCTCTTCCAAGTCCATCTTAGTCATTTGACATGATTGATCTTGTCAAGAAATCCAAAATTTAAAAGACTGAGTTTGAATCCCTACAAGCTAATCCTGAGCAATTAAACATTGGTGGAGAACTAGGTGAGGACCTGTCTGAGGCAAAGATTGTGGTTACCCAAACATCAGCCCCTGCTACTCAAATTCTAATTGAGCCTTCATGTATGGGTAATTACTTCTTGACCACAGAGGACTCTCATGTCCCAGCTAATGAAAGTCTTGTAGTTGGCAATCCAAGATTTCATCCAAATAAGGCATCAAAAAAATTGGTAGGGCACAGTATAAATCAAGAAGGATATTTCATCTCCCATGAAGAGGTGTCTGATAGAAGATCAACTTCTAATGATGCTTGGATCTTGGAATCTGATGGAAGCAATTCTTCCACAACTAGATGCAGATCTTTGTTGCTCAAATTGAAAACTGCTCAGGGTGAAGAGGTCAAACTCCTTCACACCAAAGGAGATGCTGAGCTGATGGTTTATCAGGGGTCTGATGTTGACAATCAAAGCATGTGTTGGACTAGACCAGTATTACAGCAAGTTATGGTGGTGGACCATACTGTTGTATTCCAAAGTTAGCAAAAGGAACTCTTCCTAGGGAGAGCAAGGAGTTATGGTTTTCAGTTTGAAGACCTCGTCCTGCCATGGAGCAAGAAGAAGAAAAGGCCAAGAGGAAGATGTAAAAAATTGGTTTCCTAGTGGAGAGTTCCTTTTGCCCGTCACCATTTTTGGGGATAAAATGGTTTCTTGTTGGTTTATGAGGATGGCACACCATTTTCACTATCTCATAGTGGGTAGCATTTGAAGCGATTCAAATCTTGAGGCATTAGATAAGATCATCTGTACATATGTATATTTGTATACTCTTTAGTTTTATTTTGTGCTTTTCATTCTCATTTTTTGGAGCCTTTCTTTTTGGGTAGCATGACTCTGTAGCCCAATGGCACACTTCAAGACACTGGAGATTCTAGTTTCTACTCCCCTCAGTTGTTCCAAGTTCTCATCTGAAGGAAGTTCCCTGATTGGAGCCAGCTATTGTCCCCAAAAATATCACTCATTTTTTGAGACAACATTTGAACTATTTTGGTCCTACAGACCAAAATTCTCTCTTCCCCTTTCAAAAATTGTTCTGAGCATTTAGGTTCTTCATTTTTCAAAGCTTTCTTAGAAATCTATGGACTCTGCAGGCTTGAATCTATGGACTCTACATGAAGGAAATCTATGGACTCTGCAGGAAGTAAATCTACGAACTCTACAGGCCAAGTTCTGTAGGCTTCACAGGTTGATTTCTATGGACTCTGTAGATATTTTCCTACAGACTCAACATGCTTGAAATTAGCAGGTTCAACAGGTTCAAAAGCTTTTGCAGGCGAGTTCAATCAAAGAACAAGTTTCTAACACTTAGTCATTTCCAATATTGGTTCAGCACCTCAGTTTAATCAAAAGAGTTCAATCAACAAATGATAAAGGACAAAGGTTTGAACCATTGAACTTTGAACCACTTTGGTTCAAAGGTTCAATGGGTTTAATGACCAAGTTGGTTCAACGTGCTTGGTGCAAAAGATCAAAAGGACTTAGCCAAATAACAAAGAGTGAGTCGATTAAACCATTGAACCGTTGAACCAAAGTTGGTTCAATGGGTTGCCCCAAAGTGAAAAAGGCAAGTGCCCTTGCGGAGGGCAGGCAGCATTGGTTTGAAGGTCAAAGAAAAGATAGAATTCCTTCGGATTTGTCTAAAGGCCCAAAAGGAACAAACAGATAAAGAAAAGAATCTTTCTTTCAGACTTTTTTTCTGAAGGAATTCCTTCAGTCTTTTTGTCTGAAGGAAAATCTCGAAAGCCAAAAGCTCACTGAAGATGCAAGAACCCACCAGGAAAGTTGAAGCCCAAAGGCCACATAAAAAATCCTGAAGGGTAGATACCCTTGCGGGGGACACCTGACGTCAGAGAAAGGACCATTTTAAAAGCTCGAAGGGACACCTTCCCTTCGGGATGTTCCAAAGGCTGAACAAAGACACAAAAAGTAACTTTCATGGACTTAGACAAAAAGGGGCTTCAACAGTTGAATCAAATGAATCGAATGAACCATTGAATTGTTGAACCGAATGGTTCAACTGGTTCAAGGTTCAAAGATTCAACCAAAGCTTAGAAAGATAAAGCAATGATTGAGCAAGAGATAGAATGAACTAATGAACCGATTAAACTTTGAACCGAAAGAGTTCAAATTTTAATGGTTCATAGGTTCAAAAGTTCAAAGGCGGCCTCAGTCAAGAGAGAAGCAACAAACAAGTGGTTCAACGGATGGTTCAACCAAAGAGAGGGAAAGCGATTGAACCAGGAAGCGATGGAACAAAAGAGACATAATGAACCAATGAACCAATAAAATTTCATAGGTTCACAGGTTCAAGGTTCAACATGGTTCAAGCAGCTGGCGACCATTGACGGCCCCTCAGATGTCAAATTTAAAGTGAGGAAAAATCTGTGGAAATTTAAATAGAGTGTGGAACTTAAAGGAAGAATCAAGCAATTAAATGAAAAGATAGCCCAAGGATTTAAATTGCTACAGGGAAGAGAAGATCAATGCAAAGGACCAGAAATATTTTCAAAATAATTATTTCTAGTAGGTGAAGCAGTGGCTCAGGTAGACTTAGACTTCTAGGCGCACCAAATCAAGGATGCAAGCCTATTTTTCTTCCATAAAGTAATGGAAAAATTGGAAAACTATGCAGATATCAAGAAAAGGACCAGACAGTCCATACCAAAGAAGAGACATGTTAGAAGATTAGACACGCCATAGTTATGGCAATACACTGTTCCCAGAATGGTCCCTCCAGACAAAACTGGAGGCGCATTGAAGACTTTGACTGCAGCATGGGCCATCCCATGGGAGAGAGTGCCAAGCCTTGCTTGGTGGCTATATATTATAATTTCTCTCATTATGCAAAGGAGATATTTGCCTTACCAGAAGTGAAACTCTACCCAAATTGAAAGACATTACTGAGACTTTGAGCTCATATTATAGTTAATATTTCTTTGATTGAATGAGAAAGCAAGTTACTTGCAGATTTTGTGTTGTTATAGCTTATGCTACATTAGGAGATTTTTCTTATGTCTATCTTCTGAAAGCATTCTTGTTTATTTGATTTAACAAGCAGAACTAGTGGAAGCGATGAGGAAGGTGTCCTGAAGCCAACTAATTTTAGACTTTGTGCTGACATAATTGTTTTCAGTGTGTGTTTTTCTTTTTTATTTCTGTGTAAAGGACCTTAGGATGACTTTGTGCCCCCATTATTCTTCATACCTCACTCGAGGGTAGTCAAGGTGGAGACTTTGAGCTACATCTTAGATTTTTGGTTACTTTGGACCCGGTTACCAGTCACTTGTTACCAGAAAGAGTCTTGTTGTTTGCAAGAACAAGCACTTCTGAAAGAAGAGAAGTGCCTTATGTCTCTTCACCAAGATTTCTACTATCCAAGAAAGGATATGGCTCTTGGCTAAATGTTACTTCTAAAAGAAGAGAAGTTCCATCACCAATCACCTAGTATTTCTCCTCTATTTGTCAACATCATCTCTGAAAAAAGAGAGATGAATGGTTTATCCTACCCCCGTGTCTTACTTTCTGCTTATATATATAGTATATAGCCTCCACATATTTAATAGGGAACCTCCCCTTGATGAGAAGAGAGATTTGTCTCTGATTGATGTAGTAAAGCTGCACACCTAGGTGACCAATCTTCCTACTATGGTTGATCAGACCTATTTTGTTGATCAGTACGCTGATTGACAAAATATTCACCCAACAAAACTCAAGGTCAAATTCTATGAGTAGTATCAACCATCTCACCATCTATTGATTTTGATAGGGTTTCGAATGAAATAATTTAAGAGGATCGGTATTAGTAATCACATAAGTCTTATGATTAATCAAATAGTGGTGAAGCTTAGAAGACATGAATAATAGGGCCAAGCATAGTCATTTAACATGCATGTAACTAGCTTCATATTCAACCATAGTATAACTTATACAATAAATCACTTGTTCTTTGTGTTGATCATCTCGATGGGTAAGCATGACACCTAATGTATGATTTGTAGCTAAGATCTATAATTAAAAGGGCTCATCCTCCTTTGGTATAATAAGGACAGGAGGATATAAGAGATACTTCTTGAGAGTATAAAACACTATTTGATAATCTAGATCCCACACAAATTGGGTGTTTTTCTTAAGAAGGTTATGGAAAGGTTGACATCAGTCTAATCACTATAAGATAAAATGGAAAATAGACTATAGTTTGCCTTATAAGATGTGAAGCTGCTTGAGGTTAGAAGGAGGAAGCATATCGATAATGGCCTTAATCTTAGCAGGATCAACCTCAATCCCTCAAAGGGAAATGATAAAACCTAAGAGCTTGCCTGATAAGACTCCAAAAATATATTTTTTGGGGTTAAGAGAAACCTGATATTGGATCAAAAGAGCAAATATTTGTTGAAGGATATACAATTGATGTTTACGATGCTTGGATTTATTAAGGAGATCATCCACATAATATTCAATTATTTTATGAATTAAATCATGGAAAATGTAGGTCATCATGCACTAGTAAGTGGCTCCTATGTTCTTTAAACCAAATGGCATGACCTTATAACAAAAATTCCCCCATGGAGTAATAAATGAGGTTTTATGTTGATCTTCTAGGGAAATAAGGATCTTATCGTAACCAAAAAATACATCCATGAGGGATAACATTTCATGTCCTATAGTGAGTTTCATGAGTTGGTCGATGTTAGGAAGGGGAAAATCATCTTTCAAACAAGTGAGGTTGAGGTCATGAAAGTCAGTATAGAGGCACAATCCCCTTATGGGTTTTGTGACAAGTACTATGTTAGATACCCATTGAGGGCAATCAATAGGCTGGATGAAGTTAACAGATAATAAGCATTGTAACTCTTCTTTGATAAGAAGTGTTATGCAAGGATATATCTTATGAAGCTTTTATTTTACTAGTTTAGCTTTGAGAATGGTAATGATATTATGGATAACAATAATGGGATCAATTCTAGGCATAACACTATAAGACTAAGCAAAATCTTAACTATGACTAGAAAGGAATGTCTCAAAATTCTAGTGTTCCTCATAATCTAAGGACTGACTCACTTTGATATTTTATGGGGTTTTGATCATCCCTATATTAATATTAGTTATGACCTCATTTAAAAGACTAGGAGATTTGGATGGCATAATATTCTTTAGATATGAATATCCTACCCCTAAATATTTTAAAATAGAGTCATCATCCTGACACTCCATTACATTAATCAATGGAGAACCTTCATCTATTAGGTCAGAGAAGACTAAAAGAAGGGATATATTTTTCTCATTATGTTGATAGGTTAACACTTCTAGGTGGATGTTCATAAAAAAAAAATAGGTTAAATAGAGATGGTATTGTCAGTTGACATAGGAGAAATGAGAGGGGATGAGGGAGTTTCATCATCCACATCCATAGGGACATGGGATACTAAAGCATGATTATCATCAACTTCAAGAAATTTATTAAAAATAAGGCCATGTTTCTCATGTGATTTTCTAAGGGCATTTATTGTGACCTCATGGGGTCCTTGTTCATAACATCCTATTCTAAAACCCTTCTAAACATAGTGTTGTAAGTAGGTTTATGCAAAGTGTGGTTTGTCAAGGAAGGAGAAGTGTAGATGGTTGGGCATGCATTTGTATTTCTCGATATAAAGGAGACTGATCAGTTCCTCCATAGGTTAAGTAAATTTGGAGATGGGGAGGTCTAAAATGGATAATGTCTCTTAGATTGGGTTGATAGGTATGTTGTTGATTAGGTCATCCATATTTTTGATGGGTAAATAAAGTGCTAAGAATTAATAGTTGATATTCCCCTAAAAAAATTTGGAATGCTAAGTTGAAAGAGTTTACATTAGGGGTGTGAGATGAATGTATAGTAGAGATGGAATATGTTTCCCCCAAAATATAATGGACTTGGGTTATTTAGAGTGACCAAGACATTGTTATGTTGATAAGTCAAATTGCATGTCTTGAACAGATGTGGATCGGCAAGGACATTATGGACTTTACCCTCATGTTCAAATTTAAGACATCAATGTAAAACGGAGGGGATGTAATGTTTAACGCATATCCAAGGACATCCTAATAGGATATTATATTGAAATTCCCCTTATATTACATAAAATAACTCAGGAAGGGTATATACATCTAATTAAATGGGAAGGACAACCGTTCCTAATGTAGGGGCCATAGTATCATTGAATACCCATAAGATGGATGGAGATTAAGCTAAAATAATTTCAAGTAAATTTGGTTATTTAAAAGCATGAGAGGAGATAATATTTATGCTTGATCCATTATCAATCATTACTCATTTGATTTAGGCATGATTAATTTGTGTAGTGATAAATAACGATGGATCCTGGTCATCAGGCTACAATGGTGATATTTCATAATCATGAAATTTTATGGATGATACTTTTTGTAATGTTGTGATAAAAGCTAATAGGGGATAGGGTTCATCTGATTGTATCTTGGTAGCTTGCAAGGCCTCTATCATATCCTCGTGATCCTATGGAGAGTTTTGGATAAGTTCGTATAAAGACATCTTGATCGAGAGTTGATGGAGTTACTTTAGAATGGATATCTGTATCAACTATGAAGCATTATTATTCTACACTTTTCGTAAAATAGAAATTTTAGGTTTTGGGATGGGCATTATATAACTATCTATGGTATAAGTCAAAGCTTTTGTAATAGTCACCTTAGCTTTATTGGGATTTTGGGTCTTATGGCCCTGGGTTTAGGATTATGTGGCTATGTGTATCACATCTATATGAAACAATGGTGGATTTGCTATATTTTTAAACTCATCTAAGTCTAGGGGGTTTAAGAGGGTTTGATATTGAGTTCTATTAGAGATCCTATCTTCCTTTAAAACTCATTCTAATCTTCTTGGTAATGTACTAGTTTTTGAGGTGGATGTGACCCTAGTAGTTTGACTATGGGGATAGTCACAGCTAAATTATTCCATTAAAAGATCATCTTCTTCTAATAAATTTTAGACTATAACTTCCAACACATTATAACTTTTAGTATCATATCCTATATTTGATGATACGTGTATTTCTTATTTTCCTGATATCATGCCGATTTTTGAATACGGGGGTTAACAGGTTTTATGGGGGGTAGCGTGATAGGAGAAGTTTGAAGGAGTTGATTGAGAGTCTTACAGTAAGACACCTTCAATGGATCCTGCTTGGGTTTTTTGACCTTATGAGGCATTGGCATGGAGGTTTCATTTACTTTCAAGTCTTGATCCTTTGCATTGGTTGTTTGAAATTTCCCACAATAGGTACTTTGTGTTTGGTATAAGACTTTACACATAGGCCTCGTGGGTAGTAAGGATTTAAAGGATAATGAATTAGAATTATTATAGTGGGAAGATCCCTTTGTAATAGTATATGCTCTTTAGAATATGATTCTAAAATAGTGTGTTTCAGGGTCATCAAAGGATGAGGTCCCAATATGGATGTTCTAGTTTAAAGTGGTGGTAGAGGCATCTTCCCTTTTCAAATTTAATTGAGGGTAGCAGCGATATCCTCTTTAGGGAGTTCAATATTTATGGGATGATTTGAAAATATTTTCCTTGTGAGTCCTCGAGGTTTTTGTTTCTACTTTTTGAAGAATTCTCCTTAATTTCTCTCTTTACAAGACTTGGCTCTTCTCGAGATATGAGGGAAGTTGGTCTTGGGTTTGATCGAGGAAACAACACAGTCCTCTTAAGGGGGAATAAGCTATAGCTCATGGGTACGCTATGTGAAGGTGTTGTAGTGACTAAAGGCATAGTATATGTATCTTCTAGGATTTCTAAATAAGCATCTTCCTTGATAGGTTTCTCATCCTTTGTTTCTAGTTGATTATCTTTAATGGTTTCAGGTAATGTTTCATCAAGAGGATCCCAAATAATGAGATCTGGAAAGCCTGAGTGAGTCTTAGGGATAGAACTACTTGATTTAGATGGTTCAAAGGCATCTCTTGTACAGAGATATGGGATTTTAGTTGTCATGGTGAGTGATTCAAAAGCACTACCAACTTCTTTAGGAATAATTTGATCATGGATTGTACTTATCACATGGGTCTCATGGTCCGAGTTGCATCTTGAATTAACCTATATAAAATTAGATGTACAGGCATGGCTAGGGAATGATTACCTAAATATGTTTATGAATTGATTATGAGGAGCATTAGGTTTATCTAGCTATAACTCTCCTTGATCAATAAGGTTTTGAACTAGACCTTTGAAATAGAACCTATTAACGTCATGACCTGGTACACAATGGTAATTGTAGAAGTCATTTTATTTGAACCAACTAGGTTTA
Source organism: Torreya grandis (assembly GCA_037957365.1). Taxonomy (NCBI): domain Eukaryota; kingdom Viridiplantae; phylum Streptophyta; class Pinopsida; order Cupressales; family Taxaceae; genus Torreya; species Torreya grandis. The sequence goes on along the minus strand of JARHVA010000007.1, from coordinate 6,124,190 downwards.
AGGAGAGATTAGTCAAGATTTATAACCAGAGGAATTTTGGTGATAGAAGCTTTTAAGATCTTGTTTAAAATAAAATCATAAGATTATCCTGAGGGTTTGTACTACCACAAAGGAAACTGTGTTAATGGTTTTTTTTATTGTGCTTGGGAGTTAGAGGGTTTGGATTAGCTTTTTTTCTACATAGGTGATGATTTCAAGACCATGGAATTAGCAATGCCTTTGGTTTTGGTATTGTTCATTCCTTTGAAGGGATTGAGTTTGAATTTCTTATTATGCAACTTTACCTTCCCTTCTTCTAAATCTTGAATTTCTATTTTACGGACCATGGAAAAATCCTCATCAAAAGTCTTGAAAGATTGAACCCATAATGTTGATGAGATATGTTTAGCACATGATCTCACAAATAATTTGATTAGCTCTGGCTGAGAAAGGAAAAAATTATGTTGGTTTATAAGACTTCGCCATCTAGCCACAAAATTAGTGATAGATTCATCATCAAATTGTCTAATGGCGTAGAGGTTGGTTATAATTGCTTTCCTTGTGATGTTAATGGAAAAGTGTTCTAGAAATATTTGGGATAGTTACCCAAAAGAGAATATGGAATGTTGAGGGATAAAATAGTCTAAGACTAGTCCAAATAATGATATGGGAAATGTTCTTAAGAGAAGAGTGTCATCATGGGCTATAAGATAAAAAGCATGTCTAAACACTATAATGTGTTGCTAAGGGTCTTCCTTATTTTGAAATTTCAAAAAATTTGTAAGTTCCTATTGTGAGGGGTATGATTCAATAGGGATAGTGTGATTAATGGGTTCATTGTATATTTGCTCATAAGTGAGCATATTTTTTTGCCCAAAGGCATAGACTTCCATATTTGCCATCCTATTCATAAAGATGTTCATGAGGTCAAGTTGGGTATTATATTGAAGAATAACCCCTAAGACAGTATGTTGTAGATGTTGATAGGTATGAAATGGACTGGAAAATAGTTGTGACAAGGGGTAATCAATTGAAGTCATCATAATCAGTTGGGATGCTTCCACATAATGTGAGGCTTGCAAGGGTATGTAAGTGGACCCAAGGGCTTGCAAGGGAACTACATATTGGGTAGTTAATGGGATGTACTACTAAAGAGGTTGATTCAAGGGTGCTTGTTATAAAGGTTGAGTTTGGGGATTTAAAGCTAGATAGTTTGGATGGGTGGAAGAGTTGTAGGGATTGAAATCACTAAGTTTTGAGGTACTATGGTAGGAGGTGGAGTAAACATAGGTTGAGGTATGGTAACATTTTGGGCTTGGGTAATATTTGGAGATGGACCACTAGATGTTACCGGAGGTGGATTGTTTAAAGGTTGCATAGTGTTAGTATCAAAACCTATTGGGGAAGGATTGTTGAGAGAGGAAACCATGGCTATAGTAAACCCTTAAAATCCCTCTAAGGGCATGCTAAAAACATTCTTGTAAGACTATGTATGAGGGGATAATGGAATATAGATGGCTCAAGTACTAAGGTAAGGGTTAAGATCAATTGGATTACTATCCAATATGGTAGTGAATTCAGGATCTTCCTGAGTGTAGAACTAATGAATACCTTCTCCTATAAACTTGGGAGAGGTAGGAAGACTCAGGGTGTTTTCCATGGATGAGGAGGTTGGGGATTCAATTTGTTTTAGTAACTATTGTCACATCAAAACCATGTATCCCTGAAGAGAAATCAATAAATGAAAATAAAAAAGCACACAATAGTCTTTTTGATTATCTATTTAGTGGAAACAAGCACACACACTACAAAACATTCTTAAAATATTTTACCTTTTTAAGAAATTAACTTTAAAGTGTGATAAGGAAAAAAGTCAATGAAGGTACTGATAAATGGTAATCTAAAAATGGTTTTGGGTTTTTGTTTAAGTATGGGAACCTTTGTATGCATGAAGGTACATTGAGGTCTAATTCTGTGTTGGAATAATGTACGTGTCTTGGTAATGGGGCCTACCCCTTCACTTCGCACATCATAATGATAAGGGTGTTGGGTGATTAGCCTTTATACTTCTTGTCAAAAAAATTATGCTCGATTGGTACACTGATTCAGTTTTCCCTTTGGTGATTAAATCCAAGTGGGTCCACCTTAGGTAGGAAAATGTTTTAAATGCTTATTTTGATATTATGTGGTTTTGGATGTGTGTGAGAAAACATGTTGATCTTCCTAGATTACTCTACATGAATTATCTAAGAAAACAAAGGATGAATGCAATTTTTTTTAAACCTTTAAAAGGAAAAGTAAGATTTTTTTTATATTTTTCTCTTTTTGAATAAAAATAAACAATCAAGAAAAGATGTGACTAATGAGAAGTTTCACAATGAAAATAACAAGAACAATGAGATCTTAAGGGTCCCACCGAGCATGCTAAAATGTTTTAATATTTTTTTGGTTTGTTTTATTAATAAAAATGACTTACTAAAATATAAGTGATATATGGTTTTGAAAGAGGAATACTTGTGACAAGGATGTGCACCGTTGATACAAGAAGGTGAGAGATCCTTTTTGGCTAGGAAGAACTACTTGCACAATAAGGACAACTTAGACAAGATTGATTAATAATAAAGATGGGTGGAATTCCTGATGTAAGATCAGTTCCAAAAAGTGGTACACTTCCTTAGAGGGATGTTAGTCCACTATTTATGAAATTAAGTAGATAATAGAATAAGCTAAATTACAATAAATCATGTGATAAGATTATGAAACTAAAATGAAGCAAATAAATCTACTGCATAGATATTATCAAAATGTTCATTCTAATATGCTACTATTAAGTCCTCTTGTTCTTGGATTGCTTCTAATTTCTCAAGGATGACCTCTAGATTTGGGGTGAAGATAATCACACAAATTCTTAACTTGAAAGAGATATCACTTTGATTAGCGAATAAAGGATGAGGAATTATAGATAAGTCATGAATTGAGACCACATCATGTATGACAGTAGGCAAGGTCATCTATAGATAATAATACATTATTTCAAGTATTAAAAATAGTAAATTGGATATATCCAAGATTGTTAATCTAGTCTATGGATTGTCGATAGAAGTGAAAAAATAGGGATCGATGTTGATTGTCTTAGAATCTGTATCGATCAAATGATCAATGTTGATCTATAAATAATCATGGTTTATCCTTACAATAGGTACTAAAAGACTCATAAAGGTGCCTAAAGAGGGATTTTATAGATCTTAGAAGGCTCTTAAATTGATCACTAATTTTTGCAAACAAATCTAGAATAGAAAACATAATAAAAAGGAATAGAATAATAATTTAAAACTAATCAAATATATGACAAACTTATCTCTACAAAATATTCTTGGGTTATGGATAAATACCTCGTTAATAGGGATATGGTCAGTTTTGAGCAGAGTGTTGATAGATAGGAATTGGGTTGGAATTCTTCCATGCTGCTCTAGGCAAATTGCATCAACGTTCTAGTGTGCAAAAATTAGGATCCATAACCTAAGGATGGCCTAGCTATAAATTGGCATTGATCCTAATAGGATCAGGTGATAATCATGGGAAATGTTATCAATTTTGTCTAAGTTTGAGTTTCTGGTAATAACAACTCAAGATCTCAAATAAAAGATTAGGTCAAATTTGTTTTATCGGGGCTTAGGTATGGGAAGGTTGTTAGGAAGCTTAAAACAACTTACCCGCATTAGTCTTGGAGAGATTTAACTAGGATTTATGGATAGTAAACTAGTTGCTTAGGTAAAATAGTAATTAGTTAGATTATTTACACAATGTTAAACGATAAATAGTAAAATTAAATTAACTAATGTAAGAAAGGTAGGGAAGGGTAAGTCACATTTATTCATGATAAAATAGTGTAAATTTACAGTGTCTACACAATCATACATACAATATTGATTCCATAATTCATACATTCCATGTTCAAATAGGATTCTATCACTTTTTTACAATGTTTGAATCCACTAAACTTATTATATTTACTTTGTTTCAATCACAAACAAGAACTAATATTTTCTTAACTTTGAGTTTAATTCTTGTAATCAAACACCAATGTCTTAGGAGACCTGTTATCTTAGGTCTAAAACTCTTATTTTTTAGGCACTTACCCTATTCAATAAACTATTAATTGATATTTCAAAATATTTTAGTCACGTGATATATTATATCCAAACCAACAAACACTTATCTACCTTTAAAAGGATAGTTTTATGTAAGAACTTACAACATGCAAGATATAGACGTTCAAAATAGGTTTACAGTTTGAAAAATGGACATATATTCATGTATAATATTAAATAAACTATGGACCCACCTTTAAGACCTCACAAAAATCATTTTATTCCTTTCCTCAAAGTTTCACTCCTACATTCAACTCTTGATTGAATTGCTAACAGTGTTTAAGGGCTTATAAGCAAGACTGTAGACTCATTCATAGGGTATTAGTCTTAAATATTGGATATATGATGATTATTAATAAATTAAATAATATTATTACATCCATTTATGTGTTAAAAAACTTATCACATAGGCCTTTACCATTATTCATGCTTGATTTTTGATCAACTTACATAAAATAGGGTTTTAGTTTATAACTTATAGGTCTGCAGATAGGGTTTCCTTAATATCTTACAATACTATGTTATCCAATCCTTGAAATCACTTAAACATATTAAAAAAAACCTACTTAAATCTTTCCCAAATTTTCAAACACTTAGAATTAGACATCTTTGAGTTATGTTCTCTTTTGAACACTCAAATAGGGTTTTGACTATAACACACAAGCCTTTGGACTATTATCTAGGAATTTCTCTTTCAATAGGAACTTTCCTTTCATAAAACCTCTTTAAATACCTCATAAACATATTATGTTATCATTATATAAATTTTTATGAATTTTAGCAAGTTGGATGTCAAGGTATTAAGCTTTTTTTGTTTTAAAACCCTAACTAGGGTTTAACAATCTTCCACATACCCAAGAGCTAATTAGAATGGAAATTTCAAATAGAATCACTTGTCATGAATTTTTAATATTTTGGGAGCCTCTACACTATATATCATTCTATCCCAATGACTATTAGGTTTTAACCAATTTAAAATGACAAGAAAATTCTCTTTTCCTTGACTGTCACAGGTTTAGATAGTATTCTTAGACCGAGAGCAATCATTTGAAAAAATATCATGTTTTAAGAATTATTAGACACTATTTTTAATTGATTTAAAACCATTATAATTTATCATTTCTTAATCAATGGTATTTCAATATTGATCAATCAGGAATTACATAGAAAACATGTTCTTTATAAGACTATGTTGTCAAATACTCTGTTTGTAGACCTCTAGAGATTCAAAATCATCATGAGCATATTGAATAAGGTTAAAGAGTCATCAACACCACTTACCTACATATTCAAGAGTCTAGTATTAAACATAAATCATGACAAAATTTCCTTTATTCATATATCTTCTACAACAAATTATAGACTCTTGTGAACCATGGATTACACCAAACTCGAAAACATTCACCAACTTCCTACTCTCCACACACAACAACCATACTACTTAAAACTTTTTTGTTTTATTTTTTCTTAACCTCCTTAATTTTTTCAAGGATTATTACCTTATAACTAATGTTCTATACTTAGTTTGATCTTGTTTCAAGACCAAATATCTCTCCACAATCTTCTAACTTATCTTACATGTTTATATTAACCTTCCTTCTATGTTGAATACACCTTGGTAGATTATAGAACAAGTTAAAACTTTAGTGATGGTTTAAGGACATTTCTAACACATATTTTTACCTTTAATACCCCTTATAATTTATATAAGACCTTTCAAACATGTGAAAGAATTCCAAACTATTCAATTTTTTGAATTTATTCATTTTGATGGGAAAACCAATAACATATAATAAAGATAAAATCTATACACCTAATGACCTTACCAGACCTTCCACACTCTCACATGATCAATTCATTATATAACGAAGTAATATAAAGCTTCTTATTGACCTATCTATGACCTGTCAACCCAAACTAGCTAAAATTTATATAGTGCTTGATAATACTCATGTATCATAACCTGAATTTGATATTGTTGAGGATCAAGTAGATATTGTTTATAATTTTATTCATTTTGATTAATATAATAGAACTTATGATTTTCACCACATTTTTGAGATTATAGCTGAGGAATAAGACAAATTGTATTTGAAATAGATTGTTATGTTAATTTTAACTATCAAACTTAGTTTCATATTCAAGAAAGTAATCACCATATTTGGCAAGAAAAAGAGGAGATTTTGATTATTAATCCTCAACCTAGAATTCATTTTCTTTATGATATTATTTATATTGATTACTATATTATCCCTAATGAATATAATGAAACTATAGAGTTAAACTAGCCTAATCAAGTAGTGGAACCTACTGTAGCTTATAATAGAAAAACTTCCAAAATAGAGAGTTTGAAACTTGATTCTAGGTCTATAGAATAATAGAGATCAAGAAAAGTCACTAATAATAAAGTGTACTCTGATGTAGATAATGAGAATCTTCCAATGAATCCTTAGATTTGTGAGAATCCCATTAATATCGGTACTCATCCTAGTAAATTATCTTTGCTTAAAGGACTTAATGTCCTTAAAATTTTAAGAAGTCCTAGTGGATTTTGGGAAGATCATTTAGACACTTTTAAGTTAGTTTGTACTACTCTTGATATTGTTAATGAAAATGCTTCTCATAGAGTCTTTTCACAAGCTTTAGGATGTAAAGCTTATTAAGTTCTTAGTTAGCCTTCTATGTGAGGGTTATTAGCACTTGGAAAAATATAGAAGATTGGTTAGAATTTTGTTTTGGCAAGCCTAAATAATATTTAGAGCTAGTTAATGAACTTATTAATATTTTTATTGATCTAGGTGAGATGGTTTACCATTTTATAAACAAATTTACTAAGTTGCATCAAAATATTCCTTGTTTAATTTTCACTTTCATTTATTTTATTTTTCATTTAGTTTCTTTTATTTCTTTTTTTTAGTTTGTTTTAGACCTTATGGCATTGAGTGATTGATATTAGAGAAAATTTGATAAGAAATTATATAGATCGAAGATATTTCTTTTAAGAAATTATCTTTTTCATAGAATTTACTCTATTAGATAGGTTAAATTATATATTTTTAATATGATTTTGATTTTATTATTAAAGAAGTATCTGATTTTTAAAATATAATGATACATAATTTAATATTTGAATTTTTGAATTATTCTTAAAATTATTAAAAAAATACTCTATGCATATAAGGATCAATCTTTGTTACTTAGAACCCTTACGATTAAACCGATTTGATTCCATCTTGACTTTCATGATAGATGAAATGATTGATTCGTTGACAACAAAAAATTCACTATCACTAAATTTGGAAGCTTCATTGAAGAATTTTTCAAGAATTTTTTTTTTTTCTTTTCTTCTTTTCATCCTTATTTATTGTCTTTGTCTTTCTTTTCCATGACCATTGGTGGTCCCCATCCTATTATCCAACCTGAAGTTAATATTATTGAAGATCAAGTAGATATTATTTCTAATTTTATTCATTTTGGTTTGTATAACTTTATGATTTGCACCACCTTTTTTAGACTATATCCAAGGAATAATATAAATAAATAAGTGTTTAAAATAGATTGGTATGCTAATATTAGCTATCAAACTCAGTTTCACATTCAGGAAAATAATCATCATATTCGGTAGAAAAGAGAGCAGATTTTGATTGCTAATCCTTAACATAAAATTTGTTTGCTTTTTTATACTATTTGTATTGATGATTATATTGTCCCTAATGAATCTAATACAACTGCATAGTTAAACTAGTCTAATCAAGTAGTCAAGCCTACTGTAACTTCTAATGGAAAAACTTTTAGATCAAAAAATTTGAAACATGATTCCAAGTCTATAGAACAATAGAGATCAGGTAGAATTCACTGATAATGAAGTTGATTTTGATGTAGATAATGAGAAGCCTCCAGTGAATCCTTAGATTTGCAAGAATCCCATTAAAATTAGTACTCATCCTGATAAATTACATTCACTTAAAGGACATAATGTCCCTAAAATTTTAAGAAGTCCTATTGGGTATCGGGAAGATCATTTAGACACTTTTAAGTTAGTTTGAGTTACTTTTGGTATTGTTAGTGAAAATATTTCTCTTAGAGTCCTTTCAGAAACTTTAAAAGGTAAATCTTATTAATATTTTATTAGCCTTCATGTGAGGGTTATTTTCACTTAAAAAGATATAGAAGATTGATTATAAGTTTGTTTTGGCAAGCCTAAATAATATTTAGAGCTAGTCAATGAATTTATTAATATTTATATTAATCTAGGTGAGATGATTTACCATTTTATAACCAGATTTACTAAATTACGTCAAAATATTCTTCATGACATTAAACCATTAAAAATGGTATCTAGATTATATTGTTGTAGTGTTTTGCCTTTAAAGTATAAAATGATTTTAAAAGACAAATATATAACAGATTATGATGAAATTATTAATTTTTGCATAGAGTATGAAAAAAAATTAAAATGTGTTAGTTTTAAATATAGAGCTTCCACATGTTTAAATTATGATAATACAAAAAATTTAACATCCATTCATAATCTTGAAATTGAGTTGGTCGCCATTAAACAATAATTGTATGACAAGACTTATATATTAAATAAGACTTATAATCCTTAGAAAAGTAAAAATAAATAAATAATTCATTATTGAAATGTTTATGAATTAGATCATGACTCTAACATTTATATAGCTCTTCAAAAAATTAGAAAATTTATCCATAGAAAATATAGTATTGCCATTGACATGGCTAACATTATAAATGTGTGTGGGGTTTTGACGAGTCTTCAAACAACATCAAGATTGCTAGTTATTATACTATATAAATGAGGTAAAAGGATTACAATTCTTCCCCAAAAGATAGTTCTAATATAACTAACAATCAAAATTATTATTCCAAATCATCCATGCAAGATAAAGGTAAAATTGTGCATAATATTACTACTTTAGATAGTGTTGCTAGAAGTTCTCAGCAAAACAACATTTTGTCTATTAGATTCAATAATACTCAGTATTCTCCTTATAAGTCCAAAAATTATACTCGCATTCATCATCCTAATGTTGGTGATAATAAAATTATTGATGATTTAGATACAATCAAAGTTGGTTTTTCTTTATTACAAGATATTGGTTTACCTAGATAGTTTGATAAGATAAATGATGTAATTAAAAATATAAATCCTATAAATTTAACAGAATTTCAAGAATGATCAATAATAACGAACATATTTCTGTTATTATTCAATATATTGACCCTCTTGTTGATTATATTCCTCTATTTTATATATCTTTTAAGATCACTGACAAAGTTATTCATAATTATATTCTTGATACAAGAGTTTCTAAAAACATAATACCTAAATTTATTACTAATTAAGTAGGCATAAAAAATGACTAATTTTGACTCTTATCAAACCATGAGCTGTGACAAATTTTATGATATTGTTATCAAGATAATCCAAGATGAAAGAATTAGATGCATATCAAATGTTCAAGTTTTAGATATCATTGTTAATTATGTTATGTTATTAGGAAGATATTGATCTAAGGCAACTGATGTCTTTATAGGTAAGGATATGACATGGGTTCCTGTTGGCAACAAAATCATATTTATGCATAGAGAGGAATGGAATAGTAATCTGATAGAATGCATGCCATCTACTTTTGCTTACGTATAAATTAGAATTCGTACTTATGGGATGTTGAATTTAGATCAACCTGAACAACAATAAGAAAATAATCTTTTCTAGATATATTGTATGGTCTTTATTCTTTGATGGATCTTGTTTGTAATATAATAGTGGCGTTGGAAATATTTGAATAATTCTTATTGATAAAATATTTTGTTATGATTATAATTTATCATTTGATAATATTAACAATAAAAAAATAATCTTTTCTAGATATATTGTATGGTTATTTTTTGATATTAATAATACAACAAAATTTGAAGCTTTATGTTTTGGGTTGAAAAATCTATAGAACTTAATTTAAGCATTTAGAGGTCTTTAGAGATTTTAAATTAATAATTACACAAATTAGGAAGATATAAAAAAAAATCAAACCCGTCTCCATAGGTATACTCATAAAGTTTGGTCACTTCTTAAAATTTTTGAAATTTTTAATATCACACATATACTTAGATAATTCAATTTTCGTGTTAATAAACTTATTATTTTTACTTTTAATCTAACTTTTCATGATAGTGAGACAAGTGTAGATTTCTCTTTTTATGAGATTTTTAGACCTAAAATGTGTGATCTTAAAAATAGTTAGCTTGTTTTTCATTGTGATGAACATATTGATTCATTTTTACAAGGTAATTATTTTGATCATGATTTTTGCATACTAAATTATAATGATTATTTGTAATTAGTTACTAATAAATTACTTATTGATTTAATTAGTTTATAATCAATATTTACTCCAAATGATCATCCTAAAATTTTACGTACTAAAGAGCCACTTAGGAGAATAATATGTGAGATCATTCTTATTAACCTTGGAACCAATAAAGATCCTAAATTTGTTTATTTAGGAATTCAATGTACACATAAGGAAAAAATTCAATTCATTAAATTATTTAAATAATTTATTAATGTTTTTGCTTGGTCATATAAAGACTTAAAAGGTTATTATACCAAAATTATTAAACATGATATACTTATACTTATCAAACATGTCGTAAAACATGTTAGGCAGAAGGTTAGAAGAATAAGCCCTTTATTAGAAGATGCCATCAATAAGGAGCTTGATATTATGTTAGACAGTGGTGTCATTTTTCCTATAAGAAATTATAATTGGGTAGCTAACGTAGTGTATGTAGGAAGAAAAAAAGTGAAAATCAATTATGTGTAGACTTTAAAGATTTGAATAGAGCTAGTGTTAAAGATAATTTTATTCTACCTAGTACTCATCAGATTTTGCAATACGTTGTAGGATCTGAAATAATGTCTCTTCTTGATGAATGTTTTAGTTACAATTACTTTTTTGTAAATCTAGAGGATACACATAAGTATACCTTTACTACATGAAGAAAAACTTTTACTTTTAACAAAATGTCATTTAGTTTAATGAACACAGTTCCCACCTTTTGGAGGGTTATGCATGTAAACTTTGATGGCCTAATTAGAATTGTTATTCAAGTTTATCTTGATGATCTTACCATGTATTATTAAAAGAGAGAAGCATACTGGTCATCTTCGTGAACTCTTCACAAGATGTAAAAAATATGGTATTTCTCTAAATCTAGAATCAATTTTTTGAGTAACTGAAAAACATTATTAGACCATATCATCTCTAAAAATGGTATATCTATTGATCTTAAATGCATTAAGGCTATTGAAGATTTATTGCCACATAAAGACTAATTTAATCTTAGATATTTTTTGTAAAATTAATTTGCGTAAATTTATTATTAATTTCACTATTAAATCTAATCCTTTGCAAGGTCTTTTAAAGAAAAATCAAGCCTATTTTTGAGATATAAGTTTTAATTCAACATTTAATAGTTTAAAATATACCATTGTAAGTGAACTGGCACTTGATAAACTGAATCCAAACAAGACCTCTATTATTTATGTTAATACTACTAAGAGAGCTATAGGGGTTGTCATTACTTATAATGTTGATAATAATGAGGAAAGACATTCTTTAAATGAGTGAAGTTTTAAAAGATATTGATACCAAGTATCATTTGATCAAAAAATTATTTTATCTTTAATGTATTCTTTGACTAAATTCATATATTTGTTGATGGTAAATAAAGTTATTATTTGATTAAATGTACATGTACTTTCTTATCTTTTAAAGCAGTAAATTATTTAAGGAAGGTTGGTCAAGAGGATTTTTAAAATTCAAGAATTTGATTTTGAGTTTGAAACGTCCAAAACCATTAAGTGAAATGAATTAACAAAATATTTGGTTGAAAATGTGATCTTTAGCATAACTTTTTTAGTGCTTTCAATTTATGATTCTCTTCATGTTAAACCTTATTTCAATACTATTAAGGTTGTTGACTTTTCTATATAGTTTAAATTTGGCCATGAAATGTATGAGTGAGACTGTTTGTTTTCATAGTATGATTGGTACCATGATTTAATTTATTACTTCTAAAATCAAACTTCTCCTAATAACTTAGTTAAAAATCAAATAAGATCACTTCATTTACAAGTTTAGAAGTTTAGTTTATTAAGGAATTTTATATTTTATATGAACATAGATCATGTTATTTTATGTTGTTTAACTCATGATCAAACCCAAAAGGTCATTAGAAAATTTCATGAAGTTAGTTGTGGTAGTCATTTACAACAAAAACTAATGCATACAAATTAGCCTACATTGTTTCAAGATTCTTATAAGTTAGTTTGTCCATGCATGTCTTATCAAATTTTTACTGGTAAAGATAAACTACCTACAATGCATTTAAAACCTATTCTATTAGAGAAACATTTTACTAAGTGAGGTATTGACTTTATTTCTAATATTCACCCTCTTTCTTCAACTAGTCACAAGTATATTTTGATAGCCACCTATTATTTCACTAAGTGACCTAAAATAATAGCATTGAAAAGTTATGTCACAACTGAAGTTATTTCATTTTTTTAGAATCATTTTTTTTTATATTTGATTATCTATAAAATAATATCAAATAATGCTCCTCAATTTATTTCAAATGATTACTTAGAATTTTTGGAATGCTATTCAATTATTTCTAGTCACTCTTTGAAAAACTCTCTTTAAGGAAATGGACAATCTGAGTCCACTAATAGGAATTTGATTTTAATTATGAAAAAATTAGTGTGTGCTAATAAACATGTTGGAATTTGAATATATAGGTTGATTGCATAATGGTAAAGGTTGCAACACGTTAATCATCATTCATGTTACCTTATGGCTTTAAAACTACTTTACCAATAGAACTCCAAATTTCTTCTACTAGAACTTCTCTTCATTATTTAACTGAAGATACTAACAATTTTGACCAAAGACATAATGATATATTAGCCCTTTATGAGACTAAATCTATTGCTTTGTATAAATTAGAAAAGGATAAGGAAAAACTTATAAAAAATTCCGATAAAAATATCTCAAAAAAATGTTTTAAAATTAAGGATTTAGTATTGTATTGGGATAAAGCTTATGAAGAGCCAAGAAAGCATCATAAATTTGATTTTCTTTGGCTTGGTCCTTAAAAAATAGGCATTCTTTTTAAAAAGAATGATTTTCACATGCAAGATCTTGATGCTAATTAACTACATCATTTAGTCAATGGTTATCATTTGAAGTTTTTCTTTAGTTAGTTTTCTTTTTAATTTTGTTGTTTTTTTAACTGGTTTGTTTGTTGTTTTTTTTATTTTTATTTTAGCTAGATTTTGTCAAGAATTTGTGATATTTCATCATTACAAAAGAAAAGATAGAATGATCTACTATATCATTGTAAGTATGTCATTATTATTATGTAATCACTTGATTATTTTTAGACTAGTATTTTAAAATAAGTATTGAATAGTCTAGGTCATGAACACTACTTTATTTTCAAAAGTTGTATTCTAGGTTTTGCATTGGTTGTTCATCCATCCCAAATCTCTTTGTTATAAGTATTTCTATTCTTCATGCCACACTATTTGAAATATTCATCCCTTGATATATTAATTCTTAAATAGGTTCAAATGTAGCTACTTAAAAAATGATCTACCTACATCACACTCATAAGTTTGTTGAAATTCACATGTTTATTTGTAACCCAATTTCATAGAAGTAAAATTGGTTGGAAAGATCACCAGTGTTATGTCTAATTTTAGTACACTTCCTTTTTCTGAAAGGTCTTGATATGATTAGTGTAGTTATATGATTATTTTTATCATAACATGTAAATCTATTGTTGGGGGCCAACTTGTTTGCATTCATTTAAGTAGTTATTTCTTTGAGTGTATATAAATATAAAATATTACGATATTGAAAAGATTATTATACTCGTAACATTAATTTGAGGTACCACATAGCATATTATGAATCAATTAAGATGATAATGCATTCAAAAATTAGTGCATTTGTATCTCTCTAGTAGTTCAATCTATGTGCACTCTTGATTTTTATAATGGTATATTCAATTTTGCTTACTGTCGACATAGACACCTAAATTTTACCACTCGGAGTTGAAATTTACTTTGGCATGCTAACCCTTTCCCTTCCCCAATTTGAATTCAATTTTAACATCATTTACCTCCAATTTTTAAATAATTGATTAATTCTTTATTAGTTAATTATGCACACCTTTTTCCTCCAAAATTAATTAAACTCTATATTTTTCACCTCACCTAAGCATTCTCCATGTTTATCTCAATCATTGACTCATCTAACCATCTTCCTCAACTTCCTCAACCACCATGTGAATCACTTTATAACATTTCAACCTCCTTGATGACTCAAACAACTAACTTGGCCCATTATTATTGATTCACTCAACCAACTCCCCTTTCTTCTCAACCTGTAGAATTAGTCATCATCCTCATGGATGAGGACTAATTCTCCATCGTTTATTATTTTAATAAATAAATGTAAATAATATTCAACCATTCGATCAACCTCTAGTAGGCCTATAAATTGATGTGTAAGCCATCACTTTCATCATCCACATTTATGCTAACGAAGTGCTATCAAATTTTCAATCAAATCACATCTATCAAGAGTTAATTATAATAAAACGTTGCCTAATTCCCCTTTAAATTGGACAAGTATCAATCAGCCATATTAAAAGACCAAGTCACTTTTGATCATAATGGAAGAGGCTCATGGTACTTCAATTTTATAAGTGTGTGTTTTATTATTTTCTTTCATTTATTTTTGTGTTTTGTTCCTTAGCTTAGTTTTCATTCTAAATTTTCTTTTATATATTTCTGGCACGTCCGATGAGACATTTCTCAAATCTTTTTCATCTCATATATATATATATATATATATATATATATAAAAGGTTTAATTAACTTATTTTTTGTTTTTGTACAGGTTTTAGTTTAATTTAAATATTATTTATTTGCATTTTATTTTATTTTATTTGTTATTTTTGTTTTCCCTAAATATAATATAGTTCTTTTTGTTTTAAAAATGCATTATTGTTAAAATGGTTATAACTTTTAATTTACAGTCTAAATTTTTAAAAGTTGGTTAAGTTTTAGACTAACTCTAACTTATTAAAATTTCATGTAAATATAAATTGTAGTTTAAGAGATATTTTAAAATCCATAACTATTTTTTATTTATTTTTATTTTTTGATAAAAAATCACAACTATTAAAATAACAATAATTTTTTTTGCAATCTAGAGTTTTTTTTGAGTTTTTGCAGGATTGTATGGATTTTCAATTAAAACAAGCTATAAAAAATTTCTACAAACCCAAATCATATTTTAGGAGACATCATCAAAATAATGGTTGTTTTTTTAATTTTATTTTCTAGTTTTTTTCATTTTTCTTCTAACTTTAATTTTGTATTTTTTTCTCTTAATATATTTGGTTAAGTTGAAGGTTGCCTAGCTCTTATAAAACATTTCTAACTATTTTGTGTAGGTTGGTTGTTCAAAATAAGCTAAAAAAAATCAATTCAAAAATTAATTTCTTTTATTTCTAATATTTTTTTAAATTTTCAATTTTGGACTAACCTTGTCATTTCATTTTAGTAAATTTATTTTTATAAATAATTATCATATATTTTCCTTTTGATATTAATTAAATTTTAATTTCAAGTAATTTATTATGTATATTATAAGGTTATGTATGCTCCTCCCTTGGCATCACATTGTGACGATATTCAAGAATAAAAAATAATCTTGTGACTTTTGTGTTACTTAAATTATGCTTATGTGTATACTCTTCTTTTGGCTTTACATTGGTGATGATACCTAAAAATTAGATACAAGCATTAACTTATTTATTTTATTTTATTAGGAGTTCTATTGACCGTGAATTTCATCTCCATATTATACATTAAACCCCTATACCGGCAGGGTATATGAATTGAGTTAGAATTATCATTATTGGTTAAGTGGTGTGTTTTAAGCACACTATAAAGTGAGCGGGTTTCATACTCATATACTTAGGCCTTAGACATCATGACTCAAAGTTTAATTTTTTTGACATCAACATATTAAAATCTTACAGTTGTGTTGGGCATAATGAGCCTAGACCTATTTATGTGCTTATGTCAAATCAACTTCTTCCATAGTTTTAGATCTCATCATACTAAAACATATATAGAGGACTCACCTAGATAAATTTATTTAAACCTTAAGCCTAAGAAATTTATTTTTACCATATAACTTGTACTACATCAGTTAACAGTTAGTGCTAAAAAATTATTGTTGACCAAATTTTGACCCCAAGTCAAAATTGGTCAACCCCACTAGGTTGAAAATTTTATAGGGTTATAAAAACTTGTATGTGGTCTTGTCATAGTCTTAAATGATCCTAAATGTTCTCCATGTGGTCATATTTATCTTTATCTAGCCTTGTCCAAAGTTTGATCTCATGTGTACTTGTCTAGTCCTATGGGTCATTTATGAGGTCTTGGTGTGGTCAAGCATGGACAAAGGTTTGACATGGTTTAGACTCATTATAAAAGGTTATTAATTTGTATTTAACATCATATTATCATGTGTTAACTTTTTATTATGTTCTTATGTACTAAAATATCATTTTAGTCACCTTTTGTCTTATTTAGAGGAGTGGTACATACCATTTTTAAAGCCAAAAATTTCAAGGTTTCTCAATGCACCTAATGTTAGAGAACATTTAGGAATAGTAAGAGATTGATCAAATCTATAGTTTAATGACTAAACTAAGTAAATTACCTCTTTACAAGCACTTTTGGGCACTTATACGGCCTTAAAAGAACTATTTCAAGTAAAAATGGTTTTAGAGTGTCCCTTGGGATTTCATAAGTCATATTTAATATTTAAATCAATTTTAAGGTTGTATAGATGCAATAAACACTCTCTTCCATCACTGCCTTCACAAGCTCAGAAAGATAAAAATTAGATGCATGGTACGACTAGGAGAGAAAAAGTTGGGAGCTAAAATTTTATCCATTTTTAGGGGTCATAATGGGATTGAAATTAATTGCATTGATTTGAAAATTCATGTCCCCTCCTTTATGAACAAACCATAAGAGTGATATCAGGTCTCCATACCTTATACATCCAAGCAGGGTTTGATTTTGCTCCTATTTCTTCACTCAAGAATTTGATGGAAAAGAATGGATTTGAGAGATATTTTCAAAGGTAAAATATCTCTTTTTAATATGGGTTTCATCAACTAATTCATCTTCATGAAGTGTCTTCAATAAAAGGAAAAGTGTCTTGACTGTGTGGGCATATCATCTTGTTACAAGTTTGTTTTGTTTTATCTGAGATGTTTATCATTTTTAGAGGTTATAAGTACATCATTATTCATGAAAAACCTCCTCACTCTCCCATAATTTATGTGTTCTCTCTTGATAAGTATCTCTTTGCAAATAGTCCTTCAAGAGGCATCATGTCTTATTCTTTAGAAACATGGTCTGTGTTCATGAGCAACCTTCACGAGGTCTCAATATAAATGTGGGATCTAAATGGTAATGATAAGTCATTTTTATGCATGAAAGAGTAGCTTAAGGTTAAATTTAAGAGACCTTATTGGAAAATCTATTGGAAATATTTGATAAATTTAAGGAAATTTGATTCATTCATGTGGCAAATTATCTATGGGTGATGGTGAATCTTCTATCAATGGTTTTTTCCCATATAACAACACGACTAAGCTAGATGATGGAACCAAATGACTAAGCTAAATAATCAATCTGAATGACAGAGGGTGAATGACAAAATTAAACAACTTAGCTAAATAATTAAGCTGAATGACAAAGCTAAATGATAAGGATAAATGGTCAAGTAGAATAAACCAGATAGTCAAATTGAATAGCTAAGTTGAATGTATAAGTAAAATCACATCATCAGATGACTAGACCAAATGGCTAAACCTAATAGCTGAACCAAATCACTGATTTGGATGGTTGGGCTAGATGGTTTCACTAGATGACTAGGTCAAACAACTAGATTAGACGGTTATACTAGATGGATATGCCAAACATCTAGGTCAAATGAGCATGTCAGATAGTTGGGCTAAATGATTGGGTTGCCCTACTAGTCTAGATGGTTAGGTCAGATAGGAATGTTTAATGATTAGATCAAATGAATGAGTCGAATGTCTAGCGTCAGATGATGATGTTGAGACATGTTGATGGATGACTTGTGCGACTGGTATGCAGTCTAGTTGCCCAGTCACCTCCTAAGATCTAAAAATACTCACCCCCACCTTCATTTTTAACATTTTACCAAAGTGATTTCCCATCCCTTTTTACATCCATGGAAATAAAATTCATTTTCAAGAACCTCTTATGCTTGGACATTTTGAGGATTGTGCAGGAATTAGATGCCTATAATGATTAGATTTAGGAATGCATCTTTATTTCCCTAATCTACATGCCCCAGCATGACATAGACATGGGGATATTAAAAATGCTCATGTATTCATATGACCCTAATGATAAGTTCTTCACCATGAATGGGCAATCTAGAATAATTTCCTTTCATACATCGCTGGAAGATATTCACAATCTGACAGGTCTTTCATTTCACAATGCAACCCTAGTGAGTTTAAAAACAATACTGAAAAATGAGGATAAGAATTTTTTGGCCAATCATTTTGGGTTTCACATCGTTCAACTAGTATGAACTAATAAAATTGTATTTATATTCAAAATTCAACTTTTACGATGTAAAATCCTCATTCTCTCTTTCATTTCAGATAGTTGAAAGAAGGGCCTCCAGATCAAATCTATTAGTCACCCTTTTTGTAAAGCAATGGCTCAATTTTTCTAAGCCAAAATAATATTGTATGGAAGACCAGCAGATATTCCCTACTGGGAACTATTTTACATTGTCCATACTCTTTTAAAAGATAGATTTAATTAGTGCTCTTTTATCTTTGTTATGATAAGACTTGAATTAAATTGTGCTTCTGCCAATCCAAGTTCCACTATTTCTTGTTCAGATTTTATTCTCGTATTATACTATGAGGCCTTCTTTGATCTCCAAAAAGAATGGGGTTCAAGTGTGCTTGATCCAAAAATGATGATAAACACTTTGTCTATGGATGAGTAGGACATTAGTTTATTTATTCATTTGTTGATATAGGGTTTATTATTTGTTTATTTATTAAATAATTACCAAGGTAAAAATTAATAAATACTTAAACTTTATTTGTTACAACTTATAGGCAAGAATTCATACCTCATGTAAATAAATCTGCAATAAAAGGACATGTAGTTGAAGAATATACAGATTCAAAGTCTGTAGAATCATCCTTGTAATCTTATAGACTTACGAAACATCCATGATTTTTTTCAATGTCATTTCCATGTGCAGGTTTGCTATTTAAAAATTTTAAATGAGATTTTAATTTTCAAGAATCAAGTGCATTATTTTAATTATTTATTTTATTATTGCAGTTAACTTGACAAAATTCAAATAGTGGAACAACCACCACTATAATAAACATTAACATTAACTATGCCTTCTCAACCCTCTGTGGAAGGTATTTTGTTTTTTTTTGTTTTCTAGTTTTTTTTATTATAATTTTTTAGACTAAAAGTTAGTGTAATGTACTATCTCAAAACACCCCTATCACTTGTAATACGGTGCATAGATTAGAGGATATATTGTCTCCAAATATAATCAATAAACATTTAATTTCAAATTAGCATATAACTCTGTTTTTGAAATTTATTTATTTTATAAAATAACTTACATTTTGCAAGCCATCCTCTAACTGTGATGAATATTACGCCACCGCCTCCACCCTTAAACTCATTTTTTTCAAGGGGAAAAGCTCTTCCATTACAACCACCGCAAGGTCCACAACAAACTACAACACTACAATTATCAAGTTCCCAATTCCACTCTTTCTCTAGCAAGGATGCATCAAGTGCACATTGATTGACTTCTTTGTCAGAAATTGAACTTGACAAGGAATATCTCGGGTTTGAAAGTGGTGTTAATATTGGCACTGCTTTCAATCCACATAATTTTATCTAGGGAGAAGCAACAGGTGTTCATGTGACTACTTAGGAGGAACCTTCACACGGTTTAGATAGTCCCACCCCAATAGAGAATGTTGTCCTATTTGATGATGCTATTACATCTTTTTCACTAAAAAAAATTGGTATCGAATAGTATAACTGCTAATCTTAAGGAGGGAGTAATTGATGAATTAAAAAACTTACATGTGTGAGAGTTTCAAGTGAAGGCATTGATAAAATAAATAGATATGCATTATCACAACCATTCCCAGCAAGAAAATTTATTTACATTAGTACAACATGAACTCAGCAAGATTGATGCTTTGTTTGCCAAAGATAAATTTGGGTTAGTTACTATTGGTAATAGTTACAATGATAATGTGTGTTAGGTGTAGATCCTAATGTCTTCCAAGTTCAAAGGTTTAAATTTTTATGTTATTTCAGTCGGGTTTGGATCTCATTATTTGAATCCTTCATGGCACGGGGGGTTGCAAAGGGGGGAACCCCCCTTACAAGGTTCGGGTGGGATGCCCCCTTGGTGGAGGGTCTGGGGGCCGCACGCCTTGGAAACATTTTTTATTAAATTCACCTTATTAAATTATAATTTTGTAGTCAATATGGGCCATTGACAAAATGTTTTTATAACTAACGGTAGAGGTTATGTTTAGGTGTTTTTACCCTAAAATATATTGATATATGGCTGAGATGTATGATTGTAAAAAGAGGATGAAATATTGTACACAAAGAGGAGGTGGAAAAGGTAGAGAGGTGTAACAAGGTTTGTTATAGGATTTTGTTTCTCCCTTATATTACTAGAAATAATATACTTGATAAGTTTGGTGGATGTAGCCCATCTTGGATGAATCACGTTAAATTTGGTGTCTCTTATTATGTGCATGTTTATTTTTTTTTTAGAATATTTTATTAATTCATTTCACAGTTTCTCTTGTATACAATTTGGAGATAGATTTGGGTTTTAATTTATCCTAACAATGTGTTGACTATTATGCTTAATAAGTTGGATAATTTGAATACAAAAGCCCAAGCATATTATAATAAATGGGTGAAATACACCAACCTTGTGGTGATTGAAATTGCGGCGAAGAAAAAATCTTTGGTTATGTATCTTCATTTTAATCAAATTTCATATCACACTTATTTTTTTCACATCTAATTACATTTCATTTTAAAATGCAAGAAAAATATGATAACTTGAAAAAAGAAGCTAAGGTCCTTAATGTGTATCTAAAAAATGCACAAAAAAGTTTATTATCTATCGTTCAATTCAAGGAGAAGCTTGCTCTATTGAATAAACAGAACAACACACTTCTAAAAATCATTAAGGAACAAGGACAGGATCTTGATGCCTTATTCAAGTAGAAGACAGTTGTCGATCCAAGTCTACTTACTACAGGGTATGCTGGAAAAGAAGATAGGAAAAATCTTGATCATATTAATACTGTGGTAATGGATATTGAAAAGGTAGGGATATTGAAGGATAGTAGTGGCACAAAAGATTTTGTGGTTGAGAAAGTAGCTGATAAAGTGGTTGAAAAAGTCACTGAGAAAGTGGTTGAGAAAGAAACTCATAAAGTGAATGAGAAAGTAGCTGAGTAGTTGACAATTTGTTTTATATATTTGTAAACGATGTTTTCTATTAAAAATATATTTTGAATGACAATTTTAAGTTTATAAATGTGTTGATCAATTTATTGAGTTTTAATTATTGGATGAGACACGTAGATTAAAATTTTAATTTGAATTTTATGATGGTGTAAACTTGTATGGTGTTAGGCCCCCTTTTGATATTTGTGATGCACTTATGAAACTCACATCTCAATATAAATGGATTAATGTCAATATAATCTTTTATACAGTGTTCCCCCTAACACAATCATAATATATGAATATTTTACAGTCATTAGTTAGCAAGGAATAATAAAATGCATTTCATAAAATGTATAATAATTATTGCATCTTATGATAAAAGAGTAAGTTGTTTTGTGTGGAAGATCTTCTCTTTATTATATTTGGATTGTTTCTTCAATAAATCATGATTTGAGATGCATTTGGGGCCATTATAAAGGCACATTCATGTTTGTTAGAGGTTTGTGTTGAATATAGTATTGTGATAGTTAGTAATAATGAGGATTCATCAAAGTTAAAAAGATGCATGATTGATTGTGATCATGAACTATAGAATAGGAATCATGAAATCAATTTTATTCATATGAAAATTGATATAAAGTAGAGGTAAGGTACTTACAAATTTGTGAACTATGTATGGATGAAACTATGATAAAAGAAGACTAAATAGGAAACTCCTATCAAGAAACAGGTATCCTATATGATATGAATGTCATTTATACTCATCGATTTGTGATTCAAAGGTTATATTTTATTTGATCACTTTATTCTAAGAAGAACTAGTTTTAAGGACTATCAACAAAAAACAAGGGTATTTTAGATGTTTACATGATCTATTTTGATGCATGAGAACATGATTTGTCACAAGTAAAGGACTCTAAACAATTTCACAGGTTTTTAAAGATCCTCATGAAAGTACATTGACATAGTTATTATAGTTTTTAAACAATTGAAAATGTATAATAATTATTGCATCTTATGATAAACATGTGAAAAGTACTTACAAATAATTAGATAAAGTAAAACATGAATACATTGAATAGTAGTCACTAGAAATAAATTATAAAATTATATGAAATTGAAATTTAGAAGCTCGAAACTAATAGTCTAATAGTTGAAACAATTATAAACAAACCTTGATCATTGGTAGTGGCATCTGCATCTACCATGTTCATGCCATATTTAGTGTCATTATTTGCATCCTCTTTATTTTTTAATATATTGTTGACACCTCTTCTTTCAGTTAGAAAACTCCATGTTGCCATAGCTCTTTCATAAGAAAACATATCCTCTGCATAATGTGAAACATATAATCTTAAACAAGTTTCTAATTTTTTATCCAACCTATTTCAAAGTTTTGACTTTATAAATAATAATGCAATAAATACTCTTTCATATTCCATTAAGCCCATAATCATTGTTTGGCAAAGCTCATATAATCTAAAATATTCACTTAGACTTTCTTGTAATATACTACTAGGATAAAGTTTTTTCTATAGTCTTATAATTACCCCATTCTCTATTGGTTCACTTAGAAGACGATATTATTCAAACATTGCAATTCCAAAATGGGTTAACTGGGATGTCATTAAATCCTTTCCCAAATTACCTTTTATGTCTACTCCATTCACCTCTATAGATTTACTGAAATGCTTTACAAGATCGTCCTTGTATTTTTGAAATAAATTGCTAATCATCTTTTGATTGTTATTAATGTTCTATAAAATAGGATTCACAATTGCCATGGACTCCAACAAATCATTACTTTTAAAATGATCTTTTATCTCCACAAATAAGTTTTGGGAAACTCTACTTAGTTTCATCTGGTTTTAGATAGAATGGTGTCATACATAATACATGTTACAAGTAGTTCTTCAGATTTAGGTCCCACAAGATCTGGTCTTTTATAGAATATGTGCATTAGAATTTCCTTGCCATTAACAACAACACAAAGATGATCATTGATATTCAACTTCAAATAACTATTAGGGTTTTTTTAACTTATTAAATATTTCCAAATGCTAAAAATAAGGCCTTGAAACATTTCATTCAAAGTGTATAGTATAACTAGAGATTGACATACTCGTTTTCTCAGCCGTATGAAGTCCACAATATAAATAGATCTCTCTTAAGCATGTTTCATTAAATAATTCATTTCCTTTAGCATTAGAAAAATTTCACATAAAGTCGGCAATGTTTCCAAATCTATTAAGTGGTACAATAAATCTTTTGCCTTGTCAATTTATCTATGATATTTATACATAAAACTTACTAATGATGGATATTCTTCAAAAATTTGGCATGCAAATTCATACATATAAATCCACCTTATATCAACATCTTTCAATAATTTCTTACCATCAGTCACTCCTATTGCAATTTTTTGGAAATCTAAAAATATTTGTGGACTACTTGACATATAAGCATGTGGTCATCAATGATATCCTTTACTTTTACCACATTAGCAAATTTGCTAACCATTTTATATGCAAGATTCATCCTATGAGCCATGCAGTGAATTGGAATCATATATGGGGCAACTGTTGTTTATAGCTAAACATACAAACC
Organism: Torreya grandis; assembly: GCA_037957365.1. NCBI lineage: Eukaryota > Viridiplantae > Streptophyta > Pinopsida > Cupressales > Taxaceae > Torreya > Torreya grandis. The sequence continues at coordinate 6,099,743 of JARHVA010000007.1, read as the reverse complement.
AATTCTATGCCTCTACATAACTGATGCACCATCAACCCCAACACACACCAGCTTCATAGCTATTGCATAATCATCCATTCCATCTTATCTTTCAAATTTGATACAACTAATTTTTGAAGATTTTATGCATTGCAAGTTTATACCATTTTATGAACTGCTAGTAGATGACGTTGCCTTGAATAGTTCTAAAATGCATACACATGCATACAAACTCAAGCTATGTTGTCAATTGTTGTGACCTCATAAATGGATAGTGAGATGAATGGTGAATTTTTAATTTTTTGTTTCAAATCTTCCTTCTCAACCAATGCTAGATATTTTTCCACTTCCCAAGCATTACTATCTGACCAATGTGATTGTGGAATATCAAGAAATCTATTATGTTAAAACAAAATCTTATAATCTAAAAAATCAAAAATAGGTCTACATTTTTTTTAAATATGGTATATAGTAGAGAATTGTATGTATTTCACCTTTAGACGGGACTGGTTGACTTTTCCAAAATTTGTTTCAATTATTCCCCCTTTCTTTACAAGATGTTTTTGATGTTTCTCATCATTTTCATACTTGTGTGCATATTTTACATGCATGGATTCTTCTGTAGTTTTTCACCTGTGTGTTCTTGTTAGCATTCCATCTAGGTGCTTCACTATCTCATACTTTTCCATAATGTTTCTCAATCATGTCTAATTTTAGTTGCATTATGTATTCCTTTCCTAGTTTCTAGTTACATATTATACATTTGTATGCAATTGGAAATGCATAATGTCTATGAATGAATCATAGATCAAATAAGATAGATCAAACCTACACTTTTGATTGGGATACACTTATTAAATGGGAGAAAGACCAATATGAGGATCTGTTAGACTCAATTAGGGAACCACTTTTCACAACACATCATGATAGGAAGGGTTCCAAAGCCTACAGTCTATCATAATCACATAATAACCCTAATAGAGTCCTCAGGGTTTAAAATGTTCATTTTTATTCTAATAGCAAGAAAAAAAATCTAATCTAGTACACACCAAAGATTGTGGCACAAAGTGGGGGGTTAGAAAAAAATAAAACAAACATATATAGGGAACTTCAATTAAAGTAAGTATGAGTGACACATTAATACATAAAATATGAAATATAGTATTATTTGAGCCAACACTTATGCTACTTCTATCTACTAAAGGAGATGAGAACAAAGCTAGAATATACTTACCTAAATGTGAACCCGTCGAGACTCAATCTCTCCCTTGGAAAAAGGGGATTTATAAGAGGTTATTATGGTTTGTAAGGATAACTAAGAAAGTCAAAAGCATCTAAGACTTATCCACAAGACTAGATTTTCTAAATAATAAATCTAAGCTAAGTCTCCTCAAGTAGAATGGTGGAAGAGCAGATTGTGAAAAAGCATGAGCGAATAATACTCTTGATTATACATATATAATAATGATTAAAATGATCTTGTATATATAGGCAGATCTTACCCTAAATCTTTCCAAGAATGTTAGTTGTATAGGGTCAACCTAGTTGACCCAATGTGTTTTTAGGGATAAATCACTAGGTTTGTGCTAGGTTGGTTGAAAGGCTAACAAACCAAGAAAGTGAAAAATACCCCTAAACTATACTAGGTTGACCCAATATAACCAATAGTCCAAAAGGAGTTTAAGACAAGAAAAGGAGGAATGAAAGATGAAAATACTAGAGGAATACTCAAGGGAGGAGAAGTAGCTTAGAGAATGGTTTTGAGATCTAGTTGGATTGGTAATAATGTGGAAAAAAGGGAAAATAATCTTGTGAAGCACCAAAGGTCTACCCACCCCTTTCCAAGTACACCCCTTAGGGCGTACACTCAGAGAGATTGAGTCTCGATGGGTTCCTCCAAGATGTAAAGTGTCAATAATCAATAAAAATTAAAAATATAATGTGTATACATATGCCCCAATCGAAGCTCATCACATGTCACTAAGGTGCAACAGAGGATGGTGCTTTGAGAAAGAACATAAGGACACACACAATGTTGATGATAAAAAAAGGTTGTGATATTTCTAAAGCAAAAATAGCTAAAAGTAAATGATTGAAAGGGAAATTAATCTAAAAATCAAATGACTAAAAAGTAATGCAATGCGTACATTGACTTACCTTTATTATGGAATGGATATCTATTGTGTTATTAGCTTTGATTGTGTAGGGTGCAAAGACTATTTTTGACAAACCTAAAAATACAAAACTAAAGAGTAAAAACAAACAAACGCAAGAAAATCCAAGATAGTTGGTGCTATGAGGATGGGATATACTTGGAAAATTTTGTAAGCTGGGGTGACGGGTGTTATGTTAGACCAAATGACCAAGTCAAATAATAAGAGTAAATTGGGTAACCAAAAATTCAGTGTTACTAAAGATTGAAAAACTCAAACAAGTTATTCTTAATTAATAAAGGAAAACTCACCAAGTCAAACCAAATATACATGTCAAATAAGATGGTAAAACAAAAATAAATCAAATGGTAAAAGACTAAACAAAATTGTAAAATAACATTGATGAATGAAGAATAACAATCTACATCTCACTTAGCAATGGAAAAAAAATATGCGTAAAAAGGAAAACAACATTTCCAAGTGAGGAGTAACAAGCCAATCTCACTCAACAATGGAAAAAGGGTACGAACTCAGGTGTTCATAATAATAGGACATAAAAATCATGATAAATGGTAAAAGGAAAGTAAAGTAATTTTAGTAAATGTAAAATGATGGTGTAAAGAAAGAAGAAATCTATAGTTGTTCAAACATTTTGTTTCACTCTAAGGATAGATAAAATTGAAACAAAGTAGTGCTAGCATGTTTTTAAGAGGTGAAGAAGAAGGAATTAAAGAAGAAAGGAAAATAGATTTGGAATCACAATTTATCTATCAAGGGGGGAAAATGAAATGGGTGGAGGGGAGAACGAAGAAAAAACCAAGGAAGAGGAACTCTTTATCGAAGTCAAGACACTCAAATTAGGTTTGTCAAAATAAGATGACTTTCGACATTAAGGACTATGAAGAAATTTTGTTAGTGACACAAGTATTGGGTCAACAAATGGAGTATATAGATCATCCCTTGAAGGATATATGTATAAAAATTAAAATGGACCTACCTCCCCATGACATGTTCCCCATTCTTCAGGACCCCTTATAAAACCGTTGGTCTACTATGAAGATTGGGTCATTATGTGAGAAAGTAAGTAACACCATAGAGTTTTTTGAAATCCCCTATTTCAATCTACTATCCTACTATACCCCAAAAGACTTTGGCTCTATGTGAAGCTGACTGTGGAGATTGAACTTCGATTGGAGATACGAGATGTGCTTGTAATCACATATTTTGATGTGAATTTGACTTTTGAAATTCGTATGTTGCCTTTTAGATATCATTGCCTTTTGATTCAAATGATTTGTATTTTAACTTTCTTGATGGCTTTTTATATTCCCCCTCCATACAAATTTGGAAAACCAAACATGGGTGCTAAAGATGACTTTCATTTGAATACCTGGGACAAGGTTGCTAAGAGAGAGAAACTTCAAAGAACATGGGGTCTAAGAGTCTCATAAATCTAGGTGAAATAAAAGTGATATCTTGACTTTGACCTTGTTTTATCTAATGCAAAGATAAAATGAAGGGGAAATCAAAAGGAGTGACATATGGAATATTTTAAATTATTTAAAATCTCAAAAAATGTGACAAAGGGAAAAAAATAAGGGATACAATGATATAAAAAGTGTGATTCCTTATCATAAGCAAGGTGGAAATGGAGGAAAACATGCTAACATAGATTTTTATGCAAATTCTATCTAGCAAAAGAAGTAAAAACTAAAGTTTGAGAACAAGGATGAATAATATGAAAAGACGATAATTTTATGAGGATGGTCCAGTCCTATCTACAATCTTACAAAGCAACTCATAAAAGAGAGACCCATGACGGTACTGCTAAGCAAGAGAAAATCAAGGTGAGGGAGCCTTCTTACAAATAAACTCATAAAATAAAAACCCAAAGGATGCCAAAATAGTATTGACAAGTAGCAAAAAGAGAAATAAAAATAGATAAAAGATGGTGGTTTGTGAGGATTTTCAAGTCCTATGTGTAGTCCTACAAAGTAACTCACAAAAGAAAAACACAATGGGTAAGAAAAATAAGAGAAAATGTAAGAATATAAGGAAGACTATGGTACATCAAGAAACTAAAAGAACAAAAGGGAGGACTAAAGGTTTGTGAAAGGAAGGAAACTATTGCAGAAGAAGAGACCCATGCATAGGTAACCTATAAAAATTGTTAGATAGATATAGATAGAAAACATGACAAGAAGTAAATGTTTAGGCAAAGTACTTTTTAAGGAATTGAGCATTGGTGGGCTCTTTGAAAATATGGCCTTCATTGGTTTAAAGATGATAGGTGCTTAGACAAATAATATCTTTAACTAAATATGGCCCCCACTATTTTTAGGCATATTTACCTTCTTTATCATGGGTGTAATATAATTTAAGTACAAGATCACCAACATTAAAAGTGTGGACTTTAACACATTTATTATGTTGTTAGGTGATACGATCCTTGTATTGGTAGTTATGTTTCGAGATAGAAAGATGACGTTCATTAAGAAGATCAAGGGCATGAAGGTGAGCTTCACATAATTCTTCATTGAGAATAATGCTAGGAAGAGATATACAAAGAGAGAGAGAATCTCAACTTCTAAAGGAAAAACCAACTCAGAACCATGGACTGAATAAAATGGAGTTACCCTAGTGGCAGTGCGTATGCTAGTCTGATAGGCCCAAAGTGCAGGGTAAAGATGAATATGCCAATTTATGCAGGTTTCATGAATTATCTTTTGGAAAATTTTGTTGAGAATTTTATTAGTGACCTCAGTTTGACCATTGCATTATGGATGATAAGGCATGGAAAATTTGTGATTGATCTTGAATTCGTTGCAAAGTTGTTTAACATGTTTATTTTTGAAATTACCACCATTGTCAAAAATGATGGTATGGGGAATGCCAAAGTAGCAAATAATTTAGTTAAGAATAAATTTGGAAATGGTAGGACTCGTGACATTAATAAGGGGCATGGCTTTTACCTATTTGGTAAAATATTTTGTAGCGGTGATGATAAAAACATGCCCATCTTGGGAGTGAAGAAGTATACCAATGAGATCAAATCCCCATATGGAAAATAGCCAAGGAGCTTTGATAGTTTGAAGTTTTGTAGGAGGTGAATGATAATATCATCATAAAGCTGATAAGGAATGCATTTTTTAGCATATTCAATTGCATCTTTTTCAAGAGTAAGCTAAAAGTAACCCATAGGCATTTGCATGTTATAGCATGTCCACTATAGTGACCATCACAAATGCCCCTACGTCTTTGTTCAAGAAGAGGAGGAACCTCATCTTCAATAACACAATGGAGCAAGGTACCTTTAGCACTACGATAGTAAAATATGTCGTGTCAAAATACATACTTCAAAGCTTGTTTATGAATGCATGTCTTTTCATGAGAGTATAAATTAGGAGGATAAGTTTGGTGCTCTGAGAATTGAATGATGTCTTTATACTAAGGGTTTTATCAAATGGTAACAGCCTCAATATGATAAATAAGTGAATCTAGTGGTTGAGTTGAAGATGAAGATTTTTTTATTTGTATAAGAAAATAAAGATCGAAGAGAACTTGATACAGATGAAATAGAGAAGTTGAAGAGGCAAGATAATTAGAAATGAAATTTTGATCTTTAGGAATAGGCTCAATAGTGAAAGAGATAAAGTTATTAGCAAGAGTGGTTGTAATTTGATGATAGGTAATAAGGTTCTCACTTTTACATTGATATTCACCATTAACTTGATGGTAAATAAGTTGAGAATCACCTAAAGCATGAACGTATTGAATGTCTAACTCAAGAGCAATTGGCATGCTTAAGATAAGAGCTTCATACTTGACCATATTGTTGGTGATATCAAAGGTGAAATGAAAAGCTAAAGGAATGATTTTACTCAGAGGACTTGTGAGAATGCAACTTGCCCCTGCTCCTTGAAGGCATTTAGCCATCAAAGTGAAGGGTCCAAATATCCTCATGCAAGTCAACATTGATTTCAAGGAGCATCTCAATAACTATCTTTGGTTTAGTAGTACTGGAGGGAGTGGAAGATTCTTCAAGATTATTGGCTTCAAGATCAGTAGTAAAGCTATGAAAGTAAACTTTAAGAGAGATATCTTGATTAAGACCTTAAATATAAATAATATTATCATCTGGAATATCATCTTGAAGGGAAGAAGTGGCCAAAATGGGAGCTGCAGCAAGTTGGTTAGCTATGACTTGCCCTTTAACAAATTTTTGAGTGATGATGCAAAGATCAAATTCCATAAGGAGGACCATCCATGTACCAATTCCATCTCCAAGAAGAAAGTCTTTGGAGAAGAAATGATGAAGGGGGTTAGAATTAATAATGAAATAATTAGTTTGGTAAATCATGTAGTGATGAAGCTTTTCAGCTGCAAAATAGATGGTGAGGCAATCATGCTCAATTTTGGTATAACATGTTTTATAGTCAATGAGGCCTCAGCTAATGTAGTAGATAGTGTACTCTTTTCCTATATCATCTTATTGGGCAAGCATTGCCCCAAATAAAATGGGTGAGGAAGAAGTATATAGAATCAAAGGTTTATCATTGGAAGGAGGACAAAATGTAGGTCAATGAAGCAATGATTCTTTCATGTTATCAAAAGATTTTGACATGGATCTATCCATTTTAAAGTAGTAATTTTCTTGAGAAGGTAATTGATGGAGTGAATTTGATATGCCATTTTAGGGATGAATCATCTAATTGCCCCAAGCTTGCCTAAATAAGTATAAATATTGGGAATAGAATGAGGAATGAGCATGTTGATTATGGCACTAATTTTGGTAGGATCAACATCAATACCATGAAGAGAGACTAAGAATCTTAACAATTTACCAGATGTGACTCCAAATACACATTTGTAAGGATTAAGTCTAACTTTATATTTAAGGAGATGATCAAAGATGATAGCAAGATCAAAAGGATGGTTCTTACGATGTTTGGATTTAGTAATAAGATCGTCCACATAGGTTTCAACAATTTTGTGAATGATATCATGAAATATGTGAGTCATTGCACGTTGGTAGGTGGTTCTAAAATTCTTGAGATTGAAGGGCATTTTAACATAGCAATAGGTTCCCCATTTTATGGCGAAAGTAGTATTATGTTGGTCTTTGGTAGCGATATGAATTTGATTATATCCTGAGAAACCATCCATAAGAGATAACATGTTGTAACTAGTCATGGAATCGACGATGGCATCTATTGAAGGTGAGGGGAAGTTGTCCTTGGAAAAATCAAGATCAAGATTGTAGAAATCAATAAAAATGTGAATAACCATAGTGACTTTCTTCTGAATGGGAACAATGTTAGACACCCATGCAGAATAATCCACTGGTTTGATAAATTTAGCATCAATAATTTGATGACTTCTTTATGACATAAGGTTGAAAATTAAGGCATAATTTTTTTTTTATGCATAGGCTTGGCATTAGGATAGTAATGATGTTATGCACCATAATTCTAGCGTCAATATCAGGCATGTCCTCATAAGACCAAGCAAAAGCTTCATGATATTTGTCAAAGAATAAACTATAATTATCATATTTTGTAAGTGAAAGATCTTGAGAAACTATAATCATTCGAGGATAATATGGGCTACCATATTCAATGTAAGTGGTTTATTCAATAATTATGGCATTACCGTCTTGAAAGTGATATGGTGTGTTAGTCAAGGCTGAAATTGGATTTATTATAGGTTCAATGCTAGCAATGAAGTTATTGAAGCAAGGATTTTTAGTTTTGAAATTTCCAAGATTATGATGTTGTCGAGAAACTTGAGCTTCCCAGTCATGGAGCAACTCAAGAATAGCTTCGTCATTAGGAAAGGTAGGAAGAGGACCATAATATTTGACATCTACTTCAAGATCTAAAATTTTATCACCATGGTTATCATATTCAGAATGAATTTGACAGACATCAGTTTCCTTGGCATCAAGCGTAATTTCAAGAGTAGAAGAAGTAGATGGAATAGAAAATATTGGAATATCAGTGGATTCAATGATGGGAGAAGGATTGGATGCAATGATTGGATCCAAAAGTGTAGGATCTTCTTGAGGTTCGAATGCATAATTTGTTCCACCACCCAAAGAGTATCAATAAGAGGAGGATTGATGAGAGAAACATGACCCTCAAGATCTAAGGTACAATCCACAAAAATGGTATGCACATCCTGATTAAAAGCATGGATTGGGATAAAGTTTCATGGTATTGATGGACATCCAAATCTCTAGATTAAGCTTGGGCCATGATATAGTTATCATCATATGTTGGAGAAATCGTACAATATTGAGAATTGTGGGGAGTTTCAGAAGGTAAAATCCTAATAGTTATAAATGTACGAGGAGACATGATGATAGGATCTTGAAATAATTTAGTCACTCCAAAATCATTGAAATTTTAGGCATCTTCTAGTAAAGAAGGCTCCTAGGCATTGCATGGAGGAGAAAGTTGGTAATCTCATCAATAATAGGAATAGTACAGTCTCTTGGAAATAGAGAAGGAGGAAGCCATTGTGAAATATATGGAGGCAACTTGGTAGTATTGAAAGTGTGTTTCAATTCATTGGGTTCATCATCATCAAAATCCACAAGAGTAACTTGTAGATCAAGAATCATGTTGATGAACTCACAAAAAGGAGCATTGTTAATCTTACAATTTATAAGAATATGATATTGAGGTTTGGGATTAGGAAGTTTAATGCTCTATGGATTGGGATCGACTTCATTATTATATTGTTTTTCATTATGCAAGAATTTAATACATTGACTACTCGAAGAAATAATAGCTCACATTCAATGGGTCCATGGATGACCAAGAAGGATATTTTAAGATAAAGGGAGATTAAGGACCATAATCTTGGTTCGAATGGTCTTAGGTCCTATGGTTAATGAAATACAAATACAACCAAGTGGCTTTTCATTAGTATTATCAAAACCATGGCAAGTTAGATGAGTTTGTTTGAGATGATCCTTGTTATAACCAAGTTGTTGAATAAGCCACAAGTATGTCACATTAATACCAGAGCCTTCATCAACTAAGACTTTTCAGATAAGCATGGTATTAATGGATACTTTAATAAAGAGTGGTGGATCATCGGCATGAAAAATAATTTCATCATTAATCATGTCCTCTTCAAGAAACTCAATGGAAGGTTTGCAAGAGGGACATGAGGTTTCAATAGTGTTGACATTAGTAGGTTAAGAATCAATAAAAGGTGGTTCTTCATTAATGGAGGATGGATCTTAAATTTCTTGAAGTTATTGCATAAGAAATTTACAATGATATAATGAAGTGTGAACCAACTCCATAAGAGGAATCTTACAAGGCATAGAGTTGAATTCTTCAAGAAAATTCCAATGAGATTTAGAAAAAATAGCATGAGTTTTAGGAGTTAAATTAGTTTTGGAAGGTATAGATGTGATTGGAGGATCAAAAGGAGGAAGTTTTTCCTCTGGTGCTTCTAAATCAATGTTTGTAGTGGTAGTATCTTCAAGAAGTTGTTCTTCTAAAGATGACTTTTTAGGCTTGGTAACAGGATCTTTGTTAGTCAGTTTATGATGATAATTGACCTTGGCAGTGTTGACATATTGAGAGTTGTTATAGTGTTGATAATAATTGACATCGATGGCACAAACATCCTTGAAATTTTCTTGATTATTGGAAGAAGATTTTTTGTTATTGGAGGTAGAAGCTTTAAAAGTTTGTCATTTTTAGGAAGTAACAGTGTATTATTGATGATGAAGTTTGATCACAGTGTCATGATTAAATGAATCACCAAGCATATTAATCCCTCTACAAGATTCATGAGAATTCCCAATGTTGGTAACATTGGGATAGATTAAAGGTTTTGAGGGCAATAAAAATTGTTTCATTTACTGAATTGAAAGAGGTGTCTGAGAAGGTAAAGGAATATCAGTTTTGGTAACCCCTTGTTTAGTTTGTTGAGAATTGCTAGTGATAGAATTAGATGTTTGGGAAGATAATTTAAGAAGTTTAGGATTAGGTTTGAACTGCTTCATAAGAAAATCTTGACGCTTAACTTGAACAAGAGCTTCATTAAGTGTTTTAGGAGCAAAGGTTTGAACCTTATATTGGAGAGTAGGAGTTAAATCTATGATAGAGAGTTTGAATAAATTATAATCATTCATGTTATAATCATATTTATGAGCTAAATATTTCCATCTTTTGATAAATTCATGAGCTAATTTAGTTGGATATTGCTTAGCATTGATAAAGTGGCTAAGACAATTTTCAGGAAGATCATTGTGTTGAAACTCTTTAACCAAAGGATTAACCAAATATTCAAGTTTCCAAATAGAATGTTAGGGTAGTTTATTATACCATTATAATACATCATCGGTGAAGGTTTTGACTAATATTTTAGTATTGGCAAAGGTATTAGTTTGGATCCACTCTTTGTAAAGGTCACCAAAGGCATTAAGAAATGAGGCAGTGTCCTTAGTCCCATCATATTTGATAGTTGGAGATATGTTGCCAATATAAATCTAAATAATGAATGCATATAAAGGCTCATTTTGAATAGTTAAAATCATATTGTTATTCATTATGGGTGGAGGAATAACATTACCCAAGGCATCCCTAATAGCTAGAGGAATATAATTAGGATTAGCTTGAGGATGAATAGTTGGAGGTTGATTAGCCACATTGATTAAGTGTTATTGAAGTTGCATCATTTGGTTGGTATTAGAATTATGCACAATGTTCATTTGTTGAATAAATTGGGCTAGTAGTTGGGTTGTATCAGGAGGTGGGTTGGTGTTTGTAGGAGCACTCCCCATATTGGTATTAGGGAGAAGATTGCTAGAAGAAGGATCAGTGGGATTGTTAAGTAATCTTGTATCAATCACTCCCACATTAGTTTGAATATTTTGATAAGTTTCCTAGTAAGTATATAAAGGATCAGATCCATCAAATTCATCTTGAGGTGTTATTTGAACCATATTGTAGTTCATAGATGAAGGAGGAAAAGAGGTGCCCCAAGAGTGATGGTGAACTTAGGAGGAAAAGAGAGGAAAAAATGAACATCCCATATAGTACCTAAATTGATTCAAGCTATCCAAGAAGATTGTAATAAGAGATTTCATTCTAACTGAAGATAGATGAACATAATGCAAAATTAGAAGGATAAGGAATTAGATTAACAAATAGGGAAAGCAGAAGATAGTACATGGTCGATTGGGTTAATTGGTAAATAAAATAGGGCCTGTAAACTATACAGGGTTGATTGGGTTGATCCCATACAGTGAATAGAGGCAAGAAAAAGATGGAAAAAGAGCTACAGACTGTACAAGGTCAACTGGGTTGATCCAATATAATGAACAGAGGCTAAAAAAGATACAGGGTTGACTGAGTTGATCTAGTATAGTATACAAGGAGAAAGAGCAAGATGATAACAAGTTATGAATTGAAAACAAGATAATTTTTTTAACTAATCTAGGAAAGTAAGAGTTGAAAAGAAACAAACAATCAATTGGATTAATGTTAGTCAATCCAATTGAGGCACATAAAATAAAACCTTGCACTAATATTAGCTAATGCAAGTTTTTGTACATACAATTGAACTAAGAGCAAGTAATTAACTTGAAAATTAAAGCTAACTAATTGGTCAACCTAATTGTTAATTATATTATTAAGAATGATTTTGAATGTGATTGGAAGTTGGCTATAAGAAAGGTACTAGATAGCAATCTAAGGATGGTTTCAGGTAGTTTGGGTTGCAAGGGACTATAGTGGAAATGATACAAGATTAGTATTGGGGCCTACTCCCTCACTTCACACACCATAGTGATAAAGGTGTCAGGTGTTTAGCTAAAACATACCATTAACCACGCTCTATACTTGACCATAGCATCAAGTCGGCTTCCCCCTTGGTGATGAAATCAAAGTAGGTTGGCCTAGGGTAGACAAGATGTTTAAAGTGATTTTTTAATGTTTTTTTTATTTGGATATGTGTTCATAAAATATAAATAATGAAACTAAGTGATAAATTTAAAATCCCCTAATTAAACTATGTACACTATTATAAGCATGCAAACAACAACAAAAGAAATGTGTGAGTTAATTACTAACAGATATGATGTTAATTCCAACTTCAACACAAGTTATAATGTGAAAATTATATGCAAAAAATATAGAATAGGGTTAAACCTATACTTTGGAATTAAATTCTAAAAATGAACTCGATTGGTAGTGTTGATCTAGTTATTTTAGATGGCACATAGAACACAGAACTAGGTAGGCAGTGTCAACCCAATTGACTATACAAGGGCAGTTTTAAAGACTAAAAACTATGAAATTAAAATAGAAAACAAATAAATAGATAAGTATAAAGGAACCTTGGTGGATCAGATATGTAATGAAGAAGATTGTTGGTCTAGAACCTGGAATTATACTTGAAAAACCTGCAAATTGGGTCGATGGTGTTGATCAAAATGTATAAGAACCAATTGAAAAAGTGCTAAAACTATAAGGGGTCAACTGGGTTGATCTAGTAGGCTGAGCAAAATCTTTGAAAGTCTAGAAACATGTACTAGGTTGACTAGCTTAATCTAGTTGCCTATTCCTAAAACCTGCACACAGAGAAAAATAGTTGGGTCAATAGAATCGATCTAGAATGTCAAAAATATATGATCAAAATGATGATCAAAATCAATGAAATAAATGAAGTAAAAAGTGATCAAAACCTGTAAGGGTTAGTTCACATTGGGTTTATCAAAATGTATTCAATCAAAAATTCATCATGTATATGAATTAATCCTAAATTAGATAAGATAGATTACACCTACACTTCCGATTGGAATACACTTGTTGAGCAGGAGCATGACCAATGTGGGGATCTGCTAGACCTAATTAGGGGATCACTTGTATCAGTTTTCACAACACATCATGCTAGGAAGGGTTACAAAGCCTACAGTATAACACAATCGCACAATAACCCTAATAGAGTCCTAAGGTTTTAAAACGTTCACTTCTATTCTAATAGAAAGAAAGTAAAATATAATCGAGTACACACCAAAGCTTGTGGCACAAAGTGGGGCATTAGAAATAAATAAATAAATAAAACATGTATAGGGAACTTCAATTAAAGTAAGTATGAGTAACACCTTAATACATAAAATATGAAAGATAGTATTAATTGAGCCAACACTTATGCTACTTCTATCTACTAAAAGAGAGGAGAACAAAGTTAAAATATACTTACCTAAATGTGAACCCATCAAGACTCAATCTCTCCCTTGGCCAAAGGGGATTCTTAAGAGGTTGTTGTGGTTTGTAAGGATCACTAAGAAAGGCCAAAGGATCCAAGACTTATCCACAAGATGAGATTCTCTAAATAAGAAACCTAAGATAAGTCTCCTCAAGTAGAATGGTAGAAGAGTAGATTATGAAGAAGCACGAATGAATAATAACTCTTGATTGCACATATATAATAATGACCAAAATGATTTTGTATATATAAGTAGATCTTACCCTAAATCCTTTTAGGAATGTCAGATGTACAGGGTCAACCCAATGTGTTTTCAGGGACAAATCACTAGGTCTGTGTTAGGTCTGCTGAAAGCTTAGCAAACCAAGAAAGTGAAAAATACCCCTAAAGTATACTAGGTCGACCCAGTACAACCAATAGTCCAAAAGGAGTTTAATACAAGAAAAGGAGGAATGAAAGACAAAAAGACTAGAGAAATACTCAAGGGAGGAGAAGTACGTTAGGGAATGGTTTTGGGATCTGGTTGGATTGGTAATAATGTGGAAAAAATGAACAATAATCTTGTGAAGCACCAAAGGTTTGCCCACCCCTTTCCTGATACACCCCTTAGGGTGTGCACTTAGAGACATTAAGTCTCGACGAGTTCCTATAAGATGTAAAGTGTTAATAATCAATAAAATATAAAAATATTATGTGTATACAACATCTACATTTTGTTAGAGTATCATCAATATTTTTAGGCTCTACAGGTTCTATGAAGGGAAATTTTGTTGCCCAGTCCACCTTAAAGGACCTTCCAATTGTCCATCTACTTCTCTTCCTTCATGAATATTTTTGAGTGGAGATTTTAACTGAACTTTATGTTTGGTGAGAAGCAGCAATCTTTTCTACCACTTGAGTGTCATTTTCATTTTCATCAAAAACCAGAGGAGCATCTTCGAGTGGTGGTATGTCATCATCAAAAAAAAATTTAGGAGGTGATATGTTATTCTGGTTGATTTTTTAGAGTGACATAACAATGGATATTTCTACATGTAAAATTATTTTAATATTAAATAACAGTTGAAGTCAAATTTATGACAAACTAAAAAAACAATAAATACCTAGATTTTGAGTGCATTATGATTGTGTGGAATTTTTGGTTGGATCTTTAAAATAAGATAATATGCATTATTTTCCTAATAATTGGCCTATTCTTTTACCATTTCCATTAGATACCATGATGGCCTGTGCTTTTCAGCTATGTCATTCGATATTCCCATTCATTACTATCACCTAATAAAAGGGATTCAGCTCTAGTTTTTTATTCTTCAGCCCAGCACTATCATTCAAATCTATCATTTGGTTTTACCATTTGGCTCTATCATTTGACTCTATCATTCATCACTCACATTCAGATCTACTATTTTACTTTAGTGTTTGGCTCGATCATTCGAATCTACCATTCAACTGTGTCATTTAGCTCTATCATTTAGTTATGTCATTAGGATCTATCGTTCACCATTGGAGTTCATATTTCCATTCAATTCTATCATTTTATGGTGTCATTCGAGCCTATGGTCCTCCAGTTTTAGTTTTACTTATTGGCTTGATTGGTATTGGCTAGGGGTTCTACTATATATATGTGGAAAATTAAAGTGTAATCTTATATATTATTGTAAAGGATTGGTGAGCTGACCCCCAAAATAATTATATCCCTAAATCCTTAAAATTTTAGCGATCTGGTCCCATTTGTTGATCTAAAAAATCACTAAAAACAAAATCCTAAAATTAGAATATTCATGAATTAATGAATATTTGTTACTAAAATTTATCCTAGAGTACCTTAAACAATGGAGGTGAAATAATGTGAGAGTGTAATTCTAAATATGTACTCTCAAATAAAATTCATAAGTGTTTTAGTCACTCATAGGTCTACAGACCTGTGAGTGAGCATTCATAAGTCTAGGTTCATGTTTGAGATGTCTAGATAATGGGGAAAGGCATCATAAACTCACAAATATTCATTTCACCTTGACATAACCTTCACTATCATCATCATTAGCATAAGGTTTGGATATCTTCAAGACTATGATAGAGTTGAAAAGATCAACTTCTAGGCCTCATGATCAAACTCTCCTACATTAATCATCTACAACCATGCCTTGGAAGGTCTGAGATAATAGGTGCATACAGTGAATATATAGTTATTTGATAAGATTACATAGGGTCAGTGAAGAAATGGTAACCCTTAGTAGGGTGGTTGTCATATCTAATGACTTACAACAAGGTTATGAACCCTAAGACACAATTAAAACCTTCAATGATTGACATCTACAGTCAGGCTTAGAAAGAAATAAGAAGGGTATTGTAGGTTGTGAAGTTATCGTGACTTGATAGTGCCAAATAAGACTTATAAACTTTCCATAATGTAATAAAATCATTGAGATGAATATGGATTGGCAATAAAATTCTTAAAACATAAAATGTAGTCAAACCATCTCAAGGACCACCTACAAGTTACAGTCAAGAATAAGCTAGTTTCAAGCTTGAGTAAGGAGAAAAATGTATATGAAGAGCATTGAGTTCTATCTTGGGTGAACATACAAGTCATGATGTCATCTAAAGATCAAAGGAAATATGATGAAATGAAAAATGTGTTATAACCTATCAAGTTGTACTTAGAATATTGTAGTAATTTATTTTTTTTAATTACTTAACATTCATTCACTCAAAACCATAGTAATACAATACAACTTATAAAATCAAATTATATTATTACTAACTTAGAATAATAATAGTTCCAAATTTAATATTAAATGTAATATAACAATTACATTTACAAGGAAATACATTAAGACCTAGCCATGGTTGGTCCAATAATACAACAATTGTTGTTCATGTATAAAAATAATAATACAATAATATTTCTATTAGGCATTTAACCTTTATACAATAAATAGATATCAAGATCTATAGAGCTCAAGTCGAACTAATTCATGTATTTCTAATAATCTCAAGTGTAGTCTTAAAGTAAGTATTGCAATGGGAAAGGAGAGCATCATCAAAGTGCTTTTCCACACCAACCATGGACCTTCAATCCCATGTACATTCCCTTATCAAGGAATGTTCCTCCTTTCATAGATAGTTAGATAAGACTGATGCAAGAATCTATAGAGACATGTTAGTACCACGTGTGTTGTAAGATTTCTACTACATGATATGTATTATAAAGAAAATATGTTTCTAACATGATATCGCACAACATACAAAATCAAACATATGAAATGACAATGTATATCTAACATTACTTTGGCCAAAGTTTTCAAATAACATGCAATCATCTGGATCGATCAATTTCATAACACATCACTTGATCAGATTATCCACATCCAGCATTGGTGGTGTTACCTAGGCCAGTGAAGTTCGTCTCACTACCTACTTAGCATCATCAATGTAGAATCTATTATAGATAACATAGCATAATACATAACTTAAAGATTCTTGTATATTATTCCTATTAATAGAAATGAGAGCATGCTAAGTATGAAAATAATCTCAACCTTGCATTTTTCTGTCAAATGCATGTAATGAATCTAAAAACATGTTATTATTATATATATAATAGATATAACAAAACACAATCCATACAAGATCATACCATCTGATTATGTTATACACAAGGACCATAATTACTTAAATGTCATAGGTAACATACTGCTTAAATAAATAATCATTCTTGGTCCTAAACATAACCAAGTTTATATTGCTAATCACCAAATGTGAAAATAAGTATCCCAAACAATAATCTACTTTTATGAAGTTAACAACCACCTAAGCATTTAATTTATAATTCTAGTTACAATATTTTCATATATATTCTAACATAACCAGTCATATTGCCAAGTTGGGTTTACCTCAAATGATCTTAAGGTATTCACATACATACGTTCTATTATATATATATATATATATATATTAAGGTATTCACATACATACGTTATATATATATATATATATATATATATATATATATATATATATATATATATATATATATATATATATATATATATATATATATATATATATATATATATATCTGTGTGTGTGTGTGTGTGTGTGTGTGTGTGTGTGTGTGTGTGTGTGTGTGTGTGTGTGTGTGTGTGTGTGTGTGTGTGTGTGTGTGTGTCTACTTTATCAAAAGATAAACCTTTAAACATATTTTTGAAATGTAATTCCATAGTCAAATGCAATCAATAGTACCCATTTTATTAACTAAGTATAGGATTCATAAATTTATCTAATCATAAAAAATTATCAAATAATCCATATTCTCTAGACACAAGAATCTCATTTCCCATCGCATAAACACTCAATCCTATGTTTTATATTTTTTATAGACTATTTCCAAATTATGTACTCAACTGAGTTATACTAGATTTTCCAATCCCAAGTTATTCTAATCAACTTTTCAATCATTGTTATAATTGCTTATGAACAAATAAATATATTTAACCAACTCAAAAATTTGAATCGAAACAATAATACCAAGTGTATTCAACTAGTCTTGAATTACATAGTCTATTCCTTAGACAATTTATATCTTTGACATTAAATCTCCTTTGTTTACACAATCAGTTCATTTGACATTTTATAACCTGGACATTTAATTTCCTTTTGTCAACTCGGTTGTTTACAACTCGTAGTAATAATATCCTCTACGAATATCTAGTTTTTCATAGACATTAAATCGATACATTCACCTATTGAGATATTGATATAATAATAGATGTATAATGAGTTAATTACAAGGGAAGTATTCATAACAAGCCACAGGGTCCTCAGAATGCTAAAGTTTGTATTATCAAATCCCTTTGTTTATCCAACTAATTACATAGTGTGTATATATATACCTCTATTCATAAATGAATAAGAAACCATTTTCTTACCCTTGACAATAAAATCACCATTTTAACACAATCATCTCTTAGGTCTAGATATATAGTGAATTGGGTTTCCAATATTCATGGTCGTGCAAATATTAGGGTCAAGACCTATAGGATTTGTCTACAATTGGGTTTATAGGGTTTGGGTGTAGGGGTCTGTGGATGGTCGATCCATCTGTAGAAACCTCCACTCAAACCCCCCCCCTTTTTATATAAATAACAACAATATATTATAAAAAAAAACTATATCTATTTTCCAAAAATATTACACTCAAAATATTAATTACTGAAACAATCACTTGATCAATACAATTGACTATAAGGATAAAGCATTTTCAAAAAGGCATGATAAGAAACAAAATAGTTTAAGTCTCCATATTCACCTATAGGGTCTTTTCTTGTTTGGGGTAATTTTTTAGTCGAATGCAGGGGTCTGTGGATGGCCAAGCCATCCACAGGGCCCTCTATTCAAACCCCAAGGTGAAAACATAAAAACCCACTAATAAATTTCTATTTGGTATTCACATTGCAAATAGATGATTTAAATACAGTACCACCCTAGACAAGTTTGATTTTCTCTGAGAATCAACTTCCTTCTTCTTAGCTCAAACCCACTCTATACCAAATTTACCTCTCCTTTTCCTTTGTGTCCCCAAAAACCTTCCTGACTTATTTCTTAAAACCTTTTTCCTCTTACCTTGTCATTCCCCATATTCTTTGCATGCCATTAACAATGGAGACTATTGTTAAACTAGGTTTGCATGTGGAATTTGAAATAATGAAACTCTACAGTCTAATTCCATAATCATCCAATCTCCCAATTCCATCTAAAAAGCTCGAGATCATCAAAGACTACTTGAGTCCAAAACCAATCTAATTTATTCGAAGGTTGATTTCATGCATAAAACTAGATAATCATGCCAACTATTTACAAGCCAATAATAACTAATACTATATAAACCATATAAAAAAATGTTCATTATCTATACATTGTAACATTTAATTAAGATATTCCACATAGGGTTAGCATGGATACTATATTAATGTTACATAACAATAATTGCCAAAATCATATTTCAAACATTTTAATGTTATATCCACTAATTTATTTGTTGAGTCTACTATGGAGACTAGTTTATTGTCTTCGACTATCTTTAAAAGAATCTACTAAATAACATAGATTACTAGTTTACTAAAAATAACATCTCACAAACATAATAATCAAAGCAATCATATTTGAATCTATCTAAAAACTATAGAATAATGTAATCACTCCTTTTAATACATATGATCATTACAAAAATACTCAAACACTCAAATCGATACAACTAACTAAACAAATCAAACAAAAAGAGTTAAAAAATTATTCTACATGTGGTGTGTCAGTTTGGGTCACTAGTAGTTCCTCTGTCATCCCCTAATCGTCCCATCTACTCCATCCTCTCTGATGATGCTCTCCCTCATCATGCTCTGAGGGTAGGATCAATCATTTATCCACCTCAAAACGAGTAGGTAGTTAGTTTGAGTCATTATATATATCAACCAATGATGTAAAACTAATATGTATATAATGTACAAAATAAGAAAGTATAGCTTCACATCATGTAAACTAATCAGCATATCATTGTCCCATAACTAGTATATATATCATAAAGCTCAAATCAAAGCAATAATAGTCAACTGTTAATCATATTAATCCACATATTCTAAGGTTATAAAATAAGTTGAAATTGGGATGTAACATCATTCTCCCCTAAAACTGGTTATCTTCTTGATGACACTTATTCAAACAATAGTTTTCAATATCAAAAAAGTTTAACAAAATTTAAAAACATAATATCAAGTATCAAATTATGCAAACAAATATGTAAATAGCCTATAGAACTCATCATACTTCCCAAATAGCACTATCCTCAGATTATTGGTCTCACAAGACATTACACTGTGACACCTCTCTATTATGCAAACAAAGTTTGCAAGTGTCAATTACTCTGATTGGTTCTACCATAACCACCCTGAGATCCAAAACCTGCAAAGCATTCCAATCCAAAACATGTGAAGAATAAGTAATATACTTCTTAAGATAAGATACATGGAAAACATTATGTAATAAATCTAGGATTGGTGAGAATGCAAGCCTATATTATATAAGATTGACCACTTTCAACACTTCAAAGGATCCCACAAATCTTGGTGATAATTTCATTGACTTCTCAAATTTAATTGAGCTATTATGCAACTTAACCCACAAGAAAACTTTATCACTAACAAAAAATTTCCTATCTACCCTCTTTAGATCAGTGTAACTCTTATGTCTATCAATGGCCTCAGCCAATCCTTGTCTGATTAGTGTGACTTTATCTTCCATTTCAGAAAGCATCTCAGGTCTAAAGACTACCCTATCCTCTAACCTATCACAATTGATTGGTGTCCTGCACCTCTTTCCATAAAGTGCCTCAAATGATGCCATCTTTAACTCTAAACTTGTATGAGTTATTATATGAAATCTCAACCAATGGAAGATAATATTCTCCTTTGTATTGTTGATCCTTGCAATACATACGTAGAAGATCCTCTAATACCTAATTTACTCACTTAGTTTGACCATCAATTTTTAGGTGATACGTGGTGCTAAAATGTAGCTGTGTACCCAAAGCTATGTTTAGAGTTACCCAAAACCTAAAATTCATCTTTGGATCATGATCTAAAAAGATATTCTCTATAAATCCATGCAACCTATACACTTCCTTTATGAACCTCTTCGTAAGGGTAAGTGCATCATCTGTCAAATTACATAGTATGAAATGAGCCACCTTGGTTAGTTTATCAATAACTACTAAGATCATATCATTCCTACTCTGTGACATTGGTAAACTTTGGAAAAATTCCATACTAATCACCTACCACTTCCACTCTGGTATATCATGTAGATGTAGAAATCTAACTAGGTACACATGTTTAGCTTTCACTCATTGACATTCCAAACAATGTGACATAAAATATATCACATATTTTTTGATTTCCTTCCAAAAATATAGAGGTATAAGCTCTACCATGTGCTTGATACTCTTATATGTCTTGAATATGGAGCATTGTGCAATTCTTTTAGTACTATGCTCTACAAATTCCTTCAATCTGGCACATACATCCTCTCATTAAAATGCAGAAGATCATCACTTTCAAAACTAAATCCTTTAGAATAAGGATTCTGAGAATTATCAAACAATGTTTTTATGACCTGATCATAATATTCATCTCCTGGTGAGAACTTAATCACACTATTCCTAAAAGTACTCTTGGTAGTAACTACAATTGTTATGTATCTTATACAACTCAAAGCATCAACTACTATGTTTTATTTACCTTTGATGTAATTGATATCAAAGTCAGTCAAAAAGAAACTCTAACCAACGTCTCTGATGAGCATTCAAAATTGTTTGAGTGAAGATGTATTTGAGTCCCAAGTTATCAGTGTTCAGCTCAAATGGTTTTCCCAACAAATAATATCATCAAACTTGAAAGGCACAAATAATTATTACAAGTTCAAGATCATGAGGGGCATAATTCACCTCATGATTTTTTAGCTTCCTTGATTTCAAATCCACTACTACACCATCCTGCATAAGGACTCCTCTTAGTCCCTCTCCTAATGCATCTGTGATCACTAAAAACTGACCATTGGGATCAAGAACTCTTAACATTGGTGCTGAAGTAAGTCTCCTTTTTAATTCTTGAAAATCTTCTTCACACTTCTCTAACTAGACAAACTTTTGCTTTTTCCATTGCAAGGAGGTAATTGAATTAGCTATCTTGCAAAAATTTAGAATGAACTTCCTATAATAGCCTATTATTCATATAAAACTCCTTAACTCATGAACATTTCTCAATGCTAGTCATTATATAATGGCTCTTATCTTAGTCAGAACTACAAAAATACCATCTACAAAAATAATATGCCCTAGATATTGTACTCTCTTGTAAAAATGCACACTTGGACAACTTTATGTACAGCTTATGCTTATGTAACCATTGTAAAACTAGTTCTAGATGTTGTAGGTGTTCCTCTTCATTCTTAGAATATATAAGAATGTCATATAAAAAGGCCAAAATAAAATGATCTAAATAATCTCTTAACACATTGTTCATGAGATTCATGAATGTTGTTGGTGTGTTGGTCAATCCAAAGGGTAATACTATGAACTCATAATGCCCATAACAAGTTTTGAAAGCTATTTTTAGAATATCCTCATCCTAAATTCTTAATTGATGATATTTTTCTCTAAGATCTATCTTAGAAAAGACTGTTACTTCTTGTATTTGATCAAATAGGTCATTTATACGACGTAGTGGATACTTATTTTTTATGGTTGCCTTGTTCAACATTCTATAATCAATGCAGAGTCAAAGACTACCATCATTCTTCTTTACAAAAATAATTGGTGCACCCCATGGTGACACACTAGGTCTAATCAACCCCTTTGACAATAATTCTCGGAGTTGAGCCTTCAATTCAACCAATTTAGTGCTTGTCATTCTATATGGTGCCTTAGATTGTGGTTATGATCCTAGTATGATGTTGATAGAGAAATCAAATTCACATTTAGTAGGCAAACCCTGTAATTCTTCCAAAAATACATCATAGAAATCTCTAAGAAATGGATAATCTTTGAGAGATGGTTCGTTAGGTTCCTCCATTTCACTTATCTTGATGATAAATGATTGGCACCCTTTTGCTTGAACCCTCCTAAGTTGTATGGTAAAAATCTAGCTGAGCTACAACTCTCTTTTTTCACCTTAAATTTGTGTCTAATTTCCAAAATCATCAAGACACTCAACCTTTTATAAATATCAGTGAACCTTGGCCTTATGTTTAGCAAGTCAGTTGACTCCTAGAATCATGTCATATGACCCTAGTGGTTCTACTTATTGATCTACAATAGTTTTAAATATTCGGCCAACCCTATCACTATTTCAACAAGACACTTATCAACCATGACTTTTGAGTCATTCCTATACTGTAACAACCATGCATTTACCATATATCTAACTTTTCTAGGAAACTTGCTAAGCATTCTAGGAGCTATAAAACATTTAGTATCCCCTGTATCTATCAAAATAAAAACTAGATGTTCAAACAAAATCCTTGATAGCTCTATGGGTGATGCTTGAAATTTGGCTTACTAATTATTAATTACTACATGAATATGCTACTAAAAATTACCCTACTAAGAATTAGGACCTTTGTTCTTTGACTTATCCTAAGGGCATTATCGATCATAATGGTCTCCTCTACAATTGAAACAGCCTCTAGGTGGGCCTTTCCTATCAATTTGTGGGTTTCCCTTGAAACCACCTTTGAATCCATTACCTGGTTTCTTGTTGCTAAATCCACTATTCAATTTAGCATTCTAGTTTTTGGACTATCCTTTCAAGTCTCCACTCCTCTACTTTCAGTTCTTCTTCTTAAAATTTGGTTTGGAATTTCCAAACTTTTTCTTGAACTTTTCCTTGACATGTGTAAGAGACTTCAACTTTTATTCCTGCTTCATCGCCTTCTCAAAGACATAGTCCATGGTAGAAGGTCTATGAACATCTACCTCACCACTAATATGGGGTTTTAATCCCATGATAAAACTTCATAATTCTAAACCTCTCATCATCTTGAGGTGTGCACTTTAAAAGTTTGGTGAATTGCTCTCAGTACACATTCACCGATAAATCTCCCTAAATAAGATTTTGGAAGTCTATGATATTATGATCAAATTAAATTTGTGGTAGCCACCATGACCTAAATAATGTCATAAACTACTCCTAAGTTGTGTTGGTCAAGTTAAGGTTCATTTCTAACTTTTTGTTGGCCCACCAAGTAGCTACCTCACTAGCCAACTGATAAGCTCCCCAAACTTCTTTGGTGACTTTAAAGTAGTTTCAAATCTTGAAATAACTTTTCCATCTCAATCAGTCATGCTTCAACTCTATCACCTAGAATAGTTCCATCAAACTTAGCTGGACTCACCTTTTTCATGTCCCTAGACAACTCTATAGCTACTTGAGCTCTCGCATCCCATTGGTTTTCCTGATCAATAGGGTAGTCAATAGGTTCTTCTTGATGTTATTATTTGCCTCGGCCATGAACTTCTTATTTCATGCTATGATTTAATCCCTAGTATCATTCAAGGCTGTGAGGATTTGATCTAACTTTGATGAAAGCTTTGCAATAATTAGGTTAGGATCATTCGAAGGGTTGTTGTAATTGACATTCAAAGGACCCTCACCCAATGCTTATGTTTACACCATTCTTCTTTCTCGCTTAGTAAAAGAATACAAAAATGTTATCAGACTCATTAAATCCTAGATTTTGAGCCTAAGCTTTGATACCACATGTTATTGTATGCAATCAAAAATGCATCATGTTTATAAATCAATCATGGCTTGGAGAAGATAGAACATACCGACACTTTCAATTGAGAATACACTAGTTAAGTAGGATCATGAAAAATATGGAGATATGATAGACCTGATTAGGGGATCACTTGTCACAACATATGCTAAGAAGGGTTCCAAAGCCTATAATCTAACATAATTACATAATAACCCTAATGAAGTCCTAAGGTTTTATTGACCAAATTTGACTTATAGTAAAATTAGGTCAAAAAATACTATTTTTCACTTTTTAATAATGTTTCATGTGTCCTATGGTGTCTCTTATTGTCATATATGTCTCACTTGTCCTTCCTTTAGTCCTTGTTGAAGCCCATCCTCCTTGTACCAACCTAGTCAACCAAAGTCAAAGTCAATCAACCATGGTCAAAATTAGTAAAAGTTAAAAATTATTTTTAAAATGTCATAATAGGGTCTTTGATATGTTTCAAGGTGTCTTCAAGTCATAAATTGGACACTTGCTAGTTTTCATGCGCAAAAAGGGTCATTAGGCCACTTTTCTAGCATAATTAATGACTTGTATAGATGGTGGAGTTATAATATTTATCACCAAAGTTAATCTCAACATCGAGGGGGTAAAATTATATTAGGATCAGTCAGGTGGTAGTTAAAAATCTAGGAAATAGTAGTTTCTCCTCAAAAATAGGCCCCTTTGGGCACTTGTACAGACTTCTTGAGTTCATTTTCAGCTAAAAATGTGGGTGGAGTGACTCTTCACCTCCCCACACTATTTTACACACTTAGTTTTCAAGTATTTTATCAAAAAATTCATATACAACTTCTTTTCTTCTATTTTCTCTTTGCAAACCAAGGAATGCCATTTTCAAGTGCTTGGTGCAGACTATACGATTGGACTTGGGAAGAATGGTCTTAGTGGGTGAAAGGTCTCTAAGTATACTTCACTTTCATAGCAAGATTTCTCATATTGGTTCCTCCTCCTTCATTAACAATTGCTAAGACTCCAGGCAAACTTTTATACACTTGCATCCATGAAGGGGTCATTATTTACACTTGTTTTAGATTTTTTTGCTTTGATTTGATGGTTTTATTTGTTGTTTCAAGTGTTGTTCAAGGTTATATAATGCCTCTGCATAGGTTTTTCATTATTCTATTGGATTTTGAAGTCATCAAATGCCTAGGAAAGCCTTTTCTAGGCTTGTTCTTACTCTAAACCATGTTTTTTGCCTTTGCTCAGAAATATGCATCTGCAGGTGCCCTGAAGCTGATTCCCACATTGATGAAAGTGTTTGATGATTGATTTGAAAAGTTCCTTGATGGTTATTATCTATTTGAAGGCTAAAAATTGCATTGGAAGGGGTTAAAGGCTATATAACAAGCTTTTCTTGTTCAATTCCATCCTTCCTGACTATACATAGTCTATGGGTTCTTGAAAAGAAAATCAACCTTTGAAGGAAATGTTTTATACTAGGATAGTTCCTTGGTCATGGAGAGAATATGTTTTGTCATGCTTGAGAATGTTTCAAAACTCATCTTTGAAATCCAAATCAATGCACTGTCCATATCATCACTCACTACCTGTGTGTGGAAATGGTCACCTATAGGTGACTTGGCAAAAAAATTTAAGGCCAATTTAAGGTGCTTAAACATTTGTTCAAACCATTATTGAAATCCTAGCCTATGAAGTTGATCATTACACACCTACTTGAGGTGTCTAATTGACAAATTGGAAGGGCAAACATCATCATGAAAAATGAGACTATGTTCAGGGATTTTGTCCCTAAAAGAGTGAAATAGATGCCCATAAGGTTCTATATGACCTTTTTAATCATTTCCCTTAAGTGACCTAATACATCTTGGAGATGAGATCCTGTAGCTCCTATATAAGACAAGGCCTATGCCAAGGATGAGATCTTGAAGATGAGGTGACTAGGAAAGACAAATGGAAGAATGAGTGAAGAAAAAGAAATAATATCTTTAATAATTACTCTCAAACACCTTTCAAATACTTAGATTCATACAAGTATAACAAACACAAGTCCTTCATAAGAAGACAGTCACAATCATGACAAGTGTGCTCAATCTTAATTATGCAAAGTATGAGGGAAAGGTAAAAGAATTAAGTTACAAATGGTAATTTGGCCAGTGTTTTTATGGTAAAATAAGGTCATTCCCACATGTCATAATATAGGGGAGGCTATAACCCTCATCAAGCACATATACTCTAGTGACAACCCTACATATTCTGCCTATTAGGTAATCAATCTTGTAATTTGATGATTTTAGGGGACAAAACATTGAACCAAGGGATAAATTTTGGTATGGATAGTCCTTATCACTTGAAAAAACACCTCAAATACTCATTTTTCTCAAATAAATAGGGTAGGTACCCCTTGTTTTGTCTCAGAACAGGGGTACTCCCCTCAAAGTAAAACACAGGTAGTTTTATGAGAAAAGGATGATTTGGTAAGTAGGGGATGTTATGGATCTCGGAGGAACATTTTATAAGATGGAGCACACCTAATAATAGATAAAAATATATGCTATAAGGTTGAAGGATATGCAAGGTGGTCCAGACAAGGAGGTCTACGAGTAGACCTAGTGAGTTAACATGTAGGCCTAACTCCAAATGAGGGGTCAGTTACAATTTCAACCTTTTCCAAGCATTGAAATGTTTTGTATTATCTTCATGGAAGTTAAAATTTTGTGTTCAAGCTATGGAAATGCATGGTAGGTTTAAATATGAATCATTTGGCTCGAAGGTGCAAGTAGACCCATTGGCAAAGTCTAAACCTAGTCTCAAAATAGGGGTCAATTTCATTCTAAGCTCTTGGTGAGATATTATAGTGCTTTAAAAAAAAATTAATTATATAATATGTTCTTAAACCTTCACTATATAGATAAATCCATCAGTAAACCATATTTTGGCTTGAAAATGTTCACAGACCTCACAAAATGTAAGGGAAGGGCTCGAATGCCAAGTTGGAGTGTTTATATCTTTCCTAAACCTTTACATGGGAATTGGAGGTTATTGGAGAGGTTTGAAAGGATCCTCAATAATCCCTTAGTGGTATTTTATCATAGGTCCAACATTTGTTCTTTATGAACAAACGTTAAGACCCAAAATCACCTCAAAAACCCTCGAAAACCCTATTTTGTGACCTGATGGAAAAAATGAGGCTCAAAGTGCATCCAAATGGAAAAAATTTTCCCTAAGAGATAAATTTAAGTTGTTTAAAACTTCCTGAGGATCAAATCCATGGAGATAGATTATATATAATTCATACAAGTCAAGTAAAAAATAGGTTTATTTGATAATTTCTTATGTTTTGCAGGTCCTAAAGATGATCATGGGATACCAATCACTTGGGAGGATAGCTTGGGACTTGAACCAACTCCTTATTCCATTTTTAGATATGTAACTTTTCACAAGTGCCCTTTCTAGGTCTCTCACTTCAACCAATCTCTAAAGTGACATAGTGAAAAGCATGGTAACCTAAATTTGGAGACCTTTTAAGGTATGACTGATGGTTCCAAGTGTATGAAGTATTATACCATGTGTCATGAGACCCTTAGTATGGATCATTAGGGAAGATAAGAAGATTCTAGTGCCAATTTTCAAGAAAAGCCTATTGGAGAGTAATCATGGTTGTAGATGATGATTAGGATTATGTAAGAGAATATCCATAATTAAGAAAACTTCTAATGTAGGTGGAGGCCTCTTTGTAACTCCCACTCCTCAGCACACATGAGACACTTATCTCTAATTTGTTTTGGAATGCTCAAGAAAGCCCATGATGAAGGCAGTTTCTAAGAGAGAACGATTAATAAAATGCTATGCCACATTTAGAGAAGAGGCTTATTTAGGTTGTGATCATGTGAAAATCAGTTTCATAACTCATTTTCCACCTCATTTCTATATATTGTAACTAATTTTCATCTTTGAACACTTGTCCTTGTGCCTCTTCAACTTCTCTTTTCTCTCTCTTCTTCCAAAATCTATAAATGTGAGACATTTTGGACATTATAGAGGATATCACAGCTAGTATGGTGAAGCCCTATCGGTATGACATTACATTTTGTCTTTGAATATTGAATACAAGTCTAATTCTGAGTTATGAACATTTTGTCTAAGTGTGTGAGTGATGAATAGTAGAGCCAAGTGATAGTATCATCCTTACTTCCCTTTATCCTTCATGTTTAAACAAGAGTTCTAATTTTAATAGGTCATGTGAAGCGTATTGATTAAACTAGACTCTTCTTCAAGCAAGTAACTATCTCTACGGTGTGAAATCTAACCCTAGATCAGTTATCTTGTTGATTGTCTTATGTATGCTACCTTCATATTGAATCAATTATGTTAGAGCCATTCATTGCCTAGAATTGGTCTTGGAAAGCTTTGTTGCTTGGTAGGAGTGTGATAGTTTGTTGGATATGTTTTTGTCTATCAACTCTTTAGTATAGTTTCCATTTTATGCAAAAATTCTAACCCTTTTCCATGAACAAGCATTAGAATAAGTGATAGACATCTTAAAGAAGAATCTAGGGAACTATCCCTTTTAATCCAAGAGATTAATCTCTCTTAGAAGCTCCCCATAACTTGAGATATGATTCAATGTTGCATCAAAATTTAAGAGCTAGTGTCATAGGTGTACAATTTGATGACAATAGGTTTAAAACATTCACTTATTATAATAACAAGAAAGTAAATCTAATCTAGTGCACACCAAATCTTGTGGCACAAAGTGGGAGATATAAATAATAAAATAAATATGTATAGGGAACCTCAGTTAAAGTATGTATGAGTAACACCCTAATACACGAAATATTAAAGATAGTATTATTTGAGCCAAGACTTATGCTACTTCTATCTACTTAAAGAGAGGATAACAAAGTTAGAATATACTTACCTGAATGTGAACCCATCGAGACTCAATCCCTCCCTTGGCCAAAGGGGATTCACAATAGGTTGTTGTGGTTTATAAGGATCACTAAGAAAGGCCAAAACATCCAAGACTTATCCACAAGACTAGATTCTCAACATAAGAAACTTAAGTTAAGTCTCCTCAAATAGAATGGTGGAAGAGCAAATTATGAAGAAGTGCGAGTGAATAATAACTCTTGATTGCACATATGAAATAATGATGAAATGATACTAAATATATAGGTGAATCTTTCCCTAAATCCTCCAAAAAATGTTGGCTATACAGGGTCGACCCAGTCAACCCAGTCAACCCAATGTATTTTTAGGGACAATTCACTAGGTTTGAGCTAGGTCAGTTAAAAGGCTAACAAGTTAAGAAAGTGAAAAATACCCTTAAATTATATTGGGTCATACCAGTTGACCTAATACAATTGACTGACCAAAAAGGGTTTAATATAAGAAAAGGAGGGATGGAAAGAGGAAAAGACTAGAGGAATATTCAAGGGAGGATAAATAGCTTAGGGAATGGTTTTAGGAGCTAGTTAGATTGGTAATTATGTGGCAAAAAGGGACAACAATCATGTGAAGCACCAAAGGTCTACCCACCCCTTTTTTGGTGCACCCTTTAGGGCATACACTCAGAAAGATTAAGTCTCAATGGGTTCCTCCAAGATTTAAAGCATCAGTAATCAATAAAAGTTTGAAAATATTATGTGTATACATATGCCCCACTCAAAGTTCATCATGTGTCACTAAGGTGTAATAGGGGATGGTGCTTTGAGAAAGAACATAGTAACACACAACGTTGATGCTAAAAAAAAAGTTATAGTATTTTAAAGCAAAAATAACTAAAAGTAAATGACTAAAAGGGAAATTAATCTAAAAATTAAATGACTAAAAAGTAAATGCAATGCGTACCTTGACTTACTTTTATCATGAGATGATTGTTTGTTGTGTTGTTATTTTTGATTGTGTAGGGCATAGAGACTACTTTTGATAAACCCAAGAATACAAAACTAAATAACAAAAACAAAAAAATGCAATAAAAACCAAGATAGTTGGTGCTATGAGGATGAGACGTACTTGAAAATTTTATAAATTTGGGGTGATAAGTGTTATGTTAGACCAAATGACCAAGTCAAAAACAAGAGTAAATCAGGCAACCAAAAATCCAAGGCTACTAAAGACTAAAAAACTCAATCAAGCTATCCTTAAGTAAGAAAGGCAAACTCACCAAGTCAAACCAAGGATACATGTCAAAAAGAATGGTAAAACAAAAAAAAAAATGGTAAAAGACTAAATAAAAATGGTAAAATAACATTGATGAGTGAGCAGTAACAATCCACAACTCACTCAACAATAGAAAAAAATGTATAAAAAGGGAAAAAACATTGATGAGTGAGAAGTAATAAGACAAGCTCACTCAACAATAGAAAAAGGGTATGAACTCAGGTGTTTATAATAGCAAGATAGTAAAATAATTTAAAATGGTAAAAGGAAAGTAAAGCAAGTGTATAAATGTAAAATCATGGTAAAAAAAGAAATATGAATCCATAGTTGCTCAAACATGTTGTTTTGTTTTCAAAGGATAGATAAAACTGAAACAAAGTAATGTTAGCATGTTTTTAAGAGATGAAGAAGAAAGAATTAAAGAAGAAGGGAAAATAGATTTAGAATCACAATGTGTCTATCAAGGGGGAAATGAAATGGGTAGAGGTGAGAATGAAGGAAAAACCAAAGTAGAGGAACTCTTTATCGAAGTTAAGAAACTCAAATTAGGTTTGTCAAAACAAGAGGACTTTCAACTTTAAGGACTATGAAGAGCTTTTCTTAGCAACACAAGTCTTAGGTCAGAAAATGAAGTATATATATCATCCCATGAAGGCTAAATGCATGAAAATTAAAATGGACCTACCTCCCCACGATGTGTTCCCCATTCTTCAAGACCCCTTATAGAGACATTGATCTACTGTGAAGATTGAGTACTTACATGAGAAATTAGGTAGCACCATAGAGTTTCTTGAAATCCCCTATTCCAATCTACTGGCCTACTGCACCCTAAAGGACCTTAGCTCTATGTGAGGCCAACTATGGAGTTTGATCTTCGATTATAGATAGGAGATGTACTCGTATTCATGGCTTTTCATGTGAATTTGACTTTTGAGATTTGTATGTTACCTTTTAGATATCATTGCCTTTTGTTTCAAATGATTTGGATTTTAACTTTCTTGATTCCTTTTTATATTCCTCTTCCATATAGATTTGGAAAACCAAACATGGGTGCTAAAGATGACTTTCATTTGAATACTTTGAACAAAGTTTCTAAGAGAGAGAAAAACAAAGAGCATGGGTCTAAGAGTCTCATAAATCTAGGTGAAAATTAAAGTGTTATCTTGACTTTGACCTTGTTTTATCCAATGTGAAGATGAAAGGAAGGGGAAATCAAGAGGAGTGACACAAAACAATTTAAATTACTTCAAATTGCAAAAAATGTGACAAAGGGGCAAAGAGTGATGCAATGATAGTAAAGTGTGATTCCTTATCATGAGAGTGAGGGATATGGAGGAAAACATGCTAAAATAGATTGTTGTGTAAATTTCATTCAGAAAAAGAAACAAAAACTAAAGTTGATAACAAGAATTAAGAACATGAAAAGGTGGTAATTTTATGATGAGTGTTAGTTCTTATCCATGGTCTTACGCTGCAACTACATACCCAAGGGGTGCCAAAAATCAAGTGAAAGATAAAGTGAAAGAGATGAGCAAAAATATGGTAATTTTTGTGAGGGATGTTGGGCTCTATCCATGGTCTTATAAAGTAACTCACAAAATAAAAACCCAAGGGATGCCAAAACAACATTGGCAAGTAAAAAGTATGTGAAAAATAGATAAAAGATGGTGGTTTTTTGAGGAATGTCGGGTCCTATCCACAGTCTTACAAAGCAACTCACAAAATAAAAACCCAAGGAGTGAGAAAAACAAGAGAAAATTCAAGAAGATAAAGAAGACTATGGTACATCAAGAAACCAAAAGACCAAAAGGGAGGACTAAAGGTTTGTAAAAGGAGAGGAAAATTGTTGTAAAGGGAAAGACCCATGCATAGGTAACTTTCAAAAATGTGCTAGATAGATATAGATATAAAGCATGAAAAGAAGGATAAGAATCCTACATTAATGGCTATATCAAGGATGAGCATGTGAGAGACAAGCTTGTGCCTAAAAAGGTTTCTTGAAGTTGAATTATTTTGGTAGCATTCTAGGTAAAATACGTGTGGGCATCATAAGATGCCTCAAAGGGTAATTGGATGTAGGTATAGGCATTGGAAGATACCCCAAAATCTGAAATGACATGTGGGTAGGCATCACAATATGCCCCAAAGGCAATAGTAATGTGTGGATGGGAATCGCAAGATGCCCCACAAGCTAAAAAGAGTAAAAAAAGATAAGAATGAAAGAGCTACCCCATAGTGTTTTTAAATGGATTCAAGTTGTCCAAGAAGATTCTGATAGGGGATATGATGCTTGAGGAAAGAAAGAAGATGTTAAGCAAGAAGAATAACAGATAGAGACAAAGAACTAAGTCAGGCAAATAGATAACTGATTCAAATATATAGGGAATTGAGTTGATAAAAATAAAAGGAAAAAAATAGTAAAAGGTTGACTAAATTAACCCATTATAATAGACAGAGGTTAAAAAGGGCCTATAGATAGTACAGGGTCGACTAGGTCAATCCTATACAATAAACAGAGTCTGGAAAAGGTCTGCAAATAGTATAGGGTTGATTGGGTTGATCTTGTACAATAAATAGAGGCTAGAAAAGGATGAAATAGGAGTACATGTTTGATTGGGTTGATCCAGTACTGTATCTAAGTCAGGAAGCAGGAAAAAAAAGATACAAGGTCAACTAGGTCGACCCAATACTGCAAATATATGAAAAATAATACTAAGAAGAAAAATGGAAAAGTGAATCCAACCAGTGCTGGGATAGGATTCACATTGGGTTCACTAGAATGTATGCAATTGGAAATACATCATGTCTATAAATCAATCTTGGCTTGGAGAAGATAGAGCATACCTACACTTTTGATTGGGATACACTTGTTAAGTAGGAGCATGACCAATATGGGGATGTGTTAGACCTGATTAGGGGATCACTTGTCACAACATATCATGTTAGGAAGGGCTCCACAACAACCCTAATGGAGTCCTAAGGCTTAAAACATGCACTTATTATAATAACAAGAAAGTAAATCTAATCTAGTGCCCACCAAAGCTTGTGGCACAAAGTGGGGGTTAGAAATAATAAAATAAATATGTATAGGGAACCTCAGTTAAAGTATGTTTATGTAACACCTTAATACATGAAATATGAAAGATATTATTATTCGAGCCAACACTTATGCTACTTCTATCTACTAAAAAAGATGAGAACAAAGGTAGAATATACTTACCTGAATGTGAACCCATCGAGACTCAATCTCTCCCTTGGCCAAAGGGGTTTCACAATAGGTCATTGTGGTTTATAAGGATCGCTAAGAAAGGCCAAAGCATCCAAGACTTATCCAAAAGACTAGATTCTCCAAATAAGAAATCTAAGCTAAGTCTCTTCAAGTAGAATGGTGGAAGAGTAGATTGTGAAGAAGCACAAGTGAATAATAACTCTTGATTGCACATATGAAATAATGATGAAATGTTCTTGTATACATAGGTGGATCTTTCCCTAAATCATCATATAAATGTTGGTTGTACAAGGTTGACCTAGTCAACCCAGTGTGTTTTTGGGGACAATTCACTAGGTCTAAGCTAGGTCAGCCAAAAGGCTAACAAACTAAGAAAGTGAAAAATATCTCTAAATTATACTGGGTCGACCTAGTACAGTCAACTAACCAAAAAGGGTTTAAGATAATAAAAGGAGGGATGGAAAGAGGAAAAGATTGAAGGAATATTCAAGGGAGGAGAAATAGATTGGGGAATGGTTTTAAGAGCTGGTTTGATTGGTAATAATGTGGCAAAAAGGGACAATAATCATGTGAAGCACCAAAGGTATACCCACCCCTTTCCTAGAGCACCCCTTAGGGAGTACACTCAGAAAAATTGAATCTCGATTGGTTCTTGCAAAGAATAAAGTGTCAGTAATCAATAAAAGTTTGAAAATATTATGTGTATATAGTTACAACCTATTATGTTGTACTTAGAATAATGAAGTAAATTTGTTTTAAAATTACTTAACATTCACTCACTCAAAACCATAATAATATAATGAAACTTATCAAATCAAATTATATTATTACTAACTTAGAACAATAATAGTTCTAAATTTAATACTGAATGTAATATAACATGTTACAACTACAAGGAAAGCATATGCATAAAGACTAAGCCTTGACTATTGACTAGTCCAATAATATAGCAATTATTGTTCATGTATAACAAAAATAATACAATTACATTTATATTAGGCATTCAACCTTTATACAATGAATAGATATAAAGCTCTTCAGAGATCAAGTCAAACCAACTCGTGTATCTTTGATAATCTCAAGTGTAGTCTCCAAGTAAGTATTGTAGTGGGGAGGGAAAGCATCATCTGAGTGCTTTTCTACACTACCACGGACCATTGATGCCTTGCACAATCCCCTATCAGGCAATGCCCCTCCCTTCATAAATAGGACCATGTGAGAATCCAGAGAGACATGTTAATACCCCCATGTGCTATAAGATTTCTACTACATGACGTACATCATACAAAAAATATGTTTCTAACATGATATTGCATAACATACAAATCAAACATATGAAATGACAATGTCTATCTAGCATTGCTTTGGCCAAAGTTTTCAAATAACATGGGATCATCGAGAATGGTCAATGTCATAACATACCACTTGATCAGATTATCCACATCCAGCATTGGTGGTGTTACCTAGACTAGTGAAGTCCATATCACTACCTACTTAGCATCATCAATGCAAAATCTATTATATATATATAACATAACATAATGCATTACTTAAATATTATTTTAGATTATTCCTATTAGTATAACTGAGAGCATGTTAAGTATGAAAACAATCTTAACCTTATCTTTTGATCATCAAATGCATGTAATGAACCTAAAAACATGTTATTATTATATATACAACAAATATAAAAAAACATAGTCCATACAATATCATACCATATGATTATGCTATACATAAGGACCATAATTACTTAAATGTCATAGGTAACATACTTCTTAATTAAATAATCATTCTTGGTCCTTAACATAACCAAGTTTATATTACTAATCACCAAATGTGAAAATAAGTAATCGCAAACAATAATCTTCTTTTACTAAGTTAAGAACCACCTAAGCATTTACTTTATAATTCTAGTTACAAAATTTTCATATACATTCTAATGTAACCAGTCATATTGCCAAGCTGGGTTTATCTCAAATGATCTTAAGGTATTCACATATATACTTCCTATGATATATACATATATATAAATTCTTTATATGTACATATATATCTACTTTATCAAAATATAAACCTTTAAACATATTTTAGAAATGTAATTCCATACTCAAATGCAATCAATAGTACCTATATTATTCTTGTTAATGAGTCAATGGTAGTCACAGAAAGAGAAAATCGAAAGAATAAAGTTGAGTGGTGTCCCCCTCCCCCTGGTTGGTTCAAATTGAATTTTGATGGCGCTTCTAAGGTAAATCTTGGAGCCTTCAAGGTTGGATGCATCATTATATATTATAATGGATCCATTATTAGGGTTGTTTCCAATAAATTGAAGGATGGAACAAATAATGAGGTAGAGGCTCAAGCCTTGGTGCTTCGCTTGGATCTTGCTTCTTAGTGTGGTATTGTAAAGCTTTACATGGAAAGTGATTCACAATTAATTATCTATGGTTTGAATAATTCCTCGGCCTCTTCATGGGACCTATAAAATATTATTTCTAATAACTGGGAGAGTCTTGAGGGGTTTGAAGAGTGGGCAAGTTTTCATTGTTTCAGGGCATCTAATTTTGTAATGGATTTCTTAGCAAATTATGGAGTTGATCAAAGTGTATCACTTATTGTGGATAATCATAGAGAAGCGTAAGAGGAGTTTGATGGCTTATCCAACATTTATCTAGAGGCTTAATTGGTCATTATTAGGCCCTCTTAATTTTTAGCTTCCTCGTGTGTGGTAAGAAAGTGGTGACAGAGGTAGAGTGATGAGGAATGATTACCCTCATTAATGGTGAAATTCTCAAGAGGCTTTTTTCCCACATTTTTATGTTGTATTTCCCCTTCTTCTTTCATTGTGTTTTTACTCTAGGGTTTATGCAATAGAGGTGAGATGGATCAAAATATAGCTTTGGCCCTTGGGATCTCAGTAGTGCATAGAGATAGTACAATTCAAAAGTTGGTGTTTAGTGAGAGTGCAACCAGGGTACGTAAAAAAAAAAAAAAAAAATGGGCTCCAATGGAATAAATATTTCAAACCATCTTCTTTACCCTAAGGGAGGATTATTTAATGGAAATTGAATTGAGCAAAGTAAATTTTGATATTACATTTTTGTTTGCAATAAATATTTTATTTTTGGTATGGGATAAGGAATTGGTTTCTAGGGTAATGTATTTCTATGTGGCCTTGAAGCACAGACATGGTTTGATAGAAAGTGTGAATAATTTTGATGCAAGCCCTTATCAAGATCTCCATTTCTTAGGTAGTAAAGGTTTTGGGTTTGTTCCAGTATCTATTTTTAGGGGCCTATAATTATGATTTGTTGCCCTGATGGGTTATTTTAAAGACCTGCAGGATAAGCTTTGCCATCCTTCGTTGGTGGGTGGTCAATTCATATCCCCTCCTCCCTGGGTGCAGATACAAAGTCCCATTACTGACCTAGAATTTTGGAAAGAATCCCATCATTGTAGAGAAAGGGTGGAAGTAGTGGCTTATCTATGCTAGTCGGTGGACAAACCCTAAAAAGTAGCTCCATCATGGAAGGTATGAGTTCTTAGATTTGCAGTCTCAATGGCAATACGAGGTCGATTAGAGAGCAATCATGGAGTGATATTGGTGAGTGGAATAAAAGATAGGTTGCATCAAGCTATGTTAAACAAGATAGGTGCTCTAGTCCCTGAAGTGAAGTAGTAAGCGGATTCAGGTTAAAGTGTTTTAGTGTTGTTTAATGATATAGTGAGCGGTTATATTTTTTGTTCATGGTGATTATGTTGGCTGCCTTGTCAAGATCTGTAGGTAAGATTTTGTGTTTTGTTTTTGTGGTTATTTAGTCACTCGATGGCTTTTATTTTTTTATAGACCTCAATTTCATTTTGAAATGCTTGATAGTTAGGGCATTTTGTAAAAAATATTCTCATTTTTAATATAGGGTAAGGGACCCATCAACCCTAGTAATTATCTAAAAAAATAGTATCTATTTTATTTTGTTGAGTATAGGATTCATAAATTTATCTATTCATGCAAAATAATCAAACAATCCATATTCTATATGCACAAGAATCTCATTTCCCATCGCATAAACACTCAAGTCTATGTAGTATATTTTTTATAGACTATTTCTAGATTATGTACTTCATTGAGTTATACAAGATTTTCCAATCCCAAGAAATTCCAATAAACTTTTTAAGCATTTTTATATGTTATTATGAACAAATAAATATATTTAATGAACTAAAAAATTAGAATCAAAACAATAATACCAAGTGTATTAAACCAGTCTCGAATTACACAGTCTATTCTTTAGACAAATTATATCCTTGACATTAAATATCCAGTGTTTACACAGTCAATTCATTTGACATTTTATAACATGGATATTCAATTTCCTTTTGTTGACTCAGTTGCCTGCAACTCATAATAACAATATCCTATATGAATATTCAATTTTTCATAGACATTAAATCGATACAGCCACTGATTGAGATATTGATATTATAACAAATGTATAATGAGTTAATTACAAGGGAAGTATTCATAAGAAGCTATAAGGTCCTTATCAGAATACTAAAGTTTGTATTATCAAATCCCTTTGTTTATACAACTAATTACATTGTGTGTGTGTGTGTGTGTGGGTATCCACTTTATATATATATATATATATATATATACCCTTATTCATAAGTGAATAAGAAAACATTGTCTTACCCTTGATAATAAAATCATTATTTTAACATAGTCATCTCTTAGGTCCAGATAAAACACAATTTTGTAGACATCCAATTCCTAACACCATTTGTGTTGAAATTGTCAATCTTACTCGAATTGCACTCAAATGCACATTTTACGTCAAAATCCATAAAACGCGCTAAATGGTTCAAACTTGTCATTTGCAAGTGCCAATTTAAGTCAAAGTATCCCTAAATGGGCCAATGCAATTTATGGGTCAGCTAACTTTGATCAATTCATTTCGAGTCAAAATGATGATTTCACCTTTTATGCTCTAGATCACTCTTTTCTCATAAATTCATTGGTACATGCCATGTACCTTTATTATTTTATGTTGAAAACATATTAAATGGAAATATGGTTCTAACACATCTAACGTCACCTTCTAATTCTTCCTGAGTCAAATTACAACTCTGTAATATGACTTTCTGACTTTTTTGATTAATTGAGGGCCAATTTTCAAATAATTGCACAAATGTTGATTAACCTTGTTTAAAGCTAATTAATCAAAATCAAGAGCTTAAGTGGATTTTCTATGAGAGTTGTTGAATATTTCTTTTTAAAAATTGATTCCTATTAACTACATCATCAGGTGACATCATTTCTTGGGAAGACTTCCCTAGGCCATAAATACCACAAATATCAAGATTATGGGTCACCCATGCCTAGTTAATGCCTCCCATGCCTCTTCAATGCCCCTTCTTCCAAGGTCATGATGAAGATAATTATGTATTTAATTCCAAATATTAAGATTATCTATGGCCACACATCTCAATCTTGAGATGGATGGTCATGGTTGAGCCTGACCAATCTCAAAAATCTATAAATAGAGAGGCCATGGACATGAATTTTAAGCTTGAATATTGCAAAGTTATAATGTTAAATTATTTGCATAATCTTTTGCATTTGATCATTGATTTTGTTTGCAAGCTTCATTGATAGGCTAGTATAGTGATTTGGAATCATGAGCCTAGATTTTATGGAGTGTTCTTGAGACATTGGAGGAGTTTTCCACCTTTGTTGACAAAGACAAGGATGCTTGATCAAGGGAGAACATGATTTTGAGCCACGTAGGTATGGTGAATCCATTTTGGAAGGTAATATGATGTTTTTTTCTTTCATTTTGTTTCTTGTTATCCTTTGTAATTCCCATAGGAATAGATAGGCTTAGTTAGTTAGTTATTTATGCATTTTTCATTATTTATGGACTAATGTTTGACTAACTTGCTTTGTAATCCTCTCTACATCTTGGCATGCTCGATGAGACTAAACACATCCCACACATGAAGAAGATCATTTTGAAGCTTTAAAATCTTCATTTGGATCATTAAAACTCTTGCAAATTGATTTTCTAACTTGGTTTTGCCATTTTTTCTTTGCCATGGGTTTACACAGTAATTGACATCGATTGAATAGCTATCATCAGTCACATTGATATAACTGATGTTAGTTCGATAACCATCATCGGTTAGTAAATGTAACCATCATCGATTATATAATCAACATCGATCACTATGTTTTTCTTAAAACACAGACTCGAGAGCTCTTTATTTAAAGTTCATTGTTTCAAACCTAAAAGAGCTTTAAGGATAAAGGACATGCTAAAAATTTTGTTGTAGGACCAAGCTTGGCATTTGCTAAAAACATGTTTAGATCAATTAGGAAATTATTTTTAGTGTTTAACAAAAAAATTAGATGTTTATGGTGAATGTTTTCAGATTTTACAACTAAGACCAAGGGGTCAAATGAACATCACCTCATTTTCCATTTGGGCTTAAAAATGAACTCACCTTTTCAAGCTTTTTATATTCACTTAATTGTTTAAATTAAATTTTTGTTTGGCAAAAAGAGGGATGTTACGTGTATGCTCTTCCATTTGTCCCCTTTAGGGAACCCTTAGAACCAAAAGTGTCATTCCTATTACAAGTAGCCTAGTCCAAGGCTTAGAAAGAAAGTCATCTAAAGCACTCACCAAAAACTTGTCAAAGTTTGGGTGACCTTGAAAATGACCCTAAAGTCTTTCTACTTTTATGCTTTCTTTATTTTTATGCAAACTTGGCTTGTAAGGGGGACATTATTACCACCCACAAGTTATTTAAGAAAGATTTGACCTGGGGTTTCATCTCCCAACATCAACTTCATTTGGCTCCTAATTGGATTTATACATGGGATGTATCTGCCTTTAGACATCACACTACACTGAGTGAACAACGAGATGTAATGGTTATAAAAAGGACTAGACCTTTTTACAACTAGTTAATGATGAAGTCACCCAATTTCCATGTTTGTCTTTTGCATCATTTGATGTGAAAGTCATTGTGTAATTGATTCCCCTAGAAATGTTCAAAAAATTGATAGTTTTAGTCAAGCCCATTTTTCCATACCCTTGTTAGGATTTAGACGATTATAATTAGTGTATTTTGGTCATTATTTGATTGGTATGATTTGAGGCTAAAACTTGTTTGATTGTTCATAAGCCATGTCAAAATCATGTATTTGATTTAAGAAGGGTAGCGTTATGTTGCCCAAATCATGTCAAATCCTTTTTG
The DNA here is from genome assembly GCA_037957365.1 of Torreya grandis. Classification (NCBI taxonomy): domain Eukaryota; kingdom Viridiplantae; phylum Streptophyta; class Pinopsida; order Cupressales; family Taxaceae; genus Torreya; species Torreya grandis. The sequence continues at coordinate 6,058,397 of JARHVA010000007.1, read as the reverse complement.
CCTTTGAATCTTTGAAACATAACAATTGACCACACCATTCAAGCATGCCTACACCATTAGGTTACTCAATTTGTTTCAAGAACTTGTTTACCATTGTATCAAAAACCATTTGTTTCAAACCATGTCATGTATACTATTTAGACCTTGTTTATGTGTCATTATGTTATCTACTTTGTCTAGCTTGTTTGGTCCAATCCTAGTCTTCAACATTCCATTTTCAATTAACCTTGTCAAGTTTGGATCCAAACATTAATTGATTTCTATTTAGGCCTTAATTTGTTGGGTTGGTACATAGATCTTTCTCTTTTGGGTTTCATAGCTTTGATTAAATGATTACCCAATTTTGAACGCTATTGATTGTTTATTTGTTCAAGTGCTTATCCTCATCATTTTCTATGACTTTGTTTGGGAAAACACAACCTTTCTTCAATAACCTTTGATGTTAGACATTTGACGTTAGGTTGATTTATGCCAAATCTTGGCACAAACTATTTTTGAGATGCAACTTCACCCTTTCAACCAAGGTTGAACCTTTTGTCTTTTAAGCATCACTTTTCAGAGTTTGTATAACTTTAAGTATTTCTATTTTCAGAGCTTTATTCATTAAATGCAAATATGTCTAGCTACACTTATGGTATAGTCATGGATAATCCAACTTATGATAGAATGGCTGCAAAAAATGACTTTAGTCAAGACCCTTATGGTGACAATATGGTTTGTGAGATAGATTTATATCAACCTCACAAAAATCAGTCACGGGATCACAGTCAAGATCCAACTCATGATTGGAATGATTGGGTTTATCAAGAAGACTAGGATGATTTGGCTTGTGTAAGTAATCAAACTCCATAATATACTAAGATCACCATTTTAGGATCTCCTCAATTTGGTTTGCACGAGCAACCAAACTAAGAAGTGTCCAGTGGTTACCATTTTGGGACCTCCTCTTTTGGTTTGCATAAGCAAACAAACTAAGAAGCGTCTAGTTATTACCATTCTTGGCCCATCACCAGTTTTTGATGAACCTATTGTTGAAGAACCTCCATTTGATGAACCAATTATTTTTTATCCATTCTTCAATAGTCTAATATTTGGAGACTCCATTATTGAACCACAAATCATTGTTCTTGCTAAACTAAATGTTCCCCACTTTAGAAATTTTGTGGCGATCTTAGAGCCTAAACAAGAACCATTACCTCTTTAAAAGCCATCTTATGAGGATAAAAATGTGTTCAAAATTGATTTTTTGCAACCAATTGTGAAACAAAACCAACATGTTATTGTTGAAACACCCATTTCTGATAAGATAAATTGTGATAAGTTGCCTATTCATATGTTACCTATTTTTAAAGAGCCTCATCTCCTTGACAAGTCAGTCTCGATAGAGTTGTCTCTTGATCTTTTCCCACTCACTGAGGAGTCTCACTTTAATAGAGATGATTTTATTGAGACATCCCTTGAGTGGTTCCCTCTTTTTGAGGGGCTTCACTTAGACGAGTCAATCTATATTGAATCCTTCCAAGATGAATCAATTTTTATTGAGCCCATTATGCCATCACAGGCCATTACTTATCAAAAATTTAGCATTCAATAGAACATTATCAAAACAACCATATCAGATGAAGAATCAATATTAGAGTCAGGTTCCATTTTTGAACTGACATTGGATTTAGTATCAAAAATAGAATCAACATCAGTTGTGACATTGGATTCAAAGTCCCTTGCTTCAAAATCAGAGTCAGAAATAGATTATAGTATTGGTTGTTACAACATTGGTTACAATTGCCTTGCAGATGAATTTGAATATATTTGTGATCCTTTTACATTTTTTGAGGATGATTACTTCAGCATTAACACTAGTTCTCCTAATACCTTTATGAGAATTGTGCTACCTTTCACCATCCCATTATTACCACCCAACATAGCCATTATATTGACATTCCACCTCCCATAAGTGTCAATCGAGACCGATAAAATCACACTTTATTAAACTAAATCCATGGTGACATATCATTTGCAGAATATCAGGGGGACCAAGACCACATTCATTCAAAAGAATAACAATCTCCTAGTAAAACCTTGTCAGAGGCGCTAGGGGATAAGCAAAGATTAAACTCAACATCTTTTAGTGACACCTTTTTGAAGGGGCTAGAAGACAATCAAAGTCAAATGTTAACATCTCTTTGTGAAGCCTTCTCTAAGGCACTATGGGATGATCAAAATAAATTCATTGGTGAAAACCTCATTGAGGCACCAATGGCTAAGCATAAAAGTTCTTCATTATTTACTGAAGATAATATCAAAGATCAAATAAAAATAGCTTCCAATCTACAACATAATCAGATGGTAGATATGCTCAAGATTAGGCAATAGAATAATCTTATGGTCCTATCAAGAGAATCTTCAGAGGTCTTCGACCTTGCCATAACCAAAATTATGTTGAATCGAGCATCAACAACATTACATGTGATTAAAAGTCTTGATCTTCATTTGTTTCCCCACCATTATACATTCCATTATCATCTGCCATTCCATTTCATAATCAAACCTACCATCCATTATTTGTCCTTGTTTACCATCCACGGCCACACTTTCCTTTATAGAGGCTATAAAGATACCTTGTCTCGACGTTTGAAGGAATCATAATCAATGACCAATGAAGATCACAAAATCATTAGTGACAACCAAATTTGCATTGAGTTCTTGATAGAGTAGCTATTTAGATGAGGTGTGGGATAACAATTAACATGATCGAGTATTATGTTTGTATCATTTATTTATTAGGATGTGCATCACCATCTCAAAAATAAAAATATAATCATATGTCATTTACCACACCCAGGCCAAAAACATGTACCATACCATTTCATATTCCATTGCCCTTGTTACATATCCTTTTACCATTGTTGCATATTCCTGTCATTCACCCCATCACCTAGGGGAAACCCTCTTACCATTTTATCTAATCTATCAAAAAACTTTAATTATCCTTAGCAAGACCATGTCATCATATCATTCCATTCCTATCTAAACCAAAGCCTATTTTTAGTCATCCTACCCAATCTTTTTTTGCTCTTGGTTCCTTTGGTTCTTCCCACACTTTTTGTGAGAGGATTGCAATCAAGTTTCAATAATCAATCAAGTTTGTGTTTAAATTATAGTCTATGAAAGTAGTGTGATAGTTGATCTGATAAGATATATTTCATCCTATCAGGTTTGTTTATGTGAGCTTGATTATAACCGCCTATGGGCAAATCAGTGTCTCACCAGTCTTACTACTAATTATAACCACCTATGGGCAAATAAGTATCACCAACCTATTTCATTGTATCCTAGTTATAACCACATATGGGTAGACTAGGGGAAATACTTGTTTACCATGCATTACTGCATCACCTTACCATTACTGTTTTCATTTGACTGTCCATTTGCTAGATTTGAGAACTTATTGGGACCTAGTTGGTTTTTCCCTACCTTTTGTGTGGATGGAATTACTTTGACTTGAGGTCATTTCAAGACTATGCGGGTCATGCTCAATTCATGTTGAGGTCACCTATGTCCCCCTTTCCATATGCTCTCACCATTTTGCGAGTAGGTATCTTGTCATTCTTGAAGGAGTTAAAATACCTCAAAATACCAAAAATAGTAGAAATACGTTGAAAATATCAAAAACATCAATGCATGATCCATAAAATAACAAAAATATTATCTCATGCTTTTATACATTTATACATTTTCATTCCACCATTATACGCTCTTGTTATTTTGTAAGCGCAAAAACACTAATTCATTTCATCTTGTCCCATGCACTTGCCATTTTGTAAGGTCATTCTTTCTTAAATAATCAGCTTCTTGTTTGCCATACCATTCTCATTTGTTTGTCATATCTTCCATTTATTCTATAAATCATGTTGGTTTGATCATCATATTTCTTCTATCCCATTTCCTGGGAGAAATACATTTGGCTCGAAATTCATGTTGGAACATGCATCCATGGAACTATGTAGGTAGCATTTACTTGTCTTATACATCTGGAGTCAGCTCAGCCAACCCCTTCCTTTTATTATCTTCCCCCATTTCTTTTGTGATTTTTCTTCTTTAATTAGGGAACAATTATCATGTCATTGTTCTTTGTTATCATGTGGTAGAAAGTAATGCCTCTACCGCACATGCATGAACATTTGTCTTTAAACCACACTAACTTAGTTTTTCTTTGTGTGTGTTTATTTGAGTTATCTTAGTGTTTTTTTTATGTTTTCTTGGTGTTTTGATTGTGCTTCTTCACCTCTCCTTTTTTTCTTCTCCTCTCTTTTTATTACTTCTTGTCTCATCTTGGTATTGTGTTTCCTTAATTATTTTTTGCTTATCTTTTTTGTGTTTCAGAACATCTTGATGATTCACATGGATCTCGATCGTTTATATCTTGATCTTATGTTATTATGTTGTTCTTGGAACATTTTTTTTATTTGATTTTTGTTGGTGTCTTGTTTTTCTGTTTGATTTTTCTTTTTCTCTTTTGTATTCAAGAATGCCTTGATGGTCCACATGGATCTTGATTATTCATATCTTAGTCTCATGTCATTAAGAGATTCTTGATTTTTGTTTTTAAAAACATTTTGTTCCTACTTAAGATCATATCTATATTTAAAGGTAGGTTCATTTATGTTTATCTTTTTATTTGTCTTTGCTTTTTTTTTTAAAATGTAAATCGCTATAACTCTGGTTTTGGTCATTGTTTTACCATTATCCTTAGTTATAGATATTCATATTTGAACTGGCTCAGTGCAAATGGAATCTTATGTCATTATAAGTTATTCATACTTATGATTCCTAATTTTTTTTGCTATATCAAGCATTTTGTGCTCAGGTCTCAAAGTCTTAACGTCAACATCAACTCCAATGAATGATTCTCAAGAACACTTTGCAAAACCTAGGCTCATGATATGAAATTAGGCTTCTAGGTAGCATGCATTTTAGGCTTCTTTGTATATGTTTAAATGTGCATATCTTTGCATACATTATGATTTTAATCAATTCTTGGTCATTTTTCATCATTCTTCATTCCAGTCTCTCCCAAACTTGGGTGAACTACATTGGCCTGAAGTTCATGTTGGAACATGAGTCTATAAAACTATGTAGGTAGTGCTCAATTTATATTGAGGTTAGCTCAATTATCTCCATTCCTCTTTTCATCTCTCTCATCACTTTGTGCATTTTCATATGCTTGGTTTTATATGGCTTTCTAAGCCATTACACCATCACGTGTATGTTTGTGCACGCTCACTTTAACCTATCTTTTGGGTTATATCCTTTAGCTATTTTTGTTTGCCAATTACCCATGTTGGGGCCCAACATTTGAACCACATCCAAATCAAATCATCCCTATATGGGAAAATCATTATTTATTCTTTATCAATGATCAAAATTTGCCCTACTGGTGCAAAACTATATTATCATGATCACATTTGCTCAATTGGAGTACTACTTATTATCTTCTCTTTATAGACCCTGTTCTTGTTAGGTTGTGGAGCTAAAAGCTTCACCAGGATGCGAACAAGAGGAGTTAAGGAGGTTGCAAAGTGTTTGCTGAGTGTTACAGTCACCGGCGTCGGTTAGAAAAACCGACGTCGATAGAGTACAGACAGAAGGCAACCGAGGTCGGTCAGAAGTCAGTCGGTGTCGGCACCCCCCAGGCAAATAGGGACTGACGTCGGTCACCTGTGTGGTTCAGACTGTGAATGTTACGGGCAGTTAGCTAACGAACCAAGTGTTTGCATGTCAAGAGCCAAATTTAGACTAGAAGCTGTGGATCTAATTATTGTAATTAGGTGTCTAATTATTGTTTGCATGAGATCTATTTAAGAGACTCATTGGTTGTATTGTAAACTAGTGCTAGAGAGTAAGAGAGCAAAATAAGCTCCTTCAGAGAGAGGTGAGCAATGGTGTGCTCCTCCTAGTGCCACAGTACCAAGTGTGGGTACTGGTTTGGAAAATCATAGGGGTTCTTCGTTTATGTATGATCTTGGTCAGTGGGTGTGCATGGCTTCTTTTGGAGATCTACAATGGTGAGTAAGGTCTAGTGATTTGCAGGTATCAGCAGAGAGCAAGAGATCTACTTGGAGTACGATTGTGTACTTGTTGTACTGGCAGCGTTGTTACTGATTGGTTGGAGAGGTGAACATCAATTCTATATTTGAGTTGATTGTTGTGACCGAGAGAGAGAGGGAAGAAGGTCTTGAGGTGTGGCAAGCCTTTGAGGTGAAAGAAGAAGTGGCATCTTCTTTATTGTATTTTCTTCTGAGTATTTAATACAATTGTGTATTGTCTCTCAAATCTTGTGTTGTTTCATATTTCTAGTTACTTATTAATTCTGGTATAATTTTGTGTTTAGTTGCTAATACAAGGTAATCATATATGTGCTCTAATTGAAGAGCAAGATCCTGACAGTTGGTATCAGAGCTTTTGGTTGGATTACTAACAGGTGGTTCAAATTTGGTTAGTGTTTGTTGATTACAGGTTACTCACAGGGGTTTCTGATTGAGTGGGAGTATAGCAATGGTAGAAGAAAGTAAGCTACAAATGGAGAAACTGAATAGCACGAATGGTCTGATTGATGGAAAGAAAGAGCAGGTAAAGAAAGATTGTTGGCTGGTAGTAGATCAGCAGGGAGAAGTAGATGTTGCAAGGGATGTTGCGTAGGATGCTCTGGATAAAGTAGAATCTTGGTTTATAGATTCTTTTGCCTCTTTCCATGCGGCCCGAAATAGAGCATCTTTTCATGGGTATGTCTTTGGAGACTTTGGAGAGATTTATTTAGGAGCTGGAGAGCCTTGTCAAATGGTTGGCAAAGGGGAAGTGAAGCTGAAATTGCAGATGAATAACACACAAGTGTTGAATGAGGTTATGCAGGTACCGGTCTTGGAGATGAGTCTGATTTCTTTAGGAAAGTTAGGTGATGGGAAATGCACAGTAACTCTCACAATGGATGCACTTGAATTAGACGGTGGTAAGAAAGTAGGTATCCTTTATCTATCTACTTATATTACTGATTCACCTTCTGTTACAGAGATGTGGCTTTGTAGGCTTGGTTATATATGTAGGAGAGGAATGCATGTTCTTAAGCAGAAGACAGATATCTTTGACAAACTTAAGAACTGGAAAGCCTTGGTGTTCATGGAGGAGATGACGGACAGAGATCAACAGAGGGGACTGAATTATTCTAAGCAGGGTTGTGTTGATATGGATAAGGGTTTGACCCAAAAGGAGCTCATGGGTAAAAAGTCATCACTCACAAGCGAACACAGATACCGGTGTCGGTCAAGAGGAATCGACGTCGAACAGACAGGCACAGACGTCGGTCATGTGCAGATCAGTAGAGTTGATCATGTCAGGAAGCAGGAACCGACGTCGATCATACAATGACCGACATCAGCAACAGGTACACTAGCATCAGTAAGGGGACCGATGTCGGTAGACAGGGTCAGTCACAGAGAACCGACGTCAGTTGGGAGTAGATTGGGAGATGGTCGAGATCGGTCACTGGAATGGATATTGGGCAGACAGCAAGCTATCAACAAGTCTCAAACGCCCATATGGAGGTCAGAAAGGGTAAGTAAACCTCATATTCATTGTTTACCTTCTTTATATTACTTGTTGCTTACTGATGGTCAAGAACCAGGAAGATGTGAAGAGGTAATGCAGGTAGAATCCAAAAATAGTGGGAGCATGGTATGAATTCTTCAGAAGAGAACCAAGCAGGGGATTTGGTAGAGTTGCTAGCAGACGGATGGATTCCCAGGTTAGAGAAGAGAGTGGATGGACACGTGAGACGGAAGGCCAAGGTATATGGTCTTGAGGAAGCTGCAGGACAGTGGTACAGGGTTGACAGGTGGATGACAAAGCAGGGCTTCAGTCAATGTCAGTGTAACTATTGTATTTGTTCTTACCAAGTGGATGATGATTGCAACATTATCTTATTACTGTATATAGATGGTATACTAGTTATAGGATCAGATATATAGGGTTTTTTTGAGCTAAGGGTAAGGTTAGTTCAGTGGCATGTCATGAAGAATTTGGGAGCAGCAAAATTCTTTGGCATAAGAGACATGGAGATTTGGTCTCCAGTGGGAGCTGATGTGAAGACGGTGTTGGCGAGGTTCAAGATGCAGGATGTAGAATCAGTAAGCACACCAAGGGCTAGACAGTTCAAGATGAGCTTAGAATAGGGTTCGAAATCACATGAGGTCTAGTGTAGACCTGAGTTTTCCCAAGCAGTGGGAGTTGTCAGAGAGTTTGGAGCCAATTCGGGGAAGGTAGATTCTTAGGTATCTAAGATGGACCAGTAGCAGGTTGACATGTGATGTAGGGTCAAGGTCTTCACTACATGGATTTGTAGGTTCAGATGTGGCAGGTTACTCAGATGACAGGAAAGGCATCATAGGGTGTGTGATGGTTGGTCTTCAGGGTTGAGCTTAAAGAGGGATACAAGCCAGGAAATAGATTAGATGGGGTACAGATACAGGTACAGGTGCAGTTGTTTATCTCCAAGTGGGAGATTGTTAGGTTGTGGAGCTAAAAGCTTCACCAAGATGCAAATAGGAGGAGTTAAGGAGGTTGCAGAGTGTTTGCTGAGTGTTACAGTCACCGGCGTCGGTCAGGAAAATCGACGTCAATAGAGTACAGACAGAAGGCAACCGATGTTGGTCAAAAGTCAGCCGGTGTTGGCACCCCCCAGGCAAATAGGGAACGACATCGATCACCTGTGTGGTTCAGACTGTGAATGTTACAGGCAGTTAGCTAACGAACCAAGTGTTTGCATGTCAAGAGCCAAATTTAGACTAGAAGCTGTAGATATAATTATTGTAATTAGGTGTCTAATTATTGTTTGCATGAGATCTATTTAAGAGACTCATTGGTTGTATTGTAAACTAGTGCTAGAGAGTAAGAGAGCAAAATAAGCTCCTTCAGAGAGAGGTGAGCAATGGTGTGTTCCTCCTAGTGCCACAGTACCAAGTGTGGGTACTGGTTTGGAGAATCAGAGGGGTTTTTTGTTTATGTATGATCTTGGTCAGCGGGTGTGCATGGCTTCTTTTGGATATCTATAATGGTGAGTAAGGTCTAGTGATTTGCAGGTATCAGCAGAGAGCAGGAGATCTACTTGGAGTACGATTGTGTACTTGGTGTACTAGCAGCATTGTTACTGACTGGTTGGAGAGGTGAACATCAATTCTATATTTGAGTTCATTGTTGTGACCGAGAGAGAGAGGGAAGAAGGTCTTGAGGTGTGGCAAGCCTTTGAGGTGGAAGAAGAAGTGGCATCTTCTTTATTGTATTTTCTTCTGAGTATTTAATACAATTGTGTATTGTCTCTCAAATCTTGTGTTGTTTCATATTTCTAGTTACTTATTGATTCTGGTATAATTTCGTGTTTAGTTGCTAATACAAGGTAATCATATATGTGCTCTAATTGAGGATCAAGATCCTGACAGTTCTAATGGTGCTTCCCTTCCTGAATTATAATGCTCTCTATTTTCCTCTAATTCCAAGCTCTCCACATTAAATCCCATGATGGAAATATTTTAGAGTGTAACTTGTCTCAGGATTGATCAATGTCGTAAGCGCACAGCTTATACTCTTAAATTGGGTACATTTACAGTGTGTCCCTTAAATTTATGGATTGTATCTTTCCCATTCCCCCCATCTCTGAGGCCTATTATACCTCTCATTATATTTTGATCATTGATGGTAATCACATGTGCAAGCATTAATTCAATCGAATGTGATTTATTTCATGGGTTAACCTCTCACTTTCTCTCTCTTTTCAAGAGTCCATCCTTCTCCTTCATCATAGTATGTCCTCTTGAGGGGGCATCATGGATCTATTATAATTTCTTCTTGATAACTCTTTTATTTAAAAATATATTGCTTCACCTGAATGTCTCGCTACACCTTCTCAAATAGGGGCAAAATGTAGACATCTAATTCCTAACACCATTTGTGTTAAAATTTTCAATCTTATTTGAATTGCACTCAAATGCACATTTTAGGTCAAAATCCATAAAACGTGCTAAATGGTTCGAACTTGTCATTTAAAAGTGCCAATTTAGGTCAAAGTATCCCTAAATGGGGCATTGCAATTTATGGGTCAACTAACTTTGATCAATTCATTTCAAGTCAAAATGATGATTTTGCCTTTTGTACTCTAGCTCACTCTTTTCTCATAAATTCATTGGTACACACCATGTAACTTTGTTATTTTGTGTTAGAAACATCTTAAATGGAAATACAGTTATAGCACATCTAATGTCACCTTCTAATTCTTCTCGAGTCAAATTACAACTCAGTAATATGACTTTCTGACCATTTTGATTAATTGAGGGCCAATTTTCAAATAATTGCACAAATGTTGATTAACCTTGTTTAAAGCTAATTAATCCAAATCAAGATCTTAAGTGGATTTTCTATGAGAGTTGTTGAATATTTCTTTTTGAAAATTGATTCCTATTAACTACATCATCAAGGGACATCATTTCTTGGGAAGACTTCCCTGGGCCATAAATATCACAAATATCAGGATTATGGGTCACCCATGCCTAGTTAATGCCCTCCCATGCCTCTTCAATGCCCATTCTTCCAAGGTCATGATGAAGATAATTATGTATTTAATTCTAAATATTAAGATTATCCATGGCCACACATCTCAATCTTGAGATGGACAGTCATGGTTGAGCCTGACCAATCTCAAAAATCTATAAATAGAGAGGCCATGGACATGAATTTTAAGCTTGAATATTACAAAGTTATAATGTTAAATTGTTTTCACAATCCTTTGCATTTGATCATTGATTTTGTTTTCAAGCTTCATTGATAGGCTAGTTTAGTAATTTGGAATCATGAGCCTAGGTTTTATGGAGTGTTCTTGAGACATTGGAGGAGTTTGCCACCTTTGTTAACAAAGACAATGATGTTTTATCAAGGGAGAACATGATTTTGAGCCACATAGGTATGGTCAATCCATTTGGAAAGGTAATATGATGTTGTTATCCTTTCATTTTGTTTCTTGCTATCCTTTGTAATTCCCATAGGAATAAATAGGCTTATTTAGTTAGTTCTTTATGCTTTTTTCATTATTTATGGACTAGTGTTTGACTAACTTGCTTTGTAATCCTCTCTACAAATTCAACATTAGTATTAATAACTTAAACGCAAACCCATGAATAATTGAAACCCTCACAGGCTTTTTTTTTAATATATAAAGAAAATGAATTGGATTTTCAATATTCATGGCCATGCAAATATCAGGGTTGAGACCTACATGATTTGTCTACAATTGGGTTTATAGGGTTTGGGTGTAGGGGTATGTGGATGGCCGAGCCATCCATAGATCCCTCCACTCAAACCCCCCCTTTTTATATATAAATAACAAACCATAGATTATAACGAAAAAACCAAATCCATTTTCCTAAAATATTACACTTGGAATATTAATTACTAAAACAATCACTTGATCGATGCAATCGACTATACGGATAAAGCATTTGCAAAAAGGCATGCTAAGAAACAAAATAGTTTGAGTCTCCATATTCACCTATAGGGTCTTTTCTTGTTTGGGATAAATTTTGAGTTGAATCCAGGGTTCTATGGATGGCCGAGCCATCTATAGGGCCCTATATTTAAACCCCAAGGGTTTTTACTCTAAACAAAATGAAAACATAAAAAACCACTAATAATTTCTATTTGGTATTCACATTGCAAACAAGGGATTTAAATACAGTACCAACCTAGACAAGCTTGATTTTATCTAAAAACTGACTCCCTTCTTCTTAATTCGAACCCACTCTATCCCAAATCTAGCTCTCCTTTTCATCTGTATCCCCCAAAACCTTCCTAACTTCTTTCTTAAAACCTTTTTCCTCCTACTTTGTCATCCCCCATAATCTTTGCATGCCATTAATGGTGGAGACTATTGTTTAACCAAGTATGCATGTGGAGTTTGAAATAACTAAACTCCATAGTCTAATTCCATAATCATGCAATCTATCAATTCCATCTAAAAAGCTCAAGATCATCAAAGACTACTTGAGTCCAAAACCAATCTAATTTATTCAAAGGTTGACTTCATGCATAAAACTAAATAATCATGCCAACTATTAACAATCTAATAGTAACTAATACTAGGTAAGCCATCTAGAAATAGGTTCATTATCTATACATTATAGCATTTAATTAAGATAATCCACATAGGGTTAGCAAGGATACTATATTAAATGTTAACATAACAATAATTTCCAAAATGATATTTCAAACATTTTAATGTTCTATCCACTTAATTCATTTTCTAAGTATGCTATGGAGATTAGTTTATTGTCTTTGACTATCTTTAAAAGAATGTACTAAATAACATGGATTAGTAGTTTACTAAAAATAACATCTCACAAACATAATAATCACAACAATCATATTTGAATCTATCTAAAAACTATAGAATAATGAAATCACTCATTTTAATGCAAAAACTGAAATATGATCACTGCAAAAATACTCAAACACTCAAATCCATACAACTAGTTAACCAAATTAAAAAAAAAGAGTTAACAAGTTATTCTAATGTGGTGTGTGAGTTTGGGTCACTAGAAATTCCTCTGTCATCCCCCAATCATCCTATCTACTCCATCCTCTCTAATGATGCTCTCCCTCATCATGATCTAAGGGTAGGATCAATCTTACATCCACCTCACAACAAGTAAGTAGTTAGTCTGATTTATCATATATATCAACCAATGATGTGAAACTAAGGAATATACATCCACAATGTATATAATAATAAAGTATATCTATCAAATCATGTAAACTAATCATCATATCATTGTCCAATAACCAGTATATATATATATATATATATATATATATATATATATATAAAGCTCAAATAAAAGTAATAATAATCAATTATTAACTATAATAATATATGTATTTTAAGGTTATAAAACATAGGGTGAAATTAGGATATAATAAAATAAGACTAGGCAAAATAGAGCTCCAAACCCTGCCACACAGGCAAATAGATACATAGGCCTGCCTAAGTTCATGAGAAGTTTTTGCTTGTCTAGAGAGAGGTGAGGTTCTATGTGGGGTGTGAGAAGAGGGTAAGACATTATAGTATGGTTTCATAGGTATAATGCGGCCCTATGAGATCCTCAAACCCATCAAAAGGAGAAAATGGTGACAGACCATGCTTAGGCCAGATAAGCTTAAGATCAACCACACACAAGCCCATAAGTACAATCATGAATGAAGTGTATTTGTCGGAGAAAGGTGATGGTTTGAAGGTTTTTGGAAGTTTATATACATAGTTCAGACCTCCAAGAATTATCACAAATAGGGGAAAAGTAAGAAAAATGTCATTTAGGCTCTCAAGACTATCTCAAGCTCCTCCAATGGGTGACTGCATTCCAAGACCAATTTATTCTCACCTATTATAACCTAAACCTAATGCATGGAGATAAATGGTTTTCAAAAGAGGTGTAAATTTCCCCATACTTCATTCTTTTAGCATCATTTTTCGGATTGAGTCTTTGGCTTGCATGAATAAAGTCTAAGAGCTTAGACCTCTCTCTAATAGCTTGCTTGTAACTTGAAAGACATCAAATTTCACTTAGAACTTTCATTAGGTTTATCATAAGACCCAATGGTGTTTGAAATTGATGTATGGGTCCCCTAACTATGATATTATGACATTAGGAGAGAGAAAGAGGATTTATTCTTTATGAACAATCCTTAAGAACCTAAGCCACTCTAAACTCTCTTAAAACCCTAATAGTGACTAGTTAAGAGAAATGGAATTATAAAGCACATGTCATGACATATTTTAATTCTCTAACCTCATGGAAACTATTGAATACTCCAAGTGTATTCTCTGTGAGTAATATTTATATACTTGTAATTATAAGGATTACAATAAATTCACTATTTTTAATGATTTTCAGTGTTTTGTAGGGGTTTTGAGAAATGGATAACTTGAAAACCCTTGGAGGATGTAATATGAGATGTATTTCACCTCTTAAAGCCAAAAAATATTCATATGAAATCCTATAAGAGATCAAACAAAGTTCATTTCCCAAGGTAATTCTAAACAGGCCTAAAATGAGACTAGGTTTCAAGGCGATTTCATGGTTCTCACACTTCCATAGGGTGGACCTAAAATTTGACATGGAGGTTGGTGACATGATAGGTAAAGTAAATAACATGATTTTGGGTGTTTTCACACATGCAAGAGAGATCTGGAATACAAAAATAGGGTTTTAGGCAAGGAGGCCTAATTGAGGAGAGAGAAAGGAACAAAAGGCACTTACACTCACTTCTAAGACATAAAACATGGCATGGAGTTGTAAATCCATAATATGTCCTCAAATATTCCCTTATTCAGTACCATCTATACACTTCCCTACATAAGGAGGTTTACATGTTTCTAGGGCTATAAGGAAAATAGGTCTGATAAGAGCTTGAAGAGCAAAATGGAGTCTTGGGAGTTTTTATAGGAACCAAAATGGATTGTTTCAGGTCTAATAAAATATTTTAAGGCCATCCATGGATATAGAGTGACTTATAGAATATGATCTCAAGTTTTGAGCCACTTAGACAAAGCTAGGCATGGGAAATGAAGAGTTTCAAGATACCTAGACATATGAATGATGAAATTTTAGATCAAAGGAGTTTTTAAGTGAAGATAAGATGTTAAATTATAGTGTCTAAGGTAATTAATGGTGAATTTAGTACTGATCATCCCATTTGTCACTCTTCTTATGCAAGGAAGGGTATTTTTCAAGAAGATGATCAAGGTGTCAAGCTAAGTTCTAGCTCCAACACCACTTGGAGGATGGAGCATATTCAGAAGAGAGACACATGGATTTAGAAGTATTTTTAGAGTGTTCATAACTCCTTATTTTTAAATCTCACATGGACACTTGGAAATATAATCCTTCTACTCCCATCTCTCTCTCTTCCCAATTCTCTATATAAGCCACCATTTTTGGCCTTGTAATGGATCCACATCTAGTATGGTAAATCCATGCTAGTTTGAGTACTGATTCTGCCTTTGAATAAAATATTTCAAGTTGGTTTTAATTTCTCAACTTCTTTTCTAAGTGTGTGAATTATTTCATGGTTGAATGGCAAGTGATAGTTATCCCTCCTTGTGATCATCTCACTCTATCATGTTTTGTGCAAGTAATTTTCCTTATAATAGGTCACACGAAGTGTAGTTAGTTTTTTTTTGTGTCTTTAAGTGTAAGAAATATTACTAGTGTCTAGAATAAGACCTTCTATTCATCTACCTTAATAAATACATGGCATCTTACCTTCATGTTGAAACACTTTTTTTAGAAGAACCTTGGGTGTTGAGATCAGTTTTGTAAATTGCCCTTTCATAGTGCAAGTTCAAGTAGTCTTGTGGAGTTAATATTGGTTCATAACCTATGTTAAGTTAGTGTTAATCTCTTTCTATCCTTGTTCTTTTAAATCAATTAGATTAGTTTTTAGTTATAAGTTTGGTACAATAGAACTCTCCCTTCAATCTAGGGACTCATCTCTCCCATAAGTCACCCACAACTTGAGAGATGTTTTCATGTTACATCAAATTGAAGCAAGTTGGATTATTCCTTCTTTAGGTTGAAAATTTTATTGATAAAAATTACTTTCCATGCACCTTTGAAACGAGGCTTAATGGGCCATGGGACTGATAGGATCCTCTATGGTTAATGCCTTGAAATATTAGGTCGTGGTTGATGCAATGGACAAGCAAGTAACATGGAAAGCCTATGAATTATTCAAGTCTATTTTTTTGTTTTTTATCCTTTTTTATGTAATACATGTGTGTTTAGAGTAGAATTTATTTGTTTACTTCTTTATGAAATACCATGTGATAATTTTTTTGATTGAAACCAAAGTATTTTGAGTATTGAAACAAGTCATAATCTAAAAAACTTTAAACATTACAAGTTTAGTTCTAAAACAATCAAAAATTAAAAGAATCTTATTGTCAATCAACTTTTAGTCACTTTGGTCTTTTACTTTCTTAGAGTCTAGTGTCAATATTTTTATCTTTTGTTGAGTTAAAACATTTCCTTCAATATTGTCACCTATCACAAGACACATGGCTATGTTGAATAATCCTAGGTTGAGGGATGAACCATTTGGTAATTACCCTTTTCACTTTGGAAATCAAGAAAATCATATTGATATCAAAGACAATGTTGAAGATGAGGAATGCATACCTATATCCATTTCAACCCCTTATCAAATAATATAATATATTATATCCAACAAGAATGATGTCTTTCTACAAACTTTAAGTCTAATATCCAAGCTTCCCCCTAATATTGACCTCAAGGCCTTACATCATTTACTCTTTAGGAATGAATCCACACCTCCCATACAAAATCAAGCCATCTCTCTAGTCAAATTCATTACTAGGGAACCCCAAACCATTCCACATCAACATCAACCTACCACTAGTAAACCTATTATCCAAAATCAACCAAGTATCCCATCCACTAATTATAGTCTTAATCCTAACATCCCTCACACTAGCAAATGGAATCCAATTCTAGCATCTATATTATCTAATATCACTTTACCCCCAAAACTAAAATGAATCCAAAGCACCCAACCTACTAATAACACTACCATGCCTAGTGGTTTAGTCTATTCAAGAGAATTGAAAACATAAATTTACTCCTTTGGAAGAACTATATGATATATTATTTCAAAAGTTGGTTATCGTGAACTTGGTCATATTTCACAACACCAAATAATTTAATGAAAATGTCCCAAAACCTGAATGGTATAGAGATAACAAATATTATGAATATCACATAATCCAAGGTCAATCCACCAACCATTGTATGATACTCAAGCATTATATCCAAGATTTTCTTGAGAAAGGGTGCATTAAGGTAGATATAAGTGTATCTATATTTGAAAATCATAGCTTGGGGGTATGTTGAAATGTCTTTCTTGAGTCTAATCAAGCTTATCTACTTCCAAGTCATGGTCATACCCTTCCATCCATTTCTTGT
Source organism: Torreya grandis (assembly GCA_037957365.1). NCBI lineage: Eukaryota > Viridiplantae > Streptophyta > Pinopsida > Cupressales > Taxaceae > Torreya > Torreya grandis. The sequence goes on along the minus strand of JARHVA010000007.1, from coordinate 6,041,322 downwards.
GAACCTCTTTTTGACACATTTATTTTCAACCAATCTATATTTGATCAATCCATCTTTAACAACCATGGTCTACCTTCCATTTTTTATTAGTCTATCTTCAATAAAGAGCCCATTTTCAATCAAGAGCTTATTTTTTACAAAGATCCCATTTTTGATAAATATCCAATTATTTACCAAGATATCATCTTGGACCAATCCTCCTCAAACCAACACAACCTATCACCCATTAGCCAATCACCCAACCTATTATCACACATTAAACCTGCTAAGCACAGGATATACTGAGAGGGGGGGTGAATCAGCATATCGTATATCTTATAAAACTTTCCCTTAATCAAATATTCAAGATATGCAATAAAATTGAAACAATAAACACCACACAAGATAGAAAGAGACACCAGATATAACGTGGAAACCCAATTTGGGAAAAACCACAGAGAACAATCTCAAGTATATGAATGAGCACCAACCCAAACAATATTCGCAAGCACCAACTTGTAGGAGCACCAACCCCTTTGTTGAGCACCAACCTAGCAACTATTCATGAGCACCAACCCACAGGATCACCAACCCCTTTGCTGAGCACCAACCCAGCAACTATTCATGAGCACCAACCCACAAGAGCACCAACCCCTTTGCCAAGCACCAACCTAGCAACAATTAGTGAGCACCAACCCACAGGAGCAGCAACCCCTTTGTGTATACCACACAACTATCTCTCAATGTTGTTATCTCAACAAATGATAGTTCATTACAACATCTCTTTTCTTTCTCTCACCTTTGCTCTTCTAAACTAGATATAACAAATACAAATCATATTCATCTCTCACTAATGCTCTGCTAAGCTAGATAATACAATATCAAATCAAACTCTTTCACACACATTACCAATGGTTTCTAAAGCCTTTATTTATAGCTTTCCAAATGACCTTTGGCCTTCCCCCTTTGTGACCCTTCAATCCTCATGGAAAATGACGCCAAAATTTTATGACCCCTCATATCCTTGCCTTTGAAAAGTCATGTGGTGACCCTTCATGAGCAAAAATGTCCTTCCCTCTTTTATCCTTATCTTGGTGACTTTTTGTATTCCTCAAGATGACTATTCATGGGAAAATGTGGCCCATCCTTCTTTTGTCTTTATACCGTGGCTCTTTGACTTCTCCATGGGCCCTTCTTTTGTCTCATATGCAACCAAAAATATATATTCGTTAATATTAAATAAATATTAACTCACATTAGCCAAGATATATCTATTACAAATATCATTAAATTCATTGGGGCCTTTATCACCAAAAATGCTAGACCTTTGACATCAATGACAATATTTCCAACAATCTCCCCCTTTGTCATTGATGGCAACCTCAATCCTGAAACTACCACATCCTGTCACCTGCACATACTGTCATTTGAAAACATATAGTAACTCCCCCTTACTGTAACAACCTGTACCTATTCCATGTACCTATTTATGCACCTATACCTGTACCTATTATTCTCCCCCTTTGACATCAATGGCAAAGGGCCTACCTGGAGCTAACACTTAGCCCCCCCTCATCTGATGTTGAACCTCAATGGCAGGAAGTAAAGGAAATTACTTCCAACTTCTCTCGCAAATACTCAAATGTGTCTTTTGGTAGTGCCTTTGTGAAAATATCTGCAATCTGCTCTATAGTACTAATATATTCCATCTTAACATGTTGATCTACAACTTAGTGTCTCAAGAAGTGATATCTAATGGGAATATGTTTTGTTCTTGAATGCATTACTAGATTTTTGAAATATTTATAGCACTTGTGTTATCACAAAAAATGGAAATAGGTTCATCATACTTTACCTTGATATCTTCCAAAATTTGCTTCATCCAAAGCACTTGAGTACAACACAATACTGCTGCAATATATTTTACTTCAGTTGTAAAAAGAAATACTGATTTCTGCTTCTTGCTTAGCCATGATACTAAGCTATCACCAAGGAAGAAAGCTCCTCCACTTGTACTCTTTCTATCATCTAAGCACCCTGCCCAATCTGAATCTGTATAAGCAACTAAAGTGAAATCTTTACCTGTGGGATACCATAATCCATAATCCAATGTCCCCTTGATATATCTGAATATTCTTTTCACCAATTGAACATGACTGTCTCTTGGAGATGACTGATATCTTGCAACCATACCTATTGCATGCATGATGTCTGGTCTCGATGCAGTCAAATATAAAAGACTACCAATCATAGATCTATACAAATATTGATTTGTAACAGGTAAATCTTCATCCTTGCTCACCTTATTTCCTGTACACATAGGTGTGCCAATTGGTGCACAATCCTCAGAACCAAATTTTTTCAACATTTCCTTGGAATATTTGCTTTGAGATATGAAAATTCCTTTATTTGATTGAAATATTTGCAACCCTAAGAAAAATGATAATTCTCCAAGCATAGACATCTCAAATTCTTTTTGCATTCTATCAAAAAATTCTTTTGTCATCTTTTTAATATTTCCTCTAAAAATGATATCATCAACATATACCACAACAGTCAATTAATTCTCACCTTCTACTTTGATGTAAAGATTACTATCAACAAATCCTCTCTTGAACCCTTGATCTTGCAGGTACTTATCAAGCCTTGCATACCAAGCTCTAGGAGCTTGTTTTAATCCATACAATGCTTTCTTCAATCTGCATACATGGTTACTAATATTCGAGAGAATAAACCCCTCAGGCTACTCAATGTAGACCTCTTCTTCAAGATTCCCATTTAGGAAGGCAGATTTGACATCCATATGAAACACTTTGAAATTTCTAAACACTACATATGCAAGAAACATTCTAATAGCCTCTAACCTTTCCACTGGTGCAAAAGTTTCTTCAAAATCTATTCCCTCAATCTAATCATATCCTTTACAGACTAATCTTGCTTTATTTCTGGTCACTTCTCCATTTTCATTCAACTTATTTCTATAAACCCATTTTGTTCTTATCACATTGTGATCTTTTGGTCTAGGCATTAATTCCCAAGTATCATTCTTTTCTATTTGATTTAATTCTTCATCCATAGCCTTAACCCAATGCTCATCATGTCTAGCTTCTAAAAAATTTCTAGGCTGAATTTTAGATAATAAAGACAAATTAACTTATTTAGATTCACTTACCATCATTCTTCTGGTGCGAATTCCTTATTTTATATCCCTAATGATGTCACTTTCATTATGATTTCTCTGAACGTATTTGGATGGAGTCTTGGTGCCCTTTTTCTCCTTCTCCTTTTCCTCATCTTCATTTGATTCTTCAAAGCCTTCCTCTTCAATGATTTCAGGAATGTCTACTGGATCACTGATTCTTTGTGTTCCATCTTCTTCTATCCTGACACTTGTACTTTCAACAATTTTCTTGGTTCTTTTGTTATAACATTTATAAGCTTTGCTTTTGCAAGAATAACCAGGAAATATACCTTCATCTACTCTAGATTCAAACTTACCAAGTTTTTCATCGGTTCTCTTTATGAAGCATTTGCTACCAAAAACTCTGAAATAATTAACTGTTGCTGGGTTGACTTTTCATAGCTCATAAGGAGTCTTGTCACTATTGACTCTTAAAAAATGTATATTCTAAATATGTACTGTTGTACCAACCACCTCTCTCCAATATTTATTTGTTATCTTGGATTCATTTAGCATTGTCCTCGCCATCTCCTGACTGTTCTATTTTTTCGTTCAACTACTCCATTTTGCTGTGGAGTTCTAGCTACTAAATATTGTCTCTTTATTCCATGATCTTCACAAAACTCAATAAATTGATTTGACATGAATTCTCTTCCTCGATCTGATCTTAGACACTTAATCTTTAGATTAGTTTCATTCTCAACTAATGCTTTGAATGATTTGAACTGTCTAAAAGCTTCTGATTTTTTCTTTAAAAACATTATCCAAGTCATACGTGAAAAATTATCAATAAGCAACATGAAATATTTATCACCTTGCGTACTTTGAGTCCTCATAGGTCCACATAGATCAGTGTGAACAAGCTCTAGCATCTGAGTGGTTGAGTACTCTTTTATTTTAAACTGCCTTCTAGCTTGCTTCTGCTGACAAGGTCCACAAAGCATGTTAGATGGCTTTGTGATCTTTGGAAGATTCCTGAATGCTTGCTTTTTATATATTTTGAAAATATTGTCAAAATTTATGTGCCCCATTCCCCTGTGCCATATCCAACTTTCTTCAATCTAACTCAAACAACATTTTTGACCTTTAATGTCTGACAGCATATATAAGTTATTACCTGTTCTCTGAGCATCTGCAACCAATACATTTGAATCTTTTCTTCTAATTTCACAACCTTCTGCATAAAAATTTAGTGTGTGCCCCTGATCACACATTTGACTTACACTCAAAATATTATGCTTAATACCTTCTACATATAAAACATTTTTAGTTTTAGTTCTACCATTATCTAAACTTAGTGTACCTTTTCCAGCAATTCTGGTAGGAGCATTATCTCCAAATTTCATTGTGTCTCTATTGATCTTCTTCAAGGTAATGAGCTTGCTCTTGCCTCCTATCATGTGTCTCAAACATCCGCTATCAATAAACCATGGTTTTTCTTCATTTCTTGCATGTAAAGTTGTCTAAACCAACATAGAACCTTCAGGTTGTTTCTTTTGCCATGTCTGAACCTTTTTTTTTATGAATGAAGCCCTGAAACTCTGGTCCTTCTTGACTGACTTGAACACGCTTCTACAATACTGAGTTATGTGTCTGAAGTTGTTAGACTTGTAACAAATTATGGTCTCTTCATCAAAGCTTGATAGAGGAGCAAAAGAGTTATAGCTTCTGCTTGACTCTACATGACCTTCCTTTTCCTTATTTTTAAGATTGTTAGCTCTTTTTCTACATTCTAATTTCTTATGACCATATCCATTACAATAAAAACAATAACCATAAAAATAGGACATGTTTGTGTATCTCTGACCTGATTGCCTTTTATAGCTTTGTTCCTTCCAGCCTTCTTTGTCCTCTGTATTCTTCACTTCTTTTCTTCTTGTTTCCTCATTTGTAAGAGCTTCAACATAGCTCTTCTTCTTTTCAAAACTGATACCTTTCTTATCTGATATTGCCTTTTGGCTTTCTAATATCTTATTCAGCATATTAGTGTTATTCTCAAATTTTGAATCATTGGCTACTCTATCATTGATTGTTTTATTTATTTTATCAAGATCTGCTTTTAAAGAAGTAATTTCAATAACATACCTCTCACATTCTTTTCTTACTATTTCCAACTGTGCCGTTAGATCTTCTTCATTCTTCTTGGCTTCTTCAAAGTGTCCTTGTAGATCTTCAATTATCTCCTTTGACTCCTTTCATTTTTCTCGATCTGGCGCTTCAATCTTCAAAAAAAAATTTCAACAACTTTTAACTCTTCTAAGGCACACATGAGTTCTCCTTCCATATTCACTTTCGCTTCATCCTCTTCTTCTTCTTGATCAACTATTCTTTTGCTTGTAGAGGCACCTTCATGTATGGTCATCTTGTGCTTTCCTGATCTACCTTCAAGCTGTAAAACTTTTTCAAAAAGGAACTTGCTCTGATACTAATTGTTAAACACGGGATATACTGAGAGGGGGGGTGAATCAATATATCATATATCTTATAAAACTTTCCCTTAATCAAATATTCAATATATGCAATAAAACTGAAACAATAAACACCACACAAGATAGAGAGAGACACCAGATATAATGTGGAAACCCAATGTGAGAAAAACCATAGAGAACAATCTCAAGTATATGAATGAGCACCAACGCAAACAATATTCACAAGCACCAACTTGCAGGAGCACCAACCCCTTTGTTGAGCACCAACCCAGCAACTATTCGTGAGCACCAACCCACAAGAGCACCAACCCCTTTGCTGAGCACCAACCCAACAACTATTCGGGAGCACCAACCCACAGGAGCACCAACCCCTTTACCAAGCACCAACCCAGCAACAATTCATGAGCACCAACCCACAGGAGCACCAACCCCTTTGTGTATACCACACAACTATCTCTTAATGTTGCTATCTCAACAAATGATAGTTCATTACAACATCTCTTTCCTTTCTCTCACCTTTGCTCTTCTAAGCTAGATATAACAAATACAAATCATATTCATCTCTCACTAATGCTCTTCTAACCTAGATAATACAATATCAAATAAAACTCTTTCACACACATTACAAATGGTTTCTCAAGCCTTTATGTATAGCTTTTCAAATGACCTTTGGCCTTCCCCCTTTGTGACCCTTCAATCCTCATGGAAAATGGTGCCAAAATTGTATTATCCTTCATATCCTTGCCTTTGAAAAGTCATGTGGTGACCCTTCATGAGCAAAAACGTCCTTCCCTCTTTTGTCCTTATCTTGGTGACTTTTTTTATTCCTCAAAGTGTCCCTTCATGAGAAATTGTGCCCTTCCTCTTTTGTCTTCACTTCGTGACTTTTAGAATTCCCCAAGATGACTTTTCATGGGAAAATGCGTCCCATCCTTCTTTTGTCTTTACCCTGTGGCTCTTTGACTTCTCCATGGGCCCTTCTTTTGTCTCATATGCAACCAAAAAAATATTCGTTAATATTAAATAAATATTAACTCACATTAACCAAGATATATCTATTACAAATATCATTAAATGCAATGGCGCCTTTATCACCAAAAATGCTAGACCTTTGACATCAATGACAATATTTCCAACAAAACCCCCTATCACCCCACAACATATACCCAAAGTAATTGAGGTACTTTTAGACAATAAAATCCTTGAGTAAAGAATTTTAGAACCCATCCATGTTGAAGTAAATAATAAACCTCACAATATCATCTATAAACCATTTGAAAATCAATAAAATGATGTTAGTGCTACTTTTTCAGTTTCTAAGGAAACTTTATCCATAATTGAAATATGATCTATTCATAGTCCCTACGAATATCATGTTTCCACCACTCCTTTCACCAACACCACCAATCCTTACTCCTATATTACAAGTCCATCTCCCACACCCATTGATTGGGACCAATAGTTTTACCTACTGTCATTTTCTTTCCATGATAATCAAATAATCGAATAATTCTTAGTTGGTCTCCAGCCAGAAGGGCATCAAGAAACATTTTGCATACTCTAAAGAACAAAAAGTGTTCCTCAATTAAAATTAATCTTAAAATCTAAATCTAAAATCATTGTCCCATAGTGAAAACCTCTTTGAGGCACTATCGGATAATAAAAATTCAAATTACAATCCAAATCCATAAAATCAAAATTATAAGTCCCTTAGTGAAACCTTTTTGAGGCACTATTGGACAATCTAAATCACAACCACAATCCAAATAATAAATAATATTACCTTGGTGAGAACCTTTCTACGGAACCAATGCATGAGAAAATTAATCTACCCTTTGTATCAGTGTAGTTTCATGGTGGATCCCCATCACATATTGAAGCCACCATTAAAGTAGAAGTGAATTCCCAAATCATCTAACTTGTGGTTACTCTCAATCTTGTTGAATGTGAGATTGTTTATCCTAATCACCCTTTACATCATGACACATAAACTTATCCCCACTATCATTCCATCCCTTTAACCTTTCACTCACTCAAAACATGTCCTTCATCTAACATACCTTCCATTTCACCCTATTTGAAAACACCCTTTATCATAGGGGTTATGACGGTATCTTATAAAATTTAGAAGCAGCCAACTTAGAAATCAATGAAGTTAATAAAAACATATCTTGAGTGCATATATTAAAGATCAATATGGGTCAACATAATTCATCTCATACACTTCCATAATTGAGATGCCAAAAATAAAAAAAATCACATAACATCAAAAAAAGGAAAGAAAAAGAGAAATAAATTCATCCAAAGGTGAAAACCATCTCTATGGCACCTTGAGTAATTATCATGATGAAAACTAATTTTTGACATCATGTGTAAAATAATCAGTTGTTTACAAGTACCTTACACTTGGGGGTAACCCCCATTCCATTTAAATCCTATTCATGTTAAAGCATCCCTCCATCCTTACCCATACTACATCTATCCTAAACTATCCTTACCCATCATACACCTATTGAAACCCATATGTATCCATTTAAATCCAAACCTAACCTAAAATACCATTAACTATACAAACCCATCCTTATCCATTTAATCCCAAAACCATTGAATCCCCTCTTTATAATTACAATGTTTCTCATAATAACACCATCCTTCTTCCCAAGTTTGGCCTTAATAAGGAAGTGGAAACATCTTGAGCCATGTTCTTAGAAACATCTTAGTGTATCTTTACAATGCTCCTTTAATGACTAGACACTTGGTTTTTATGTCACATATTCCTTGGAGTTATCATCTTAATTCCCACCCACTCTTATTCATCCATACTCCATCCATAATATATCCATTACATCCACTATCATTCCCTTCCTCGGTGTTATAATAGGTTTTCCCTTTTCTAACATTCCTTTTATATACATATAGAAATCCAAAATAATCTAGAAACATTACAAAATATCAAAAAAATACAAATAAAAAATAAAATAAAAATCCTTGTCCTTAGTTAGATAACCTAGTCATCTCTTACAAGGCTTACTCATCGGATAATCAACATTGTCAAAGACATCACATACCAAAGGGTTATACTATAACAAAGGAAATCAAAAAAGACATTTGCTTTTACTTATGTGTTTGTATAGTCATTTTTATTATTATTTATACATCTTATGTATTTACTTACTTGTACAGTTATTTATTTACTTCCTTTTTTGTTTTGAATTACATGGTTTTCATTGTTGCAAAACATCTCTTTTTATCTTGTCTTTATTATTGATTCTTAGATCACTATGCACATTAAAAATGGTTTTATTATGATCTTCCATATCATGATAAACTTTGGCACTTATGACTCTATCAATGCTTGTGTATAACATAATAAACATTATGGTTTTTACATGTCAGTGCATATTATTTTACACTATATAAAATAAAGGTTTCTCAACTCTTATTGGTTATTAATGTTAGAAATATTGTTGGAAATCCAAGCAAAGAAAATAAATAAACGTAGTTATTAAACCATCTCACATCCTTGAATGAAGCATCTGTGTGTCAACTCGAATACATCCATTATGGTTTACTCCTTGGAGGACCCATGACATGCTGACAAGACTAACCCACAAGCACTTAGAGGTTGTAGTCCATGTCATCTCTCCTACACATTTTTAATGGATGCTATGTTAATCTTAAATGGATACATATCCATCTCAAACACACTCATTACCATTCACAATCCCATAACAAAGCACATCAATTGATTCAACCTCCTCACTTATATCTAATAAAGCTTTTGAAGTCACCACCCACATGAAAAAATTCATCACAATCAATTCTAAATTAGCCATTCTAAGAATGGTGAATTCATTTTCTAAGTATTTTCTTAGAAAAAACCAAATTTATTGCACCATACATCCCATAATCACCTATATATTCCATCCATCCATATCTAAACCCATGTTATCCAATCACATGATCCATCATCATTAATCCATACATTCCATTAACTTCTTTGTTTATGCTTACACATCAATCATCCAAATAATTTCCTAATCTTTATGTTCAATCCCCACACCTATCAATTGGGACCGACAACATAATAATATCCATCCTTTTTCCATCAATCAATCAATCAGTAAACCAGTCAATCAAATCCAAAATCATTGTTTTTTCAATGGGATATATTGTTCTCATATTTGATCCTATGAACCCTGATTCATGGAGAACCTCAAAACATGTAGCTTATGGATATATCAATTCCCAATCCATTCCTTGTATTTATCATTGCTTTGGGAAAAATCAATCCATCATCATATCCAATAACTATGTACAATCATTAGCTTAAGTGGGTTAATAAAATCCATCGGTCACATCATCACTTTACATTTTTTCCCACATTAGGAGAATTGCATCAACCTGAGGTGTCTTTGGAAAATGTAGGTAGTGATTAGAGACACGGGATCACTAGGGTCAATTTTTCCACCATCATCCATCTAAATTATTTCATCTGTATTCTATCCCATCATTTAATCAAAGTCTAAACATCTGTATCAATGATTGCAACTATCAATCTTGTAAACTTTTATCACACATCAGACAATCTATATTTTTCATTTTATAACCCATAGTTACCATCATTGGGATATATTATTTATACATCCACTCATGTGACCCCTGAGTCTTGAGCATCAATCTAAGTGTATAGTAATCGAATGATAAATATTATTTTTCCAATCTATTCTCTAGGTTTTAAATGGCTAGGGGCAAATCATTTTACAAATATTTTAATCTTGCAAGTGATTTATTCATTCTATTACTTCAATTTATTGATGCTATTATTTATAAATACTTTATCATTTTTACTCCATCATTTTGAGGATTCAACTACTTTCCTTTATGAAAACTTGATGGGGCATCATCACGTTCATTTCTAATTGCCTAGGGCAACTTTCTTCTCCATAATCATCAATGTTCTACTTTGTTTACTATTATTTGAAATAGTATTGCTTCACAACACCAATTTAAATAGAGGCAATGTAGACACCTAAATTTCACCATTTAGTATTGGAATTCACTTTGAAATGCTAACCCTTCCCCTTGCCCAATTAAAATTCAAATTAACATCGTTTACCTCTAACTTTTGAATAATTGATTAATTCTTAATTAATTGATTATATATGCCTTTTTCTCCAAAATTAACTAAAATATAAATTTTACACCTCACCCAAACATCCTCCACATTTATCTCAACCATGTGTTGAATCATCCAACCACCCTCCTCAAATTTCTCAACTACCTTGTGAGTCACCTTACAACATTTCAACCTCCTTGATGACTCGGCTCACTAACTTGACCCATTCTTGTTGACTCACTCAACAAAATCCCCTTTCTTATTAACCAATAGAATTGGTCATCATCCTCATGGATAAGGACTAATTCTCTACCATTGATTATTTTAATAAATCAATAAATTCAAATAATCTTCAACCATTTGATCAACCTCTTGTAAGCCTATAAATTGACGTGCAATCCATCACTTTTATCATCCACATTTATGCTAATGAAATGCTATCAAATTTTCAAGCGAATCATAGCCATCAAAATTCAATTTCAATCAAACACTTCCTAATTACCCTTTGTATTGGAGAAAGGATTGAACAACCACATTCAAAGAAAAAGTCACTTTTGATCATAATGGAGGAGGCTCATGGTACTTCAATTTTATAAGTGCGTATTTTATTGTTTTCTTTCATTTGTTACTCTTTCTTAAGGTTGAATTGAGTTTAGAATAATATGATTTGTGTTTTGTTCCTTATCTTAGTTTTAATTCTAAATTTGCATTCATATAATCGACACTATAGTTACAACATAATTTTTTTATTAGAGCATTGATATGAAATGTTACAAAGTTGATATTATGGTTGCATAATGTTTTAGTGTTTGATTTTTTATAATGGTTGTATTAATTGCTAATTACAAGGTTATGTCTTTGCTAATAGATCACATTGATGCATGATGAGAAGCTGAGAATGTGTATAGTTTTATAGTTTCATTATTCCACTCCTCCAGCTAGAATACATAGTTATATGATGCACAATATTCTTTCGTAAACATTATCACAATGTCATTGATCAATGTTGAAATAAATTTTATCGCACTCAAGGTAAAATGGTACTTGACATGTTATAAGGTAGTTTTAACACATGTTTTGAATCCACAATGATCAACATTTCTTTAATATGTTAGCTCCTTAGTATTAATCTTATGGTGTATTTTTCTAACCATTGGTAGAGGTATTTTGTTGGCATGTGATATTCTCGAAGGGGTCCTATGCTTGTTAAGTTATATGTTTGTATTTATTCAAACCTTGGTGTATTAATATGTGAATTTGATTAAAATAGATATAATATATGACCCTGGCTTAAATGTATTAAATCTTGAAGCATTTTTTTGATTTGATCACTAGCATAAATGCATTCAATAGACAAGCTAGTGGAGCATGTTAGATATATTTTTTGGTGATTTGATTTTGGCAGTGAGTAAATACATTATATTATCCTCGGTCTTGGGAAATATGGATACAAAGTTGATGAAGTTATAAATGTCTAATAAACTCAATTGGTAGTAGGAAGTTTTTATTTGGAAGATTTTTATTTTTGGAGATCATGAATATCCACTAAGATAGCAGACAAGTTATTCTCAAGCTCATTGAATGAGTGGTTATGGCAACTGCATCACATAAAAATCTTCATTTTTTAACCATTTACATCATTTGGCAAGCTCTCTAGGTAGAATATGAACTCGATGAAATTTTTCCTTGTGCAATAACTCTGGATTGTGAAGGTTTTGACAATTCTCTAGCTCAAACCTTTGTCAAGGTATACACCGGTTGATTCTAGATGGAAAATATAGGACTGTGCATGTATTTATTTCTTTTTTGGTGGTATGTATATTCACCATAGTTGAATAGTTTCTTATTTCTTCAATTTTTCATAGGATAAAAACTTTACCATGTATGCATGGAAGGTTATATAGAAGGAATGTGGGAAAACATTTCATACAACCTGTAGTTGTTTGTTTTGATTATTTGAAATCTTGATAATGTGATTTTTTATGGCATTTGTTAGTACAATTGATACATATTATTTGATAAAGTTATTTGCATGTTTATTTTTTGAGTTTGCATGATACTTCTCTTCAAAATATGTTGGAGTGATACATGTGATTTTTGATATGTGTTGATTGTTTCAAACAACTAAATTTGTCATTATGTTAAATAATGACTAATAAAGAAGAATTCTAACCCATTCATCTCTACATACTTGAATAGTACATTTATTTTACAAATGAAAATGGGTTTCATATTATTCTCTTTGGATTGTTTTGAAATAATTAAATGAATAGTGTGAAGTATTCAAAACATTTTTGAGCTTTAAATTATACATGCATCACATGGATTCTGAATCACAAAAAAATATCTTTTATGCATTTGAGCTTGATTTGTCATCATTTGGGGTGAAAGAGATTCAATCGGTTTTATTTTTCATAAATAAATGGGTTTACAAGATCAAGGGTTTTGTTTGATTAGATTTTTAAATCCATATGGTATATATTTTGCATGCATTTGATATAATAAGTATCAATTTTTTTATTCAAACAGTTCATTGATTTATGCTTTAGAGTTGTTTTGAGAATCAGTCATGTTGATAAAATTGTCAAATTTATGGGAATATGTCAATAAGTTTGTGCAAGTAGAGGTTACAGTGGCATTTCTATGATATAAGGTTTTGATTACTTACATACCAATGATTTTTTTGAATTCATATAATGATATAAATTGTATAACTATAAGGATTTACTCATTTCATTTTGAATGGATCATATGATTTGCACAAAGGTTTGGGTATTCAAACACATATAAGATTCTTGATGTCATTTGATAAAGTTATTTTTGGGTTGCATGTGATAATATGTACAGTATGTTCTTATTTTATGAAAATTAGTGATTAGGATTTTTGTTTGATTTGATGAACATCCTCAGAACTAGTTGAATACCATGAAAATATTGGCATAATTTTTGGAGTTAGAGGTATAGTTCAAGGTTGACATTGGTATTTTGAAAGATATTAATCATTATGATTTCAAATGTGCCCTTAATTATTTCATTATAAATTTTAAGTGATGGTAGTATTCAGATGATTTGGCATTTTTCAAATGTTTTGGTTCTTAGTTTATTGTGAGTGAATGAACAGATGTTGATATCAACTTTAAAATATTTGACTATTCAAGTTTGGGTTTTGAGTTCTTATTGTGAATTTATTTCAATATTATGTCAGGATGGACTCACAATTCCCATGATTCAGGGAGAAATGTATGGGAAAGAAATAATAATAGATATAGTGAGGGTATTCCTTCGCATGTTAGCTCTTTTGGTAGAACTTTTCATGGCTATAGGGTCGTTAACACATTCTTGTGACCTTCAATCATAAAACTCATGTTTTAGTTCATTTTGATGTATTTGGCTCCATTTTATGTAATTTTATTGATAATAGTCCTTCATTTGTATTTAATTTTCATGGTACATCCAGAGGTTTTATGAGATCCCCTTGGAGATCTTATCCTTAGGGACAAAGTAATCCAAGTGAATATTCCCAACAAATGCATGCTACCATTGAATCCATTCCACATGATACTTTTTTACTTACTCATCCTAAAAATATCTCTATATTGAATCTTAAGTTTGTTGATTTAAATCCTTATTTAGCACTAATTACTAGGCCTTCTTCTCCTATACCTTATACATTTACCTCTTCTAAAAGGAAATGTGCTAGTAGCCATATAGATCAACCCTTAGTGACTCATGTGCTAAATAAATTCAATATGGAGGTTGATGATAGTTGTGAAGGCATGAATTTGATTGAGTTACCTATTGCTTCAATGGAATACACTGAGTACCAAATAGATAAGGGAGCTCCTTTGATCAATTTAGTTTCTAACAGTGATTTTGAGTGACTTGGTTTTTTATTTGATGATTTTTTTGGTATTTTGTTGATACATTAGTACATTGTTGTTATGGTACTTGCATTTTTGAGTTTGTGGATAAATAATTTTTGGCGATGGTATTGTTTATTTTGCATAATAAGAGTAAGCTTTTTTTTATCAGAACAAAAAATCTACATATTATAATTTATTATACTTAATTTTGATTATCAATGGATAAATGATATTTATGGAATATTAGTGTTTAGAGTTTGTAATTATTTCAATGTTATTTTTATTGATTATTTAGAGTATGCATATATAGATAATTGTCTAAATTGATGTCTAAACAAGTCAAAGGGGTCCCACCCATTAGAATTTGTAATTTGGTCTATATTTATTACTTAATCTCTTAGAATTTTGTTAAGGTTTAAACTATAAAGTTAAGTTATAAACTTTATAACTTTTAAAGTAATAAATTAAATTTTTAAAAGTTAATTGACTTTAACTACAACTAACTAAAAATTAGTTGTAACATGATTCATAACTATCTCAAAGAGAGTTGATTTATAAAGAGATTGATGACACATAACAAAGAAAGGAACATATAGGTATGAAGAGTATTGAAGTGGGTCACAATTGAGGATCTACTAGATAGAGTCGAATGCATAAAAACATTACTTATGTGTAGTACCAAAATCAAACATGAGCTAGGAAGAAATAATTTCTCTCAATAATCTAAAGATTGCAATATTAGCGTTAACATCATTAGCCATAAAAGTTTTAAGAAGGTACATTATATAAGTGAAAGATAAACATACTCACTTCCTCATGAATGTGGGATTATCTTTCACAATTACCTAAAAAGACACCTAATCAAGCTAACTAAATATGTGTAGTGAAAAACCATTAAATAGATTAAAAGCTTACACTAACACCCTCCCTTAAATGTAACTTAGATTGTTAGTAAAATTGGGTCCTAGCATAAAGGCCTGATGAAGTACCTAAGTATAATAAAATAGCCCTCAACGGAGGATGCCAAAGCTACCCAAACCCCAAGAAGAGCCCTTAAATGAAGATACTTGCTCTCAATGAAGGGTTTGGTGAATATAACAATAATTTTTTATGTTGTATAAATGTAGTGGAGATCAATGACTTGCTCATGGATGAGCTCTCAAATGAAATGCACATGATTATCGATATATTTGGTTTGTTGATGTAGGACCAAATTCCTACAGATTTGGATTGTACTTTGGTTATCGTAGAAGATTATTGGTCATCGAAACTAGATGCTAAACTCAATGAGAATCTCCTAAAGCCAAATAGTCTTAGTGGAAGCATTAATAGTTCCTTTGTATTTTGTTTATGTAGAAGATAAAATAATAATATTTTGCTTCTTAATTGACCAACTAATCATACCTGAACCAAGGGAAAAACTATAACTTGATGTAGATGACTTACAGTTTTAAATATCACCAGCTCAATCTAAATCTGTATAACTTATTAAGTTAACATTGATGCCCATTCTCATAGTGAATCTTAAAACTAAAAATATCTTGAATGTAGTGGAGAATCCACTTAGCTACTTTCCAGTGTAGCTCATGTGATTCTTGCATGAATTTGGAGACCATGCCCACTGCATATGAAATATCAAGTCTAATGTGTGTAAGATAGATGAGAGTGGCAATAAGTTGTCAAAATGAGGTAGCATCAACTAAAAGAGATGGATAATTAACCTCAAGCTTCACACCAAATAGAAAAGGAGTTAGAGCTAAATTATAGTTAGCCATGTTAAACCATTCAAGTAAATGAAGATCATACTT
Source organism: Torreya grandis (assembly GCA_037957365.1). Classification (NCBI taxonomy): domain Eukaryota; kingdom Viridiplantae; phylum Streptophyta; class Pinopsida; order Cupressales; family Taxaceae; genus Torreya; species Torreya grandis. The sequence continues at coordinate 6,024,943 of JARHVA010000007.1, read as the reverse complement.
GGATTATGCAATAGTAATCCCAAAGTCAAATTGAGAATTTTAATCCCAAGGAAGTAATGTAATAAGTCCAATTCAGTGATTGAGAACCTATCAAACAAAGTAGTTTTCACTGTTGTGATGGTGTGTGAATAATTCCCCATGATCAATAGGGCATCCACATAGAGAACCAAAATCAACAGTAAATCATCCTATGGATTGAAATCCATGTTTTTTTATTTTGGAGTAGTTCATCTTTGGCTTCAGACTCACTCAGTGTAGCTAAAAATTCATTGGCACCTTCTATCAATTATCCTTTTGGCCTCTTCCTTTCTTAGGGCCCCTTTTTGAAATCTTGCCTAAGTCTCAGTCTCCATCCAGTTTTTCCACATGGTAGACTAATGCTCATCTTGATCAAAAGGGATCTTATTTCACTCTGGTGGAGTGCTAGCTCAACACGTGGTAGCCCCACACTCTTCAAAGCCATTTCCTTTTGGGTCAGACCTCCAAACAATGCCATTGGCTAGTCAATAAATAAATAGGGCCCGCCAAGCTATTTACTTGGTGAATACTTTTCCAACACATGGTGCCCTCGCATTTAATTTTGCAAAGAAATACCCATTTTTCCCTAAGAGGAGCATGTACTTTACATGTGATACCCCCACACTCAGTCTTGCCAAAGAAGTTCCCATTTCCTTAGGATAAGTATTGGCTCAACACGTGTCATCCTTGCACTTATCTAGGAGCAATTTTGGTTTGTCATAATTCAAATTAGCACTATTGGCTAGAGAATATTAAAGGGGACTCACCAGTTGGTTATAACAAAAAATAGATGAGCCTTTTCACATGGTATCACTACACCACTCTTGAGTGTCATAGCCTTAACAAGACAGAGTGGTCGTGTAATACCCAAGATTTGGAGGCTAACTACACTCATGAGCTTGAATCCCTCTTTTAGTTACAACAACACCATCATGATTGTGAGTGTCAAGATTTCTAGGTGTCATTCTCATGAGAGGTTGTTTCACCTATATATTCTAGTTTCATTCCTTTTGGAAGTGGTTGGTTATCATTTTACTTATATTAGCTACCTTTGTATACCATCATTTATAATAGAATAAAATTAATAGTAGTTAGTGTTTTCTCATTCTTCAACCTTAATAGGTGCCCCTCATAGGTGTGACTAGATTTTTTTTATGTGCCCTTGAGGCCTTATGTATTTGTTTCTCCATATAACAATCAAGAGGATGTGGTATTCCGTGTTAATTTGAGTGGAAAACTATCTCTGTCTATTATCTCTATGTTTATCCATGATACCATTTAAATGCAGGGTCATTGTATTGCTCAAGACATAGAGAGTTTACAAAGCTTTCAGAACAAACTTAAGAAATAACAAACTTAGGAAAAGTTTTTGATTCACAGGTTTCCAAAAAAGGGCAAGCGAAGAGCATACACTTATTCCTGACTCACTAAGACACAACTCCGAGTTTAATAATCTAGACTCAAGTCTAAGCATTCAATGTTTATGACACAAAGAAATCCTCATATTTATAGGATGAAATGAGAAGATCGACAATCGACATAAAGATTTCAAATCAACAGACAGAAGGCAAAATGTCAAAAGTCAGTGGGTTATAGGCCCACTGCATATTGTTTAACAAGAAAAGATAAATAAGGAATCTATCAACACGACTGATAGAATACTACCTTTTGTAAGTGGTGAGGTCCACAAATATAAAGAGGGTTAAGGTGCCCATATTCACATCTACAGACAGGCCTTATAACTAATTTTTTAGATTAAATCAATCATCATCATTGAATTCATATTCTCCTTGGGGAGAATAGTGGTTATCATCATCAAAATTAAAGTCGGTGTGATCCATGTATAACGTTGAAGGAATCCTTAACATACAACCACAAGGTGTAGCAGGAAACACAACCTAATGAATTATTGTAAACCTTTTCCAAATAAAAGCTAACAGCTGAGTAGGAGATAAGCCAACATGTAGATTAGCTTTTAAATTTTGAACTGAAAATATTTCAAACTTAATATTGAAAGGTATCCTTAAAGAAATAAATATATTCCTTAATTGAATTAGAGGGATATGAATAACAGGATCATCAAAATCTTTCATAAGCATAACATAATCCAAAAATTCAAATAAATAATCTAGTATTTCATAAAATGACTAGAAATTTTGTGTAGCAAGGTTAAAACTTGGCCAGAAGATAGACCATTGAATTAAGAATTCAAAACCATGCCCACAAATAAAATTATTAAAAGGATTATTTATACCAGTAATCCTTGGATTATTAGCTTCATGATATAACATTATTGTAGAACACCACCTTTTACCATCAGGTTCTTAAAACTGTTATGTCCATGCCAAATGAGTGTTATTAATCTCAATAGAGGCTTCATAAGATTTTTTGATAAGAGAATTTATTTCATGAGTTAACTGATTAGTAACAGATGGAGTGGATCTCTATATATGTTGATGAAACTCTTCACACACTTTAGTAACTGTCACTACCATAACTGATCGTTCTAAATTATCTGAATTGAATTCTCTGGATATAAAATCAGTAAGATAATTCTTTTTTCTAAGAATGTGCTCAATAGAGAAGTTAAAATTTGACATAAAATTTGCCCACTTGGATAAACTGATCACAGATCCTTTCTTTAGATTATTAGTAAAATGAAGAATTCTCATAAAGTTATTTAAATCAGATCTAACAATAAATTTTTTTGATCTCACAAAGAATATAAAGGCTTGAATAGCTTTAATAACAACAAGAATTTAATTATGAGTAGAGTAATAGTTTTTATAAGCCTATTTAAAATTTTGTGAAACAAATCTACAGGGCTTCTCTGATCCATATGACAATCTATCTTTAAGAATAGCACCTCAATATAAATCTACAGCATTTGCCTCAATGATCTTTAGACCATTACCAGGTAGGACTAGAGGTGGTAAATTTTGACAATTCTGCTTTATCATTTAAACAACTTTTGTCATCTCATCAGATCATGTTGGAGGATTCTTTGATAATATTTTATTTAGAATAATTATGTTATGTGCAATGTTATAATAATATCTTGCTACATAATTTACACAGCCAAGAAATCTTTGTAGCAATTTTTTATCTTTGAGCTCATCAAGGAAATTTTTGATATTCTTTAAAACATGTTCTTGTGCTATAACTTCCCCTAATTTTATAGTGACCCATAAAAACTCAATTTTATCTTTAAAAACTATCATTTTTTTCTCAGACAGAACCAAATCATTGTCATACACAATCTGATAGAATTGCTCCAGATGACTGAGATGTTTTTGAGATGATCTTGAAAAAATTAATATATCATCTATATAGATAATGATGAAATTAGAATATGCTGAGAAAATTTTATTCATCATTTCTTGAAATATATTAGGAGTAGTCTTCAAACCAAAGGGTAAAAAAAATTATTCGTATTGACCAAAAAGAATGACAAATGCAGTTTTGTACCTATCTTGTTCTACCACTTGTATCTACCAAAATCTTGATTTTAGATCAAACTTAATGTAAAATTTACTACCATTTATTCTTTGCAATATTTCATCTATTGAATGAATAGGATACTGAATAGGTAAAACATATTTATTAAGAGGAACATAATTTATAACTAATCTCTTTTTACCCCTTATATGCTCTAATCTTTTATTTACATAGAATGCTTCATATGTCCAAGGGCTCTTAGAATCTCTTATCAAACCCTGTTCTTTCAACTATTTAATTTTTTGAAAACATTCTTCCCTAAATGAAGGAAAAATTCTTGAATGATGTGCCTTAAACTTAGGTTCTATTTCTTTACTAGTTTTGTCTTTTACCATTTTCAATTCAATTATACATTCATGTAGTTTTTTACTTTTGAATTCTAAAGGATTTTCAGAACAATAATCTTTTTTAGGCTTTTCAATTATTGGATCAATGCTAGCATGACAAAGATTTACCTTTTATTTATCTATCTGGTGTCAACTAGTTTCTTTGGCATTCCTTTCAATGGAATTCTGCATTCATATCTAGATTTATTGTATAAATAATATTTTTGTGCAAAAATTATTTCATGCGGCTGAATTGTGATAGAGTAGAAATTTACCAAGTTATCTAAACCAATCATCATATCATACATTGGCATTTCATGTTGTACTATCTTAAAATGATAAATAGAGTCACCAAGCATAACAGGGATAACTACGAATAATTCTGAAACCACAGTTTTTGTATTAAAAGTTAATCGATGAAAATCAACTTTCCACATATCAGTAGGAATAGAATGATATCTAGCAAAAAAAATATCAGCACCAGTATCAAGCAAGACATCCAAACTATATGGTTTAAAATCATCCCATTTAATCTAAATTTTACAAACTAGATTATTAGTATTGAATATTGATATATGATGTATATTTGAATTATTATGAGACGTGTCTCCCCCCTCTCAAAATGAGATTCGATCTCATTAGTGACTTGGAGTAGTTCTTCAAAGAGGTGTTCATGTACATCAGCAAGAGATTCTTCTTTGAGAATATCTTGTAATTCAGTTTGAGCTTTGGCTAGAAAGAGTTGAAGCTAAAAAATATGTTTTTTTGGTCAAGTAGCTCTATCATAAGTGTTAGGTTGATAGGCAAATTCAACTGGAGATGTTTTCTAGTGTTTGGACTAAATTCTTTGGACAAAATATCCTTTTGCCTTTTTTTTTAAAGCTAAATGAAGAGAGTATTTTTGCTCAGCGGTTACAATTTGTTGTTGTAAAAACATTCTTTCAGAGATCATATAGGTAGGAGTTTTATCATATCTTTCTTTAAGGAAAGATATTTGTTGAGATAAACTCAAGGCATCTGAAAAAGAAGTAAAAATCATATGAATCTAAAATCCTATGTTACAATCGTAATCAGATGATTCATCTTCTAATTTAGATTCAACTAAATGCATATTTATTTGATTATTAGTTTCATCACTATCAAATGATTCCCACAAAATATTTTATTCATATTGAATTTCATTTTCTTATGATACTAACACATATTCATCTTCATCAATTCCATAACTGTTGAGGGAATTATTTTTTTTATATTCTTTTCTTCTATTAAAACATTATTTAGCATAATGATCACCTTGACAGATGAAACACTTAATAGAGTTCTTTTGATAACCATGTTTCTTTTTTTTATATCCTTTTTGGATCAATTTTTTTTTTCTAGATTTATATCTAGGCTTCCAAGGCTTATTATAAGTAAACTCTTTTCTAGAAGAACATTTGCAAGAATGTGATTTCTTCTTTCTTTTGTACTATTTATATCTATGCACATCCATACAACCAAAATTATCATCTAGAAAATTGTAAAATTGTACACCTATAAATTTATGAAACTTCCATAGTTTCTTTCTATGCCTTTTATCTGCACATAACCTTTCATTAACTGCTTTAATGTTCTCATTTATCCTTCTAAAAGACATCGTTGGAAGATTGTCACCCATAGCAACTTTATATTTAGTAGTAAAATATTCAAGAAATGATTATATATATCTAATCTTGTATGTTGGAATAAAGATTTCTCCAGAATTATAGATTAGATTCTTCATATAACATATATATTCATCTAGCCTAGTCATATCACACGATTGAGCTTTAAGAAACTTTGCTTTGTTTACTTCTTTATCATTTTCAAGTGTTCCAATAAATTCATAAAGCAAAGTCATTACAGAGTGCAGAGATTGGTTTTGGATGAGTGTATATGCTTTCATAAAATATTGTACCACTAGCATCCCATCATTTCTTAATATTTATTATGAACCCATTTTTAATTTATTGACTGACAATAAAAAGATTTTTTTTAATTCCATGAATCTGTACACTAGCCCAAGCTAGCACTGTATGAATTATTTTTTTTCTTTTTTTTGGTGGTTTAAAATTGAATTTCTAGAAGAAAGGTTAAAGATTTAAAGTTTTTATTTGAGAATCTAATAAAGGTTTAGATGTTGAAGACTCTCCTGTCTCAAAGTAACTTTCAGTTTTAGCAAGCTCTATTTTAACCATGCCTACTTGGAAGATCTTATCAAGAGATTTTTTAGGATCAAACAGATTTTTTGATTTAGACTTCATAAATGATGCTCTTTGTAACTTTAAAATATTTTTCTAGGAATGGATATTTTGACTGTAGTCAATATTTTTTGAAACAACTATTTCTGATCGTGGTCGAGAAGATTAGCTTTTATCCTTTATTGAATTTAGGATCTCAAGAATAGCAGATAGGCTAGAACTATGATTTACTATTTTTCTAGCTATACTATCAGAAGCTGAAGATAGTTGTCTGACTTTCTGGTATGCTTCTTCCTATTTTGTCTCAAAAGTAGTCATTTAATTTTTTAAATTTGTTTCAAGAGAACTACACTAATCTAAAGTTGATATTGGCTTTGATTGAAAAACCTTTTTCTCAGTAATCAAATTATCTACCTTATCTTCAACAGATTGTTGTTGTAGTCTAATGTTACTAGACTCATTATCTATTTTTTAAATAAGCTGATTGTGTTGAGTAGTAACATTATCATTCAAAACATTGATTGTTCTAGTAAGTTTTCCTTTCTGATATAACTCAATACTCTTTAACATCTTAAAAATTTGGTCTAGCCTTTACTTTATTTTTAAAACTTTATTATTCAATCATTTAGTTGCAAGATTATTCCAATTTATTAACTTGATTTCGGTAGACTAATCAAGACTTTTGTCAGATGTTTTGAGATAATACATTTGTGCTCTAAATTTTCCATCAGTTGAATATTGATTGAAATCAGCAGACTTTGAGAATCTTTTTTCTATGTATGATTCATCTCCTAATGGAGTTTTCCATATATGACATTCCTCTTCTTTTATAGAAGTTCCTTTCATATTAATTCTTCTAGCTTCAGCAAGTAACTTCTTATTTTTCTCAAGCAATTCTTGAATGGCTAAATCTCTTTTAACGATGTGAATATTGAATTGATTTGGATGACTTATAATTTTTTGACAATCAACATAAAAGTATGAATCTATTTGAAGATCATGGACTTTCTTGAGATGCAAACAATGAGGATTAATTAGAGGCAAGGGTTGTTGCAATTGTATGCTCTACATATGATCTTTCAAGTCATTGTGAGAATCAAATCTGATGATAGATTTGTTTGGAAAATATTTTATAGATGTAACGAGTGATAAAATATTTAATGGGTTTTTGGACAAAGTCTAAGTCTACTATCCACTTTCTGGAAAACTTAAGATCTGACCAAAAAATAGATTTAACAGAAGTTATTTAACTATTTTCTGTTGCTCTACACACCATGTTTTTACCTTGTGTGGGAGTATGCTTGATAGTAGGATGAAAGGTATTAGTTAAGCGATACATGACCTGGTATTTAATAGTAAGAAGATAAGAGCCAGGAATCATATCTAATCCATGGGTTTGGAAAAAAAGCTTCAAGACTTTATTTAAATTTTCTTCTTGATGGATAGCCACTGGGTAACTTGGATATACAGTCGTAAAGATCGAGCCATCATGAAGACAACATTATGTAAATAAGCACTAAAAGTGGTATGTCTATTATCAAGTAAACATCTTAGAATAATGACATTCAGACCTTTTCTAAATAAAGAAAAAACACCAATGGTAATGGCACCAATATGCAAAAACTTATATTTAAACTGAGATTTTAACTGATGGATAGTTTTATCATCAACTATTTGTAAGTGGTATTTATAATCATCATTTTATTTAACCTGGATAACATTTTTAAAAACTTTTATGGAGGTTTTAGCAATAAGATGAAAAAGAGAAAGCTTATCATAAACATCTGTGACCTTAAGAGTTGGAAGTTTCCATTCAGGGTTATGATTTTCTTCATCAAATTCTACAGTTGTTTCATTTGTAGAAAAGAATGAATTAGTAGATATATCAGAAAAAATATAGACATCAGATGTATCTAGAGTTATCTATTTTGATGCATCCATAGTCTTCATGTCATCAGTATTATACATATCCACTATCATGCCTTCCTCACAGCTTTACAAGATCATTCTTTTCTCTATTGTCTGAAGATAATATAGAGAGAGAAGACCAAAATAACAATAGGATAGATATAAATAGCAAGAAATGAAAGTATAATTTTATTAATATATCAAAGAGATTACAAAATCAATATTTTTACAAGACCTGGATATAGCTCATGACTCTGATACCATTAAATGCAGGATCATTGTATTATTCAAGACACAAAGAGTTTACAAAAATTTTAGAACAAATTTAAGAAATAACAAAATTAGGAAAAGTTTTTGATTCATAGGTTATCATAAAAGGGCAAGTGATGAGTATACGCTTATTCCTAACTCTCTATAACATAACTCTTAGTTTAAGATTCCAGACTCAACTCTAGGCATTCGATGCTTATGACACGAAGAACTCTTCATATTTATAAGATGAAATGAGAAGATCGACGGTCGATAAAAAGATGTCAAATTAACAAATAGAAGGTAGGATACCAAAAATCAATGGGTTATGGGCCCACTGTGCACCGTCTAACAAAAAAGACAAACAAGAAATCTATCGACACAGTTGATAGAATACCACCTTTTATAAGTGGTGAGGTCCACAAAACTAAAAGAGGGTTAATGTGCACATATTCACAACTACAGATAGACCCCATAACTAGTCTTTTAGATTAAATTAATCATCATTATTGAATTTATATTCTCTTTGGGGAGAATAGTGGTTATCATCATCAGAATCAAAGTTGGTATGATCCATGTATAATTTTGAAAGAATCTTTAATATGCGATCACCAGGTGTAGGAGGAAACACAACCTGATGACTTATTATAAAAATTTTCCAAGGAGCAGCTAACAGTTGAGCAAGAGCTAAGACAACATGTAGATTAGCTTAGAAATTCTGAACTGAGGATATTTTAAACTCAATCTTGAAAGGTATCCTTAAAGCAATAAATATATTATTTAATTAAATTAGAGGGATACGAACAACAAGATCATCAGAAGCTGTCATAGACATAACATAATCCAAAAATTCAAATAAATAATCTGATATTTCAGAAGATGACCATAAATTTTATGTAGCAGAGTTAAAACTTGGCCAAAAGATAGACCATTGAATTAGGAATTCAAAACTATGCCTGCAAATAAAATTCTTAAAGGGATTATTTATATTAGTAATCCTTGGATTATTAGCTTCATGATATAACATTATTTTAGAACACCATATTTTACCATTAGGTTCTTAAAACTGTGATGTCCATGCCAAATGAGTGTTATTAAACTCGACAGAGGCTTCATAAGATTTTTTGGTGAGGGCATTCATTTCATGAGTTAAATTATTAGTAACAGATGGAGTGGATCTCCATATATGTTGATAAAACTCTTCACACATTTCAGTAATTGTCACTATCATAATTGATCATTTTGAATTATCTGAATTGAATTCTTTGAATATAAAATTAGTAAGACGATTATTTTTTCCAATAATGTGCTCAATGGAGAAGTCAAAATTTAATAGAAAAATTGCTCACTTGGTTAACCTGCTCACAGATATTTTCTTTAGATTATCAGTAGAATGAAGAATACTCATAAATTTATTTAATTCAGATCTAACAATAAATTTTTCTAATCTCACAAAGAACACAAAAGCTTGAATAGCTTTAATAACAGTAAGAATTTCTTTATGAGTAAAGTGATAATTTTTCTGAGCCTATTTAAAAAAATTTGAAACAAATTTGTAGGGCTTCTCTGATCCATCTGACAATCTTTCTTTAAGAATAGCACCTCAATATAAATCTGAAGCATCTATCGCAATGATCTTTAGACCATTACCAGGTAGGACTAGAGGTGGTAAATTTTGACAATTTTGCTTTATCCTTTGAACAACTTTTGTCATCTCATCAGACCATGCTGGAGGATTCTTTGATAATATTTTATTTAAAATAATTATGTCATGTGTAATATTATAATAATATCATGCTATATAATTTACACAACCAAGAAATCTTTATAGCAATTTTTTATCTTTGAACTCATCAAGGAAATTTTTGATATTCTTTAAAACATGTTCTTATCTTGCAACTTTTCCTGATTTTATAGTGACCCCTAAAAACTGAATTTCATCTTTAAAATTATAATTTTTTTCTCAAACAAAACCAAACCATTGTCATACACAATCTGATAGAATTGCTTCAGATGATCGAGATATTCTTTAGGCGATTTTGAAAAAAGTAATATATCATCTATATAGACAATGATAAAATTAGAATATGTTGAGAAAATTTTGTTCATCATTTCTTGAAATAAACTCAGAGCAGTCTTCAAACCAAAGGGTAAGACATTCCATTCATATTGACCAAATGGAGTGATAAATGTAGTTTTGTACCTATCTTGTTCTACCACTTATATATGCTAAAATATTGATTTTAGATCAAACTTACTGTAAACTTTACTACCATTTATTTTTTGCAAGATTTCATTTTTTGAAGGAATAGGATGTTGAACAGGTAAAACATATTTATTAAGAGAAACATAATTTATAACTAGTCTTTTTTTAACCCTTATCTGCTCTGATGTTTTATTTACATATAATGCTTCACATGCCCAAGGGCTATTAGAATTTATTATCAAACCCTGTTCTTTCAACTATTTTATTTCCTGAAAACATTCTTCCTTAAGTGAATGAGACATTCCTGAATGATTTGCCTTAAACTTAGGTTCTATTTCTTTACTAGTTTTGTCTTTTACCATCTTCAATTCAATTTTACATTCATGTAGTTCCCTACTTCTGAATTCTAAAGGATTTTTAGAACAATAATCCTTTTTAAGCTTTACAATTATTAGATTAATGCTAGCATGACAAAGATTTACCTTTTGTTGTATCCATCTGGTGTCAACTGGTTTCTTTGGCATTCTTTTCAATAGAATTTTGCATTCATACCTGGATTTTTTGTACAAAGAATATTTTTGTGCAAGAATTATTTCATGTAGATGAATTATGATAGGGTAGAAAGTTGCCAAGTTATCTGAATCAGTCATCATATCATACATTGGTATTTCATATTGTACTATCTTAAAATGATAAATAAAGTCACCAAGCACAATAGGTATAACTGCAGATAATTCTAAAACCACAATTTTTGTAATGAAAGTTAATTGATGAAAATCAGTTTTCCACATATCAGCAGGAATAGAATGATATCTATCAAGATAAATATCAACACCAATATCAAGCAAGACAAACAAGCTATATGGTTTAAAACCACCCCATTTAATATGACTTTCACAAACTGGATTATTAGTATTGAATACTGATATTTGATGTATATTTAAATTATACACACACACACACACACACACACACACACACACACACACACACACACACACATATATTTTAAGGGGGATAAAACAAAACACTGAATTTTACTATAGATAGAGGTAAACATTTGTAAAATTTAAATGGCATAGATCATGTTGATGGTGATAAACATAGCGTGTGAGATTTTACAATAAAAGAGTTTTGATTTGATTTTGTAGTGAAGCTATGGTGGGTTTTTATGCTTCCACGCAAATGGGAATCACATCAATGATGTTTTCTCTAATGCCAAACTATACTACCTATAATTTCGGTGGAGTCTCGTTTCCTTTAAATTGTACACTTAGATACTATTAGGTATAGTTGTATAATACGTACAAATAAGAACATCCTTATCTTGGCAGAACCAACAATAGTGTGAACTACCTAACAAGTCTTGTTTTAAATAGAATTATGATCACATATTGGCACTTGTTCATTTGTACATCTAACTTCCTGCTCAAATCATGCATCAATTGATAGGTATCACACAACATCAAAATCCATGTGCATTGTAAAGAGCTCACAAACAAAATAGGCTTGATCCCTCAGTACACATTATGTGGCTTGATAATCACTAAATATGAAATCAATAGAAGATGTGAATTTGTAAATCAAAAGATGGACAGGGCAAATCTACTCTACATTAAATGTAACAATTGCTTCCCACATCCCATGTGTTTAACATCCACTCATGCATGGATGAACATATGTCTTTTATATTCAATGATTGCAAATGTCAACTATTATAATGTATATTTCTCCTATAGTTAGTCTCAAGCTCTCTGTTGTATAAAAGAAAGTTATGCATATATTTTAGTTTTATTTTTTTCTCCAAATTTATGTCTTACATGAATTTGAAGTTAGTTTATATTTTTTTATATAAATATTTTTCAATGTTGTTTATATATATATATATATATATATATATATATATATATATATATATATATATATATATATATATATATATTTCAAGCCTTTGGCATAGCTACAAGCATTGATGGATTCGGGGATCAAGTGCGGTCTCATGCTTCATTTAGTAAATAATGAATCCTGCATGGCTCTTTGCGATCCAAACAAATTCAATAATGAACCGATGAATTTTATAAGCACACAAGCAAAGTGAATTGACCAAAATAATGTAGTTGTCAATTGCATTTTAGAGGGTTAACACTTTAATTGGTGTGTTCTTGTTTAAAGGAACATCTAGCCTGCATTGAAGAAGTATGTGCCTTTTAATATTTGAAGCAAACTATAGTATATACATATGTATATTTAATGAATACTTCAATTATTAAACATTATGTATATGATGCAAACATTTATTCTCATGAAAATAATATTTAATTCATAAAGTAAATAGCTACTTTGTTTTTTGCTTGGAAAAAAAAATGGCTTATCTCCTGCCTTTAAATGAATTGAAATCTACTTACTTGTTATAAAATATTTATGCTAGCTTTGAGTCTCCAAGTCATTTTTAACAACATAAACAACTAGTACACTTAATTAGGACCAACTAATATGTTTGGGATTTTCACCTTCTTAGCTTTGATTATTGATGGTTAGCAAATGTGTCATTGAGCAAAAAACATATTCTTCCAATCAATGAGCTCCTTTAAATTTTTACTAAATATTCATGCATTCATTTGATTCACTTTCCAATGATACTTGTCATTTACTTTACACTAATCAATCACTGATTTGATCAAATACAAAGAGAAGAAAAAATATCAACTAAGCCTCAAATGGTTGTATACAATTTTAGTCGTTAAGGGTAAGCCCTCATGGCTAGGGTCAATGGATTTTTGACAAGTAATTTTAATAAATTCATTATTTCAAATTTAAAGATCTTGTTCAAAAGGCATTTGTAGAAAAACTCCAAAGTTCAAGCCATTAATGTGATAGGACGAAGTGTGAATTTGATGCCCTTTATCGTAAGTTTAAGTTATCCAGAACAAATCATGATAGTAGCAAAAATAATAAAGTTAAGAAGCAAATGTTTATCAAGGTTTTACCATAACATCTATTATATATGACTTTATAACACATTGTACCTAAACTTATATTTTGTTTCAATATTATTTAAGTGGAAAAATAATGCTAAATAAAAAAACACGTGAGAAAATAGTTTTTCTTTTTAAAAACATGTGAGCGATTGTACTTGATGATATATAGATAGCTAAATGGGTTAGTTCTAATCAATTTGACAAGATTTTATAACATTGTTATTGCTTCATGCAATTTTTCTTTTATTGCAAAACAAAATACCAACGATATTTTTTTTCTTTTTCTTTAAATTTAAATAGCATTAATTATTGAATCACTTGGATTTTCTCATGGTAGTTGTGAGTTGATGATTTACACATGCTCTACAGAAATAAAGAAGTATCCTAAAATAATATTCACTTATTTTTATCATTGACAACATAAATACAGTAGTCAATAACCAACATTTTTTATTTTCTAATGATATTGTAAATATCTAGTTGAATAGATTCGTTTTCTATGTCAAGCAAGACTACTAGAAAGTTGATGTTGTTTGGATCTTGGCATTCCACTTCTTGATGGTTTAGGCCATATTATATTGTAACCCCACCCCAAAAAAATCAAAATGAAAAGACAAATAAATGACATCACATTAGACTATTTGAAAAAAATCATTAACGTGGATACATACAAATGACAAAAAACACAAGCCTTTGCAACTATTGATGATGCTTTGAAGCAGAAAATATTTTTAGAATTACATCATTTAATTATACTATTCTTGATTGCCTTTTTGACACATTTTAAGTCTTATTGCATTTCTGTTACACATCAAGAATGCTACAAACTAGGATCATTGACTATTTTATGGATTCCTTGAACAATGGTGATGTAGGAGCATTATACTCATATGCACACCAATTAAATCCATGTATATTATATGATTTGCATCAAATACATGAAAAAATCACAAAATTTTATAAAATGAGAGTTTTTGTGAATGAACTTATAGATTAAGGTGACATTGGTCTTCGAGAAAATATGTTTTGTATCCAGTGGTTGTGCAAATGGTTGATCGTAATTGTTTCTATATAGTCTCTAACAAATGAAAAAATTTATTTGCATTTCAACAAAGAAAGTTGCATTCCATTGTATTCAATCTTATTTCTAGACATAACCCTGATCCATGGACATTTTAAATCATTATTTTGAAAAAAATGTGCATCCATAACTTAATTTGCAATACAAAGTTATCAAATATTTGTGAAAAATCTTTCTTTGTATTAGGATGCCATTGTTCATGAAATAGAAACACATGGCATGTATAGAATAAGCACTTTTGGCTCAAATTGTGGTGAAAGTTTATTCGATGTTATTAGTTTGTTAATTGAACATGAAGTCAATGGTCATGCTCTCCATCGATATATGGCCCAGTCTTTTTGCAAAGAAATTATATGGCACATAAAATATACCATGGTTTTAGTAGTCCTGATGATATGACACATAAAATGTCATACCAAAAATGAGAAAAATGGGAGCTTTTTTCACAAGTAAAATGACATTTTGACTTGCATAACTAACATCTTCTTCAAAACTATTAAGTTCATTATGCATGAGGTATCATCTTGTGCTTGGAAATGCATATGCAAAGGTGAATTGAATGGTAAAAATCTCTATGCCAAAGATGTTTGAAACAAATCTAGCATAGTAAAAATCCTAAAATCACCAATAACTTGTAGAATTTTCAAAAGAATTTGAATATCACCTGATTATTTTGAAAATTCAAGAAAAATATTTTTATAATGATTAGGCAATTAGGCCCACCAACTTTTTTTGTTACATTAACAATTGTTGAGCATTGTGGAGAGCCTCTATGTCATGTATTGTTAAAATCGTCTCCTACAACCAATAATAAACACAATAAGACAATTGAAGAAGATAACATTGACACAATGATACGGAGAAACCCTATTTTCTGTAGTCGTTATTTTAACTATAGATCCAATCATTCAAAAATTTGATGTTATAAAATAAATAATTATTTGGAAAGGTTTTGTATTATTTTTTTGTGATTGAATTTCAAAATAGAGGAAATGAGCACTTACATTTGACACACTTTGGATACATGATGCACCTATATATAGAAATTGCTCCAACATTGAAATCAAAATTTTTGTAGACAAATACATATATTGTGATTCGACATTACTTGATGGTGATTTGGATAGAATGCAAACACATCATCATACAAGCACATGCAAAAATTATATATATTCTCATCACATATTCAATTTTCCATTGCCTCCAATGCAGAAAACCCCAATATTAGAGCCATTGGACGGAAGCAACGAGCTTCTCAAAGAAAATGCTACAATAATTTTTTCTCAACTTGAGCAAAAAATTATAACAAAAACATAGCATTCCAAATGTTTATGCAAGAAGCAAATTTGTCTGAAATATAATACATATTTTCATTATAATCTTGTATTTAACAACCTATTATAATACCAAAAATGCATCCATCGAATACTTAGAGAAATGGATTTGCAAAAGAGGTCTCAACATTATGGTATGCTAACATAGATGCACAATTCATTCTTGATGCATATGTTGTCGAAACATATTGTTGTTTGTATATGACAAAGTTTGATCTTACACTGATAAATGTGTTTCAGAAAGTGCATGTTGAATCTGCTCATAGTAATGATAATAAACTACATGCCATAATAAAATTAGGAAATACCCTTTTACAACACCAACAAATGTTTAGTCACCAAGTTGTTCACATTGTGTTGTCATTGCCTTTACATCATAGTTCATGGGAAATATTTTTCATAAACACATCACCGTAGGAAAAAAGAACTTACATTTTGAAGAGTCTAAAACTATTATCACAAGAACCAAACACTTCAAAAGACATAATATGTGTCTCTCCTATATAAAAATATGTTGCAAGGCCAATGCATTTAGAACATATATGCTTGGTTGAATATGTGGCATATTACCTAGGAAAATCTACAAATAACAAAAAATGAAAAAAATATACATCATCTGACATATTAGATACAATATCGACATAGATCCTAAAAATATTATAGAGAAAAAATGATTTTGTTTATACCCTATCGTGACAATGAAGAGATGTTGAAAAAATTCAACACATGGGTTGATGTAGACCTTGCTCATAAGACACAAATAACATGAATTGAAACCATGTTTATTGCAGAGTCCATAACAAAATGGGGTAATGTTGACATTGTTGCAAAGAATCTAGACATTATTTTTGCCACACTATTTGTTATTGTTAATAATAAAGAAAATAATCAAATCCAAAACAACGTCGATGTATATGACATAGCCTTTGATTTGCATTACATAAGAAATCACAAACTACTCAATAATCAACATTTGAAAATGTTTCAAACAACCAAGCAACCTCTTTTAGTAAGCAAAGAAGAATACTTAAACTTAAGAAAACAACTGAATAAAGAGAAACAAGCTATTGTCAAAGACATTACAACAAAAAAAGCACTAGCACCAAACACCCCAATCTATTTGTTTTTAATAGGAGGAGCTGACATAAGAAAAACATTCACTGTAAAACTGATATATCAAATTTAGCATGAATCTATTACAAACAACTTGAAAATGATCCTTTGAAAATAAAAGGTTTGATTATTTCATACACTAACAAAATAACACATAATGAAAATGGTCTAATCGCACATTCTATTTTTTAATTTTCATATACATTTGCATGGATGATGCCATTGGATTTAAACACTTTGGATACCTTAAGCAAACCCTATTAACAATTACGTGTGTTGCTTATCAATGAAATATCTTTACTAGGAAGTCATATTGTTTGTAATATTGACAAAAGACTTTGACAAATCATGCATACACACACAAAACCATTTGCAAACATTGACATTATATTCATTGTGGACTTTTACCAGACATAGCCTATTCGAGATAGGTGGGTTTTTGAATAGCCATTATTGCACAGAGAAACAACTCCATAAATTTTTTGGCTTGAAAATGTAAAGTGTTTTCAAGTCTAACAAGTCATTTGACAAATTGACATTCAATTTGTTTCAATTTTAAAACACCTCAAAACTTCTCAACAGACTATATTAGATATTGAATGCTTAAATAACGCGTCATAGATCTCCTCTTTATGACCCAACATTTTCATACTTGTTTCATAAGAATGATGATGTCAAAAAACATAATGCCAAAATGCTTTCCCTCCCTAGGGAACAAACTTATACATTGAATGCTATTGACAAAATAGTGAATTTTATTGATGAAATCGTTCCAAAAAATCAAAAGAATTACTTGCTTGACACAATTATTTTGAAATGGAACATATTGGTTGAATTGATTTGCTATGATATACAAGATGGATTAGTAAATGGTGCTGATGGAATTATCTAATATTATACACCCGAATAACTAGACATAATTTTGATACAATTTAATGACATTAAAACTAGAGCACTCTAATGGAAAAAATGCAGAGTTTTTATAATGACCAAAATTATGAAAACTAGACTCCAATAACAAAAAAATTCAAGGAAATATTACATTAATAAACCAATAGCCACCATGCATGAATAGTTTCCAATACAAATAACATGTAGCCAAATAATACATAGATCACAAAGGCTTACAATGAATGCAAATAACATTTGATCGTGTTGGTGTCAAGTGCCACGACCTTGTCTATACTACACTCTCATGAGTAAAAACCATTAAATTATTTTATTTTGTCAATAATTTAGAACTTAAGAGCTTTATCATATCTAATAAAGTAAATGCTAAGATGTAGAGACTACAAACTTCTGCACAGTGGCTACCACTTTTTTCAATTGCCACTAAAACATATAATAGTCTCACTATTTTTTCGTTGAATACATAGAGTTTGCAATTGCATATAGAAGTCGTAACATGTTACTATGAACTTATGAATGCAAACATTCTATGTTTCCAAGAAACAAGAATTGTGCAAATAAAAAATGCATCTATTCTTACACAAAACTTCCATTGTCACTCATCAATGAACCTGCAAGGAATAATGTCATGTTTTAGAAAAAATATTGAGTGGAAAAATAGCAAGGTGTTTGTTATACCAAACATGGAGACTATAACACATGATATATCATATTTAGATACACCAATACAAATAATTAATATACACTTAGTCCCAAATGCTCCAATGATTGATGTATTGGTATTTATATAAACAATAACTACTACTTTACCACCTGATACCAAGATCATATTTGTTGGTGATTTTAATATTGACATGCTTCAGCAAACAACATCCCGACAATAATGTTTTAACACAATGCATGGACATGGTTACTCTTTAATATCAAACTTGTTAACAACAAATGCAAGTACTTTAATAGATCATTTTTGGACAAATATAAATATCCAAAATATTCAATTTAGCATTTTCAATGCCTATTGGATAGACCATTATCCAAGTTGCCTTCAACTTACTATGTAACACTACAATAACAATTACTTTGTATAAATATAAAACTTGCTTTGTACCTTACATAATGGCATTGACATGCAACAAATGTGCATGGAAAATAGAATTTGCAAATCCCAATAATCAATAACAAATACAAAAATAAAAATAAAAATGTCCAAACAAAATGGTACTTGACGCCACTTATATCATGCATAATTTTATTGTATTTGTATTTCCATGCAATCAAAAGGTGTTTATACAATTGAAAAACCCTTGCAGGAAACTAGACATGGATCTAACCAAACACATTGATCAAGAAACAAAAGTGGCACAATAAAAATGCCAAACGGTAATACTTTATTTCCAATCATCACAAGTTATTTTCCCATGCTCTCAACTCTTTTATGTTGCTATTTGTTGGTTAATAATTTCACAAATAGAATATCCCCATGCCCTTGTCATAATCCAGACATAAATCTAAATATGGAAGCAGAAAAATACAAATGTCAATGAATAGAAATAGACCGCTTATATTATGCATTCTTATTTTGTCTTTTTTTCCCTTGCAATCAAAAGATGTGTATGAGTTGTAAAAAAATGATTGTATGAAAGTAGATATAGATCTAGCCAAATACATCGACCAAGAAATAGAAATAGCATAAAAGAAAGTGTCAAAATTTTATTTCCTGTTATGTCAAGTTATTATATTTTCTCACTCAAATTTTTTTTCTTGCATTTTTTGCTCGTTAACAATGTCAAAATATAAGATTTTGATAGCCTTGTCGCAATGCAGACAAAAAATAGACATGGGAATAGAAGAAAATAACCAACAAATAGAAACAAAGCAACAAATACCACGAAATGGTATTTTTTTTGTTTTCCCAACTTGTTGTAGGAAACTGTCATCCATAGAAAATAGTTTTTTATTTTTTTCCATGTAACTTGTAATTTATTTTCACTTTTACAATTCAAAGAAATAAAAAAATGTCCATATATGCTAATATAAAGTATTTGTATTCATACTTTGCAATTCAAAACTAGTGTTATAACACAAATGCAGGCCAAGACATGCCAATTTTCATTATTGACCTCTCAACAAAAAGATGTGGCAATGTTTATAAAGGTGATGCATTAGTTGTTTATGGTCATGGTTTCATAAAGAACCCAAATTTTCCATTAGACATGGAAATAGTGCATGCAAATCTCATTGACAAATTTAGCCAATTAACAATAACTATCAACATCAACAATAAACTAATTGACAAATTCTTATCACAGTTTTCACCTGGTGATAGTATCTACATCACAGAGTTTTCCATAAAAAATAAAAACCAATATGAAATAGGTGATGTTGAATTTTGTCTTGTATTAAACACAGACACAATTATGGAAAACATAGCAATAGTATGTAAGGAATGCAAACTTATTCTAGATATCATGATACATGATCTTGTAGAATTAAATAGTACATGTGTAGTGGGTTCATTAGCTGCCATCGTAGTTGGATATCAAAAATGACACAATCAATATGAGTTTTGTCTCAAAGATGGTGAAGCTGAACAAAACATGGCAATCGTAACTACTAATGCTCAAACATTGTACTTCTTATTCTTCATCTTTTGAAATGTTATTTTCTTTGTCTAAACATATACATATGCATGTTGTTTTCCAAAACACTAACATTTAACAATTTCTTTGCAGTTTGTAATAAATGACAACTACAAACATCTATATCCTCACCTCTAGACAAATACTGTCAACAACAAATACATCAATAATGTTATTCAAGAACATTGTCAGGAATGGTAGCAAAGGCACTCACTTGCTTCATTTAGGGCAGTCCACATTTGTGGATATATTAAATGACAAATATAGAAAAGCTCATTTCAAAAGTTCAGTAAAAATAAATATCGAGGCCATTATTTATACTTGAATCATTGCTTTACTGACAAGGAAAAAATATATTCTAAAAAATAATAGAATCTCAAAACTCTCACAAGATGACAATTTGCAATTTTGATTTGCAGGCTAAAGGCTTGTTAAAGGCAAAAAATGTTTATGCATCGCCTTTCCATCCATTCTGCAATAATTGCAAGCACTTGATAGTGGCTAACATTCCTTTAACAAACAATCATACATATTGCACGAATTGTCAATAGAAACAAATTTATTCATACCATCATTCACTTCAGTGCATCATACAGATAGAAAATAAACAAATAGATTGCATCTTGAATCAAACACACCTGAATGAAAACCTCCCATAACTAATTAAAATATCCATTGATGAATACAAACAAGACATACCAGTTGCTACA
Source organism: Torreya grandis (assembly GCA_037957365.1). Taxonomy (NCBI): domain Eukaryota; kingdom Viridiplantae; phylum Streptophyta; class Pinopsida; order Cupressales; family Taxaceae; genus Torreya; species Torreya grandis. The sequence goes on along the minus strand of JARHVA010000007.1, from coordinate 6,003,755 downwards.
TTTTTGTTTTGATGATTCAAACTAAATGGTAACTTCACACTTGCCACAAACAATGTCATCATATATATCAACAAGTACTACTTGCTTCTTTAGTTTTGGAAATAATTATTGAAGTTGCTTTTGTCCAAATATTGACAACATGAAGAAAAAAGAATACAAGTTTATTGCTTGAATCAATTGCAATATTAAATTTTATTATAGTCAACCACTAAGTTAGTTGCTAGATATTTGTAGTAGTGTTTTTTTGTTTTTGTTTTAACTTTTAGCTAACTTCCCATGCTAATAGAAACCGATGCCTTCCTTACATTTTTACTTTTCTATAGGCTACCAATTAACTGAATATATATAACCTCGTACATCTAACATCATAAACTGTAGCATGCATGATTAAGGGCACAACCTTAGAAAATATGTCCCTAATTCTAAAAGTGGAAAGGACAACACTTATATACATATTTTGTTACATTCGACTTAGTTTTTGGTCTATAATTTCTATGCTAATTTGTCGTGCTTTACAAACCTGCATATGACATTTATTATTGATACCCAAATGATGTCTGAAATGGAACTTGAATTAAATTTAGCTATTTTTGTCTTTATATGACAATCAATAATATTTTCAAGAAAAAACAATCACGTAATTTATTTGCATTATTTTCTAAAGATAGAAATCAAATGTCTTCCCTATTTTGCACATTTGACAAAAGCTTAAATGCTTAGCTTTCAAAATAAATTCATATGTTTTATTTGCAAGCAAGTGTAATATATTATTACGTTCATTTTTTGTTATAGTTTATGCACACATTTTTGTTCCTTAATCTTGTTTTATCTCGGCCCATGCTATGCAATTTGATCAAAACTACTATTGTGCATTTTTTGTTTCTACTCATTAAGTTTTTCAACCACCTCATGCACAAATAACTTATTGATTTCTTCTTCCATTGTCCCAAGGAAATATTCTTATGCTACATTATAATGTTTATTGCATCATTTTGAAATGATAATGTTTTTTATAAACATATCATTAGACCATCTTCAGATTGCTTAAGCACATTTTTTATTGGTTTAGTCTTTGATATCAATTTTGTTCAATTACAAAGTTTGAATGCTCTAAAAATATTTGGATCTATAATCATGTCACTGTTTATGCTTTGATTAAGTTTGGACTTTTTATTTTTAGTGATCTCAACATTTTATCATTGACTTTAAGCACAAGCTACATTGAGAAGAAACTACATCTTATCATTGCCTTTAAGCACACGCTACATTGAGAAGGCTTAGTTTCTGCAATTAACTAGACCTTTAACTTGCATTTATTTCATAATTTTTTTGCACTTTATTCAAATTTTAATAAAATTGAAATAATATGCATCTGCCACATTGAATTTTCTATTTGAATTTGAATTTACTTTGTTGTTGCATTCTGCTATAATTTTAATTTCATTGACATGATTCAATTTTTCCTCTATAATAGCCTCTAAGTAGTTTTTTTAGATTCAATTATGCATTAAAAAATTAATACATTTTTTAGACACTTTACAAGCATGTAACTAGCATGGATTTTGAAAATAGATAAATATAACATCTATTTACAAATATCCTCTCATTTGTGAGATACACAACAAATCAAGATCTTTTCTAGTCACAAAGACTCTCTTATACATACAATACATATTATAACCACAAATATTAATGCTGCTAAGTTCTTACTAGCCAAAGGAAGAGAATTCCTCAAGCTTTAACAACCACTAGTATAAAACAAGAACAAGTTGCAAGTAAACTTAACATCACAAACAATCGATGACATCTGAACGTAGAAAATAATGAAGGACATACATGAGGAGGCTAGGGATTATTATCTAAGACATAGTACTTAGGGAATTGAGATAGCCCAATGCAAAAACTAAGATCAACTAGGCCAATAAAATGACTCTAGAGTCTCATGAATAGGAGTATGCGAGCATTCATGTTGAGAAACACACAAACAAGCCCTAAAATAAGAGAGATAACATTGGTGTTGGAAAAGATCTTTTTGTATCTAAAAGTTAATTTACAGATGACAAGACTTGAAGAGAAGTAAAATAGGGTCAAGCATTAGAGGTGAGACTTGAGAAGATGAAGATGCATTAGAGGAGGAAGTGCAAATGCGAGCTAACTAGTGCAAAAGAGATATGCCACCATTGGCAACACCTTATAGGTGTCATATTCAAGAAATCACCAAAGCAAGTATTATAATCTAACTGAAAGATTGTAATTGATCGATACTAAATGGAAGGGGATTGCCATTGATGGTATTAATATACTCATGAAATGATTTCATTTTGAAGCTTGTCGATGAAAATGTAAAATGAACAAATCTAGGAATTTAGGCCAATTCAAAATTTTTGAGAGTCATTTAAAGACTAATCAAAATCTCAAATGTTTGTGACACTTCTAAAGGAGGTGATCCATGATTAATAATATTTATTTCACATATACATTCCCAGCTAATAATCCTTCCACAATAATTATGTCTTATACTTTAATCGATGTGTTGAATCAATAATCAATATTTTATGCCCCTAGCCTGACACCTGAACTTACTCCAACTCCCAAAATGATGCCTACAAAAGAGCTTTATATTGTTGTTTGGGCTTAAACTAACAATTGCCCCAATGGTGCATGGAACACCGAAAAAGATGTATTTTTTCCTGAGTATGGTGTTTTCTTATGTCACTAAAGTTGATTCAATTTTTGACATGTTAATTAACCAAAAAAAGAATCCAATAATTAAAATTTAAATCATCTATGACAAACATGGAAAGGGTCGAGTATTTGTAAATTTAGACAAATTTTATATGGAAACTTGACCAGCCCTTTTTATTCCTTTTGGTAAAAGAGATGGTGTCGGCAAGGCAAAATATAACTATGACAATATTTTATTAGTAAAATGAATTAACAATTCATATTACCATTAAAATGCTAAGTCAAATAAAAGATCAAACCTAAAATTTGCCAAATGAGAGACTAAAAGTAGTATGGTAGAAAATACCCCTATACATGACAAACTGAGAAGGTATTAATTCCATTCTAATTCATTTTACTAGACTTTTAGAAAAAATCATCTCAATAGTAGAAAATAGAACCATTCTCCAATCATTATAACCCCTTCAAAGAGTTTAATGTAAACTAATCTCCTTGTGAGGAAGTATAATAACAAATAGCTCATTTCACCTCCAAAGGTTTGTTGTATGCATTTTTTATACTAGAAACACATACAAAATTCTTCAAGATCAACAACAAACATTTAATTTACGTTATCATGTATATTACAAGATTAAAAAATTAGTAACTTCATTTTGTACCCAACTACAAGAGAATGGGAGAATAAATCTCAAGGATAGAAGAGTAATTTTGCAGAAAAATAGGGAAACTTTTTAAAGTTTCTTAAAAAACATGTATATTATAACTCTCAAGCATATACTACTAAATGGCTTCAAATGATGTAGAAGTAACTGACATAATTAAAAACATCTATGGCTTAGCATAATGCTATTAAACAAAAACAATTGTTTTCATATGAATTTGAATACACCCAGTCCTTTCTTGTCACCATAATTCACATGCATCTGGGTGATTACATCAACTTCATGACAAGCAAGTAAAATAATTATTCCAATGAGATCAACATCAATAATACCATTATCAAAAAATATCATATGCTAGTGAAGCAAAAGTAATAAAACACAAAGTACATGATAAATACACACCTATTGGCTATACAAAACCTAGAAGGTACAACAACAATAAACATATTAAATACAACATGACAAATGCATCACAGTCAATCAACACATATAATCATAAACTTAATACCGAGTTCTACAAGTAAAGCATGAACCATGCCAAGTTGAAAACAAGCTTCCTTTTGCATCCACTAGGAACCTTCCCTCATATTTCAGATGCTTGGAGCAAGAATATTGAAAGTGTCGCACATGTTCTAATAATAATAACAATAGTTGAAAGACACAACCATCCATGTACACATGAACTTATGATAAACATAAAACAAAATAAATTTATCATCTTAGGCAAATTATACTAAGATATGCTTTATTGAATCAAACACCTTGAATCGACTATAAAGCCAAGAAAGTAAACACAAATTTAAATTTTTTCCTCACTCTTGTCACGTTAGTAAAACAAAATAGATAATGTGAGAGACAATGCAACAACCATTAATTATGTTTGTAAGTCATTTTACCCCTGAATGCAGAAGATAATTTATTTATGATAATAAAAAACTAATTTGCCATAAACCAGTGAATCCAAATTTTTGATGTAGACAAACCTCTATTTTTAGCAAATTAAAAACTCAACAACTTGATATAATAATTAAGCACAACAAAATTAAAAGAATGAACAACTATAATATACAAGAAATACGCTTCTTTTATTCATCAAAATGAGAATTTGTACATATAGGTTTTTGAGCAAAGGTTAGAATCAATGCTCAACTATGAAAGCAAGACTCTAAAAAGAATATCTAAGGTTAATAACAACTATGAATAAGTACTTAATTAAGGAAGAATGCGATCGAGACAACTATCAATTTTAAAAAGTTGTGAAAAAGAAGGATTTGCCTTGCTAAAGGCCTTCAAAAGGCCCCTAATGGTATAAGGCAAGAAAATAAGTATAAATAAAAAGGGTTAATAAGCAATTTAAAACCCTAACTAAGATTATCACCTTGAGTTAGTAGGGAAGTCAAGGCATAAAATGATGAATGGGTACACATTTTAGGATTAATTCAATATAGATAATTTTTTAAAAAGTAGCAGCATTTAGAATCAATTGATCTACCTAGCATTTCATCATGTTAGAAATATTGTCATTGATGTCAAAGGTCTATCATTGGTGATAAAGGCCCCATAGCATTTATTGTCTAAAGGTGTTTTTAATGTTCATATTTTGGTTAAAATGTGTTAATATTTATTTAATATTAATGAATGTATTTTTGGTTGCATAAAAGTCAAAAGAGGGCCCATGGAGAAGTCAAAGAGTCACAGGGTAAAGACAAAAGAGGAATGGGACACATTTTCTCATGAAGAGTCATCTTGAGGAATTCCAAGAGTCACCAGGTGAAGACAAAAGAGGGTATGGTGCATTTTTCTATGAAGAGTCACCTTAAGGAATTCGAAAGGTCACCAAGATAAAGTCAAAAGAGGAAAGGACGCATTTGCTTATGAAGGGTCACCATGTGGCTTTCTAAATACAAATATTCGAAGGGTCATGCAAGTTTGGCACCATTTTCCATGAGGAGTGAAGAGTCACAAAGGATGAATGCCAAAGGTCATTTGGAAAGCTATAAATAAAGGCTTGGGTAGCCATTTGTAATATGCAAGAGAGTGCATGGTTTGTAATTGTTTTATATAAGAAAAGAGGAGAGAATAGAAAAAGATATTATAGAGTTCTATAATTTGTTGAAAAAGCAACATTGAGAGATAGTTGTGTTTTATACACAAGAGGGGTTGGTGCTCCTATGGGTTGCTACTCACAAATCTTTGCAAGGGTTTGGTGCTCATGTGGGTTGGTGCTCACAAATAGTTATTGTGTTGGTGCTCAACAAAGGGGTTGGTGCTCCTGCAAGTTGGTTCTTGTGAACTTTGTAATTTAAGTCGGTGCTCATTCTTATACTTGAGATTGTTCTCCATGATTTTTCCCACATTGAGTTTCCATATAAAAATTTGGTATATCTCTCTCTCTCTTATGTGGTGTAAGTTGTTTCAGTTTTATTGCATATCTTGAAAGTTTGGTTAAGTGGAGTTTGATTTATAAAAGATTTATAAGATATATAATACACTGATTCACCCCCCCTCTCAATATATTATGTGCTTAACAATTGGTATCAGAGCAGGTTCCTTTGGAAAGAGTTTTATAACTTGAAGGTAGATCAGGGAAAGCATGATGGCTGGATCACATGAAAGTTTTTCTACAAATAAGGCACTTTTGTTTGATGGGACAAATCATACTTTTTGAAGCATAAAGATGAAGACTTATTTGATATCTCCTGGATTTGACATTTGGCAAACAATTGTGGAGGAATATGAAGAGCCATAGACACTTGTGACTACTTCAACAGAAAAGAAGGTAAGTGAAAATAATGCTAAAGATTTAAATGCTATTTTATGTGGTTTATGTGAATCAAAATTTGTTAAAGTTATGCAATAAAAATCTACTCATGAGACTTGGGTAAATATTGAAAATATTTACAAAGGTGGTTGAAAGGTTCAGTAAGCTAAGCTCCAAAACTTTTAGAAGACAGCTTGAGATTTTGAAAATGGAAGAGAAAGAAAATATAGCAAGTTATCTTTTGTGGGTTGATCAAATAATTAATCATATTCAAGGCCTTATAGAAAAGTTATAAGAATCAACAGTGGTACAAAAAGTTTTGAAATCTCTACCAATGAGATATGATGCAAAGGTTTCAACAATCGAGGAGATGAAAGATCTAGCCAAGCTAAAGATGGATGAACTACATGGTATTCTTACGGCATATGAGATGCGGACTAAATAAGAGAAACCCTCACAGAGGTAATTTAATTTCAAGACATCAAAGAAAGACAAAGCTAAGATTCAAGAATCAAGTGACAACTTGAGCAATGATGAATATAACAATGGAGCTCTATTCATCTGCAACTAAAAAAGGGCATAGGTAAATATCAATGAAAATTACCTTTTAAATGTTTTAATTGTGAAAAGATTGGACATTTTGTAGCTAAGTGCCCAGATAAGAGTAATGGTGACAATGAATAAGGAAGGTCTATATACAAGAAGAATTTTAAAAGCAAATTCAAGAAGGGATTCGATAAAAAGAGTTTATACTCTAAACATCCTAGCTTAGTCGAAGACAGTGGAGTCAGTGATTCACATGAAGAAAATATTATATTCATGACCATACATGAAGATGCCTCCACAAGTAAAAGTACAGATGATCAAGAAGAAGAACAAGATGAAGTTGAAGTGAATCTGTAAGGATAACTCATTTGTGCCTTAGAAGAATTACAAGCTCTTGAGAAGAAGAATCATAGATTGAAGCATGAAATCAAGAAAAATGAAAAGGAGTCAAAAGAAATAATTGAAGATCTATAAGCACACATTGAAGAAGCCAAAAAGATTGAAGAAGATCTAACATATCAGTTATAAAAATTAAGTGAAGAATGTGAAAGGTATGTTGTTGAAATTACCTTTTTAAAAGTAGATCTTGAGAAAAAAATAAAGCAATCAATGACAGAGTAGCCAATGATTCAAAATATAAGAATAACATTAATATGTTAAATAAGATATTAGAAAGTCAAAGATTAATGTTTAATAAGAAAGGTATCATATTTGAAAAAGAGAAAGAGGATGCCACTACTTTCACAGACAAAGTTAACATAGAAAAAAGAAAGAGTTATGTTGAAGCTCTTACAAAAGAGAAAATAAAAAAGGAAGAAGTTAAGAATATAGAGGACATATCAAACAAAAAAGATTGGAAGGAACAGAGCTACAAAAGATAATCAGGTCAGAGGTACACAAACAAGTTCTATTTTTATAGCTACTATTTTTATTGTAATGGATATGGTCATAAAAAAATAGAATGTTGGAAAAGGGCTAACAATTTCAAAAATAAAGAGAAGGAAACTCATACAGAGTCAAACAGAAGCCATAACTCTTTTGCTCCTCTATCAAGTTTTAATGAAGACGCCATAATATGTTACCAGTGTAATAACTTCAGACAGCCAAAAACTGTAGAAGTGTGTTCAAGTTAGTTAAAAAGGAATGGAGTTTCAAGGCTCCATTCATCAAGAATAAAGTTTAGATAGGTTCATGGTAGAAGAAACAACCTGAAAAGTCTATGTTGGTTTAGATAGATTTGCATATAAGAAATAAATAAAATCCATGGTTCATTGACATTGGATGTTCAAGGCACATGACATGAGACACGAGCAAGTTCATAACCCTGAAGAAGATCAATGGTGGCATAATAAAATTTGGAGACAATACTATTGCTAGAATTTTTAGAAAAGGTACACTAAGTTTGGATAATGGTAGAACTAAGACTAAAAATGTTTTGTATGTAGAAGGTCTTAAGCATAATCTTTTGAGTGTAAGTCAAACGTGTGATTATAGACACACACTAAAGTTTTATGTAGAAGGTTGTGAAATTAGGTGAAAAGATTCAAATGTTTTATTATAGATGCTCAGAGGACATGCAACAATTTGTATATGTTATCAAATATCAAAGGTCAAAAATGTTATTTGAGTCAAGTTGAGGAAAGTTGTCTATGGCACAAGAGAATAAGACACATAAATTATGACAATCTTGTCAACACCAGCAAGAAGTAAGCAGTTAGAGATCTTTCAAATATTACAAATCCCTCTAACACGCTTTATGAACCATGTCAGCATGAGAAGTAGGTCAAAAGATGATTTAAGACAAAAGAATACTCGACCACTTAGATGTTAGAGCTTGTTTACACTAGTTTATATGGACCTATGAGAACTCAAAGTACTCAAGGTGAGAAATATTTCATGTTGCTTATTGATGATTTTATATGTATGACTTGGATAATGTTTTTGAAGAAAAAATTAGAAGCTTTCAACTACTTCAAAGCATTCAAGGCTTTTATTGAGAATGAAACTAATTTAAAGATTAAGTGCCTGAGATCAAATCAATGAGGAGAATTCATGTCAGATGAGTTTATTGAGTATTTTGAAGACCATGGGATAAAGAGACATTATTCAATAGCTAGAACTCCATAGCAAAATGGAGTAGTTGAGCAAAAAAATAAAACAATTCAAGAGATGACAAGGACAATGCTAAATGAATCCAAAATACTAGATAAATATTAGAGAGAGGCAGTAGGTACAACAGTGTGCATTCATAATAGAGTGTTGTTGAGAGTCAATAGTAAAAATACTCCCTATGAGCTATGAAAAGACAAACCAACTATAGTTGATTACTTCAGAGTTTTTGGCAGCATATATTTCATAAAAAGAATCAATAAAAAAATGGGTAAGTTTGAATCTAGAACATATGAAAGTATATTTCTTAGATATTCTAGAAAAAGTAAAACTTATAAATGTCATAACAAAAGAACTAAGAAGATTATTGAAAGTGTAAATGTTATGATAGATGAAAATATAACACAAAGAGCCAGTGATCCAATAGACACTCTTGAAATTATTGAAGAAGAAGATTTTGAAGAGTCAGATGAAGATGAGAAGGAAAAGCAAAAGGACACCAAGACCCCATCCAAATATGTTCTGAGAAACTATAATAAGAGTGACATCATTGAGAACATAAATGAAGGAGTTCACACCAGAAAGATGATGGTAAGTGAATTTGAGCAAGTAAATTTTTCTTTGTTATCCAAAATTTAGCGTATAAATTTTTCAAAAGCTAGACATGATGAACATTAGGTTAAGGCAATGGATGAAGAATTAAATTAGATAGAAAAAAATGATACTTGAGAATTAGTGCCTAGACCAAAAGATCAAAATGCGATAGAAACAAAATGGGTATACAAAAATAATTTGAATAAAGATGGTGAAGTTACAAGGAATAAAGCAAGGTTAGTATGTAAAGGATATGCTCATATTGAGGGTATAGATTTTGAAGAAAATTTTGCACCAATGGCAATGCTAGAGGCTATTAGAATGTTTCTTGCATGTGTAGTGTTTAAAAATTTCAAAGTGTTTCAGATGGATGTCAAGTCTGCCTTCCTGAATGAAAATTTAAAAGAAAAGGTCTATATTGAGCAGCCCGAGGGATTTATTCTCTCAAATGATAGTAGCCATGTATGAAAATTGAAGAAAGCATTGTATGGATTGAAATAAGCTCCTAGAGCTTAGTATGTAAGAATTGATAAGTACCTACAAGATCAAGGTTTCAAGAAAGGTTTTGTTGATAGTAATCTCTAATCCAAAAAAGAAGGTGAGCATCAGTTGATTGTTGTGGTATATGTTGATGACATAATATTTGGAGGTAGCATTGAAAGAATGATAAACTATTTTTCAATAATATGCAAAAAGAATTTGAGATGTCTATGTTTGGAGAATTGTCATTTTTGTCAAGGTTGCAAATATTTCAGTCAGATAAAGGAATTTTCATATCTCAAAGTAAATATGCCAAAGAAATATTGAAAAAAATTGGTTTTGAGGATTGTGCACCAATTGGCACACCCATGTGTATATGGAACAAGGTGAGTAAGGACGAAGATTAGATTCACTTATTACAGATCAATCTTTATATAGATCTATGATTGATAGTCTTTTATATTTTACAACATCAAGGTCAGACATCATGCATGTAGTAGGCATGGTTGCGAGATATCAGGTAGCCCCGAAGGAAAGTCATGTTCAGTTGGTGAAGAGAATATTCATATATGTCAAAGGGACATTAGATTATGGATTATGGTATTCTACATTCAAAGATTTCACTTTGGTTGCTTATAAAAATTTATATTGGGCAGATTGCTTGGATGATAGAAAGAGTACAAGTGGAGGAGCTTTCTTTCTTGGTGATAGCTTAGTATCATGGTTAAACAAAAAGCAAAATTCAGTATCACTTTCTACAACTGAAGTAGAATATATTACAACGGTATTGTGTTGTACTCAAGTGCTTTGGATGAAGCAAACTTTGGAAGATATCAAGGTAAAATATGATGAACCTATTTCTATTTTTTTGTGACAACACAAGTGTTATTATATTTCTAAGAATCTAGCGATGCATTCAAGAACAAAACATATTCTTATCAGATATCACTTCTTGAGAGAGCAGGTTGTAGATCAACATGTTAAAATGGAATATATCAGTACTATAGAATAGATTATAGATATTTTCACAAAGGCACTACCAAAAGACACATTCGAGTATCTACGAGAGAAGTTGGGAGTAATTTCTTTTACTTCCTACCATTGAAAATCAACATCATTTGAGGGGGAGATAAGTGTTAGTTCCAAGATAAGCCCTTTTCTATTGATGTCAAAGGGGGAGAATAACATAAATAGGTACAAGGATAGGTGCAGAACTAGGTACAGGGAATAGGTACAAGATGCTATAATAAGGGGGAGTTACTGTATATTTTTTAGATGGCAATATGTGTAGGTTGGCATGTACAATATAAGTTTCAAGATGTGGCAGTTTCAGTTTGAGGTTGCCATCAATGACAAAGGGGGAGATTGTTGGAAATATTATCATTGATGTCAAAGGTCTAGCATTGGTGATAAAGGCCCCATAGCATTTATTGTCTAAAGGTGTTTTTAATGTTCATATTTTAGTTAAAATGTGTTGATATTTATTTAATATTAGTGAATATATTTTTGATTGCATAAAGTCAAAAGAGGGCCCATGGAGAAGTCAAAGAGTCATGGGGTAAAGACAAAAGAGGAATGGGACGCATTTTCTCTTGAAGAGTCACCTTGAGGAATTCCAATAGTCACCAAGTGAAGATAAAAGAGGGTATGGCACATTTTTCTATAAAGAGTCACCTTAAGGAATTTGAAAAGTCACCAAGATAAAGACAAAAGAGGAAATGACACATTTGCTTATGAAGGGTCACCATGTGACTTTTCAAATACAAGGATTTGAAGGGTTATGCAAGTTTGGCACCATTTTTCATGAGGAGTGAAGAGTCACAAATGGTGAATGCCAAAGGTCATTTGGAAAGCTATAAATAAAGGCTTGGATAGCCATTTGTAATATGCAAGAGAGTGCATGGTTTGTAATTGTTTTATATAATAACAAAGGAGAGAATAGAAAGAGATACTGTAGAGGATTATCATTTGTTGAGAAAGCAACATTGAGAGATACTTGTGTTTTATACACAAGAGGGGTTGGCGCTCTAGTGGATTGGTGCTCACAAATATTCGTAAGGGGTTGGTGATCACGTGGGTTGGTGCTCACAAATAGATGTTGTGTTGGTGCTCAACAAAGGGGTTGGTGCTCCTGCAAGTTGGTGCTTGCAAACTTTGTAATTTGAGTTAGTGCTCATTTCTATACTTGACATTGTTCTCCATGGTTTTTCGCACATTGAGTTTCCACGTAAAAATCTGGGGTCTCTCTCTCTCTCTTGTGTGGTGCATGTTATTGTTTCAATTTTATTGCATATCTTGAATGTATGGTTAAGTGGAGTTTGATTAAGTAAAAGATTTATAAGATATATAATATACTGATTCACCCCCACCCCTCCCCCCCTTAGTATATTCTGTGCTTAATAAATCCTCCTCAAATGGAGATGAAGGAAAATTTAAAAAAAGAAAAATTTGATGGCCATATAATAGAGTTATTCCTAAGGAATGTTAAAAACCCAATCCTTAAATTAAGATTATAAGTCCTATTCAATAGGGGAAACAAAGGGAATTTCTAATGGTTGTCTATAAAATATAATCACTAAAATTCAAAAAAGAATATATCTAAAACCTTTGAGCTGAGAGGCTTCCTGCTCCCTTCAATTAGTTTGATGCACTGCTCCATGAGATCAAAATTTATTTCATACTGAATTACTCATTTAGTATTTCCTTAGATTTTAGGTAAAAAAAAAGTTTTCCTTCCTATCCACAATAAAAAAATGTATCATATTTTTATATGAAAGCAAAAAAACATGATGCAACCATAGGGACAAATATTTTCACTTGTCCTAGTATCCCTATATAACAATACATCTGATAAACAATCTAAGATATATAATACTTGTGATCTAGGAACAATGTCTTACAGAATCATAAGTAAGTCATCAAAAGGGTATCCATGTAAACTATATTTATTGCACTGTAGCATTGAAGTAAAGTTACCAATTATCCATTTAACTAAAAGGGGACCAAGTTGGATAAAAAATGACATGATCTGTAAATGATGACATAGTCCGTAAGTACTTTAGTATTATTAGAATTTAAAACCAAAGGAAGCCTATTGATTCTATTTGAATTGATGACAAGGTTCATTCTTGTATATGTTTCTATAATTAGTTTTCAGTTTTTTGCCTATGGTTTTTTGCTCGTGCTTTACTTTATCCAACCAACACATGCATATTTGATGACATTCTCTCTTAGCTAGCTTTGCAGATTATGTGTGTGTGTGTGTCTTAGTTACTTTCTTGCTGGGTATATACGAAAGGGACACATCTATTGATGGCTTGAAGGTTACAATTAAAAAAAAAAGAGTTATCTTTCTTGTCATTATCTAGAGGGCACATTTGTTCACTGGTTATTCTTAAAGTTCCCAGTGAAACATGGTTAAATGTGAGGCCCAGATTTCCAAAGATGAAATTGATGCTACCACCCTTTGTTATGGAAAAGATAAATCCAAAACCTGATGGGATACCTAATCTCAATTGAATTATATATAAAAAAAATCATGTTATTTTAAAAGGTCTAAATGATTTTCATTTGGGAGCCTTGTCTATTATAGTTCATTGGGACCTAACATTTTTTTTCCCTACTTCATGTTAAGCTTGTGAGCCAATACCTGTTATAGGTGATAGGCAATCATGAAAAATTGGAGATCCACCACTTTAATTAATATTTCAAATCAATCCCCATTCAAACTATTAGCATCAAGAATTTGACCCATGTTACCAAAAGGTAACATTTTTTATACTAGTTTTCTAGCTGATTCATTTTAAAAATTATTTGGTTGGGAGGACATGGCTTGGGCTAAGCATCATGAATTAGCTAAGACTAAAGAATACGAAATTTTAAAATACTTACCTTTCATCATTCATCATAATCCCAAGACTGTCATGTAGTAATGATATAATGTATGCTGATGAAAAATATTACTTAAGCAAAACTTCTTTGTCAACATCATGGTGCTTCTGGTGCAACACTGCCCAATCTTCACCAGAATACTACTCTCCTAATTTTATCAGAAAATAAGCCACACCTAGACCAATGATGGGTTGGTCATAGAGGGGTCAGTAACACAATTGGTAGAGCAGTCCAACAATAGATGGAAGGTCCCAAGTTTGAGTCCTGACTAGTCCATATGAATTATAGCTCAATATTTGGTATCAAAGCCAAGCTAAGAACCCCAAGTACCTGTAATGTGGCTTAAGGGGGTGTTGGAAATAAGCCACACCTAAACCAATGATGGGTTAGCCATAGAGGAGCCAATAGCTTAGTTGGTAGAGCACTCTAGCAATAAATGGAAGGTCCTAGATTTGAGTCCTAGCTGGTCCATATGAGTTGTATCTCAACAACTTTCTCTATGTGAGAAAGTGAAGCCCTCAAGAGAAGCCCAAAAAATTGATATAAAGGAATAGAAAACAACATGAAAAATCATTAGCTATAAAGGATAAGTTAGATTTCAAATGTCATCTCTTTCAAACATAATCTGAACTTCTGAAAAACCATCTAAAATTTATTGGAGAAATAAAACCCAATGGAAAGGATTGTATAAACCAGAGAAGTATAGACAAAATTATCAGTTGCAAAAAACTTTCCACACAACTTTGGGATTCATTTTTTAACAAATTTACTATGCTTCTAGAAATATGAACATTCCTATGTATCATTTGTATACAATTAACAAAGAAAGAAGGTCATAATTCAAGTTTATTATAGGAAGGCAAACTACATGAAGACAAACCTGCTTAATGTGTTGCACAAAGTGATTGATATATATGTTCATCCAATATTCTCAAAAAAAGTAAAGGCAAATCATTAATAAGCTATTTGGAAAAATAAAGATCACTCACAAGGATCAAATAATCAACAAATAACATCTAAAAACATAAAATAAGCCTACTCTACACTAATATTCATAGATTTTGTGTTTTTGAAGTAGAAGCATATATGTATAAAAAAAACTAGTGATGGATAGTTGCACACAAAAATGGAACCAAAATCATTTATACAATATAACATAGATGTATATTGCTTGAATTTGCCAACCACAAAAAAAATACTAAAATTTCCATTTAGAAAAGAAGTTATAAGCCCTTATAATAGAAGATATACATGCCATATTGCGAATAACATGAAATGAAAGAGTTCCAACAAATCCATTAGTCCAAGAGCCTAGGTAAAACCCATCACCCCAAACCAGCAACCTACACAACAATAAAAACCATAAAATAAATAGATTGTTCCATAACCAAAATCAAATAGACATTTTCACAACCCTATAAATGCTTATCAGTTGAATTTTTGCAAAGATTTAAACCCTCTCTGAAGAGATACTTGTCAAAAGATTAAATGAGTCCACTGTAAGCATTGACAAATTGTTTGAAGCAACAACCTAAGTTAGAGCCAGAGGAGATTTCAAAATATTTCATAATTGTCAAGTACTGACAGATTTAAGTGCGATATAGTTGTGTTTAACTTGTGGATGAGTCTTTTTGGCATCCACATCTTCATTGAATAGGAATAGAAATATCTGAAATATGATTACCAAAAAGCAGACTTGAGCACAAACGAGAGTCAAATGCCATTGTAAATGAATCTAGTCTACAAGAATATACCTGTGTGTTAGGATTGTGGAGCTAAAAGCTTCACTGATGCAGACATGGAGGAGGTTGCAGAATGAGTTGCTGAGTGTCTGAAGTGTTTGGCGTTGGTCTGGCCAATCGGCGTCGGCAGGGTAAGACAGGAAGGAAATCGACGTCGGTCATATATCGGCCGGCGTCGGTGACCCCAGGCGGACAGGGACCGACGTCGGTCACCTGTGTAGTTCGACTGCGAGTTAATTACGGGCAGTGAGCTAACGAACGAAGAGTTTGCATGATGAGCGCTAATTTTAGACTCATAGCTGCGGATCTAATTATGGTAATTAGATGTCTAATCATTGTTTGGATGAGATCTATATAATAGACTCATGGTTGTATTGTAAAAGTGTGCTAGGGAGTAAGAGAGCATAATTATAAGCTCCTTCTGTGTGTGAGGTAGAGCTATGGTGCGTTCCTCCTAGTGCCACAGTACCAGGTGTGTTGGTGCTGGATTGGAGAGCCAGCTGGGTTCTTCAATAAGTAAGATCGTTGATCTGCAGGTGTATGTGTGTGCAAGGTCGAGGTTCACAGGTGATTGGAACCATTGCTTGATTTGCAGGTGTGCAAGGTCATACAGACAGCAACAATACAGGGAGCAGTATCAGGCAGGATCTACTTGGAGTACAGGTGTGTACTCGGATAGAGCAAGAGGAAGGCAAGGGAGTTCCTTCCATAAGTATGGTCTGTTGAATTGCAGGTTGTTGCAGATTCATGGGAGATCTACTTGAAGTACCTTGAGTACTTGTGGAGCATGTGGAGTGCTTGTGGAGTGCGTGGAGCACTTGTGGTGTGCGTGGAGCACGGGAGGTGAACACCAACTCTGTATTTGAGTTGTGTGTTGGGACCTGTGAGAGGGAGAGCTTTGGGGAGAAGAATTACTGTTCACTTGAGGTGTGGGAAACCTCTGTAAGGTGGTGGAGAAGAAGTGGCATCTTCTTTATTGTATTCTTTTCTGTATAAAGTGTTAATACAATTTGGTATTGTCTCTCATATGCTGTGTTATTCTGAATTCTAGTTACTTGGTGAATCTGGTTAATTTCCGCATATTAAGTTGCTTGGTATTAGTAATCAAATTGCATGCTTCCGGTGCACCCTCCTCCCAACAAGTGGTATCAGAGCCTTGGTTGTAGGTTCTTGAGCTTGATACCAACAGGTGGTATCTGAGCTGAGGTTGGAGGAAGCAGGTTTTATTTTTGGTTACAGGGCACTCTCAGGGGTTTCTGATTGAGTGGGAGTAGAGCAACTGCAGATCAAAGTAAGCTAAGAATGGAGGAGTTGAAAAGCACAGATGATCACTCACGGTCCGATGGAAAGAAAGAGCAGGTAAAAGATTATTGTTGGTTGGTAACAGATCAGCATGAAGAAACTGAAGATACAGATGTAGCAGGTATTGTTGCACAGGATGTGTTTGCAGGTTTCTTGGATAAAGTTGAATCTTGGATAAAAGATTCGGTTGCCTCTTTCCATGCAGTTCCAGGTAGAGGAGCTGGTAAGCCTTGTCAGATTGTTGGCAAAGGCGAAGTGAAGCTGAAATTGCAGGCGGCCAACACACAGGTGTTGATGAAGGTCATGCAGGTCCCAGGTTTGGAGATATGGCTAATTTCTTCAGAAATATTGGGTGATGAGAGATGCACAAGAACTCTCACAGCGGATGCACTTGAATTAGCTGGTGATAAGAAAACAGGTATCCTTTATCTACTTGTTTATATTACTGATTCTTCTTTTGTTGCAGAGACGTGGCTTCGTAGGCTTGGTCACATGAGCAGGAAGGAGATGCATGTTCTTAAGCGGAAGACAGATATATTTGACAGGCTTAAGAACTGGAAAGCCTTGGTGTTTATGGAGGAGATGGCGGACAGAACCCAGTGGATATGGCTGGATACTTCTGAGCAGGGCAGTTTGGACATGTGTTTTGATCCAAAGAAGCTCGCGGGTAAAAAGTCATCACTCACAGGCGAACACAGATACCGATGTCGGTCAGGAGGAACCGGCGTCGAACAGACAGGTGCCGATGTCGGTCATGTGCAGACCGAAGTCGGCGATGTCGGGCAGGGTAAGACCGATGTCGGTCATGGGACCGACGTCGGCAGTATGTAAGACCGATGTCGGTTATCAGGACCGACGTCGGCAGAAGAGACACCAGCGCAGGCAGGTTGGTAGTCAGGTACAGACGCATGGAACCGACGTCGGTCGGATGAAGACTGTGGGGTGACCGAGGTCGGTCACTGTAAACGAATTTTGGGTGGACAGCAAGCTGTCAAGGAGTCTCAAACACCCATACGGAGGACTGAAGGCGTAAGTAGGGCCTCAAATTCGTTGTTCCTCTTCTTCATACTTGTTGCTGATTGTAGAGCAGGAAGGATCCAGGAAACAGGTGTGAGCTTGGCATGGATGAGGATGTGATTCCTTGGAGGAGAACCAGACAGGTGTGTCTTGGTAGGGTTGCCAGCAGGTATGAAAAGCACAGAGACGAATGGATTCCTTAGTAGAAGAATAGAGAGAACGGATACATGAGACGGAAGATCAGGTATATGATCTTGTGGAGCTGCAGGACAGTGGTACCAGGTTTGACAGGTGGAGGACGGAGCATGGCTTCAGTCAGTGTCAGGTAACTACTGTGTTTTTGTCTTACCAGGGGGATGATGAGTCATGACATCATTCTGTTGCTGTATGTGGATAGTATGCTAGCTAGCAGGGGTGTACATACAGGGTTTTGCTGAGCTAAGGGTAAGATTAGTTCAGTGGCATGTCAGGAGGAGTTTGGAGCAGCGGAATTCTTTGACATGGGAGGCATGGAGATCACAGGTTGATTTTGTCTCGATTGGGAGCTGATGTGAAACAGGTGTTGGCGAGGTTCGGGATGCAGAGCTGGAGCACACTGAGGGCTGGACAGGTACAGTGTCCGAAATCACATGAGGTCTGGTATAGACCTGAGTATTCCCATGCAGTGGGAGCTGTCAGAGAGTTAGGAGCCAATTCGGGGAAGTGAGTTCTCAGGTTTTCTGAGAGGGACCGGCAGCAGGTGTTGCTATGCAGGGTCAGGACTTCACTACATGTATTTGTAGGTTCGGATGTGGCAGGTTACTCGGATGACAGGTGGTACACCACGGGATGTGTGGTGGGTTGTCTTCAGGTGGGAGCTTGAAGAGGGATACAAACCAGGAAACAGATTAGACAGAGTACAGGTACAGGTACAGTGCAGCTGTTTATCTCCAAGTGGGAGATTGTTAGGATTGTGGAGCTAAAAGCTTCACTGATGCAGACATGGAGGAGGTTGCAGAATGAGTTGCTGAGTGTCTGAAGTGTTTGGCGTTGGTCTGGCCAACCGGCGTCGGCAGGGTAAGACAGGAAGGAAACCGACGTCGGTCATATATCGGCCGGCGTCGGCGACCCCAGGCAGACAGGGACCGACGTCGGTCACCTGTGTAGTTCGACTGCGAGTTAATTACGGGCAGTGAGCTAACGAATGAAGAGTTTGCATGATGAGCGCTAATTTTAGACTCATAGCTGCGGATCTAATTATGGTAATTAGATGTCTAATCATTGTTTGGATGAGATCTATATAATAGACTCATGGTTGTATTGTAAAAGTGTGCTAGGGAGTAAGAGAGCATAATTATAAGCTCCTTCTGTGTGTGAGGTAGAGCTATGGTGCGTTCCTCCTAGTGCCACAGTACCAGGTGTGTTGGTGCTGGATTGGAGAGCCAGCTGGGTTCTTCAATAAGTAAGATCGTTGATCTGCAGGTGTATGTGTGTGCAAGGTCGAGGTTCACAGGTGATTGGAACCATTGCTTGATTTGCAGGTGTGCAAGGTCATACAGACAGCAACAATACAGGGAGCAGTATCAGGCAGGATCTACTTGGAGTACAGGTGTGTACTCGGATAGAGCAAGAGGAAGGCAAGGGAGTTCCTTCCATAAGTATGGTCTGTTGAATTGCAGGTTGTTGCAGATTCATGGGAGATCTACTTGAAGTACCTTGAGTACTTGTGGAGCACGTGGAGTGCTTGTGGAGTGCGTGGAGCACTTGTGGTGTGCGTGGAGCACGGGAGGTGAACACCAACTCTGTATTTGAGTTGTGTGTTGGGACCTGTGAGAGGGAGAGCTTTGGGGAGAAGAATTACTATTCACTTGAGGTGTGGGAAACCTCTGTAAGGTGGTGGAGAAGAAGTGGCATCTTCTTTATTGTATTCTTTTCTGTATAAAGTGTTAATACAATTTGGTATTGTCTCTCATATGCTGTGTTATTCTGAATTCTAGTTACTTGGTGAATCTGGTTAATTTCCGCATATTAAGTTGCTTGGTATTAGTAATCAAATTGCATGCTTCCGGTGTACACCCTCCCAACACTGTGCTCATTAACAATGCAAAGCCCATTTTCCACTCTCTTAGTGCACTTTCATGATTTTGGGCTGATTCCGTGGACAAAAACCTAACCTCAAGTTAACTAATTTCCCTCATATAATAATATAACATTTAAAATATGTTGTGTTTTATACACTATCCAACTATTTCAAGAATCCTATGTGTCTGTATTACCAGTTGTTACATGGTCAAATTCTCAATTGGGCTTCCTAGAAGCTCTTGAGTGTTAGGATCATGCCACATGGCATGATCCCAGGCACTTGGGGTACTTAGTCTAGTCTGACTCCCTTAGGCTAGGCCCTCCAGCCTCTATCTTTTTGAAAATTTACCCTGTGGTAGGATCTCATAAAGATAGAGGTTAGAGTGCCCATCACAGGGGACTCAAACTCCCATACCTTGAGTCCCTAAGATTGTGTCATATGGCATGATCTTGGGTGCTCGTAGGATTGACAAGCCAAAGCAGATGAATCAAACCCCTAAGACCCCAAGATCATGCCATGTGGGATGATTTTGGAGACTTGGGGTCATAGAGGTTTGCCTCCTTTGCATTGGATTCTCAACGCTCTGACCACCCAAAATTGTGCCATGTGGTGCAATCCCAAAGGTCAAAATCCTCCACATTATATGTATGACACAGCTTAGGCCGCATGACCTTTGACAACTCTTTCATGTTGGATAATAACTATATGAGAAATTGCTGCTAGAAAACCATCAATTACATAAGCTGCTCTCTGAACCTACAACTATTTTTTGATAAATAAGAACAACACAATTCAAATAATGCTATCTCTGAGAAAAAATTGTTTTTGAAAATATTTAACCTCCTATTTCAGCTTAAGCTCTACTCCTGTACATAGACATCATCAACATGTCATTATGTTTGACCACCTCAAACAAAGTTTCAAAACACTTGTAAGAGCTAAATGACATAAGGGATGGCCTCATCTCAAATAGTTATTAGATAAATAAAGTATCTACAAATAGGTACCTTGACACCTTACTAGTTCTAATCGATGCATGAACATAGACCCTAAAAAAATGGAAAATACCAACACATCGACTATTGTATCACAATTCAGCTATTCGACAACAAATCAAACAAAAAAAATACAACAATTGCAATTCACGATGTGTTCATAGTAGATAAACAAAGCCCATTTTGAATGTGTGTGTGCACGTGTGTGGGAATGTGTGTGTGGGTGTGTATCTTTTGCCCATTACCCAAATTTAACAAAAATAGAGAAACCTGATTCTTGAAAATCCATATATAATTTTAGGGAACAAAAATAGGTCTTGATCCAATCAACGACTACAAAAAATATATAAGAGTTTAAGTGTTAATGCAATTTACCACTTGTTTAGGTTGCTAAGAAAATTCCGGGTCTTGCAACATGGTTTAAGGCCATTTTTTAACCACATATCAATAAGTAACCCACATTCAAGCCAAGAGGAAGGAAATGTTTTCTCTGAGTTCTAAAAAAAATGTTTCTTTTTCTTCTTTAAACTACTCATAAAATTGATTAAAGCTTCGAAAATGCATAACATTATAAACATATTGCAAAGAAGTGCAACTGGGTTTGCAACTTCCATGTTTGTTGTACTTTATTTGGCGAACATTACTCCAGTTAAAGCATGGTTCTCACTAACTCTACTAATTGAGTATTTTGCTCTCTGCCCACTAAATTTAGAAACACTACCTAGTGGCCTACCATCTGGTGGTTCAGCTTTCAACGCATGAAGGACGTGGGCAGGTAAACAATTGCTAGACAAAAATTCACATGAAAACCAAAGCTATGACTGCCCTAAACATGGATTAAAAGAAACATATATAGTTAAAAATATATATAATTAGTGGGTCTCTAGCCTGGGTCGCCCATCTTTTTTTTGCTCACACGTAACCAGTTCTACCTATACTCTATTCATTAGCACGTCACCATACTTTTCCACCTCCCCTATCTTATTTCAATTTATAATATTTAATATACATAATAACATTACACCTATACATAATTTAACTTATGATATTATTATACTACATATAATATATTATATATTATTGATTCTAATATATTTGTATCAATTATTATTATAATTTATAAGAATATACATTTAATATTTAATATAATTTCTCATACCATATTTTATATTGATATTATTAATTCCTGTCTTGTAGGGAACTATAGAATCGATTGAAACAATAATTATTATTTAAAGAACCAATGAAATATAAGAATTTTTATATTTCTAAAGTTGTTATCCATTTGTTACATTTTTTTAACCTTAAAAAACTTATAAAAATTAATTTTCTCTCATTTTATTGATTATACAACGATTTTTTCATATGGTGATACAATTTAAAAAAAATTTAAAACAAAAATTTAAAAACAAACATATATCCATGCATTTATAACCCATAATCATATATTCCAAAAATATCGCAACTTATTTCACTTTTATTTATAATTTAATTAACACTTGTAATATTTGGTTTTTTATAATATTAGTTAGAATTATATTACAATTAATATTCTTATCTCCATGATTATTTTTGTAATAAATTCAATTTAATTTGACACCAAATTAGGAATTTTATTCGAACAAAAAATACATCACCATAAAAATAAAAAAGACTTAAGTTCCATTAGAGGCAGGGAAACAAGTACATGTAATTTAACTCCCATCAATGTATAATGAATGCTAGATAGTAATAGATAAATTATGTTATTTTTCTGAATTTAATCTTTGATGTTAATACTTTTTAATATTATTATGAAATTATTGAAAAATTTTCTAAACTCTATTTTTTTATTTTATTTATTATTTTTAATGTGTATAATTTTTTATTATTAATAATAAAAAGTTCTAAATATTTTTAATAATATTAATTTATATATTTTATTTTTAGTTTAATTTTTTTAAAGTAATGTATTTTATCTAAATTTAATCAATCAAATATAATTCAAATCGAAATTTATTTTTAAATTTACTTAACATTATTTTTTATTTCTCATTTTTTATTATAAACTTTACAAAAATATAAGACCAATTATTTATACATATAAATATTTATTTTAATTTAAATTCTACATAAATAAATTTAAATATATATAATGTATATATATTTGTGTGTACAATAACATAATTATATACATATATCAAAAAATTCAAAAATCAAGAATCAAGATTAATAACTAATATCTAAATATTTAAATATGAAAAATAAGATCACAATTTTAAACTAAAAAATAGAAAAATAGATTATGAATTTTACATCAATAAAATTGTTCTTCTAATTTAACTGTCTAATAAAATTAATTAGATTATGAACTTTATATAAATATATTAATAGCAAGCATAAACATTAAAAATATCATCCAATGTACAAATTCATAGTAGAACATTCAATAATGTTTTTATTATTTTTTAAAGATTAGATTAACACTATATTGTAGCATTTCATAATTATACAAAACATCCTTAAATTGTATTAGGATAATTGTAATTAAAATTTAGTAGTTTTACTCTATTGTAATTATATAACGCTGCTTCTCAACTAAAATGGCCGGGACTAGCCGCTATGCGACTTTTGTTTAAAATTGTTCTTATTTAATGCTTGCTATCATATTAAATACCCTCTAATATGACTCACATTAAATACCTTCTAGCATGACTCATATCTTTGAAACGACTACTAGTTTTAATTTTATTATTTATATGCAACAAATTTGACATAACAATATTTGACCCCTCATGATGAGTCAGTATGTGCACAACCCATTTCAATGAACCTTGTCCGCATAGAGCCCTCACCTTAACATCCTCAAATACACTGAGTGTGTCTAAAATAGCTATCAAACCCACGCCCTTTAATTTTCATACTTTGCAAAGTATCAAGCCACATGACAAGTTTATACCTTCCCCATATTATATACTATGGCAACCGAAACTTTAACCCCACAAACATAACTATCACAATATCAAGTAGCATACACCCTAACACAAAAATCAAACCTTATTTTACTAACTACTAACAAATACTAAAACCGCTACACGACTCTTATTTAAACTTGTAACCTTCCTTTCAAAAAACACAGTTTATCATTAAACCAACTCTAAAATAAATAAATAAACTTAAATATTACCTTAAGAAATTTTTATTCACATGATATTTTCTATTATTTTTTCCTAATTTTTAATAAAAATCTAGACAACTTATTTGTCGGAATTCCTAAAATTTCTCCCCTAATTTTTTCAACTCAAAAACATAAAAAATCTATATAACCACTTAATTAAGAAAACGCTACTAAATTTTCTGGACAATACCGCCATGAAAATTCAGTAAGCTCCTTCCACGTGACCACTGTCTTATAATCCCATCGACGGAGAACTGTGAGTGACGCCATTGTCATGTACAATTTTTTTATGGACATTAATCTTTTTTATTTTTCAGTAAAAGCTGCCCTGGTATGATTCTTTAGCTTGTTGTGCAACACTTACTGTGCTTGAAGTTGTTTAAGGTATGCGATCTCAGCAGCAGTTTAATGAGTTTTTACCAATATTATTGTCACATGGTTTTTCTTTGAGCTTGGGTCCTGGTTTGTGCCAAATTAGTAATATTTGCTGTCCGTTTTTTAATTCTGTCTCCTGGGAATGAGCGTAGGGTTTATTAAGTTGACTCTGCCGCCTCGCGTACAATAGCTCGCTGCTAGGGTTTAGGGTTTATCGATAAGTATTTTCTCTCCCTTGTGTATTATCAGAACACCGAGGATAGTTTAGGTTTTATCCACAGTTGCGGTTCTTTTTTGTCCCGGTTCAGGGTTTTGATCTAGGAAGGTCACAGGGTCCATTCTCATGAAAACAAGACCGTGTATTTTTAGCTTAAAGTACCTTTTAGCATAAGAAGGTCTATTTTTACTTTGAATGGTTTGATTATTGTTCCTCGTGTCTCAGCAGTGCCTGGATATCCGATTTGATATATTGCCTGTGTTTTTGTCGCAAACCGCAAACCATATTACACGTCTTTTTATGGAGAGATTGGTTTTAAGCCTAAACTTCAAAACTCTTCTTGTTCAGCTCTGGGATTATAAAATTGTATAATCATTCCCAATGCCAATATATGTGTATTAACTATCCAGTCAAAACAGAATAGTTCTTATTTCTGCCACAATGCCTGTGGACAAAGATACAACAGCTGCAGGGACTCTGTTATGCATATATCTGTTTGTACTACCATTTTATTTTTTAATCGAACATTAGCAGCTACAACCTAAAATATTATATTGTATATCATCACATTTCTGCCATGAATGTCAGTGCCATCATCAGCGTAAAATATTATATTGTTCCAACAGAATGAAACCTTTTGTTTACAACACTGTCTGAAATCAAGCTTTATCTAGTATGCAACATCTTCTATGGATAGAAGAAAAACAGAGATAAGGTAACTTGATTGCAAAGCTAATATGTTCCAGTCATCAGAAAGATTTAACATGATAATAATAAAGTCTTATTAATGAAGAACATCTACCAATGTCAGCTTTCAAGTGTTAATCTTAGCATTGAAGTTTCTACCTAAAAGGGTTAAAGTCTCAGCTCGTTCATTTGTAAACAACAACCACCAAATGGTTTCAACAGGGTCGGGTACAGTGGGCTGGGCCGGCCCCACTGCCTATCATCCAAGTTTTTAATCTCCTTTCCGTCCCCAAGCTGTTCCCACAAAAATTAAATAAAAAGAGAAAAAATACCCACTAAACCTGATGCCAAAGTGCCCCTTTTGCACATGTAAAACAAATGTATAAGCCTCAAAATAATGTGCTCAGCCCATTTTCCAATTGCAGCAGCAAATTTTTAGGTTCTCGCTCAACAATTTGGAAGCAAGCCTTTTTAAAGAATTTATGGACACAAACCAAGCATACCAGGTCACTGTCAAGTATCCTTAATCATTTCCCGTGATTTTGCAACCACTCTCAAAACATTCCCAGCAAGTACTTTCTAGAAAGCCCGCTCTTATGTGGATTTTTTCAGTCATATCACATGTATAATTTTTTTTGTGGTTGTAGTATGATTATTGATGTAATAAGTTGTATGATTATTTATGCGGTAACCCTGTAAGTTCAAAAAAGTAAGTATGAATCACAAACCATGATGTGTTATTGTGTTCTTATTTTGACATTTTACCCGATCCTATTAATAACAATGACATTTTACTTTTTTCGCTTGGCTGAAATTTGCACAATTCTTGTATACTAGGAAACACAAATTCTCTTTCATGTATCTTCTTGTCCAAATTTTGTTCCCTGCCTAGTTAGAAACTTTTGTCTATAAAATTTTATATGATACGGAGCAATAATAATGTATGCAACTACTTATTTTTTCTACCTTTCCTGATGTCATCTAATTTGTGAATTTCGAAACATTGAACCCCATCCCCTTACTTTATCACGAAGTAGTCTCTCTTGAATTAGTGTTGGTCAACTTTACAAATCCATCAAATAAGTAACTCGTATTATATTCAAATTGTAATCAATCTATGCATATATTCTCCCAATATAGTAATTTGATTTTCAATACAACTCGAAGGTTGCAAGTTGCACTCTATTGCTCAAAGAGAAATTGTTGCTTCATTCTACCAACAAGCTCCAAAATGGATGTAAAATTAATCAGTCAATACATTGGTTATTATAGATTTGTTTTCTGATATATTGCTATGTCATCATATCAAATCCATTAATATTGTACATTTTTTTCCCACAAATTTGCAATTTAAAAACTATTAAAAAAAAACAATCTAAAATATGTTCTCTCCAGTCTGCATTGAATATACTAGTACCTGCAGCGACAGAAATCTCACACAATGATTACTTGAAAGACAGAAATCTGCCTTATTATCAAACTTAAATATTCATTTTAGTCAAATTTAGAAAACATATTTGAACTTACCCACATCTAACTAATGTCTATTCAGAAATTTCACACAATGATTACTTGAAAGACAGAAATCTGCCATATTATCAAATTTAAATATTCATTTTAATCAAATTTAGAAAACATATTTTAACTTACTCACATCTAACTAATGTCTATTCATTCTTTCAACTTGCAGGTGCATATTGGTGCTTAGAGTTTCCTGCAGGAATTTAAGGTATGTGATTCTCATTAGTCTAGGAATGCTTGTTTTTTTTTTTTTTTTTTTTCATTTGTTGTGTATGGTCTGGCTTACATGCATCTTATACAGGATTTTCTATCCACTACCAACCTTATTCAATTATTCATTTTCAAAGAGTAAGGTTTGGATTTTGCTTTAAAACAACTGTGGATTTTGCCAAAGCTTTATCAGACAACCAACATTTACAATTGAAAAAAAAACAATTCAAAAGCCATCCACAATACATTTTTTTTTTCATTCTTTCACCTGACAGGAAAACACATAGCAGACAGCAGATTTTGGATTGCATAAAGCAGATTTTCTTGCTCTTGCACTTGCAGTTCTACAACAGAAATTGCTGGTATTCATTGCAGGTGTATTAGCATTGATTGTATTTGATATTGATTTTTTGTGGATTTCATGGGCTTTATTATTCTTATCAGCTGTTCATTACAGAGTCACTTTGTGGGTTGTGGAATTCATTGTTATGTTAATATGGAATTTGCATCTTTGTTCTTTTAGCATTTTGCCATCAAACAACAGTTAACTTTCCTGTCTAGCAAATCCTTATTGGCTTGCATATTTAGTTAAGACTCTATGTACACCATGTGCAGCTATGCTATTAGCCACATTTCTGTAATGTTACTAATGATAGACATGGATCATGAATTTCTGTGACATTAAGGAAAGCTGTCCAACAAGATTTATTATTTGATCTAAAAAATAATGCAACAGAAATAGCTTAATACTCAAGTATTTACACATTTTCAATCACATTGACTCAATAAAATATCTTTTTAAAGCCATATGTGCCCACCTTGGAATCAAAAACATTTACAAAGTTTATTTGCTATTTTTGAGGAAAGATAGCTGGAAAGTTAAATGCAACCGGCACAGCTACTATATGCATTCCATAGAAGGGATAGCAATCTTTTTCAATTATCAGGATGTATTACCTTGGGAGTGTGTTTGGATGCTAATTTGATCTTGCTCTGCACCACAGTTTATTACAACAACCACTTGGTAATTTATTCTTGAAAATTTGCAGATGTACCATTGTTGGGTTGATAATATTTTTATAATGACAATTGAAGTAGTAAATAGGACGTTTTCGTTATGGTACATAGACAACATGACTAACTGTTGCTAGCTTATCAGGTCAGACCTATTGTTCTGTAATCTTTTTTTCCTTGTAAAAGCTTATAACAACTTTTCTAGTAATACAATTTCATGTTTGTTAATAAAATATTGTTTGCAGTATTTCTTTCCGAGCTACAATGTTTTGCACGATTGCTGATCCATTCAACCTCATACCAGAACTTTTGTACTTGCTGAAACGAACATGTAACTGATGTTTATGTTTTTCCTTATCTTGCAGTTGCACTATTGAATCAGGCTACAAAATCATACTCGCCATGTTCTATACAGTTTCTCATTTTTCCTTAAGACTTTATATGTTCATTTCAAAAATAATGGTTCTCTAGAAGCTATAAGATATTAAATATCTAAATGTATGTTTTGACCACTTGACTATATGTTGAAAACCAAACTACAGTTAAGGAAAGTGATAAATCTGCAATGAAAGTATTGCTATTTATTACTTTACTTTTTAATTATTTTACAAGCTACTTGATAAGATAAATCCATGCTAATACCAAATTTTCTAACTTCTTATTGTATTAAATTGTTGTTATCGTTATCATAGACAGCTAATACACATTTGCTCATGGAATTATGTATCGTGCTCCTTTCCCTTCCTTAATAGCCTCCCACTTTGTGAATCCATCTTTCTTCTTTTTGTTCCATATTTGTCTTTTTACATCATTGGCTGGGGGGGGTTTGCAACTATACTTGGGAATGGGGATTAATTCAATGCCAAAATTAATTTCAACAAATAAGAATTTGCTGTCAGGGTGACTTAGAATTCCTACAACATAATTCTTTAATTTAATTGAATTCTGACTTAGATAGGTCTGCCATGGTTAAAACTGATTTGATTGAATTTTATATTACTTCTTTATGCATATTCTACATTAAAAAATAATCACTTGTAAAACTACTTAGATAGGCCAATGTCCCCATACACACCAAACCCAGAATAGGCTTTATCTCATCTAGTATTTATTAGCTATAACTACAAGATGTTGTCAATTATCTCCGTGTTATTAAAATGGAATTCTTTGTAACTAAACCTACACGTTTTCAAATTTTTAACAGCAAAATAATTGTTACCCTTCTTCATGGGAAGGAACTTAGAGCTGTTTGACAATTGCCACTTCACAACTTCCAATTACATCTGCTTAAAAATAAACCAAACTACTTCCCACCCAATATGGCAGGAATTGGCCGCTATGTGGCTCTTGTTACTTATGTTTTTGTCTTGGACTTACTTCATAACTTATATTAGCTGGTTATTTTAAATCTTTGCATGGTCATGGCTTCCCCATTTTTATTTATAGTTTGACCAAAGTCAAGTGCATTCAGTTGGTTATTACCATAGGAATATCCCAATGCTTTTCAAACCCTTGTTATAATCACTAATATATCTTATGTTGGAGTCCATATAGATAGGGATGCAATTTCAGTTCACTTCTTTCACAGAGACTAATTGCTATATGATCTTGTTATATTTAGAGTAAAATTTTCAAGCCTCTTTAATAGTCTATAAATTTGTTATCTTATACATAATGTCCATATATATACCACATTAAATTACGACAATTCATCTTATAATTGAAAGTCAATACACATAAAACAAAAGCCTTATGGTTTTGGGTCATTTAGGGATCAATCCCTTTGGAGTCCATTTTAGGGTTTATTTTTGCTACTCTAGTAATCCTGAAACGAGACTTGTAAACCTTTACTTCTTTTCGGTATCATAAATAGAACCATAATATTCACAACAGTAGTGTAGAATAAACCCTAATCTGGTAAGGGTCAAAAATTTCACCAGAGTTCAGGTAAGATGCTAAATCCCTAATCTTATTGCATATTTGGTAGTGTGTTTTAACTCTCAGGTATATTTTTAAATAAATTAAGGCTTTTGCAATCCACAACATTAGAGAAAGCTTTTGGATAGAAACTGCATGGAATTTTTATTTATCGACGTTTCAGATCACCTAACGTGATCCATCCTCAGGATAGAAAACAATGAGTTCATCCGAAACGTTGATTTGTAAAAGTTCCACACATTTTTCATCCAAAAGCTTTCTCTAATTATATTTCTTTTGTTGTATTTGTTATCCTTGACTAATACGATGATGCGTGCAAATTTATCAGGGTTCTGTGAAGATTTGGGATAAGGATGGGGAAAAAGACGTCAAGAGATGAAGAGAACAGTGATGTGGAGAAAAAGCCCAAGAGAGCAGAACCCTCCATGATAAAGAATAAGATCAAGAGGGGTGAGGTTTATGCCAAATTGAAGCATGAAAAGAAGGTGGAGAAGAAAAAGCGCCACAAAGCCAGGGACGCTGCAGAAAAACGAGCTTTGGAGCTTGGCGAAGAGGTAATTGATTGTTGAATGTTTCTAGCTTTCACAATGTATAAATATTGATATACGAGCTTTCGGATAGTCGTAACTTTTATTTATTACCTAGCCAAAATGGACTGGTTAAGCCTTAAGCCAGGGCATCCCAAAAACTGGTCCAGGTCTATCAACTGTTTTATAAGTATATGTTAAATGGACCTCCCACTATCGGTCCAGGTCTATCAACTGATGTATAAATATTTGTTGAAATGTTTCTGTGGTTGGCATGTGGTAATTTAAATGTTTCCAGATTTGTCATGTGGGAACTTTTATTGCTCATAATTTAATGCTTAAGCCTTGCTGGTTGGTAGTTTTAATTTTTGAAGAGATCCTAGGGCAATTTTATTTTCTTGATGGATTTTGGGTTAGGCTATGGACTGCCTGTAATGCGGTGTAGATTAAAATAGGGTAGGGCATTGATTGCCTTTGAGCCAACGCCCAGACGGGTGTCAGAAATATAGCTGTACATTTATGCAGCATCACAATTAGTTAGTTAATAATTAAATTAAGAATTGATGTCTATGTAACCGGTTGACCTGTGTTTGTCTCACTTCCATCATTAATAACTGAGAGATGGTTCTGCACAGTCTCATATTTTGATTAATAAATATTTAATATTCTCTTTTATTTTTGGGTGGATCCTACGTTATGGTGAGACTGGGTAGGGAAAATCCTTGTCAGGTATGTAGAGGTGAGACTATTGGGATTTTACAGTTTGTGTTGGTTTACATTGAGCCTTGAATCTCACCAGCTCAAAAATTAAAATCATGTAGCATAAGCTTGGGCTTCATTCTTTTGTGGGGCAAGTTTCAGCCACATTGTTAAGATTTGAACTGATTTGAATCACCCTGGAATGCACACAAATTAAACCTGGATCACATGCATATTTATTATTCATGCCACAACATTGCCACATGGCACAGGTGGTGCACATGATCCAGAAAAGAGTATTTTTTTTTCATGGTTTTGCAGTAGAGCCCATTTGTATGACCCTTCGAACAGCCTTCAGTGCAACCCAGGCTCACCCTCAGCTATGCAGAATCTTGACAATATAAATTTAAATATCTGACGAAGACTTACCAAAAAACCAGTATTTTGGAATTGTAGCATTGCCTATAAATTTATGCATGAGCACATGAGATGTCCCCCTAGGGGCAGATTATCCAATTCTGGAAATTCACTGTAAAATGCTAGCCAAAACAATTATTATCTGATTTCTTCTTCAAACCCTAGATAACTGCAAATTACAGATTTCTGAAGTGCCAAAATAGGGCACAAAAATATTATTTTATTCCTTAATAATTATAGAAAAATTGGCAAACATTACAACCAATGATATTCACTTGAAAACAGATTTTTATGACAAATTCAGGGCTGGAAAATTATGATCAAATACCAATTCCTGTTCGTTGCTGTCATACGTCAAATTAGGTTTGAGAAAGCCTCAAAATCCACTCGCCATACCCTAGATAGGGATCGCTGGCCTCATCAGATGCTTCGCTGCCCTTCTTAACAGTTTGCTGACCCTTTTTGGGGTTCTACTCACCCAGCTCCCTAACAGCTTGCCACCCTTTGGCAGTTCCTTCACTTTGATGCTGAAGCTAATGGCGTTCAAGAACACCTTTAAATATCTGAAGTTATCCAATACAATCCCTGAATCAGGGCTGCCTAACTGATTAGTAAGGGTTTCCGTCCTTACCAGTTCTCCGATGAGGGTTTCTGTCCTCAAAGGTCTGAAGCTCCGCGTTTCATGCTAAAACTTCTACTTTTTATTATTTCAAATCAGATTCTCCATATGCCTTTCCAATTGAGCCCTCAACCTTCTTAAATACCCTTCCCAAAATGGGGTGCTTCACTTGGGGGGAGAGTTAGTGTAGTTTAAAAGAGATTATGCCTTTTTCTCATTAAGGGCTACGTAAACCCATGCTCAACAAGTCACTTTTAAGTCATAATTAGAACATATATATTAAAAAGTATCTTTTATAACTTAAAACTAGAACCAAAGTTTCCTCTTCGATTTTACCTTCCCTTAGCCAATGGGTAACATCCAGGAATTCCACTAAGGCTCTTTTCCTTTTCTATGTCCAAAAGGGGGACATGACAGCACAAAAGGTTAGAAGGTGCGTACTCAAATCATTGACAAAAGCATTTATGGTGGTATCAGCATCGGGGTGTTGTGTCCTCTGCCCTGTTGCAGTGAAGCAATGTGAACCACTAATGTTTTTTTTGTGGCCAATTTAAAAACATTATAGTAATGTTGCATTGGATATTTACATTAACAAAATAATGGGAGGTCAGGGGTTTGAAACTCAACCCTTGACCTCCAAACCAGTTAATGGGAAATTTGACAGTAGTGTCCCTGGTAAACAACTGAAAACTGAAATTCTCATGGGATCCAAAATGGCCTTGTTCTGGCCTATTCCTATGCATACAATAGGACTTACTGTTTTTGATATTTGGTGATCACTATTTGAAAATGAAGATTCACCTAAATTTTTCCAAAACAATATTTGTTTCTTTGAGATTTTTTGGAAAAATTATATAAAATCTTAAGGAAATTGCTAAAAGAATTTTAGATTAAAACCAAACTTAAGAAATCAAAGAATTCAGCATTGAAAAACTTTCCCCAGGATTTCTCAACTTACTGTAATTTGTGCTCCTGTATCATTTTTCCTAGTTAAAATTATTCCATACATCTGAAATATAACAGAAATAGTAACCCTGAGAACCATAACCTAACACCTCAACCATAGCTAGGACTGGGAAAATCACAGAGCCAAACAAAAAGCCTTGCATAAACATAACACCATCACGGAGCAGGTTTGCCCTTGCTTCCTTTTCTGTCTTGCTGAGAGTAGAAATCCAGATAGTTGATAGCCCACAAATTCCTGTACCATGGCAGCCACACCTACCTTACTGTTTTTGCAAGATCATTAACAGCTCTGTGATTATGAGGGATGGCTGGGCATATTTTTGAGGTATTTAAATTTCATCTTCATTGATCTGAAATTTTCTTCCTGAATTCAGCGTACAAGCAATATCATTGTCCTCCAAGAGGGGTTTATGGAAAATCCTCAAAGCACCCTTCTGACTTTCAAAAACAAGGGCCTTGGAGGTCAAAGGAGTGAGAATTGGGGAGGAAACAGCTCCATATTACCTGCAGACACAGCTTCCTGCGAATCTTTCTTGGTGTCTTACATACAGCCTTAAGTTTGGTTATAGCTTTCACAATTTCATTATGGTGAGCCATTCCAGCATCCAATATTGGTTTACTGACTCTTCTGGAAATTCTCTTAGCGACGAGGTTAATTTCAGACATGGTCCCAATCAGAGCATTACTTATGCGACTAAAAACATGATCCTTGGGGTCCTTCCACTTGAGGTCCTCACTGTGATGGGCCTCAAGCTGCTGCACAAAATGCTTACCATTCTTACAACATTTCTTCCAAAACTCCACCTGCAATTATTGCTTTCTCATAAAACAGGAGCTATTCTCTTTTAACAATTTTTTTTTAGCAACAGGGCTGGACATACAGTGCTTTTGGGGTGTCATGATAACAGGCTGTCCAATACTTAAACATTGGTAGTTGACAGGTTTTCTTGTTACAATTTTTGTCAAAGGTTGTGCATGCCTCACAAGTATTTTCTAGTATGTAAGAGTTACTTTTAAGGATACCTACTTCATTTCTTGGTTATGTCGTTTTATGTAGGAAACTACTTGTAAGATTTTTATTTTAGCAGGTAAGATTTGTTTAGTGATTTCAACTTCATTTCTTGTGTAGCTTGTGTTAACTGTGACAATGCCATTTTATGATCTAATTTTTCAGCTTTCAAAAAAAGACTTGAAATTTACTCCTCTGACAATGTATTTTTTATATTTTTTACTAGGCTTGGTTTATTTAATCAAATTCCAATTCCATTTCTTGTTTGATTTGATTTTACATGTAACTATGGCATTTTCTGCTTGAAATCTCCAGCCTCCAAAACCGAAGGTTCCTCGCACCATTGAAAACACGCGAGAGTCTGATGAGACTGTTTGTAGACCTGATGATGAAGAGGTATGCTGTTTACTTGATATTTAACACGTAACTAAACAAAGAAGGATCCTTGTAATTGTTCACACGAGTCTCTAAAAATCAATAGTGTCTTTGTTCGGTGAGTGTTGCAGTTGTTTGCAGATAATGCTGCCGATGAGTTTAGTGCACATTTCAATCGTGAACAAATGCCAAAAATACTGATTACATCATCGCGGTTCAGGTCCACTGTATGTACCAGGCTCAATCTGTGTTGAATGTTTCATGAAATATTTTGCTTTAGCTTGTAGTTTTTTTATAACAGACGATCTTTTCTAACCATGTGTTAAGTTTTACATTTACGCTATAAGATTATGCCTGCATTACATTTATGGTTGAAGTAGTCTATATATCTCGAATTCAATGATGTTTCTTGATGCCTTTAACTTTGCCCCTGTTTGGGGAAGTCTCCATATTTTGAATTCATATGGTGTATGTACATATAACACAGTCGTAGTTTTATTGTTATTTGCTGTTCAGAAGTGAACCATATGTATTGATTATTACATTTTTGTTTAAGATTTTTCCTGCATTACGTTTCTGGTTGAAGTAGTCTATATTTCTCGAATTCAATGATTTTTCTTGATGCCTTACACTATAACTCCATTTGAGGATGTCAGCATTTTTTTAATTCATATGATATATCTACATATAACACTGTTGGAGTTTCATTGTTATTTGTTTTTCAGAGAGGGAACCATTTGATTGCGGAGCTACTATCTATCATTCCAAATGCCACTTACTATAAGAGGGGGACTTATGAGCTTAAAAAAGTACTTTCAGTTCTTTCATTTTGTACATCTCTAAATTCTTTGGCCTGTCTAATATATTGTAAATGTAAAGCTTAAATTATGGATTTTATGTTTCATCTTCTCTTCCCATATAAATGCTAGAAAGTCACGCTTCTAAATTTTTGTTGTTTTCTTGGGTTGCTAGATTGTGGAATATGCGAAAAATAAAGACTTCACTTGTATTGTTGTCATCCATCATAATCGAAGGGAGCCAAGTATGATTTTACTCCAAGAAGTCTTTTTTTCCCTTGCTGCACAAATGTTTTTGTATTATTTATATATTTTGGGGCACTGCCCAAATTTTACAACCTATCTGCCATATTTCTTATTTAATATGAATATGGGGGTTATCAAAAGTACCATTGTATCTTTTTCTTTTCTTTTCGTATACTATGTTCCAATGCATGTTATAATAGAGACATGGATGTCATTTTGACATAGGGTACGGGAATATATGCATAAGGGTATGGTTATATTACATTTAAATCAGTCACCAAGAGACACGGATATGAATTTTGTAGTGACTATGCTTGTAACCTCTGTTACCAAAACTGAGAAACGTGACAGCAATGGCAATGGCTATGAAATGAAAAACAGGATTGAGAGGGTTGTGTTTAAGAAAATGGATATATATATATATATATAGAATTGAGAAATGAATTGCTACATATATAAAAATGTAAATATAAAAAAACCAAAAACAATGAAAAAAATTAGATGAGGAAATGGCTAAGAAACGACTGTTCGTAATGCATTTCATGTTGTGGGCTACCAGAGCACGAAGCTGTCCTTCGCCCTTGCGTTTCATGCTACATAGCTTGTAACCATACATTGAAATCTACGGGGAACACCGGGTTTAAAAATATTTAAAGCTTAAACTACAATCCTTACAACTTCTCATAGAAAAACCTTTCCACAGTAAGTATTTATGACTAAAGACTTTTGGGGAGGAAAGCAAACTGAAAATGGAATGGATTGTTCTTCATTTTGCTGCTGTTAGTTTGGTGCAGCTCTTTCTTCTTGTTGCAACATGGTCCTAGAATAGCTTGAGCTTCCACACTCCCTTTTACCCTGATACTTCTAGTCTGGTATAACTCTTCCTTCTTGTTGCAAGATTTGCTATCCATCCTAGAAGAGCTCGAGCTTCTACACTCCCTATAGCCTATACCATGAGTAGGAACCTGGAATACTTATAAATAGGTCCTTACAGACTAAGTAAAATTTGTGTCAAACATCTATACCAACATAACCATGTTTCATGCAATAACCAGACCCAAGGAGTGATACTGCATGCCAGTTGGTTCTTTTATCTTTTTGTTTTCACTCACTTCAGAATCAGATCTGAGCAGCTTCAGCATCAGCTGAGTCATTTCAGCAGCCTTGAAGGAAAACAATTTGTGCTTTTATATCTCTTAATGTGAGGTAACTTTAGCTTGCATGTTCCCACCAACGTTCTGCTTTACTGCATTGCAGATTTGTCAGTCATATTTCATTATCTTTGCCTGGAACTTCACATTTTCCAGTAGAATTGTTTGCTGAAAGGTGGGAATTCCTTTATGAACAGAGATATTGTAGTTTTTGATCTCCCTTAACATCAATTCTCCATTCACAGTTGTAATTGTTTTCCCATCTGCAGTGAAAAGAGAGTTTCTCGTCTTCGCTATAATTAGTTTGTCGTCTGTTGAAGTTTCTGTTTATACACTTCCAAACTTTCAAGGATTCATTATTAATGCTGGCTTTATTGCCAAAGCCCAACCCAAACTTCATAGCTCGTTTCATATTTGGAAGGGTACCAAAAACACCATAAATAAGAGAGATTGAAATAATCCAAACTTCCATAAGTCCTTGGTTCAAATGTTGGTTAAATTTTTTTAATTATTAAGTGGTTTATTGGTATCATAACTAACCATTGAATGCCCCCATGTTATGCATTTTTATTTGAGTAATATTATTATGCATGAATTCATTCCAATCATTTGGCAGCATTGGGTTGAACTTAGTAATCTACAATAAAGAGGCTTCTGGGTTTCATTTGCAGATGGAATGCTAGTCATCAACTTGCCAGATGGCCCCACTGCTCAATTTAAGCTCTCTAGTCTTGTATTGCGCAATAATATAAAGGTACTAGCAATAGACTAGGATACCATTTCTCTTATTGGACTACGTGAAGGAAGGAATTCTATGAATTCTAGATGGAAAATTCTGCTTAAGGTTTCTCAACATGAGGACAGTAATGGAAGAACAGGCATAAATAGAAGTTCTGTATAATGGTAGCATTGTAACTACGAAGATTTTAATTAAGTAGCCATGTATTAGTTGTTTATGAAATTTAGCTGTGGGTGGGTTCAGATTTAAGGCTCAAGTCAATTCAAGTGTTTTTCTTGTCATGCATGTGCAGAATCATGGTAGGCCAACCAGTCACCTACCTGAGCTTATACTAAATAATTTCACTACTCGACTTGGACACCGTGTTGGCAGGTGATCAAATAGCTAAAATATAGATTTGTTGAATCCGAGTTTATCTCTAATCTTGCTTTAATTTTTCCGAGACTTTGTAGGTGTTGTGGTTTCAATATATTAATTATTTTTTGGGAGACTTTCATAGAAGGTTTGCTTCTAATAATATCTCCCTTTCAGGATGTTTGCTACACTTTTTCCTCAAGATCCAAACTTTCGTGGTCGGCGTGTTGTTACCTTTCACAACCAACGAGATTTTATTTTCTTTCGGCATCATCGGTGAGACTTATTTTCTTTTCAAACTATCTTATTGGGGGTTACATGTTCTTTCTATTCAATAAATTGTTTGATTTGATATATGCTAGGTTGGGATGATCTTGAAGGATATATATATTTTTTTTGAAAGAGAGAATAATGCTCATTGCTCTCAGTGGAAACATGAGAGCCATACAAATATCTGATTGAAAAAGTATTTACAATGTCGAGATACCCTTTTGTTAGAATGTCAGCTTTTCTTTCTATAGCCTTGTCCTATGAAAAGCAATATCTACTTCATTGACTGTGAATCTCAAGTAAATCATAAGCCATTTCAGCTGCAAACATAAATGCTATTAACTTATTAAACTATCAATGCCACTCATTTGTTACCATAAAGTATTACTTTTTAACTATCAATGCTACTCATTTGTTACTAGAAAATATTTACTTCTCTTACTTTTCGTCTCTATAATTTTCATTGTAAGCTTGTGATTTACAAATAATGTAGCTTATTTATAAATTTTTCTAAAGGGATTTCTCTAGTAGCATTGATGTTCCCTTAAATTTCTTAAACCTTCCTACTGTTCATTGGCTTGTTTTTTGATATTTGGGGAAGTCCTAACTAGCCTTGCCAAATGGAACATTTCGTTTGTCAATATTTGAATTGAACATAGTCTAGGAACCGACTCATAATATGCGTATTAAATAATTATTTCACACATGATATTCTTTACAAGTTAGTGTGGTGTGATCTGTCAGGTCATGATGTAGTGGAAAGTAGAAGTGCATGTTCAAATATTCCAGGTGCATTTCTTGATTGGTGGGTTTCAATCTTTACTTGCAATCAATATTGGGTGCAAGTCTCTATTACCTTAAATTGCTACAGATTCAAGGACTCCACAGCTTTTTGGGGGTAAGTGCGTAAGGAAAACTTTATTAGCCTCCTCAGGCATTAATGTCAACTTATTAAAGGGAACGTAGTGACAACTTCCCCATAAAGTCAACCTACTATCGTGGAGTGTTAAGTTGGATTCAAGGCCAAGTAGAAGGGCACTATTTAGAAGAGTTAACACTACATCAAAACATAAGTGAGAAAGTACTCATACTTGCAAGCTCTAGGTGAGATAAATTACTCTTCTCCGAGAGACATAAAAAACACTTGAAATTATATTGGTAATAGAAATTGTTTGACTAAAAAATGGGAGATACATCCGTTATATATACAACATGATGGTCCTATTCTCCACATGGTATATTATCGAGCGAGATTCACCAACCACAAATAACCATACCATTCCAAGAGGTAGCTTGCTCAACACGCTATTACATTATGACTAAATACAATGAAGCTACCACCATAACTGTTGG
Source organism: Torreya grandis (assembly GCA_037957365.1). NCBI lineage: Eukaryota > Viridiplantae > Streptophyta > Pinopsida > Cupressales > Taxaceae > Torreya > Torreya grandis. Next base: position 5,964,268 of record JARHVA010000007.1, on the reverse strand, counting down.
ATATATGCTGTATACTTGCATGTTTTACACTGGTTGACAATCCTTGTTGGCATCTTCTCGACATGTGGGAGAAAGTCCACCCATATGGGGTTTCAGGGACATAGCCCTAGAGATTTTTTCCATTTTTAACCATCTTTTTTCAGTTTTTGAGTGGTTTCTTGGCCGATCGTTTTATACCCATTGTATTGTAATACATACTTTTTTGATGGGTACCTATTGATGTGCCTACAAATGCTTGGACATGCATTAGGGTAAAGCAAAATTACGAAATACGTTATTGTATAAAAACCAATTGAGTTAATACAAGAAGTGAAGAAGTGTTAAGCATGGGATATACTGATTCACAGTATATCATATATCTTTTACTTAATCAAATTCCTTTACTTTAACCACTTAGTCACACATTCAAGATATGCAATAAAACTGAAAGCAATAACATGCACCACATGAGAGAGAGAGAGAGAGAGAGAGAGAGAGAGAGAGCAGATTTTACGTGGAAACCCAAAGTGGGAAAAACCACGGAGAACAATCTCAAGAATATAAATGAGCACCAACTCAAGTTTACAATGTTTGCAAGCACCAACTTGCAGGATCACCAACCCTTTTGCTGAGCACCAACACAACAATGATTTGTGAGCACCCACCCACAGGAGCACCAACCTCTTTTGTGTATAAAACACCACAATCTCTCAATGTTGCTTTCTCAACAAATGATAACACACTACTATATCTCTTCTCTCTTCTCTTTTCTCTTTTCTCCTCTGCTCTTCTCAGCTAGATAAAATCATTCGCTTCCATACTTCAAAATGGCTTCCCAAGCCTCCTTTTATAGCCTTCCAAATGACCTTTGGCATTCACCCTTTGAGACCTTTCAATTCACATAGAAAATGACGCCAAACTTGTCTTGCATGACCCTTAGAATTCCTCAAGGTGACCCTTCATGGGAAAATGCGTCCTTTCCCTATTTTGTCTTTATCTGGGGACTCTTCGAATTCCTCAAGGTGACCTTTCATGGAAAAATGCGCCCTTTCCCTCTTTTGTCTTTACTTGGTGACTCTTGGACTTCCTCATGGGCCCTCTTTTGTCTTTATGCAACCGAAAATATATTTGTTAATATTTAATTAATATTAACACACTTTAGCCAAGATATGAACATTAAAAACACCTTTAGACATTAAATGCTATATTGCTAGACTTTTGACATCAATGACAATATTTCCAAAAAGAAGGTGCTTGTTTGGGTTTTTCCCCAAGAATTTTCCTAGGTGAAAGATCTCTTGTATTGTGCGCGCATTCGATTTTCTTGTTCTATTATAGTTTAAGATTCTATTAGCATTGCTTTTCTTATTTAAGTTTATCTGAACTTTTTATCTTCAAAAACATGAGATTACAAAATATGTGCATTATACCAAAATAACTTATTAGTTAAATTATATCATAAAAATATGTTGTGTCTAGGTACACTATGTCCTTCCTCCTGGGAAGCTTGAGGACCAAATGGACGCTGTCCCATGCATATTCTACTTATGTTTTGTTGTTCTTTGCTTGGAAATGATAATATGCAGCCACTTGACTAGATAGAAGCTTTTAGAATGGTATTCTTTGATGAACTAGATGAATCCAATTAGTACACGTTCTTGTAGACACTCGGGGGATCATATGGATCCCTGCATGGCTTGACCAATACTATTAACAATGTTCAATATTTTGTCAAAAATGTCATCTACATAGATATGCAATGAGAGATGTGCTGATGGAGAACAAATCTTATCAACTCCTCATGGAGTTGATCTAAGTCAACAACTGGCACTCTGGGTGTATTAGATTGGTAAGGTATTTTATTCTTGAGCTTTGTCATGAGGTTGAAACCTAGGGGATCCAAAATTTGAATAATATGTAAATCAAATGGAAAAATATTGAAAGGGGCGTCTCGTATATTGAATTGGCGTTGGGCTTGACCCTAACCTAAAACGATCTATATCTTTTTTGCTGAAATGAAACCGTGTAGAGGAGAAAATTTGAGATTATTAATGATCTCCAACTTCATAACATTTTCCACCCATGCATTCTCCTTGTTGGAAGATTTGCTATAGAGTAGGAGATTCATTATAGAGAAATTAGAGGATCTTATTCATCACTTACGCATCATCTTCATTATTAGATTCATAAAGAAGAGGAGGTAATCATCAAAGATAGGTGCAAATTTATTATGTCCATTAAAAAAGAAGTTTGGTAAAGAAAACTCCAAATAAGTTATCTGTGCTATGTGGAAGAAGTCACCATTCCATCCTATACACGCATCCTTTAGTTTTAGCCAATGCATCTATTTCATTTTTATATTCCCATTGGACATTCAGATGATTAATTAACTTATCAAATACACTATAAATTGTATTCGAATATTCTCTTAAGCACTTTTGTCCTACCCTTGTTTAAATGTGCCTCACTTTTTTAACAACATTTTTTTCAAGATAAGGTTTAATGATTAGATTGATCTCCACTTCTAATATAAATTCAAAGCTATATTTTATGGTTGGAAATCAGATCTAGACTTCTACTCAAAATGCATAAAGTGACACTTGATTTTTGGAAAATCAGATCTAGACTTGTACTCAAAACACATAAAGTGACACTGGATTTGTGGGTAATCAGATCTAGACTTTTTCTCAAAATGCATAAAGTGACTCTTGATTTGCTTGCTTTAATCTAAAGTTACGACCTTTTTGTTTTTCCAAATAAGGGTTATGAGGATACAAATGCACAAATTTCAAAGCTACGTCCTCTTTCTAATATTACATGAAAAATATTGACACATTCATTTGAAAGCTCTTATTGTATCTAGCTTCAAACAAAAACATGGTGCCTCAATGAAATACCTGATCGAGAAGTTATGGTGGACAAAAGATAAGATACAGAATTTGCTGCAAGTTTCAGTGTGATTCTGAACAAAAACTTTTGGAAGTTATATGGATCACATCACATCAACGCCAAAACCACATCAGCACTCTTTAGAAGTTCCTCTATGTCTACTTTATAGCAAAAAATAATGCCCTTGATTCGATGCTCCAGTACAAAGTTATGCTCTGTGCAATAAATGGCCTTTTCTTTGCCTTGTAGTACATGAATCTGCTCTGATACCACTTGTATTGTTTCTGGAGACAATTGGACACAACTACACCAATTGAACAAAGATGGGGGAACTTATGCACCCAAGAAATGGATTTGCACTCACACCTGCAAGCTTAGATGAAAGAAATTCCAAGAGATATGATAAACACTAAAATTTGTATTGATAATAGAAATTGCTTGGTTACAAAATGGAAGATGGATTCCCTATACATCTAAATCCTAGATGCAAAATCATGGTGGTATTCCACCCATGGTTTCACATCAAGATTGGGATTCACCAGCCACCACTAATTAGAACATTCAATGAGTTAGTTTAGTTAACAAACTATTATACCATTGTCTAAATACAGTGAACCTACTATCATATTATATCATTACAAAATATGAGCTTCTCAACTTCTCTTTGGTGAGCCTCCTCTTGTTTACTATGAATATTATAAGGAGAAGAATTCACTTATCAAAGAAGAAATTAAGGAGATCATTAAAGCCAATCACGAGCCAATATTTAAAGAGATTATTCATCTTGGCTCTTCTCCTTTGCAAATGTTTTTTCCCAGAGATAATGGTAATCTCTTTTGTCTTCTTTAAAATGACTTTTCATCAATGCTTATTGTCAATTTTCAACATATGTTCTTTTCATCACCACATTTAGCGTTGGACATCTATGTGGATGTCATTATTAGTTAGCTGGAGGCTTATATGGCAGGGCGAAGCCCTGAGATTCGTCTCACATGAGACAGAAAAAGAATATGCTCTCTTGGGCCACTCAAACGCTGGCACCACTTACCCAAGGAATATGCCAAACCGTTTTTTGGAGACTGCGGGTTTTGTAGAGCAGTTATGGTTTAAATGACGCTGAGCTGTTTTTAATACAAAAGCCATGGTTTTGAAGACCGGTTTGCATGGGCAGCTTGCACGTTGGGGGACGCGCAAGGTTGGAGACCACCCTCGCAGCTGTCCATCACCCTTTGCAACAACTATTCCTGCTTCTGCATTGCCCCTTCTGTGCTTAAGTCGGCAGTTTGCTTCATGTCCAGTTTGCAGCTGATGCAGCGACCACCCATAGAGTAGCTTCCATAGCCGGTCTAACACCAGGTTGGAATTCCGCATCATGTATTTCTATTTTTTGTTTGGTTTCTGTTCTTTATCTGGTATAAATAAAAACTAAATTACAATTTTGTACAAATTCTGTATGTTTGTTTTTTAGTTTAACATTTCCGATCAACATTGTTGATTGATTACCAATTGTTGAAAAAATTACTTGAATGTTACATTATAACCTAAGTTACCGGATACTGCTATGTAGGGTCCCGGATACGGATCCGATACGGATATGGGTTGGATATGCAGGGGATGCGGGCAGGATACATCCTGCTCCCTGCAGATACGCTCGGATATGTTTTGGGATGTATCCGGACGTATCCACAGGGGGCAGGACGTATCCTGCCCATATCCCCTGCATATCCAGCAGTTTTTTTTTTTTTTTGCAATTTCGCCTAATAAAAAGTCAAACTCGAACTTCAAAAAACAATTAAAAACAAAATAAAGTATGAAAACCTATCCGCAGTTTCAATGGCTGGCTGTGTTTTCAAAACGCGAGCCTCAATCAACTCATCTGTATCTTCTTTATTAGGGCTGTATACAACAGCTATGAAGGCTGCTAGAGCAAGTCAGCAAGTCTTCCAGTTATTGGATCGTGTTTTAGCCTTGCCAAAATAAAGGAAATAAATGTTTGTAACATGATCAAGATGAGGGAGAGGTTGAAATCAATAATGTTTTTTTTTGGCTTATCCTTTATGTCCCAAAAATATGGTTCTCCAGGACTCTTTTTGTGCAGTACATACAGTAAGATCATTTGCCCGAGTATAATACGAAAGCTCAACTTGTGAATAAGCACAAAGAAGAGAACAGGCCATAGTCTTAAGTTGATTTAACACCAGGTCATCTCATTGTAATCTTCACCAAACTGCAGACAATGCATTTTCTTGTCTTTATTTTTGTTCATACATTGTAACATTTGCACTATGTACTTGTAATAACTAAGAAGACTAATCTAAGTTTGACAATTGAATAATATGATATTTGGCATTGAATTATTAGTATGTTTTGTGGTTATTTAACTTATTATGTTTCCTCTATGCATATTAAATGGTTAATTTTGCTTATATGGCTATATTTTTTATATATTTTTTGTACGACCGTATCCAAAAACATATCTAGGGCTAAAAAAAAGATCCTTGTATCTATGTATCCGATTCTCGTACCTGTATCCATACCCATATCCGTATCGGCTACTTAGATTATAACTCATCTGAAAATATAATCCAGATATATTTAATAGAGAAAAATGTTAAACAAAAATTACCCAGATGCCCTCCATAGGCAGCCACATGAAGACATGTTTGGTGATTTTTAGTTGGCCAAATAATACGATAATATGGCATGATGTCCATCAAAAGCTTGGCTGCTTCCAGGTGGCCATACTCGCAAGCTATTAGCAGAGGTGTCTCTCCGAAGTGATTGTGTTTGGAAGTACAACACTGGTTATGGCGGAGCAGAATCCTCACTATATCTCGATTCCCTCCTTTGGCCCCCGCACAGCCATCAAAAGATAATAAATATGAACCTTCCATGCCATTATGCAGTAAGCAGCTGAAACCAATACTGCTACGACATCTTTGTACCCACAAAGAATCAGAATTTAGGGTTAAAACAGTGGATGATGTCCAAGACAAGAGAAGAATTAGAATAATAAAGAAATGAGGCGTAGAACATACCTAAGCTGCTCTCATAGGAATTCAGATTCAACAGCATTTTAAAGGTAGTTTCTTTTTGTTGCCAAGCCATTAATACGCGCATGTCTGGGCATTACAGAGTTGAGGATTTAGGGGACCGCAGCAAACAACCTTTTCTAAAGGATTTGAGAAGGATTTCACAAGGAGGGACTATTTCTTTTAATGGATCTCATGGCTGAATTAGTACTCGTCTTTTGAAAAAGAACGTTGGTGGTATGGATGGCAGATTCATTTTATAAATGGAAAAATAAATATAGAAATTGATGTATGGTCGTGGCGGTGCAAAAGAAATGATGAATAGATGAGGCTCATCAAGTTGATCTTATTTTGTTGGCCGTACTCTTATCATCTGTGCATAGGGTTGTGTTGCACATACTCGGTAAATTTTAATGCTTGTTCATACATTGACACTATCTATATGCAATAAAAAATGCATCATGTCTATAAATTGATCTTGGCTCGGAGAAGATAGAGCATACCTACACTTCTGATTAGGAATACATTTGTTAAGCGGGAGCATGACCAATATGGTGATCCGCTAGACCCGATTAGGGGATCACTTGTCACAATACACCATGTGAGGTAGGGTTCCAAAGCTTACAGTCTAACACAATCACGCAACAACCCTAAAAGAGTCCTAAGGTTTAATATTCACTTATTTTAAAAAACAAGAAAGTAAATCTAATCTAGTGCACACCAAAGCTTGTGGCACAAAATGGGGGTTAGAAACAAAACAAACAACTAAACTAAACATGCATAGAAGACATATACTCACGTCAATGTATACGAAATCCTAATGCATGGAAGAAAGAAGCACAATTGCATTATCTATCGGCTCTTACAAAGGAGAAATAAAGTTAGGAATACTTACCTTTGAAGACGAACCCGCCGAGCCTCAATCTCTCCTTGGGCCAAGGTGCTTTACAAGAGATTGTTGTGGTATGCAAGGATAACAAAGACAAATTAGCTCTAGGCTACACATCCTATCTATGCATCCAAAAGACTTCTCCATAAGACAAGATCTATATTTTCAAAGAAAGTATGAAACGCTAAGCTTTATTCCTCAAGTAGAATGGTCAATAAGCAAATGTTCTTTCGCACTTATTGTTCTTCGCTTCTCTTCTTACAAATGGTTGGAAATGAACTTGTAGTATAGGCGGATCTTGCCCTAAATCCTCCTGGAAACGTCGGCTGTACAAAGTCGACCTTGTATGTTTTCGAGGACAATTCACTAGGTCTGAGCTAGGTTGGTCGAAAGGCTAACAAACCCAAAAAGTGAAAAATACCCCTAAACTGTATAAGGTCGACCCTGGTCGACATAGTACAACTAACAGTCGAAAAGGGAATTAATGTAAGAAAATGAGGATGGAAAGAGGAATATGATTGGAATGGGTAAGGCTGAGAAGAATAAGTTTAGGGTTAATGTTTTTAGGAGATGAGTGTGTAGATGGCAAGTGGCAAAAGGGACAACAATCTTACGAAGCACTAATGGTCTGCTCACCCCTTTTCCGATGCGCCCCTTAAGGCATGCACTCAGAGAGATTGAGACTCGACAGGGTTCTGCAAGATACAAAGTGTTAGTAATCAATAAAAGTTTGAAAATATTATGTGTATACACTGTCCATGACCATATTTTGGAAGATATTAGAAACACGTTACCTTTGAACGTGATAGTTTTGGACTACAGTGAGGCATTTGCTAAAGATTATGGCAGTTCAAGAGTGGAAAAACCAAACAAATTTTGGAGAGCAAGGGAGAGTATCAAGACTTCAAAGTGTTTATTTTGGTTTACTGCAATCATAATATAAGAGACCAACTTTTTGTATCTTTGTTTGAGGAAATTCTTATGATGCATTGACCTGCTTTTTATTGAGGAAATTCTAGTGATACATTGGTTTACTTTTTACCAGTAATTTTTAGACTTATTATTATTTAATGGCTTTGTTGAAATGGATAGGATTTGATGGCCGTATGATTGTTTTGCTTTTTTGTGATTTTTAATACAAGGTACTCTTCTTTTTGTTTATAATCTTATTTGCTCAAAAACTAATCTTTACAATCATTTGTCTACATTGATTTCATTTTCTTACGTATTTCTGTGTCATACTTCTGCAGGCTCATATATATTAAAACATATTATATTATAATATATAGTATAATGTAACATATTAAGATATAATATGTAATATAACATATTAAAATACAATATATATTATACAAGCGAGTATAATATTAAAATATATATTTTATAAAATATATTACAATATATATTATATAGTCTAATATAATATTAAAATGTATATTATATAATCTAATATTTATATAAATTATATAAAATACATAATATTCATATATATTATATAATAACTTTTTAATATATAGAAATATTATAATAAATATTATATAATATTTATATAATAAGAGGGGTTCTGCAAAGATGCCATGTAGAAGATAGTAATCATTTGTTGTAAGTATTCTGCAGATGAATATATATAGAGTTTATTGAGTTGAAGAGCAAGTAGATGTACTTTTATGAAGGTAATCAAAGAATATGATGACTGAATTACGTGGACTGAACCTAAAGAGATTTACAAGGGAGTGAAGGAAGAATAGAGTCAATAGGTGCTAACTTGCTGCTGCATGATAGTGGCGTTTGTAATAATATCCATTAGCAACGTAGTTAGTTTGTTAATTTCAACATTGAATAGTTGTTCAACTCATAACAGATTGCAACCATCCCATGTCCACCATGTCCACTATCACATCTCTCTAATTGGAATACTATGACCATAGTTCCACACCAACATATTTACGTACAAGAATTTTAGTCTAAGGACTTTATGCGATTACAACAGACGTATATATTTTTCTATTCTATATCTTGAATGCATTTTTAGTAGTTATATATTCTTTTGCATGTGATATCTGAACTTTATGCGATTACAAGAGATGGATATATATTTTTCAGTGTTCCATGTGGACGTGTCCCCCCCAAAAAAAAAATCCCAATGTTTTCGGGATGGGGACGTCCCTTGGATGTGGGGACGTCCCCCTGTCGCACCTCCACTACCGTTGTCCACGGGATGTTTCCCTCTAAGAGGGGACGTCTGCAGGGCATCCCTTCAAAAAGGGGGCATATAGGGGACTTTGGGACGACCTTGGGATGTCCACGGAACGCCCAAACATCCCTTGACCCCCCAAGAAACGCACAGACGTTCCCCACGCTGATGGATGCCAAAAAGGCATTTTTTAAAATTTAAAAAAGTTTTTGGGTTGTGAGCACCATATCCTAACCCTAATTGCTAATGGGTCCCACCCCCAAGGCCTCCCAAAAGCTTATAAAAAGCCCTATCCCTCTCATTCTAAATCACACAAACTTCATTGAGTGAAGTAGAGAGCTGAAAGTAGAGGCAACAAGCTAAGAGGGAGAAGTTTGCAAGAGAGAGAATTAGGAGAGGGAAAGTGAGATCAAGAAGAGGATAGAGAAGCCAAAAAGACCCAATACTCTTCAAGTTTTCATCATTTGAGCCACAAGGTAGGCCTTATCATTTAAGGACATGGGAAAAATTAGTTGGATCAAAGCAGTTGTTAGTGATGCTAGAGATATGTAGATGTTTATCTGCAACCACCAGACTTCACATGCACTCTTCCGGTCCTTCTCCAAGAAGGGATTCTTGAAACTTGTAGAAACTAGGTATGCATCATACTTTATTCTCTTGGAGAGGATGCTTGAGTTGCAAGAGGCATTGCAGCTAATGGTTATCACAGCATAATGGAATCGGTGCCCCGAGTCGAAGATAGAGAAGGGGAAGAGGGTGAAGGAGGTGGTGAAGAGTGATTTTTTTTGGGTTGATGCCAAATATATTGTCTCCATCATTACTCCAGTCTTCACAATGATTAGATATGGGGATGCTAATGCACCTACCTTTGGAGAGGTGTATGAGTGCATTGATACTATGCTTGATCAAATGAAGCCTGCGGTGCGAGAGAAGTACCCCACATTGCAATTCTACATAGAACATATTCAATCGATCATTCATCACAAATGGGAGAAGCTCAACACTCTCTTGCACATGGTTACCTATGCATTGAACCCAAAGTGGTATGTGCAAAGTCCTGATAGAGTTACACCTATACAAGATGCTGAGGTAAAGGCAGGGTTCATGAAGGCCATTCATAAAATGTATGATTTTATAGAGGCCAACATCATTCGTGTTGAGTGGACAAAATTTGCCACTCTTAGGGGATATTCATAGGAGGCCGAAATAGATAGGGAGACAATGGCACAGGGGGAACCAATTTTGTGGTGGACTTTGCATGGGCCTGCTTCTTTGACTACCAATCTAGCCATTTGTTTGTTGTCCCAGGGTTCGTTGCTGAGAGGAATTGGTCTACTTATAGCTTTATTAACTTTGTTAAGAGGAACACGCTGACCTCTAGGAGGGCAGAGAAGCTTGTGGCTGTACATAGTGCTTTGCGTCTCATTGACTGCAACACACGTATAAAGAGAGTCCAACAACCAGATGGGATGTAGAGCCGGAGGAGCCAATATAGATTGATGATGATGCTACACAAATAGGGCTGGTTGGTATTGGTTTGGAGGAGCTTGAGCATGTGGAGTCCAACAGTTCTAGTGATGAGGAGTTTGGCGAGAATTTTTGGGATGATTAGCCATTGACTTATTACTATTTAGTATTTTGCTTTTGAACATTGTTGATACTTGATTGTAATCATGAATCATCATTATAAAATTTTGAAAATTCTAAATTTGATATTTTGATTTTGATTTTCAATGTTCAATCTTTAATGTTCATTGGTTCAAACTTGAAACTTCATTGTTAAAAAGTTAAAACCTAAATGTTAAATTGTTGATGTTCAATGCAATATACTTATTCCTTATACATCTTTTTATAACTAATTTTTCAAGTACTATATGTATTTGCACCACTCCGTCACCGTCCTTGTCGTCCCCAAACTTAGGCCCTCTGTCCCCCCATCCCCCCCTCCTGGAAACCCTTCCTCGCGTCCCCCCATCCCCTCATTAGGAAACTCCGTTGAACTATGATATTTTTCTATTTCTTGGATGCATTTTTCATAGTTATATGTTCTTTTGCATATTATATGATTGGTCAATTTGAAGTTGGATTTTTTCTAATTATGTTGAAGTTATGACCAGGCACAATATAATATGAGAGTTTTTATATGAGTTCTTGTAATATTATTCAATTTTTTGGATTGTTTAATTGAGTAATTGTGATGTTCTACCAGGGTGATTCTTTTACATTAATAATACACCTTTGGTTTGGATGGACACGCATCAGAGTGCTGTTGTCGTAGCAAAGGAATATCCCAAGTGTGAGACGAATCTAAAGATTGTCTACCACAATATAACACGTAAAACGGGAATACATTCGAAAAATGAAAACAACACACTTACTGGATACAATTGCAAAAAAAATTACTAATCCTTCGTCTTTCATTTCACCTTCGGGGCAATTGCTAGTATAATCACATGGATGCACCAATACCTTCTTAGAGTCATCCAATTGCTTGTTGGTTTCTTGACAGTCCAAGTGTGAGCGAAACATTCCCTATGTTGGAGTGCTACAAGCTACTTCTCAGGATTGGTATTTGTGTGTTTGGTACCCTAAACCCTAAACCCTAATGGGAGCTAAGTGAGTATACTTGAAATGTGCCCAAAAAAGCTTAATTTGACCTTGTACATTGCAATTTTGCCCAGTCAATGGTAAAAGAAAGCAAAAAAAGTGGAAGATCGCCCAAAAATTGAGAAAAAATCATGATTTTAACGCAATTTAAACCTGAATTCTTCTATAATTTGCAATTTTTTTGGCTATAAATAGCAAAATGATTTTTTTTTGGTCATTTTCACTTTTCATAGATTTTCGATATTCAAGAGAAGATTTTTGAGAGATAATCCAGGTAAAGCAAGAAGATCAGGGAAAATCCTAACCCTTATCGTAACTCTATTAGTAGAGGAAAAGATTCTAGGGAAGAAGACATTTTTTGAATATCAAAAAAAGATGAGCTTTTGGAAGACTATAGATGTCACAAATGCTGTGGGGCACTGAATTAACATAAATACGTGTTGAGGATGACTTTGAAATTTAAAAAAATGGTGAAAATTGCTTCGGCAGTGAAGAATTTGAAGGTTATTAAAGAGGAAAAACGTGCTTGCTTGGGGCGTTGCCCCTTGAACGCATTGGGGGCTGCCGCCCCCAGATCCTCACTTTTGGATTCTAGAACCAAAGAAGAAATCAGTAGGAGAGCTATGCCGATAAAAAGTGCTATTTTTTTGAGTTTGCCTCATGGATCTAGTTCAAATGCATTTATTCCTCCTACAACAGTGTTGCAAACACCACGTACTGTGAAAGTGTTAAATTTTGACTGAATTGTGTGTATTACAATGTTGACAAAATCTGTTTTTGCAACACAATGGTGGTATTTATTTGACAAAGAAACAAAACACCTTCAATGGATGGCAATGCACATTTTGAGTGATGTAGGAGCATCCATGGCGGACAGGGTATCTTACATCACCTAAACACAAAGTGTTGTTTGCTTTTCGTTGTTTGTTTTGTTGCCTTGGTTCTTGTGTGTTTGGTTGGAGGTTGTTTTCTTGGTTTCCATTTTTGGCCTTTCTCTACATTGGTGGTTTATTGATGATGTTGCCATCAACTTTTGGTTTTAACGCTTAGCTCGAAAAGTTGCTTGGTTGCTTCGAAATTTGTGAAGACCAAACTTCAATTTCTTCTTGGTAGCTTGCAGTGCTAATCAGGTTTGAAAATCCTTATTAGATCTTGGAGATAGATTTTCGTCATTGCAGTTGTAAGGAGGTTCCTAATCCCCAATAAGGTCTATGGCAATTCGGTTCTAAACTCATAGTGCTATTCAACTTTCTTGGTGTCGATTAGGTCTTGGCAGAATTTATTTGTGTTGGGGACTTTAATCACCGATTAGATCTACTACAATTTTCGTGTGATATTGATTTGTTAATCAAACCCCATAGTTCGATTAGGTCGAAGGAGTTTGACAAAGTGCCATAGTGCTAATTGAAGAAATAATCTTTGATTAGGTTGTGGGAGATTTCGAGCAAGCAAACAGTTGTAATCGACTTTCGAAGTGCCGATTAGGTGTTGGAGCAATGCGTTGAGAGTTTGCTTTGGTGTGTCGGATTCTAATCCCGACTAGGTCTGTGTAGATGTTCATGGTTTTCCGTAGTTTAAACCAGAACTATAAGCTCGATTAGGTCGAGACATCGTGGTGTTTTGGTGAGTCGATTGACGCTGTGTTATGTTGGGGATAGAGCTGGACTAGGTCGGGAATGTCTTCAATGCAAGTCCGAAGTGGTAATTGACAATGGAAACTTGACTTGGTCATGGCTTGTTTTCACTCGAACCCTGTAGTTGTTACCAGAGATGAAAGGGACAATTTGGTCTTTCAACATTTTAAAACATTTGATATGCCTCCAAAGCTTGCCCAGGTCTATAATTTGAAAAGTGCATTTTAATATGAAAATGAATGTTCCAAAAGACTTGATTAGGTCTGTTGTAGGAAAAACACATTATTGTGTCTTTTTGTATTCTCCTTGAGCTATGTGGATCAATTTTGGAAGAGAAAATGCCATGGGACGTTGGGGAAGGTCATGGGTCATTGCATTCCCTCCATAAATGGAGAAATGAACTCGATTGGTTCAATGGGGGATGCAACTAGGGGAAATCAAGCCCCTTCACTGCTAAGGAGATTACATAATGTGATTTTTGGCTCAATTTCCCTAAATTACTCACCATTTAGTGGATTACTCAATTAGTTCAATGGGAGATGGCATTAGGAAAACTAAGACTCCTCAATGTAATTGCAACTAGCTAATGTGATTTCCTTAGTTGAAACCCATATTGAACCAATTACTCAATAGATTCAATGTGGCTTGTAACTATGAGCAATCAATCTCCCTCCATGTAATTGTGACTGTAGAATGTGAGTTTGGGCTAAATATCCCCTAATTGACTCCCCCATTAATAAAATTACTTGACTGGTTGAATGGATAACACAATTATGGGAAATTGAACCCCATCAATTTAATATTGACTAATTAGTGTGATTTCAAGCTCCATTTCCCATAATTGACATATCTATTCGAAAAATTACTCGATTGGTTCAATAGGGGACACAATTAGGGGAAACCAAGCCCCATCAATGTAATTGTAATGTCCTAATGTGATTTTAGGCTCAATTTACCTCAATTGAATCCCCTACTGAAGCAATTACTCATTTGGATTTATGGGGAACAAAAATAGAAGCAATGGAGCCCCCTCAACCTAATTACAAATACCTAATGTTATTTCAGGCTTGAATTCCCCGAATTGACTCCGACATTGAACCAATTACTCAATTGGTTCAATGGGGGAGAAAATTAGGGGTAATCAATGCCCCTCAATGTAATTGTAACTAGCTAATGAGATTTTAGGTTCAATTTCTTGTAAATAACCGTCCCATTAAAACAATTAAGTCTCTTCCACCTAATTGCGAGTATATAATGTGAGTAAAGGCTCCACTTGCATTGAGCCCCCATTCAACCAAGCATTCGATTGGTTTAATGACCTCTCCCTCTCCCTCTCTATATAGATGGGGATGGGGATTAGAGTTAGATAGAGTTAGTTTATTTTAGTTTTATAGAGGGGCGAGGTGCCCAACGCTCAAGATAAGATCATATTCGCTACGCTCAAGATAAGATTTATATAGGGAGGTCCAAAGAAACTCCCCATATATATAGAGAGGCCCCCCACTAGATAGATCTAACCCAGATAGATATATAGGGCTTGCCCGCGCCCCGCCCCCCCGCTCTCTCTAAAACTATAGATGGGATACAATGGGGTTGGTTCGGGACGCCCCCTCTCTATATAGATGGGATATATAGAGGCCCCCCACTAGATAAGATCATATTCACTACGCTCAAGATAAGATCTATATAGGGAGGGCCAAAGAAACTCCCCATATATAGAGAGAGGCTCCCAACTAGATAGATCTAACCCAGATAGATATATAGGGCTTGCCCCCCTTTGGCCTCCCCGCCCCCCCCCGCTCTCTCTAAAACTATAGATGGGATACAGTGGGGTTGGCTCGGGACGCCCCCTCTCTATATAGATGGGATATATAGGACTTGCCCCCCTTCTCCCCCCTCTCCCCCCTTCCCCCTGCCCCGCCACCCGCTCTCTCTAAAACTATAGATGCGATACAGTGGGGTTAGCTCAGGACGCCCCCTCTCTATATAGATGGGATATAGAGGGCTCCACCCCATAGATCGCGAGGCTTATCTCTATAGATATAAGCCTCCCGAGATAGCTATCGACTAGGTTCTTGCCACTATCTATAGATATAAGCCTCCCGATCTATCCCCCCCTCTATATAGATTGATTGATTGATTAACGATAGATAGTTGGCCCTCTCCCCTCTACCCTCTCTATATGTGGGGGTGGGGCACTCGATCAATAAATCGTGAGCGTAGTTAGGTTCTCCTCTCTATGTATGGGGCACTCAATTATTAGCCAGATCTAGATATCGTTTCAATGCGATGCATCGGAGCGAACTCTATCTCGAGTGAAGTGACAGTTCAGAGCTCAAGTGGCATCAGAGCGAATTCTATCTCAAGTGACGGTACGGTCTCTACTCCCCCAAATAGATATATAGGTAGTCTTGAGTCCCATCCCCACCCGAATCCAATACGCAAACACCCCAAGTAGATATATAGGCAGTCTTGAGTCCCCTATATATAGGGAAATGCTTGATGTCATGGCCCTATATATATATATATGGGAAATGCTTGATGTCGTGCCCATCTATTCATTCTATATAGGCTAGGCTAGGCTATATGCCCATCTATTCATTCTGTATAGGCTAGGGGAACCATCTATGGGGGCGATTCGATCCATACGGTGTTGTTTGGTCGGCCATATATATATATGCTTGTAACGGAGACTATGTGGTCGACTATTGATCAAGCCCGCCCTCTCTCTTCTATATGGGATATGGGAACTCGCATGACTATCTCTAGTTGCTGAAATCGGTTGAGTGTAGCGTAGATTCCAGCTGGTGGGACTCTCCCTCTCTATATAGATTGGATGGGATGGGATGGGATGGTTCGTTCGATATCAACAGTGGTCGATCAGGATATATATAGATATGGCGGTCGGAGGGCGACGAAGGAGAGGGCGACTATAGCTATAAAGAGTCAGGTCGACACCCTATATATATAGATATGGCAACAGGAGAGGGCCTATCCATATCCATGGCCTCAACTATCTCTATCTACCCATAGAAATCCATAGTGAATATAGATCGTGCCACCCCCCCATCTATATATCCCCTTATAACTATATGGTCGAATCCACTCTAATCCATAGTGAATAGAATATAGAATCTAAATCCCCATTAAACTCTATATGGCTATATATGGGGTGGGCCTATAGCTAGAGCCCTTAGATATAGTTGGCCATTTTAGTCTCACGAGCTACAGATCCCTATCTCTATAGATGGGGCCCAACACTACAGTCAAGATAGGATAGGATAGGATAGGATAGGAGGGAGCTGATCACTAGTTAGTTTAGATATTCTGTATGGGTGGTGGGCACGGATAGGGAGATAGGGAAGTCATAGTTCTCTCGGGAGGTCGAGCCATATAGATAGAATACGGGCAGGGCCCCAGGCCATATCCCTCTATATATATATGGGAGTTGAGTTTAATGGGGCCATATAGAGGGGGGGGGGCTATCTCTTCTCTATATGGGAGATTCTTGATGTGAACTGAACCTGTGGCCTCTATCTATATAGGCATAGGCACTCAACTGTCGAGGGGGCCCCTATCTCTTCTCGTGAGATAGTTGCCAGATAAATAGATAGGGCTTACATATATAGATAGGGCTATATTATTCGCTACGAGATTGTTTAATTCAATACTACCATAGAGAATAGATATAGGGGTCGGGATTGGGTTTGGCCGTCCTATATCTCTATTTTAGATGGGAGATGATTGGCCGACGTACTCAAACTAGAACATCTATCTATCTCAATTGAGTGCAGCTATATAGATAGGGGCCCTCGGCATCTCTATATCTATATCTATATATGGGGCACTCCCTCGCCCCTATCATAGCCGGCCCCCTAAAGACCGACTAAACGACACCCAGGGGGGGGTTCATTGCTTTGAAGGGGGCCATACCCTAAAAACAATAGAGAATATAGCTAACGACCGACTAAACGATCGACTAGACTCTAGAGTGACCACACCAAGATAGATATAGATCTATAGAGTTACCACACCAAGATACCTCGGCTTATTGGCCTAAGACAAAGACTTAGCCATAAATGGCCTCGCATTATTGGACTAAGACTAAGCCCCTATTTATATGGCCTAAGTCCATACAGAGCGTAGAGAGCTAAGAGAGCGTCTTCCTTTCCCTTTCCCAAGCGCATATTGCAAGATGAGTCCAATCAGCTGGAAACCGACCCTTTCTCTACTCTATTCTATACGTGATACATTGGGATGGTCCCATATAGATATATAGGTGGTGAAGGGCTGGGTTGGTGAGGGTATGGGGTGAAGAGATCTATAGATGGGGGCACTATAGGTTCTCATAGACGAGTTGTGCCCCCATCTATAGATCTCTTGTACTGTATTGATGGTATGCCCCACTCCCCCCTCCCCCCCTATATATAACTCTATCTGATAGACAGGGGTCTAGCCCCTGACCATCCCATGAACGATTATTCATAGACTAGATGGACCCCTATAGATAGATAGATATTCTATGCCCCTCACCAACCCAGAGTTCCCAGCGCTTTTGCTTGAACTCCAGATATAGATAGGGCCCCCTCACTAGGTAGATATATAGATGGGGGCATAGACTAGACTAGACTAGAGAGCTATGCCCCCCTCAAGATAGAGTTAGAGGGGGCCTCTATATAAACAAAATTAGATAGAGTTAGAGGGGGCCCTCTATATAAATATAGTTAGAGGGGGGCCCTCCCCCCCTCTATATAGATTTGATTGATTAACTCTATCTTTGGCCAATAGATAGGGTTAATCAATCTAAATCTATATAGAGTCCCCCCTCTAACGCTATCTAACTCTATTTAGATTCTATAGAGGCCAACTCTATCTGCTCTCAATAGATTTAATGGGCCCTATTTATATAGAGGCCCCCCTCTAACTCTATCTAACTCTGTTTATATAGAGGGGAGGGCCACTGTTTATTGTTAATCAATCTATATAGAGGGGGGGGGCAACCATATAAAGTGAAGTTGATTGAGTTTAATGGGCTAGACCATATATATAGACAGGGGGGGGGGGGTGCCCCTAGTGCTTATCCTATCGTATCTCCCTCTCCCGATTCTATAGGCGGGGGCAGAACCTGCACTGCAAGTCTATATGTCATTCGGATCCTATGGGGAGGGGAGTAGACATAATAACTAAGATAGATGGGATCCCCTGAGCAAAACATAAATAGAGGCTGTCGGCGCCCTATCTATCTGGCAATAGTTTCGTTTCTATAGGGCTAGGCTATATATCTCCATCTGGAGGGCGGGGGCCTATCTAGTGGAGCCCTTGGCCTCTCGACTAGAGCTGAGCCAGAGCATAACACTCTATATGCTCTAAAGCCCCCCTCCCTATATAGCGCTGGGGCCCCCTCTCTATATATATGTCTCGAGTTAGAGGGGCTCAAGCCCTAGACTTTGCCAATTGAACTATATACTGTGGATGTATATATAGGGAGAAACTAGAACTAGAACTAGAAGTAAATGAATTGGGTTGGCATGGGGTTGGTTATAGATCATAGATGGATGATTGGATAGGTATATAGGGGATCGATCCGATCTACATTCATGCGATCATAGTTCGTTACAATAAACATTAGTGGGAGTGGGAGATGGGGCCTATCTATAGATCTGGCTCCCTCCCGAGAATGGGGGCCCCTCTATAGATCTAGCTCCCTCCCGAGAATGGGGCCCCTCTATCTCTAGATAGTGGTGGGGGGCTCGGGAGATCTATCTATAGATGGGGCAGGACGAGGAGAGGAGTTCAGTTTAGTTTAGTTTATATGGAGGCTTTGCTTTGTAAGTGATTTTTTTTAATGAAATTGACAGAACTCCCAATTGTATAAACCATCGGGGAGATCATGGCGGGGGGTTCAAGACCTAACAAAATGGGTGAACCCGAGGTGTTGCGAAACACTGGGATGGAGGACGGAATTGGATGTACATATAGAGAGGGGGGGGCAAAAAAACTCTATCTATTGGGGGGGCCTTTTCCCTATCTATAGTGAGGCCACCAGATAGATAAGATAAGATACATAGGGGGTGGGGGGAGGTGGGCCGAGCCCATATCCCTACTATATTATATAGATGAGTCCCCCTATCCCCCGTCCCCCGTCCATATAGATCTGGATCTGGTTGGGAGCATTTCTTGTCTAGTCGGCACTCTATAGAATATCTTATCTAGACGCCCTACTGTTTAGAGATTAGAGTAGAGGCGCCCCCCCCAATAGATGGTGAGCGAATACCCTAGATAGAGTTAAAGGGGGGCTTCTATATAAACAAGGCCCATTAAATCTATATGGTGGCCTCGCCCCCTCTGCCCCCTCTATATAAATAGAGTTAGAGGGGGCCTCTACTTTAAAGAATCTAAATAGAGTTAGGTAGAGTTAGAAGGGGGGCCTAATTAGGGGCAATCGAGCCTGATCAAACTAGATGTGATTTTGGACTCAATTAACCCTAATTGACTCCATTCAACGAATCATTCGATCGGTTCAATGGACGATATATTTGGTGGAAATATAAGCCCCTTAACCTCATTACAACTCCTTATGTGATTTTAGGCTCCATTATCCCTAATTGACTCTCCTATTCAACCAATCACTTGATTGGTTCAATGGGGGACACAATTAGGGTCAATCAAGCCCCCCAAACTTAATTGCGACTACCCAATGTGAATTCAAGGTCAATTTTGTCTAATCAACTCCTACATTGAACCAATCAATCGATTGGTTCAATGGGGAATGTAATTATGGGTAAACGAGTCCCCTCAACCTAATTATGACTACCTAATGTGATTTCAGGCTCATCTAAGCCCCAATTAAGTCCCCCAGTCAACCACTCACTCGATTGGCTCAATGGGGAATGCAGTTATGGAAATTGAGCTCTATGAACATAATTATTATAGACACTCCTTTTTGACCACTTTCGTGTCTAAACGTATTTTCGACTAATTTCTAGCAAACAACTCAAATAAAGCCTAGATTTCACTAAAATACCCAATTTATTGTTGCGCACTTGACATACATCTTTTGGAATGTATTGGCACATCCTTGATTGGGGCAATGCACTGCACGCAACTATCGGCTTCACTTAATTCATCTCGAGTCAAATTGTGATTGTGCAAGAGATGTTTTGGGATTAATTATGTTGAATGGTTCTTTGACTTTTAAAAGTCACTTCACTTCTCATTAATTTAATTAAACTTTTTTAATTAGCTCAATCTTCTTCTAATAAAAAAATCCATAGCTTTTGGAATTTCTTATTTTCTAAATTCTCTAACTGGGTTTATTTTTCAACTCTCATGGCAAGTGGCCAAGTGTATCATGACATCACAACAAATCTCTGAAATGATGAAATCATCATGACATCATTTTGAAAGTTGTCAAGCCACTTGCAAATATCAAAGAATTGGGTGGGAAACATAATCATTATTGACCCATGTCTTTCACATGGCCCTCTGATTTTCATCCACACATTTTGATCTTGAGATGAATGGTCACAAATCATTCTCTTGATTTCGAAAAACTATAAATAGGAGAATCTTCCTACACTTTCAACAAGCTTGTTAAGCCAAATTTACTATGCACAATTGTTGAGAGGAAGCTTCATAATCATTTTATGTGCCAAGCCAAACCACAAGTGAACAAGGGGAGATGTTGCCCACAAAGCACTAGCATTGCCAAAGATCAATTGTTCACAAACTGAGCACAAACACAAAGGTAAATGGTTCTTTTGTCTTCTTATTGGTGCTTTATTTGTTAGTCATTTGCTCACCCAAATACTTAGGCTTAGAATTTTATTTGTCTTTGATTTGGTTTTGTATTTGTTTTTGTCTTTGTCTTATGCACTAACAATAGAAGCTAACATCATCTTTGGATTCCTATGTTAAAATTATGACTACCTTACATGATCTGAGATTCAACTAGCTTTGATTGACTCCCCCATTCAACAAATCACTTGACTATTTCAATGGGGGACAAAATTAGGGGAGATCGTCCCCCTCAACTGATTTCAACTATTTAATATGATTATAGGCATAATCAAGCCCCCGTTGTGCCCTTAATTGAACCAATTACTGGTTTCATTCAATGAGGGACATAATTTGGGGAAAAATACTTGACTGCCACTAGACACTTGTATGGGGTTCTTCTATTGAGATTATTATTGTGGACACTGGTATTGTAATTTTTTCTTCTCCCTTTGTTTCTGGTGAAGCGATATGTTGCTGGATTTTGCATTTGAAACCTACCATTGATGAATTGCATTGTTTTCTGAAAATTTCTTCAATATGAATAAAAAGAACGTGTACATGCGTTGGACTCTACATTTTGTTTCGGATCAAGTTCTCATGCGTGGATGTGATTGCCCTAACTAAGCATCATAGAATAATTTGCTTGTCCTTGATTGTATTCCTGGTCTGCGTTTGCACCAATTGGTATCAGAGTTGTGTTTTTCTTATTGTTCTTTAGAGGCTATTGCCCGTTCTGACTCCACTAGTCTAGTCGGGCTCATTGTTGGTACTCTGGGGTCTCAGAGCTCTTAGAGTCTATGGGGATTATGATGGACCGTCTCCCTCCATTTCAGTATTCCTTGGACATTTCGCGCCACCTTCTACCTACTAGACAAGAGACGAACATGATTATCAGGGAGGATATTTACAGACAGTATATTCATACCACTTGGGTTAACCCCTACGGGGGGTTACGCGCAAAGATGGCCTTTTATGCGGAACACTATCTGGAACTAAGGGATGGGCTTATTGTCTACCCTTAGTACACTTTCTGCCATTGGATGCATGCTCTCCGTATTCCCCTTGGACAGTTCAGAGTGGGTTCTCATAGGCTTCGGATTGAGACAGATCACCACATGGATCGGATAGACAGGTAATGTCAATTATGCAACCTTCAAGAGGTCGAGTTGGAAGAGCACTTCATCTTCTGTTGCCCCATCTACTATGAGATCAGAGGGAGGTTCCACTGCCTCTTTAGGGAGACTCAAGATCTCTCTATCCTCTTTAGATATAAGGACCAGAGATGTCTGGCACTATACATATAGGAGGCCCTCCGGCTTCGTCACCACGTGATTCGAGGCCACACTAGACCATAGTCTATCCAACGGATTACTTCCTTCTTCATTGTGCTACCTTTGGGGAGAGGCACTAAGCACCAGATCGACACCAACACGGCCTCACACTTCAAATCAGTAAGGATCCGAGGGACCATTCACAACCCCTCGGTATCTTATCGACATAGCCATTCTAGGTCCAGCCCCAGGAGTCAGACTAGGTCCACCAGATAGTCGCGACGGGCTACTCCCTCCAGATGACAACACACAGGCCAAACCAAACACTCCTCCACTGGATATCCATCTATTTTGAGCTTTTTCTCGATGGCCTCGGATGTTAGGAGAGTTGGGTCCACTCCTTGATGGACCTCCGTTGCTTTTCCTGGTTCTCGCATTTTGTATTTTGCCACCTCTTCGTTTGGCTGGGGTTGTTGGCTGTGGGTTGTTTTTTGCCTTTTTCCGTTCTGGCTACTCCCATTATTTGTTGTATTATTTCTCTTTCAGCGTTGTTTTCCCCTTGGGAAACCGTTTGGTCTTCCTGCTTTGCTCTGACACTTTTGTACTCTATAGTCCCTTTGACCTACTTTTGTGGTCATTTGTTGGACATTAATATATTTATCTTATCTTATCTATTGGCACGCTGTGAAAGAGACGTTTGCATCGTGGGAGAGATGGCAAACAGAGGAAATGTTTTATGGAGAGTGGCAAGATCGAGAGGACCTCGAGTTGCATATTTGGTTGAGATGATGAGAGGTATCCAAACAAGGTTGGATACAATGGAAATAGCTTAAGGGAGAGTGGCACATGGTGGAAACGTTAGCGAGGACAAAGGAGCTCAAGAGCTTGGGGTTGGAAGATATGGAAAATGAAGTTGAGACGATATTTTTTAGAGCTGTGGCAAGGCTTGGTGGTAAGCCGAAATTGGATACACCTTGCTATAATGGGAGTTTGAATCCCAAAGAAATTGCAGACTGGGTAGCTGAGATGGAGAAATATTTTGACTACGAGTCTATGGAGGAACACAAGAAGGTGAAATTCGCGTGCACAAAATTGAAGAGTCATGCCTCTTTATGGTGGGATCATGTGCAAGCCAAGAGACAGAGGAAGAATAAGGAGAAAATAAGATCATGGGATAAAATGGTGGCAAAGTTGAAGGCCAAATTTCTACGTTCGGATTATCAATTGAGCTTGTTTAGAAAGCTGCAAAATTTGAAACAAAAGGAGACGAGTGTCAAAGACTACATCGAGGAGTTTTATAAACTCATGATAAGCGTTGGACATGCTGAAGAAGATATAGAGAAAGTTGCAAGGTATGTGAATGGAATGCATTATGCCATACAAGATGAAATCAATTTGTTGAACTTGAGAATCATAGAGGAAGCCTGTTAATGTGATTGGAGGCGGAAGAGAAGTTGATGAGAAAAAAAGCGAACTCTAGAGGTAGAGGAAAGTCTTTGAGAGAATGAGGACATAACAATGGTGTAAGAGGTCAACAAAACAATGGTGAAGAGGTAAGCAATTCACAAAATCAGAATTTAGGCATAGGAGGCGGATATTCTTTTAGAGGAAGAGGCTTCTATGGTCGAGGTAGAGGTGGAGGTTTTCGAGGTAAATGTTTTGGGTGTAATGACTATGCTGGTCATAAATAGCATGATTGTGCAGAAAACCCTCAGAATAATAACAAGAGAGCTGAAGGAACAACTTTTACAACCTTTGGTGATGAGGAGAGCGTTGGGTCTCCAATACAAACGGAAAAACCGGAACAAGGAGAGGCTCTATTGATGAATAGAGTGCTGTTGAAATGAACCAAGAAGGTGAATGAACTAGCACAATGAAAGAGTTTGTTCCGGACTATTCGCAAATTTGCAGGTAAGTGTTGTAGAGTTGTGATTGTATAATTTGGTTTCTCAAGATATGGTGGAAAAACTCGGGCTAAAATGATTAACCCATCCTACACCATACAAGGTTTCTTAGTTTCTTAAAGGGCACCAAGTACTATTGAATGAACAAAGTGTGGTGAATTTTCAGATTGGTTCGTACAAGGAAGAAGTTGTGTGTGATATCATGCCCATGGACGTATGTGTTGTTGGGAAGGCCATGGCAGTTTTATAGGAGAGTTGTGCACGATGGAAGAGTGAATACGTACACTTACGAAAGATGGCAAGAGATTCACATTGAGTCTATTGAAGGATAAAGGAGATGAGGTGGACAACAATTCCAAAGCAATGTTGATATCCGGTAAAAAGTTTTTGAAGGTGGCTAGGGAAGAAGAAATATGTGTTGCACTAATTTCAAAGCCTATGCAAGTTGTGACAGCCACTAATGTAAGTGATTTGCCTATGGAAACTTAGAACATGTTGAAAGATTATGTTGATATTGTGATAAGTGAGCGTCTGAATATACTACTACCTGTAAGGAGCATTAATTATCATATGGATGCAATATTTCGAACTAGAATGTTATATGGAAATTTGATTTCCTTGAAATTCCGTTCTTTTAAAATAAATATAGGATTTGTACTTCAAAATAATTTATTTAAATCAAGTGAATTTTATTATATAATTTTCAGATCTCGAATATCACAATAAAAATCTCAAGGGTTTACGTCCTTGAGTTGGGATGACAAGGGGTTTCGTCCTCAATTGTAATTGTAAAGCATTAAGCTTGTACCAGGGTAAGTGTTTAATACATGAATGATTTTTGGATGATTTTTTTGCATTCTCATAATGCTTTATTTATATCTTCACCCTTACATTGAAGAGGTGTGACTTCTGCAAAGGTAGCGTCCTTCCATATTAACTTAACT
Source organism: Torreya grandis (assembly GCA_037957365.1). Taxonomy (NCBI): domain Eukaryota; kingdom Viridiplantae; phylum Streptophyta; class Pinopsida; order Cupressales; family Taxaceae; genus Torreya; species Torreya grandis. Next base: position 5,939,146 of record JARHVA010000007.1, on the reverse strand, counting down.
AAGTAATAATTAATATATTAGCTAACTAATTAATAACTTAACTAACTATTGTCCTTTCATAAAGTGCTGCGTTGCTAGCCCTTAATAAATTGCAACGATTTCTTCAGCTAATGCTGCACTGCTATTCCTTGCAGTGATTCCCTTTTAAACAACAGTAGTTCAGCGTGGGAACATTACAAACCTCCCGTCCTCAATTTGCTTGTGCTCAAGCAATTGTAAATCTGGGTGTTCAAGGATTGATGTTCCTTCCCTCGTGGCATCTTTGAGTGGTAAATTTATCCAATGAACCAAATACTCTTTGATACTTCTAATCCTTAACTTCTTCTCACGAGTATCAAGAATAGTCTTTGGTACAAAAATCAATTTATTTTTTTCATCAATCAGGGGTAATTCCATGGAAGGAATAATATGTTGTTCAAGTGCTCATTTTAAGCAAGACACATGGAAGACATTATGTATGCGGCTGTACCCTAGTAAATCCAATTCATATGCTACTTCTCCCACTCTTCTTATAATCTGGTATGGCTCGTAAAAGCGAGGCTTGAGTTTTTCAGCACCACTTTGTTTAAGGGACGATTGCCTATAGGGTTGTAACCTTAAATACACCATATCTCCAACTTCAAAAGTCCTTTCGATTCTCCGTTGATCAGCATACAATTTTTGCTGATTTTGGGTGTGTTGAAGATTATGTTTAAGAGCAATTAGGATGGCTTGATGTTGTATTAGATCCTTAGCTTTGGGGACCCTACTATTTAGAATGACCAAATCAATAAAAGTTTTAGCATCATATCTAAACAATGCTTTGAAAAGTGACATTCCAATAGATAGGTGATGAGACGTATTATAGCAGAATTCTCCTAAGTATAACCATTCAACCCATGCATTTTGTTGCCCGTTGACAAAATTCCGTCAGTACTCTTCTATCCATTTATTCACGGCTTCCATCTGGCCATCGGTTTGAGGATGATAACTCGTACTTGGAGTTAATTCAGTACCCAATAGTTTGAAAAGTTCTTGCCAAAAAACACTTATGAATCGAGTGTCCCTATCATTGACTATATTTGTGGGTAGTCCATGAAGTCTAAAAACCTCTCTAAAAAATATTCCCGCAACCATAGGACCATCGTACTTGTGAGTGGCAAGAAATGAGCGTATTTTGTTAATCTATTCATGACTACATAAAGGTTGCTTTGTCCTTGAATCGTGGGTAATCTCGAAATGAAATCCATAGATATGCTTTCCCATTTTTGATTAGGGATAGGCAAAGGTTGCAACAATCCGATGGGAAAGTTATGTTCTATTTTATTTTGTTGGTAAGTAGAGCATTCCTGAATGTATTTAAGGACTTCACTTTTAAGTCCTTTCCAAAAAAATCGATCCCGTAATTGTTTATGTCTTAACAAAATCAGGATGACTTGTTAATGGATCGTTATGTATAGCCTTTAGGATTTCGTGTTTAAATTTGGAACCAGCAACTAAAAAAACTCTTTGTAGAGGATGAGGTCCTCTACTGCTTTATAACGTTCGTCTTCAATTTTCCCTTCTAAGATTGCGTTGGCGCACTCATCCTTAATGTATTTTTCTGTTATGAATGATTTATACCATGGAGCAAAAATGTGGTCTTCTTGATAAAGCATCAACGACTATATTATTTTGTCCTTTAACATATTCAATGTCAAAATTGAAAGCTTGGATCTTACTAACCCATTTTTGTTGTTTTTCATTTAAGTTGGATTGCTCAAGGAAATATTTCAAGCTATTGTGATCGGTTTTGACCACAAATCTTGTACATACCAAATATTACCAGAATTTAGAAAGGGCATGCATAATAACCAACATTTCTTTATCATAAATTGAGTACCTTTGCTCATGCTCTTTAAGTTTTCGACTTTCAAAGGCAATGGGATGCTTATTCTGCATTAAAACTGCACCAACACCTTTTCTTGATGCATCACATTCCAATACAAAGGGTAATGAGAAGTCTGACATTGCCAAAACCGGGCATGAACTCATTACTTGTTTAAGTTGTTCAAATGTTGATTGGGCAATCTCTGTATAATTGAAAGATCCTTTCTTTGTTAAATTGGTTAGAGGTGCTGTTAGTTGTGAGAATCCTTTAACATACTGCCTATAATAAGTGCAAAGACCTATGAATCCCCTTAATTGTGTCATGTTATTGGTAGGAGGCCAACTCATAATGGCTTGAATCTTCCTTTGATCAACATGGACTCCATCCTTATTAATTATACGTCCTAAGTATAGGATTTCCTTCATACCGAATTCACATTTTGACATCTTGGCAAAGAGGGACTGTTGTTCCAATATGGCAAGTATCATGTCTAAATGTTGCAAATGTTCTTCCCAATTCTTGCTATATATTAGAATATCATAAAAAAAAACCAAAATAAATTTATTTAGATGCATACCAAGTATGTGATTCATGCAAGATTGGAAAGTCGCTGGATCATTCGTAAGTCCAAATGGCATCACTAGAAATTTGAAATGCCCATAATGGCATCAGAATGCCGTTTTGTGAACATCTTCCCTCATTTGTATTTGATGATACTTGGATCGTAAATCAATTTTGGAAAAGAAAGTAGCTCCACGTAGTTCATCGATTAATTCATCAATCTTGGGTATCGAATATTTATTTTTGATAGTCTTTTTATTTAGCTTTCGATAATTGATGCACTCGTAACGTCCCATCCTTTTTGACTAGTACTACAGAAGAAGCAAATGTACTGACACCTGGCCTAATGTGCCCCATCTCTTAGAGTTCTTTAATGGCTTTCTCAATCCCATCCTCATAAATCTTTGGATGTCGGTAAGGTATAGTTATTATTGATTTTGTTCCGGGTTCCAATTCAATGATATGTTGTAAATCTCTTGTTGGGGGTAGTCTCAGTGGTAGGCTCTCAAACACCTTGTTATGCTTTTTGATAATGGATTGAATGTCATCATGATGTATTGCGTATTCTTCTTGTGCGGAGCTAATCAAACATTGTACCGACCATGTTACATGTCCTTAATTAAAGGTTATCTCCATTGTTATTGCTGTTACAATCTGAGGGCTACCATTGGCCATGCCTTTCAAAACTATATCCCTTCCATCGGATTTGAACTTAATTTCCATGGTTTTGATAATTTTGGGTAAACTCACCCAATGAATGCAACCATTGAACTCCCAAAACCAAGTTTGTTTCACCAATATCGATGACATAAAAGTCATTTTTAATTTCACGTCTTCCCAAAGTCAGATTTAAGTGTGGGATTCTCCTTATGCACAAAAGAGTAAATCCATCAGCAACCGTTACCAGAAGTCCCTTAAATTCTTCAGAGTTTAAACCAATTTTCTTAGCTAATTTTTCATCAATAAAATTATGGGTGGCCCCACTATCGACTAAGACGGTAATTCGTTGTTCTTGTAGTGTTCGTTTTACTTTGAATGGATTATACCGAGGTGCTCCTGAGAGAGTAGCACATATTCCCTCCGTGGTTTCTTCCACCGTTATTTGTGATTGGGTTTCATTATTTAGGTTCATCTCTTCGTCTTCAGTATCACTATCTGGACTAACCTCAATGTAGTGAACTTGTTCTATGCCCAAACAATGATGGCTTGGAGTCCATGGGTCTTTACAAGTAAAACATAATTTTTTCCTCCTTAATTCATTTCATGTTTCTACTCCATTATTTGACTTTGGTGCTGCATTGCTTATTTGTATTGATCTCTTTTGTTCATAGGATTGAGTTCTTGGTGGACCACTTCCAAGTGCCCTAGGTTGGGTGGGTGGCATATTTCTACCTCTCAAGATTGATACTTCCAAATCTAAAGCCTTCTTAATGGCTTCTTGGAGTGTTGATGGAGTAAAAACTTTGCACAATCCTTTAAGAGGTTCCATTAATCCTTCTGTGAATAACACGTGCCTTTTTTCAGACATGTCTAAGACCATTACTGATAGTCTTTGAAATTTTGCTATGTATTCATCCACACTATTATTTTGTTTTAATAATGCCAATTCTCTAAAATGGACCTCGAGGTCTGCTTGATCAAATCTTTCGATCAATCGTTTGGCAAATTCATCATATGAATCGACAAGATTATGCCCTTGGGTGATTTATTTGTGGAACCACCATTCATGGGCTATACCTTTCAAATGGAGAGTCGCAAATTTTATGGCTTCCTCTTTCATCATTGGTCGTAACGAAAGGTATGTGTGTAGTTTTTATACCCATGCCTTAGCCGTACATTTATTTGTACTGTCCAAACGTGAGTGTGTTACTTTGCCTAATGCCTATTGTATATCCATTTGTTTATTGTTGGGTTTATATTCTGGCTGGGGTACACCTCCATTTTTCCTCATGGCCATATAAGTTTGTAGGGAAATTCCCCTTTGGATTCCTTCTGGTAGTTCTTGATAGGCCTCGAAATAGGTTACCAAATCATCATTAAAGGGTCTCAAAATTTCTTCAGTAATTTCTTCTTTTGGAATGAATGTTGGTTGGCATTGCTGGTATGATGATGTGGTAGTGGTTTTACGTTTGGGTTCCGACATATACGAAAGAGTTTCTACCTTTTGTGTGTTTGAATCCATCATCATTTTCATAGTATGGGCCAATTGTGCCACTGTATTTGCCAATTGTTCTTGGCCTTGGAAAATTTTCTCTATCCTCTCGTCTATGTCATTTTCCATTTCTTCTGTTGGTTGACTTGCCTTTTTGGTTTTAGTTTTTCTTTCGTAATACAAAATATTGTTATCTTGCATATGAATTTTGTTTCACAAGTTGGCAGGGATGGAGAGCTTTGATACCACTGTAATATTCCGAACCAGAATGTTATACGGAAATTCGATTTTCTTGAAATTTTGTTCTTTTAAAATAAATATAGGATTTGTACTTCAAAATAATTTATTTAAATCAAATGAATTTTATTATATAATTTTCAGATGTCAAATATCACAATAAAAATCTCAAGGGTTTACGTCTTTGAGTTGGGATGACAAGGGGTTTCGTCCTCAATTGTAATTGTAAAGCATTAAGCTTGTACTAGGTCAAGTGTTTAATACATGAATGATTTTTGGATGATTTCCTTCCATTCCCATAATACTTTATTTATACCTTCACCCTTACATTGAAGAGGTGTGATTTCCGCAAAGGTAGCGTCCTTACATAATAACTAAGTAATACTTAATATATTAGCTAACTAATTAATAACTTAACTATTGTCCCTTCATAAAGTGTTGCGTTGTTGGCCCTTCATAAAGTGCAACAATTTTTTCAGTTAATGTTGCGCTGCTATTCCTTGCAGCGATTCCTTTTTAAACAACAATAGTTCAGTGTGGGAACATTACAATGGATTTAGTGCCAGGAGCAAGTTTGTCAAACAAAGCAGCCTATAGGTTGACTCTGATGGAGAATGAATAGATTAAGAAGCATGTGTAGGAGTTGTTGAGGAAGGGTTTAATCCAAGAGAGTTTGGGCCCATGTGCAGTTCGAGTTTTGTTGGCACCGAAGAAAGGTGGAGAGTGGAGAATGTGTACGGATTCATGTGCAATTAACAAGATCACCTTCAAGTACATATTTCCATTGCCAAGAATGAATGACTTAATGGACCGTTTGAGTGGAGCTAGGTACTTCAACAAGATAGATTTGATGAGCAGTACCATCAAATCCGCATAAGAGAAGGTGAAGAATGGAAGATTGCATTCAAGATGAGTGACGGGTTGTATGAGTGGCTGGTCATCCCATTCAGAGGTAAGTTTGTGATAAGAGGTGAGTACATTCATGAGGCTCATGAACAAAGTGTTGAAGCCTTTCAGAGGTAAGTTTGTGATAGTATATTTGGATGACATTTTGATTTTCAGTCATTCAAAGAAGTAGCATTTGAAGTTGATTTTGGATAAGCTGAAAGAGGAGCAATTGTTAATAAACTTGAAGAAGTGCAGCGTCATGCGAGAGGAGCTAATATATTTGGGATTTGTAATTTCGAAGGATGAGTTGAAGATGGACCCCAAGAAGGTGAGGGCAATTGTGGATTGGCTTTCGCCAAAGAGTATGCTTGAAGCAAGAAGTTTTCATGTGAGTTTTTACAAAAAGTTTATCAAAAACTTGAGCAGTACATGTGCACCCATTACAGAGACTATGAAAGGAGATAAAAAGAAATTTCAGTGGATTGTTGCAGCAGAGAATAGCTTCAGTTTTTGAAGAGAAAGGTGACAAAACAACCAATGCTAGCCTTACAAGATTTTAGAAAAGTGTTTTGGGTTGATTATGATACAAGCGAAAGAACTATAGCAATGGTGTTAAGTCAGGAGGGTAAGCCCATTGCTTATTTCAGTGAGAAGTTGAATGATGCTAAGAGGAAGTATTCGGTCTATGACCAAGAATTCTATGCAATGGTGCAAGCTTTCAAGAAGTGGCAGCATTACTTGTGGACGAAGGAGTTTGTTTTGTACACAAACAATTATGCTTTGCAGTTCATAAACAACCAAGGTAAGCTAAATCAACGACACATGAAATGGATAGAATTTCTTCGGAGCTATTCTTTTGTGTTGAAACATTGAAGTGGAAAGTCCAATAAAGTTGCAGATGCCTCGAGTAGGTGAACTCTTGTAGTGAATGAGCCGAAGGTAGAAGTCATTGGATTTGAATCAATGGAGTTGTATGAGGAAGACTTGGATTTTCGAGATGCATGGACAACGTGCAGGAATCCAACTGATGCGGACAAAACTCTATAGTTAGAGTATATGATACAAGATGGACTATTGTTCAAAGGGAAGGAAATTGTGTATACCTCAAGGTTCCATGAGAGAGAACCTATTGAATGAGAAGCACAACGAAGGTCTAATTGGTTATTTTAGATATGACAAGACCTTTGTGCAACTGAGTGACAAATACTGTTGGCCACGGATGTGAAGAAATTTGTGCAAAAATGTTGAGTTTGCCAACATACTAAGGCAAGAGTCAAAATGCTGGTTTGTATCAGCTATTGCCCATTTCGAATAGACAATGGGATGTGATGAGTATGGATTTTGTTCTTGGTTTTTCGAGAACGCAATGAGGTGATGATTCCATATTTTGTTTTTGTGGATAGATTTTTAAAGACGGTTCACATTTTAGCATGCAAGAAAACTAGTGATGCCCCACATATTGCAAATATGTTCTTTCAAGAAATTATTAGATTGTATGGGTTGCTAAAGAGTTTATATCAGATAGAGATACAAAATTTGGACACTTTTGGAGGACACTATGGAAGAAGTTGGGCATCAGTTTAGACTTTAGTTCAACTTATCACCCTCAGACGGATGGACAAATGGAGATGGTGAATTGGAGGCTTGGTTATCTGTTGAGATGTTTAGTTGGTGCAAGCCCAAACAGTGGGATTTGATGTTGGCACAATTTGAATTTGCTAACAATGATTCAGTCAACTGAAATACAAGGATAAATCCATTCCAGGGTGTATGGAAGTGGCCCTAGAGGCGTATGTGAATTGAGGAGTACAACTGAGATGAGTAGGAATGTGGAAGGTGAAGACTACACTTAAGCTATGCACAACGTGGATAAGGAAGTCAAGAGAAGACTTGAAGAGAGTGCTGAAAAATACAAGAAACATGCTGATATGCGAAGGCAAGAAGTGAATTTTGAAGTTAGGGGCACGGTGTTGGCACATTTGAGCAAGGAAAGGTTTTCAAAAGGTGAATATAACAAACTCAAGTGGAAGAAGATTGAACCGTGCAAGATTTTGAGGAAGTTCTCAGCTAATGCGTATGAGATTGAGTTGTTAGACAGAGTAGGTATTTCGTCTATCTTCAATGTGGCAAATTTGTACCCATATGTTGAAGGACAAATAAGTGACAACATGAATTTTTTAGTTGAGGATTTGAGAGAATAGTTGCCATGAGTAGCTAAAGAGGAGATGGAAGCCATTCTAGATATTTGGGTTGGCAAGAAGACATGAGGCTCTGAGTACTACAAATACTTGGTCAAGTGGAAAGATCGAGCAATTGAAGACATGACTTGGATGAATGCATCCGAAGTTGCCAAACATGGAAAAACTATAGAGCAACTCACAACAAGTTCATGAGCGGGATCTCATGGTTCTTTTCATTTACCGTGAGTGTCTAATGCAAGAGCATCCATGGCAGACATGCTATCTTGCATCACCCCAAAATAGTGTTATTTGTTTTCCATTTTTTGTTTTGTTGCCTTGGTCTTGGTGTGTTTGGTTGGAGGTTGTTATCTTGGTTTTCGTTTTTGGCTGTTCTTTGCACTAGTGGTTTGTTTATGATGTCGCCATCAACTTTTGCTTTTAACACTTAGCTCAAAAAGTTGCTTGGTTGCCTCGAAATCCATGAAGGCCAAACTCCGATTTGGTCTTGGTATTTTGTAGTGCTAATTGAGCTTTCAAACCCCAATTAGGTCTTGGAGATATTTTCGTCATTGCAGTTGTAATTGGGTTCCTAATCCCCAATTAGGTCTATGGCAATTCAGTTCTAAACTCATAGTGCTAATTGGCTTTCTTGGTGCCAATTAGGTCTTGGCAGAATTTATTTGTGTTGGTTTGTACTAATCGGACTTTAATCACCGATTAGATCTACTACGGTTTTTGTGTGATATTGCTTTGTTAATCGGACCCCATAGTCTAATTAGGTCTAAGAAGTTCAACAAAGTGCCTTAGTGGTAATTGGAGAAACAAACTTCGATTAGGTCGTGGGAGACTTTGAGCAAGAAAACAATTGCAACTGGCTTTCAAAGTGCTGATTAGATCGTGAAGCAACACGTTGAGAGTTTGCTTTGGTGTGCAGGATTCTAATCTTGACCAAGTCAGTGTAGATGTTCGTGGTTTTCTGTAGTTTAAATTGGAACTATAAGTTCGATAAGGTCGAGAAGTCGTGTTGTTTTGGTGAGTCGATTGATGCTGTGCTATGTGGGGATAGAAGCCTGACTAGGTCGGGAATGTCTTCAATGCAAGTCCACAGTGGTAATCAACAATGGAGACCTGACTTGGTCATGGTTTGTTTTTGCTCAAACCCTGCAATTGTTATCGAAGATGAAAGGCTCGATTTGGTCTTTCAACATTTTAAAATGTTTGATATGCCTCCAAAGCCCGCCTAGGTCCATAGTTTGAAAGTTGTGTGTTAACATGAAAATGAATGTTCCAAAAGACCCGATTAGGTCTACTGTAGAGGAGAAAAACATTTTTGTGCCTTTTTGTATTTTCCTTGAGCCGTGTGGATCAGTTTTGGAAGAGGAAATGCCATGTGACGTTGGGGAAGATCATGGCTAAGTCCATTCCCTCCATAAATGGAGAAATGACACTTGTATGGGACTGTTGGGATTATTATTGTGGAAACTGGTATTGTAATTTTTTTTTCTCCCTTCGATTTTGGTGAAGTGTTATGCTTCCAAATTTTGCATTCAAAATTTGCCATTGATGAATTGCATTGTTTTCTGAAATTTTCTTGAAGATGAATAAAGATAATGTTTTCGTGCATTGGACTTTGCATTTTATTTCTGATAAGGTTCTCATGTGTGGATGTGATTGCCCTAACTAAACATTGTAGAATAAGTGGCTGTCCTTAAGCGGATTCCCAATCTGCATGTGCACCATTGAGCCAGCCATGCAATTCATCTACTTGCGAATGTAGTTGGAGTGTGTTCGAGCATATACATTCCAAAAAATGCAATCAACTCACTCAAGAACAGATGAATGATTTAGTGTTTGTCCACTACAATTTTCACTTGAAGATGAAGAAAGCTTAAGGTTATCACATCTATAATTCTCAATTCATATGGAAAGTTGATTTACTCTTTTGTAAAGTATTATTCGCCAAAGTCACTAACATATGCGTTCCATTTGATAATGTTGGGTACCGTTGAGTAAGATAAGCCGATTGAGCTTGACGAGATCGATTGAGAATCTGAATTGCTCGAAAATAATGATGTGCCTATTTATGATGAAACTAATTTCGACTTTTTGGAGAACGTTGGGTACAACACCGAGGTCGTCTCTCAAATCAAGAGAGGCTTTAACCTTGGAGCTTCAACATCTAGACTTGCTGATCCCTAGTCGACCTTGTTGCCATTGGTTGCCTCCTCTTTTTTGTTCCTTTGTAAATGATAATAGTATGCATTTTGAAATGCAAATGTAATCAAATTTGAATAGTATGGAAATTAATGAAAGAAAATAATTGGTTGATTTTGATGGCATACAATTTCATTTATCTTCCTCTCATAATCTATATCTATTCTTTATGCAATTGAAATGTCTAAAATGTATCTCTATGCAATGTAAATGCTTTTAAATTAAAAAAAGAACAGTTTTTTTCTTCTTTTTCCACATTTTATGAGGGTTTTAAGTTTTTCCCTTTTTTTTTCGATTAATCGCAATTTTTTGAAAAGGCAATTTTTTCCAAATGATTTATGCTACTATGGCTATGACCATTTTGAGCTTGCTTAGACAGACGAGCACTTGAACATTTCCTTTGAAGTTGAGCTACATTAATTTCATTTGGAGGCTATAAGAGAATTTATGCTGGATCCATTTCTATCTTGCTCATACTCCCCCATGAAGAGAATGAAAGAAAAAAAGAAAAAAATTACATTAATGTCCACAAATGACCAAAAGTGGGTTAAGGGGCCTCGAAAACTACATTAAGTTTTAATAGAGATGTAGGGTGATAAGGATGCAGATCATGACAAAGAAACTAAGTACCATCCACTAAAGAAATCTAAACATAACAAGGGGATAAATCTATAGAGTAGAAAGGTTCAAAATAACGTTGCTATGTTTAAGGTCTTATGTGTCACTCTGGAGTGCAGAGTGTCAGAAAGCTGGAAATAGCTGACTGTGTTTCATGGGGAAGTTAAAGATGTTTTTTTAAATAAATTTATTTGTAGATTTTGAAAATTGATACTACTAAAAAATTGTAAACAAAAAATTGCTTCAATCATTAATATATGTTGGAAATACAATTGTAAATATGAAATAAATCGAGGTCATTAAAAATTGAAAATAAATGAATATAAAGATTGCAGTGTCGACAAAGAAGTGAGTACACATCAGTTGGCATTCAAAACTTAAAAATGTTATACAACTAACAAAGTTGCATCATGCATCAAGTTGGCTCACTTGTTGACTGAATCTTCATCATTTGTGTCCGTCGATAGACTCTCTTAGAACTTGTCACTCTCAAGCTTTGTTTTGTCTATAGCTAGTGGTATTGGAGGTAAATTGTTATCCATGCACAAGACACTTGCATCAGTTGGAAATTGGTTCTTTTTTGTTAGAGGACCATGCTTGAACCTTGGGTCTATAGAAGATTAAAGTTGAGGGGTGCTATGAATGCTAGGGGTTTTGCCTTCTTTGACCCAAGTCAGTTTCTCGTCAATGGATGAATGAAATTGTAAATACTTAGAGTTATCACAAGGAAAGGTATTGGCTACTTGTGAGGTAATTATGCTGCAACATGCATTCTCATCATACTAGGCTTCCACTTTAGCAAAACCGCTGCCTGCATGTGAAAATTGTACTGATTGGCTTGTTATAATAGATGCATTCCCTCTAGTGCCATAAATGTTTTTCATGGCAACCATAATGCTCAAAAGGGAAGTGTTTGAGGTTTCTTCTATGCGTTAGTAATGCCTTTGATATATTGCAAAAGTAAATAGTTGTTAGTAGCTTTAAATTTATTCTATGTATTTTTTATTTATTGATGTTAGGTACGTATTTGAAACCAAGGAAGAAAAGGAAGGATCATCTAAAGGGAAGGTTACCAAAGATGGAAAAAATCAGCTGAAGGAAACTGTCAATGCACGCCTTCAGGTACTGCAGAGATTACTATTGTACTCAGTTTTGAAATATTGAAAGGTCTGATTAATATTTCTTTCCACATCCTAGGGCGTTTCCAGTATGCTTTATTTTTGAAGGTAGTCTGTTGTTGGGCTGCTTTTTTATGTTTCATTTAATGTCTTTTTGGATGGGAGCTTACTTTTCTTGATTTTGTAAGAGAAATTGATTTCAACATTATCTACCATTGCATTTGGTAGTAGGGTGCATATTTTGCATGTTTTTTTGTTAAAATGACTTCATCAAGTTTACATTAGCTCTGTTTTCTATACCACTTTTGGAATTTGTTTTAATGTATTTCTGAACGGGAGCTTAATTTTTTTTGATGTTTTAAGAGAAGCAGATATCATCATAGTTAGCTGCCTTTGCTTTTGGTAATAGGGTGCATGTTTATTGTGAAGATGACATTACCATTTTTACATTAGCCCATTTTCTATAGATCTTCACCTACTAGCCATGAGCCAAACTCGGCTATGTTTTTTTCCCATATGATTATGTGGAATTGCTTCTGTTTGCAAGCTTATCTTTTCTATACTCAATTCCACCAAGTATCATTATATGGATTGGCTAAAAGTTTTCATTGTCTCTCAGCTTCCCTCTAGCCGATTTGACCATATTGCTGTTATTAAAAAACTAGCAAAGTAGTGCCTACATCTCTCTTTCACATTGAATTCATTTCCCCTAATTGTGAAAATAGGATAATAAGAAACCTTTTTTTTTTTTTTCTTGAGAAACCCTTTACAGGCCATGTTCAAATTTTGGCCAGTAAAATGTAGCTCTGCTTTTGGGTGTTTTGGCCTCAAAAACCAGCTTGACTACATGCACAATTTGTAATATAGTATCAGAGGACATGTAAATATATATGGTATAGCCTGCCTATCCAATGCCCTCTAGTCAACCATAAATGGCATTGTCACCAATAATGGCCATATGTCAGTCTCACAATAATAATAATCACGATATGTACACACTCACATAATGTTGTAAGGGTTAAAGACCTGCTTGAAATATAGGGCTTAGATTATAAGGATTCATATTTTCGAGAAAAAAAGAGGGAGAAACCCAAAAAAATATAAGAGAGTTTTGAAATATAAGAGGGGTTAAAGACATGCAATAACTTAGAACCATAGTCCATAGAGTGTGTGATTGAGATTATTTGTGTTGGAGCATTCTTGGAACCATCTTGTGAGTGTTCTGCAGAAACTGTCTTGGTGCACTGTACTTGATCCTTTGGAATGAGTTAAAGAGCTATCATAATGTGGGATTGTACCTCTATTTTGGAGGGTATTCTCCCTCTAGAAATTCTGACGTTCCTTGTGTTACACAATTATAGGGATGGGGATCAGGAAATAAAGATAAAAGTTGAAAGTATTCAACGTTGATAACACATTGCATGGTTACCATACCATTTTAAAACGAACCCATGCCCCTTCCACCATCAATCCAACACCCAACCCCCTCGAAAAACCAGCATTTATATCCATTGTCAGCCATTGACTGGTTAGCCCATGGCTGCTCTTGGCCTCCTCCCCACCTTATGTTGGTTAGAATCTGAGCTCCAGTTTCAAAACAACTACCTCTCCAACAACAAACCAGATTTGTAGAGAAGATTTTTTTAGGTATGAAGATACTATTCATGTGATAAGGTGGCAGTCACTATTCATGTGGTGAGGTGGTAGACACTATTCATTGTGGTGAGATGGCAGTGGACTATTCATGCTGAGGTGGCATGTGGGGTGCAGTTCTAGGTGGAGGCTCCATTATATACGTGCTTGCTTAAAGTCAAAAGATGATTTAACATCTTTTGACTTTAGTGGTTGAGTGGAAGACAAATTGTCACATGGAGGTGATGATATCTTTTGTTTAAAGTAATTCCACTATGTTTTAGGACCTTTGCATAAGTGGGGGACAATGATTCCTATTCATCACTATTGCAGCCACTAAAAGTGTGCCGCCATTATTTCCCTCACCTCTCTTCTCTCTTTGTAAATGCTATAAATGCATGATACTCATTTGTAGTTAAATATCCTTGTAAGCTTGGAAGCAAGTTTCGCGTTGTAACAAGCTTGTATGCTTGAGAAAGCTGATTGTAGAAGAAGTTTTGCTGATATTAATAGAACTCTGGGAGCTGCCATTGCCCCGTGGTTTTTCCTTGCACGTTGCAAGGTTTTCATGTAATTTTTTGTTATTTGGTTTTTTTTCTCTTGTTAGCTTGTTTTATTCTGAGCAGGAAATTATGGCTTTCATAGCAAAGCTACTATGAAAAGGTTTGGAATGCATGACAGAAAACTTGTATCCTGTTGGCTGCTCACGTCAAATTAAGTGCTGAAATGTGTTTTAAATATGATGAAAAAACATATGCTATGTCTAAAGTTCCCTATTCTTCTATTGTTGGTAGTTTGATGTATACAATGGTATGCACAAGACCAGATATTGCACATGCAATGGGAGTGGTAAGCCATTACATGTCAAATCTAGGAAAAGAACATTGGGCTGCTATAAAATAGATTTTACGGTATATCAAGGGAACTGTAAATCACGCATTATGTTTTGGCAATACAGAAGAAATGATGGCTGGTCATGTAGACACAGACATGGTAGGAGATTTAGATGGTAGGAAATCTACTATGGGATATATATTTATTTTTGTAGGGGCTGCCATAAGCTGGGTATATGGATTATAGAAGGTTGTTGCTTTGTCAACAACTGACGCTGAATACATTACAACAACTGAACTCTGCAAAGAATTTATTTGGTTGAATACAGTTTCAAGTTGTTTTGTGACAGCCAAAGTGCAATTCATTTGGCTAAGAATGCAACCTTCCATTGAAGAATTAAACACATATTTTCGGTATCATTTCATAAGGCAAGTTTTAAAACAAGGACAGGTGCATCTAGAGAAGATATACACTCAAGACAATTCAGTTGATATGATGACAAAATCATTGTCAAGAGACAAGCTGAAGTTGTGTGCAACTTCAGTAGGCCTTGGAAACACATGATAAAGCAAAGTTGGGCATTGATGGCAACTATATGATAGAATACTCAAGTGTATTAAATCATGAATATTGACTTCAAGTGGGAGAATGTTAGGTAGTGAAGTCACTATTCATGCGATGAGGTGGCAAATACTATTCATGTGATGAGGTGGTAGACACTATTTATTGTGGTGAAGTGGCAATGACTATTCATGCTAAGGTGGCATGTGGGACACAATGCTAGGTGGAGGCTCCATTATCTAAGTGCTTGGTTAAAGTCAAAAGATGATTTAGCATCTTTTGAGTTTAGTGGTTGAGAGGAACACAAAGATAGCTTGTCACACGGAGGTGGTGATGCCTTTTGTCTAAAGTAATTCCACTATGTTTTGGACCTTTGCACAAGTGGGGGACAATGGTTCTTATTCATCACTATTGCACCCACCAAGAGTGTGGCGCCATTATTTCTCTCACTTCTCTTCTCTCTTTGTAAATGCTATAAATGCATGATACTCATTTGTAGTTAAATTTCCTTATAAGCTTGGAAGTAAGTTTTGCTTTGTAACAAGCTTGTATGCTTGAGGAAGCTGATTGTAGAGGAGGTTTTGCTGATATTAATAGAAGTCTGGAAGTTGCCATTGCCTTGTGGTTTTTCCTTGCACATTGCAAGGTTTTCACATAAGCTTTTGTTATTTGGTTTTTTTTTTCTCTTGTTAGCTTGTTTTATTCCGCATTTATTTTTCGCACAGTTTGGATATTTTCCCTAACAGATTTGAAACAATTCATACAACACCATGCTCACAAAACAGTCTATTTTGCAGCTAAAAATGACATGTGTTACTTGCATATGGAAAATGCCACCAAGATTCCATTTTCTTTGGAAGAAATGGGTAACAAGGTTTGGTTTTTCAAGGAGCTAGTCCTGATTTGCTGTTCTATGGGAGCTTTTCTTGTCCCCTAAACTTCGAGGTGTGTAAGAACTTGGAAACTTGTGAGTTATGTAGATTAACTCTTGATGCCAAAAGGATACTTCATGGTTATCTTCTCCTCTAAACAAGAGAAAGATCAAACCTTTCAAGGTCCGTGGTTCATGAAAAATTCAAGACTATTCATGAAACATTGGTCTCTTGCTTTCAACCTCATTGAGGATTTTCCAAGTATAGTCCATGTTTGGGTTAGGCTCTCTCTCCTTCCAAGTGAATACTAGCAAGAACATGTCTTGAAGATGATAGGGGGAGGCATAGGGGAATACATAATTGCCTTTTGATTTCACCAAACATCTAGGAGTTCTCAACTATGCTAGGAGTTTTGTCAATATTGACTTTGATAAACCTCATCTAGATCAGAGTCTACTCGATTTGGGAGGAGTCGAATGGGAACAGCCAGTGGACTACAAAAATATCCCTTTCAGGTGTAGATATTGCCATGAACATGTTTACTTGCCTAGAGTATGTCCTCATCAACCCTCTCATGTGTTAGAATTCTACCTGTAATTACTTGGTTGTTGTTTTCCTCAGCATGGCGCACTTAGCAAATTCAGAACAAAAATTTGATAGGCACATAATGTTATTATTAGACATGCTAAAGTTAGAGTTATTTTTTTTGGATAGGTAATTGAGGGTTGATGGGTCCCTCACCCTTCATTAAAAAGAACAAAATTACAAGAAACCTTGACCATATCGGAATGAACATGACATGCCTAGGAGTGGACCAAATCCACTTAATCACAACAAACTGAGACCTACTAAAGAGGTCCTCACCCATCCAACAACTCAACGAACCCAAATAATAAACCCCAACACCTGAGAAACAAAACCCGTCTACCAAACAAACCACACCCCTACCCAAACAAGTCCAGCGCACCACTAACCCACCCAATGGCACGCCACACTACCAACAATGAATCCCTTATGTCCCTCCCATGCCATTTCCACTGTGAGAGTGGAGGGTCACGAAGGATGTTTTAGGATCGATTGGCCCTTTTTTCTTCTTTCTCACTATTGTCTAGTCCTCTTGATTACACGAGCTTTTGGAATTTTCACTAGGAGTGACAACTTCGATTGAGGAACCGCCAGAAGCAACTTTTCTTTTGGCTAGAACAGTATTAGAATTCTCATCAACCCCAACTGCCTAGGCGATCTTTCAAAGCACCTACGACATCTAAAGGGGAGCCCCTCATAATCGAGGGTTTGATTCCAACAACGTTCCTTAACTTTTAACTCGATGGTTGGCAGAAATTCCTGAGAAATATCCAAGCAGACAAGGATGCATGTGAAGGTGGTGTTGGAAAAATTTGAAGTAGAAGCATCCACTTCCAGCAATTCACCCAAGGCACCACCAATAGCCAAAAGGCAAGAATCGGCTTGAAGGTAAGGGCTTTGAGAAGAGATTTGAACAAAGGAAACTAGGGCTTCATAAAGAGAAGGTTTTGGTCCCAGCTCTAGGTCTTGGCCTGAATAACCTTGTTTTGGTCCTCAATGCTATCAAAAACCACAATGAAAAAGCCTCTAGAACAAGGGTAGAGCTCCAAATTGTCCTCCATTAATGGCCGCCACAAATCAGAGACCCATTTATGCACAAGAAGTAGGCTTGGCCATAAGCGATCAAATTTGCGAACTAGACCTTTGGCTGCGAACCACTCATTTTTTAACACATCCTCAAGTGCCTCCTCCCCAAAGGACACTGATGGATTGGTCTTTGTGGCTCCCATTTGATTTACTATTGTTTTCTTCATCTTCTCCAGTTGAGAGACCAATTTGACGAAGGATTCACCCCCTTTCTCGGCTTTCTCAACATTACCCAACCCTGTTGCACGCATAAAATCCCCACCAAGGGCAGAATGCAATGCAAGTCCACCTTTTGAAAACCCAAGCTTTATTGTCGCCCCTACTTGCTTAGGCCTTTTCTCATGGATTACCATTGCCTTTGCTAGCCCTCCTAGTGAGCCCCCTGCTCGCATTAGAACAACTATCGATCATGTAGATCCGCCCGCCACCTCCTTCCCTTTGACCTCAAGCATCTCCACTCCTTTTGAAGATTTGGTTTCCAATCATCGTTTCCTCTCATTGCCATCTCTCCTTGCAACGACTGCCGTCACCTTTGACTCCCCACATGGCAGTTGGTAAACCCTAGCGTCGGAAGATACTGCAACGAAGGGAGCCATCGAGAGTAGAGTAGTAGTTATTATTAGGTTGTCTAAATATATTATAACTCTAGCTACCTTCATCTATAAAAGCAAGGCAGGGTGGAGGGTGGGTGAGTGATTCATTTAGTTAAGGTATGTTGTAATTCTTGCTTTTTGAGTAATATTCAAAGTCGATGTGTGTTTGAATGAGGAATTTGTTAGCTATACAACACTGTTTTTATGCATATTTAGTTTACATAGTCCACTATCTTGAGTGTTTCAATTAAATGCAATGTTTGCGCTTGTGAGTTTTCAGTCCAAATTTATGAGTTTAACAATCAGTGGTTTTGAGAGCTGTTTAGTTAAGGTTTTGTTCACTTAAGTGTAGATCTGCAAATCATGATTTAAAATTTAACATGACATTAGAATGGTGCATCTGAGATTATCTAGATCCGTGTATGGAGTGTGATGCTACTTGTGACAGGGTATGTTAGGATCTTAGTTGGTGTGACACCCTAGCTTTAGTGATTGAAGCCGATATATGCCTGTGATAGGTGCTTGGACCTGTGAAGGTGTTGTTTTGATTTTATTTCATATTGATCTGGTTGTTGAAATGTATCCTAGAAGTTGCATGATGACTATTCTCGGTCTCAGAGAGTATGAGAGGTTAGAAGGCACTTCCAACTTTGCACCATGAAGGTGCAGATTGTAGATGTTGTTGGAGGAAGTTGATCTTTGGGGTTTTGTTGAGAATAAGGTTACAACTCCTACCGATCTTGTATAGTTGGTTGAGCACAATAAGAAGGTCGTCAAAACAAAGAGAATCATTCTTAATTCTATGAAGGACCACTTGATCCTTCACATTGCAGAGAAGAAGACAACGGAGATGTATGATGCCTTGATCACTTTATATTAGAGTGTGAACATATCCCACTTGTTGCTTTTGAAGAACAAGCTAATTGGCCCCTGCACTAGCGACAACGATACTATGGCAAGCTACTTGTTGAAGATCAGTGAGTTGAGAGATCAACACAACTATAGGTATGAAGGTCAAGGACGAAGACCTAGTTCCCATAGCTTTGAATGGATTCTCAACACTTTGTGCAAGGTGTGTGCGTGCTTGGGGGAGCATGCCTACTTTTGAGAAATTGAGGGATTTTGTTGTCCAAGAGGAGAGAAGGCGAGGGACTGTTGTAGCCAAAGAGGATGAGATTCAAAACCTAGCCCTCATTGGGGAAGGCGAGGAGAGGAGGTAAGAAAGGAGGACCTAATAAGGGTCAAAAGGGAAAGAAGGTAGATTCAGGTTCTTCCAACCAGGGTATGAAAAATTCACGTGAAGTGCTTCAGGGGTCGCAAGATGGGCCCCTATGCATTTCAATGTCCTAAGAAGAGGAATGGGAAGGTTAAGCAACAACATAAGCAATTTACAGGGAATGCATAAGATTTTGCTAGAGTGGATGAGTTATCATCCAAGCTTGAGACAACCTTCTCTATGATGTCGTGCCTTTCCAATAACACCGCCATTAGTGTTGGGTGGTATGTGAACATTAGATCATCTAGACACATGACCTTGGAGCACGTAGACACATGATCTTCAACAAGAAGGCGTTCAATAGACTTCAAGAATAGTTGGCCAACATACAGGTTGGAGTTGGGCGATGGTGCCACATATCCAATTATAGGAATGTGCTCTATCCCTGCATGCCATCAAGGGATGTTCTTGAGCATGATGATGTTGTGTATGTTCCTGGTTTAACTAAGAATCTTCATTTACCGTTGGCCATGACAAATCTTAGTTGTGTAGCCGAGTTTGATGCTCGACAAGTAATAATTAGAGATTGCAACCATGAGCATGGGTGAGTTTTGGCCAAAGGCGTGGTAGAAGGTGGCTTATTCAGGTTGCTTGTTGATCTGGTGAAGCATGGTGCTTTGGTGCACGATAGTGAAAATCCGTGTGAGCTATGGTACAAGTGATTGGGTCACTTACACTATGGAGCATTACCTATCTTGAAGGACATGGCACAGGGATTGTTGGACATCAAGATTGAGAATGTAGGGCGTGCTAGAGCTTCACACTTGACAAACATGCCAAGACTGCTTTCCCAAGCAATGAGCATAGATCAAGAGATATTCTTGTTCTGATTCATTCAGACATATGTGCACATTGACGACTTCAGCCTCTGACATGTAATCTATATCATGTCTTTTCGATTGACGATTCTTCTAGAAAAACCTAGAGTTATTATCTCTAAGTTTCAAGAGTTCAAGGCCTCATTGGGAATCATATAGGTAGGAATATCAAAGTGTTGAGATCTGACAATGGATGAGAGTACATCTCTAAGGGCTTTGATGCATTTTGCAGAGAAGTAGAGATCAAGAGGGAGTTGATTGTATCGTTCAGTGTCACATAATGGGGTTGCAGAGAGGAAGAACATGTCCATCATTGAGATAGCCATAACCATGATCCACAACATGGATTTGCCCATGTGCCTATGGGTAGATACCTGTTATACAACTCTCTATATTTTGAATAGGTGTCCTCATAGGGTTTTGAAGGACAAGATACCAAAAGAAGCTTTCACAGTTGAGAAGCCTCAAGTATCACACTTTCGTGTTTTTGGGTGTCTTGTTTATATTCACGTACTAGATAAGAAGTGGACTAAATTTGAACCTTCAAACATCAAAGGGTATATAGGTCAAGATAGCATCAACGTAAGTTCCATGAAGGGGATGTTCCTAAGACAACATTTCAAACTTGTTATGGGAATTACGAGTTCACAATGGTTCCTTTCGGACTCGCTGACTTGTTGGCGATGTTCATGAACTTAATGAACATTGTCGTCAAAGACTATTTGGATTGATTTATGCTGGTCTTCTTCAGCAATATCTTGATTTATTTAAGATCAGAGGAGGAGCATATTCAACACATAACCTTGGTGATGCAGAGATTAAGGAGGCATGAACTCTTTGGCAAGCTGTCAAAGTGTTATTTCTTTCGGAAAATAGTGCACTACCTTGGACACATTTATTTTTGTAGATGGCATTTTGGTTGACCCAACCAAGATTCGAGCAGTTATGGATTGGCGTGCACCCTAAAATGTGCATGAAGTCTGCAACTTCATGGAATTGGAATGCAATGACAAAAGGTTTTTGGAGGATTTCTCCAATATAGCAAACACCATCCACTTCCGTTTAGAGGAAATGAAATAAGTTTGAATGCTTAGACAAATGCAAAAACTCTTTCAACTTTTGAAAGAGAGGCTAATCACAACTCGATCCTGAAAGTTTCATATACAAACAATGGATTTTTTGTGGTTATTGATGCTTCAGGCAAAGGATTGGGAGCAGTTTTGATTCAAGATGGTTATGTGGTGGATTTTGAGTCTCATAAATTCAAGAGCTATGGGGCAAATTATGTGCCGCATGATTTGGAACTTGCAGCAATTGTGCATGCGTTGCAAATGTGAAGGCATTTCTTGATGGGAAAGCCCTTTGAGCTCAAGACTGATCACTCAGGACACAAGTATACATTCACTCAAGTATATAGGTTAAGATGAGGAACATGCCTTGGGACTCAAGTATATAACTTATGATTGCTCTTGAAACCCATGCGAGGGATCATTGTTTGATAGTTACTAGGTTGAGATAGATGATCTCTTGGGATACAAGAGCTGAATCTATGTCCTTAACCTATGCTTTATGAGGATCGTAGTGCTTGAGGAGGCACACAATGCTTCCTTTTATGGTCACCTTGGAGTGGCTAAGTTATTGGAAGCTTTGAGACCATTGTATCTTTTGCCAGGTTCAAGAAGGATGGTATAGAATATGTCACGTAGTGCCTTGAGTGTAAGCAAGTTAAGGTTGAACACGTGCAGCCAGCTGGTTTGATGTATCCTTACAAGATTCAAGATAGGAAATGACCAATAATCGGTATTGATTTTGCCCAAGAATTGCCAATGTCAAAGAACAAGCACGATATAATTTTGGTTGTGGACAAACTTACAAAGGTTGCACATTGCATCTCGGGGAACCTTAAGGATGATTCACCAATTTTGGCGAGAAGTTTTCTTTAGGAGATTTTGATTGCATTTTGTCTCAAAAAAGATTATATTAGATTTGGAGCTCAAATGCCCTGATGGTTTTGGCAAACCTTGTATGCAGTTTTAGTAATGAAGTTGAACTTGAGATCCACATATCGCCCTGAGACAAATTGACAAACTGGGAGGGTGAACCAGGGCCTTGAGGACATCTTATGAATGTATTGCATGGATCAACAATACAAATGGGAGGAATACATGCCACTAGTAGAGTTTGCTTACAACAATAAACATCACACAACTCTCAGCATAGCTCCATTTGAAGATTTATACAACCAAAAATGCTGAATGCCCATCAGTTGGGACAACCCAAAGGACAATACAATCATTGGTCCTGACATATTAAAAGAGATGGAGGATCGAGTAAAATTGATCAAGCAATGTTGATAGATGTAACAGATACACCTTGATCAAGCAATGTTGATAGGTGTTTTTGAGGGTGTGGCCTCAAAAGATATCTATCAAGTTCGGGAAGTCATTCAAACTTGCATTTTGATATGTGGGGACCCTTTTGGTTCATTTGAACCCCTTTTCTGGTTACCAGCAAACGTGGTAGACTTTTTTTTCCTTCCAAGTGGTCTTTGGTTTCCCGACAAAATAGGGGATCAATTTACATATTGATCCTACAAGCCTTACTAACTAAAAGGATTAATTTCTTTAAACTTAAATCATACTAAGATAGTTGTGTACTTCTAAGTTCTAACAATAGATGCAATAATCAATTCTATCAAGCACATCATTCAAATTCATCAAGTACAACAATTTTATGGAGGACATTATTTTCCAAAAGATTAAGTACATTCCATATTTATGCAGCTAATGAAATGCTATCCAAGTACAAAATTACAGCTATCAAAATGCCATCTAAGTCTTTAAAAAACCCTATCAAAGTACACCCTGTCAGATCCATTTACCACGAATGTTTAGCATTTCACAACGATCTGAGGAGGAATCAGCTAATGGTTTTCAAGCAACAGTGAAACATACAAATGACAGCCAACTGATAGATATTAAAACTCATAATAATCATTAGCTCACAAACAGATATCATGATTCATACTTCATCATATCTTAGCAATGAGCATAACAGGCATAAGGCAATGCAAGGTTATCAAGGACCATGAACTGTAAATGTCTCAATATAAAGTTCATAAGAATATGGACACTCACAAAGTATTCTTCCACCTAGAAGTGGATAGAAGGATTGAAGAGGATGATGGGTTTATATCTTCATTATGGATTACAGAGGATCCCTTTTTGGCATAGCTCTTTGCAGCTAAGGCTGCTGGAGATAACCCTACTCCCTATTCACAAAAGGAAATTTTTTATATAATAGATTATAAAAAAAAGCCTCTTGAGCATAAAATTGAAAGAAAAATCACAGTGCACAAAATAATACAGCAATGAAACAAGATAAGAAAAGAACAACAAATACACACCAGATTTACGTGGAAACCCTGGAAATATACCAGGGAAAAACCATGGGGCAAAAGATCTCGAAGATATCTCTGTCGTACATTTAGTCCATTAGAGCTCTTTAAAGTTTAATATTGTCGTGACATTGTCACCAATTTTACATTGAATCAAAATTAGAGGTGCTTTAATTTTTGAAAGAGTTAGAGGTGTTTTAATTTCTACTATAACTTAAGCTTTTGAAGTTCAGTTCAAGTCTGAAATAACAAGCTAGGGTCTAGGTGCTTTAGAGTTGCGTGATTCAATTTGGTTGGGTTAGGTTCGGTTGCAGTATAAAACAAAGTTGGAATGTGTTTACTATAATAACACAAGGCTTAAATGCTGGTGTCGATATACAACACTTAGAAATCTAATGGTGTGACTTGGAACGATACTCTTGAAAGTAATGGGTTTGTTATTATGTTTAAGTGGATATTGATAATTGACATCATTATGCTTTATCTTCTAATTTGTTACACAATCAACTAAGCTGCTATTTCGTGCCTAAATAAACTCTAACACATTTTCTAAGATACATAAGATGTGTCATGTTGATTAAAATTGTATAATTGTCTAACTTCTTTAAGGAAACTTGCAACAAACTGTGCACTTAACATTGTGCATGACCACAAATTAATAAATACCGCATGAACCGCATTTTGGGGTGTGTCAATAAATAAGATGTGAAACAATCAAAGAGACGTGGGGTCTATCTTTTTCGTGATTAGCGAATAAGGTCACCAATCATTTAACAAACATGGCATTAAACCAAGATAATTTAGCATGATGTACACATAATCATGATCAATTTGCTAACTTTGATAATTATACATGGAAACCACAACAATTAGAGTATTCTCCTATTATAAGGAGTTGGGGTTGGAAATGGGGTCAAATTCTTGATCGTGTGGACTCTATCCTAACACCATTTTGCATGTAAGCATGCAGTCCAATTTGTGTTATTTTTGGTGTTGATCATTATGATACCAAGCATGGGTCATTGGATGCCATCTTACAGACTCGGGGTACTTGGTAGGCGTTGGTGTTTTTGATACTTGTCAAAGTGTATAATATGCTTGTTTACAAGATGTAACAAAGCATTTCATGACGTTCACCTTGGCTGTAATGGTAAACATTAGAATTCTTAATACTTCACCTACTATGAGAGTTTTGATTTTGTACTCCAAGTTGTGATTATTTTTTCTTTGTGGGATTGTTGATGTGAGGGAATGGTATCATTTTGCTCCTCATAGTTTAGCTAAAAAAATGTAAACATAATGGATGTCGTTTGAGCGACTTAGGATAGTTGGTAGACAATGGTGTTTTGGCATATATCATGCTTGTTGCCAAGATGGCATAGAACATTTAATGACTTTGACATTACCTATAATGTTAAGCATTAATGCCTCGAGACATGATTAGATTCTGATTAGGGGATTATTAATGAGGGATGTGGGGGATATCTTGCTCCACATGGTTTTGCTACAAAAATGAAAACATGATATAAGGTGCGATGTTGTCTAGTGAAGGTGTCAATGTCCCGTCTATATAATATTATATGGATTCAAGTTATGGTGGTTACATGTAGGACTAGAATAATTCAAGTTCTTGTGTTTATCTTTGACTCCAATCGATGGGTAGATCAAGTTGGGCCCTAGTAATATTGAAGCTATCAAATTATCTTTTGGCTTAAGGAAAGCTTTGTTTGCACTAGTATCTCTGGGGGATTAGTAAATAATGGATTGGTTAGGTGTACATCTATTTGAAAGGGGATGTTCTCATATTACATTGCAACTTTGTTCTATCAAAAAATGTAAGGGCATGAGGAAGACACACACAAGCCTATGACGAGTTCATGTTTGGCATAGGAAAGTATAAAAGTTAGCACAATCAATGGATTGTTGCGTTGCTTTTGCGCTACCATGTAGATTATGTTGTTTGATCGTTGGACAATTGGTACCTTAGGTAAAAATTATGAATATAAGCTATCACACACATTTCTACTCATGTCAAAATTCCTATGCCACATGATGGTCGATGGACCCGATAAATATTTTCTTGTTGGTTTTCAAATGTCATTGCTTGAAATTTAAATGTGGACACAAGTAGGTTTGAGGAAGTCATAAATAGTGAAGTACATGTCGATCTTTTGGGAAATCATATGATTCAGCTTAGTCACCGCATTCGAATTCTCCAAGGAAAAAAATCGGAACTAAAAAATTTGAGATTAAATTCATCATTAATTTCTGCTAATAGAAATATACTTAATTTTTTAAATATATCAACCCACCATTCAAGAAACATCACATTTCATATAAACAAACATGTCCAAATAACTTTGCTTTAATGATAACTAATTTAGATTCATATCAATTGCGTTCTCTTCCTGCTGCGAGATTAACATAAAATAATAACTTAATTTAAAATCAGAACATAACTCGATTGAGAAATACTACCATATAAAATCAGAACATACAAGTTAATTTAGATTCATATTAATTTGTGTTATCTTCTTGCTGTCAAATAGAACAGAATCTGTCCAAAATTTCAGACTGCAAAATTTATCATAGATTGATTGAAATAAAAAAAATATGAAAAACACGCTGAATACAGAATAGTAATACCATAATTTAAAATGTTTTTAAAAACATATAGATCATCATCAGAGTATTATACTTCTCTATGGGCTAAGGTCCACTTGTTACATCAAAAAGTTCTAGATCATCTAAAGCGTTGGGCTCAATATCATCATCAGATGCTTCATCATTATCAACTTCATTAGCTTCATTTTCTTCTTCAGCACCAAGAAAATCAGCCTCATCCTCATCATAAGAGTCTTGTAGAAAATCTTGAAGCTTCTTCTTAGAGGATGCATCTCTTGTCACTTTTTTCAGAGTCAATCACAAATTGTTACGAACATAAACAAGATCCCCTAGTGTTCGTGATAACAACTTTTTTTTTTTTTTTAATTGAACATGATCAAAGCTGCTCTAGTTCCTCTCACACGTCAATGCACGTACTCTTTGACTCAAGACTTGAATTGCAAAATGTTGTAGCTCAGGAGTGTTTGCGCCATAGATTTGCCACCATTCATCTCCATCCATGTCCTCTCTGTCATCTATTGCTGATTGGGTTCCAAATAATCCAACTCTCCAGTATGTCCTGAGTTGCTCTCTTGTTTTCTTTGCAATATCTCGACTAGGAACAAGTTTTTCAATCGCTGCATAAATGCCATCCATGACTTCACGATCACTCCCTCTCTTAATGCGATATAGTGTGGGCTTCAAATACATGCTACTGCATGCAAATGAGTATGCATCATTTTCCATCTCCCATCGGAAATATCCCATATTTCATCATATTCAGCTTCTACATTATTGAAAGCCTTTTGAATGGCTTCTTTGCAACGGTCCATACCCTCATAAACCCTGTCGATACAAGGAACGTTACCATCAATCATGCAAAGCATGCGAACTATGGGTGCACACATTTTTAGAACCTTATTCGCATTTTTCCAAAAATATTGGCTTATGATGATTTGCTCTATATGTATACCTTTAGAACCTTTTGTAAGAACAAAATCTTCTCACTCTTTGCTACAAACAACAGATCAAAGAGCTCATTTTTGTTCAACCACTCTTTTCAAAGTGATAAAGAAATAGGAAAATATTGTTTCACATGGCTTCAACAACTCCTTGCTTGCATGTCTCCTATATATGCTCAATGTGAGGTTATGAGTTTTTATGAAATTCACAATTGTTCTTTCTCTTTGCACTGCCTCGTGTACCCAAAGAAATTTGGCCAAGTCATGGAGTAGTAAATCAATACAATGCTCTGTACAAGGGCTTCAATAAATATGCGAGTATTTTTCTTCTAACAACTTTCCCGCCTCCACACAATTGCTGGCACTATTAGTAACAACTTGGACCACATTTTCTACACCAATTTCGAGAATTGCATCATCCAAAATGTTGAAGATATGTTCAGAAGTTTTTGTATGTTCCATGGCATCAATTACCTTAAGAAATACATTGCCTTTAGGGCAATAGATGAACATATTGATCAATGGCCTTTGGCATATATTAGACCAACCATCACTTAGGATGGTGCAACCTGTTGACTTCCAAGAGTTTTTGATGCTTGCCAATTTATCATTGAGCTTATCTTTTGATCTCTTCAAAAGAGTTGTCCTTAAAGTTTCTAAACGTGGGGTTGTGTATCCTTTGCCAAATGTTATTGATTGTTGAACAATATTTTTGAAATAAGGGCTTGTAGCAACATTAAATGGAATCGCTGATTCGTAAAAGAAATCAGGCATGCATCATCAACTTGCTCTTTTTTTACAAGTTTCCATAAACTTTTCAATGTTTCTGCTCCAGTACTTTTTTGTGGCATTGTTGAGCTTGTGGACATGCCGAAGGAGTAAGATGTGTGATATTTGGACCTAGAAAGGTCCTCTTGGATTCGTTGCTTTTTCTATGCCCTTTTTTGAGATGCTAGTAGTGAACTCTTGTAGTCTTTCTCCAATGCTGCTTTTATTTCAAATGTTACATTTGCACATGCTTCAACACCACCTCCTTTACCTCCTAATATACCAAGAAGATGATCCATTACCCTTGTTAATGTCATTGTAAAGGAGTGTTGACATAACTTGCAAGTGACATTGTTAGATTGACTTTCACGGTTCATATATTTCCATCCTTCTGTTGATGATTTTAGGGGTTCCATGCTGAAGTCTGAGGTAGCCTTTAGCCTTTAGGGTAGTCTATGTTTTATGTGCAGTCATTGTTTGCTGTTCATAGACTGCAAGTTGTAATGTCATTGTCAACAAAACTCAATACTGAATTATAACTCAAAAATACTAACAAATTACAAATTTTCAACTCTATTAATTTATTAACTATTATCAAATTTATTATATATTTACCAAAACAAAATTACATTGAAAATTAAAACTAAACATTTATTATTTTATAGACTACACTGCATAATCTACAATTACAAAGTCGCTGTGTACACTGTACATATCTGATAAAGATATTACATATTAAAATATACATTGAAAACTTACACAGTTTACACTTATAGTCTTACAGTATGGCACCCTACGCTTACACACCTATTGGCTACAGTTACACACTACATAGAGAGTCGAGACTATAAATTATAATAACTTATAAGTATACATTATTTGTATTTTAAAGAAAAAAAGGTAAACTGAAAAACTGTTTAGTGTTTACACTGTACAGTGTACATACCCGTGGTCGTGGACCGTTGTAGGCTGTAACTGTTGTTGGCACTTGGAGTTGGAGACTGTAGCAGAGTCACAGTTTGGAGTCTTGGACTTTGGTGTTAACTATTGCCGTGAGGCGTGAAATGGACTTTGGTGTTGCTGTGAAGTTTGAAACCTAACGCAAGCTGTGGAATGCCATCGAACGCAGTGAAGGAAATAACACGATAATAACATTGACCCCAATTGCGTTTTTTAAATGACATCCCAAAAAAGCAAATTACAATGCTTTTAAACGGATTTCAATGATTTTTTCGATTTTTTAATTAAATTTGCCATATAAATTCGTGACGAATTTTTAGGCGAATCTCTACGAATTTTTTTTGAAGTTCGGTGAATTCCGAACTAAATCGTTGGAATTCGCTGAATGCAGTGACACTGTGATTGAGTACAATACTCACATCAAGAATTTGTGCTTGACAGATTTACAAGGATGTCACATTTTGGCCACTCATAGGATCTAAAACAATTGACAAATTTTCGAAGGATGCCACACATCCACAACATGTGGATTGCAACTTGCAAGTCAGTGTTTATCCATACTAACAAAAAATACTAAAATAAAACATGAGGTTAACAACGTGATGACTCTTAAGATTCGTGGTCTAAGGACATGGATTGCCATATACCACACCACAATGCTGAAGATCTAAATATTAACTTCATTTCCTAACAAAAATGCTCTAATATAAACATTTAAAGCTAGACACGAGGTCTCATGCAGGCACAGTACCATCAACCTCAATATATTATTTAAAGACATGATTACAGAATGTAACTTCTATTGATGATCATAATCAGAGTCTATGCATGCTGCCAACTATGCATTGATAATAGATCTTAGGAGAGCCGTGGGCCCTGCAAAGTATCCATATGCAATCCTTATCCAAAGTACATTAAAACCTTTCCATATCAGATTTTTTAAGGTACGATAAATACAACTAATGCTTGCTTCAACAGAAAACTTCTAACAGGGATAGTACAAGCATCTTAAACCCCTTTACTACAACATTCATGATACATGTTTGAAAGGTACATAAATCAACATTGTAAAATCGTGACTTCGAAGTTATTTTTTGATGTTTATCAGTAACTAGGAATAAGATAGTCTTGCACCTTACATCTTAGGAGACATTTGATTGTGATCCAAGCTATGTTGGTTGTAAGTTGTTGGCATATGATAGCCTATTCTTGTAGTGGAGATTTATAATGCTTATGTCATTTATATAGAACATGAGTTTTGGAAGGCATGACTTGTAAGGGGTATGACATGCAGGGCACTTGATTTTATCATGGGCTTGAAGGACTTGGTGATAAGATTGTATTATATTAGGCACGTTGTAAGTGGTTGGCATACGATAGCATATTCTTGCAGCAGAGATTTATAATGCTTATGTTATATATTTAGAAACATTGAGTTTCAAAAACCATGACTTATAAGGGGGTTATAACATGCATGGTCCTTGAATTTATCATGGGCTTGAACGATTTCATGATAAGATTGTATTATCATGCTTGGCTTTTGACTTTTGATATTGTTATTTACATGATAATTTGATGATATAGAAGGACCTGTACAGGGGCTGAGCATGACACTTAAGCCTTGGATATTGCATGATTAATGTGGGCTTGTGTGAAGGTCACGATAACATGCATGGCAATGGTATTAAGTGATGAACTTGAAATATAATATAGTTCGTGTTAAGTCTTGTGAGGGTCCGGCATAGTATGCCAATGGATTATTTACTGATTATTTTTAATTATTGTTAGGGTTGAAACTCTAGCCCTAACTTGGGGAAAAGACTACAAGCTTATTATGGAAATCATTCACCGAGGTATCTTTTACTCTCTGCCCTTAAGTAGCTTGAGCTAGGAGTTCATGTTAAGTCTTGTGAGGTATCTTTCATGGCCCAATGGCCAGATGGGAAAGGAAAATGAGAGCGGATTATTAGTGTTTTTAAGGAACACATACAAAGTTTTTATTCATTGGAGTTTTGCTCTTTAGATTTTTGAGAAGATTGTTAAGAAAGGAGAGGGTTTTGAGAGATTCTTGATGGTAGGTTTTGAGAAGAGTTGAGGAAAGGAGGAAGTTGAGCAAGGGTTTGAGCCTGAAGGGCGAAGCTTGGTTGGATCTTTCTTCTTTGTCTACAAATCTTTACCAGGCATGATCTCTTCTTTTTCTTAAAACTCTTGTATTTAATTAAAAAAAACAAGGAAATGATTGCAACTAACTTCACTGTTTCCTTGATTCCGTGCTTAGTCTATTGGGTTTGCTTTGTTACTGTTAGATTGAGATATGGCTTGCCATAAATGACAGTTACTGAGTTTTAGCTTTGTGTTTACCTTTGATTGGAAGGCCCTGATGGGTAAAGTCCTTGCTATAGTTGTCGTTATATAAGCATAGCCCATCATTGTTATGAGAACCTCCTTTTATACTACTAGGGGTGGGCATATTTAGAGAGTGATGAATTCAGCAAGACATTTAATCAAGGGTATGGAATGAATGCTACACTTGCTTTTTGATCAAGTAAAGGATCAAATGGTGTAGGCTTATTGCATGGATATGTCAATATTATAAAAACATTCCCTTAAGCTTCCCAATTTAAGGCCCTCTAAAAGTCACTTCTATTGATTAGGTTGCTTTAGGATAAAGCAGGGTCATCTTTGGTTTTAAAACTGCTCTTCCCACTTTTCTGCAAGCTCAATCCTTTTCCACCCAAAGAGCTCCACAAAGGTGTGCCCTCGTAAGCCTACTAAATTTGCTTGTTTCCATGCATTGCAGGGCTTCCAAAGGGGGTCTTTGGTTGCCTGTTATGGTCATGCCCTCACATGCCTACAAATTTGGTTGTTTCCATGCATTTCAGGGCATCCAAAGAAGGTTTTTGGTCATCTGGTACAGTCCTATGGGGGCTAAAAGGGTCCAACAAAGCTAAAGTAAGAATATCTGAGGTAGATGGGCGTTTCAATTGTTTATATTAAGGGTATGACTGATGAAGACGACTCTCAGGTCCAACAAAGCTAAAGTAAGAATATCTGAGGTAGATGGGCGTTTCAATTGTTTATATTAAGGGTATGACTGATGTAGACGACTCTCAATTGCTTATCCCAGGTCTACGGGTGCTATCTAAGCCTTCCAAACCTGGCTTCATGAAAACTGGGGGATCATAGCTAACAAGTGATGACAAAGGGACCTTTAGGTGATAATACCAAGGAGAGGGAATTCTCCATCATCATGGGGCCATTAGGGAACAAATAATGAACTGCTTCGTGGGCATCCTTGCCATGCTCAGATGTGACTAAACTTTCCCTCAAGTTTCATTTCCATAGGCAGCTAGGTATACATCCTCGCCACAATCATCCCATTTTGACTTAGAATTAGAGGTGGATAAATTTGCGATGTTACAATTTCTACAATAGATGCTTTGGCTTTTAGCTTATCCCCTAAAAATGAGTGGATATATGGGGCAATGCCAAATGAACCAAAATTTGTAAATGTTGAACCATTAAGATTTTTGAATCTCCAATATTTCTGAAAACATCCCTAAAATTGGTTTTTGCTTTACAAGCCGGTCAATATGTTCTGTATCCTTTCTGACAGTATCTGGCTGTAGTTAATCTGCTTGAAGAACACAAGTATTCTTATTCTCAACTTTTATTGCTTCTTTTTGACTTTCAATCTTTATCATTCTCTTCCTTTCAATCTTTATCAGAGTAAGGTTTCCGAGCTTCATATTTGACTTAAAAAAATACGTTGAAGGTTGCATCTTTGGTAGAAACATCGAAGGGACTTTCTTCAAGGACAAAGGCACTTACGGGGAGTTGTTCAAACTTGCATCTTGATACTTGTCCTTTTTTCTTCTGTCTTCTTGTCTGGTGTTCTGTTATATTTCTCCTTATTCTCGTTTGTTTATGTTTATTCTCACTATTGTGTTTAGGTTTTTCATACCTGTCAGGGATTTGTAGTCAAAGCACATTTGTTGTGTCCTGAATGTGCACGTAGCAGCTGGCAATATTTTAGGAATTCCAAATAATTCATCCCCATGTTTAAAACCTTCATTGACTTTTTTTTCCCTTAAACCATGCCCAGTTATAAGTTAGCTTGTTGTGAATAGAAATATATACGCTAATCAATACGGTGGATTGCTGCATACTATTGATAGAATACAAGTTTGATTATTCTGTGACATAAAATACAAACAGAGGCATGCCTTTTTTAAGAATGTACCAATTTTAAAATGGTTTGTTTAGATATAAAGGAATTGCACTTCATGTGAATTTTGCCAGTTCTAAGGTGTCATCTTTAGAATTTCTACTGGCAAAATCAGATATTTGATTTATCTTGTCAATATCCAGGAATGTGGTCCTCGATTCACATTAAAGTTAATTAGTTTGCAACATGGAACGTTCGATACAAAAGGTGGAGAATATGAATGGGTTCACAAGGTATCTTCTGTTTACTTCTTATTTGAGCCATTTAGGATGGGTAACTTTTACAACTTCAAGTTTTTTTCCTGTTTAAATTTGACAATTATATGCATCCTTACAACCCAAAGATTAGTCTTCAGAACCCTATGCTTGAAATTTTTGACCTTGTTTTGTTTGATGTTTCTTGGTAACAGCCTGATATGGACACTAGCCGGAGAAGATTTTTTTTGTAATATCGAGGATGTTTGGTTACATTCTTTTTTCAGCATGCTGTTTAGGGGAGGCAGCATTACACTCTTTAGACTAACCAATGTCGCAGAATGCATTCGATGTTAATTTTCAAGCTTTGGTCTTGTAATTAAACCTAAAATTCATTTAGTTGGCATTATCTTTGTAGACCTACCAGCTTGCCATATGACACTGCAAAGGAGTTAGGCAACATTTTGATGAGTTGACCCTAATTTTCATTGCAGTCTGACACTGCAAAGGAACAAGGCATAATTTTGATGAATTGACCTTCTTTTTTCCATTGCAGTCTAGAGACTCGCGCTTCTTTTCAAGTATCTGTACATTTATCAAGTGTTTTGGCTTTTAAAGAGAGCAAAAACAGTAATTTTTTTCCTTTTTGCAGTATAGTTTAAAATTGTTTTGCGAATTTCGTTTGGCTTGTCTTGAAGAGAAAAGAACACATAAGAGACGGCAAAGGTTCATGCTGTGTTATGAGGAATACAAGTTTTCAGTAAGCTGTATAATCAATAAGCATGCAAAGAAAAATTCCATGTGCTGAAGTCATAGGGACCTATCTATGAATAGAAATTTTCGGTGGCATGGAGTTTGTGTTCAACCATGAAATTATTTATTTCATTCAGCTTATAGAACTGCTTTGAATAGTCAAAGCAAAATCAAATGGTCTATAGCGTACATTTGATTTGAAATATAGCTGTACTTTCAAACAACTATGTTGTTTTGTAGAAAAATGTTTTTCTCTCATCGCATACACTGATCATAACCATAACATATCTTTAAGGTGTTAATTGTATGCAAATCATTTAAAAATATGTAAAATCACGAATGAAAGTTTTCAACAACATGCATTTTTTAAAAGTGCAGTTTTTATTAGAAAACACCCGTGGAAAGGGAAAGTGCTTTGTTCTTACTTGCATACATCTTGGCAGCAAGTGCCGCAACTTATCTCCAGGCAACAGCCCTGTGGTTTTGAATAGATCTCATTTTTAATATAATATGAACTACATAATTGAATTACAAACTTCAATTAGTATAAACCATATTTTATCCTATTTCATAATTGAATTACAAACTTCAACTAGAATAAAACATCTTTTATCCTACTACATAATTGAATTACAAACTTCAATTATAATAAAACATATTTGAGCATACCACATAATTGAATTACAAATAAAACATCCTTTATCCTAGTATCCACATTTAGTCTTTTATCCTAGTACCCACATTTAGTCCATTAGAGCTCTTTAAAGTTTATTATTGTCACTAATTTTACATTGAATCAAAATTTTAAAGATTTTTAGAAAGAGTTAGAGCTGTTTTAATTTCTACTATAACTTAAGATATTGAATTTCAATTCAATTTTGAAATAAGAAGCCAGGGTGTAGATGCTTTCGAGTTGTGTGATTGCATTTTGTTGGGTTAGGTTTGGTTGCAATATAGGACAAAGTTGGAAAGTTTCTAGTACAATGACACAATGCTTAAATGTTGGTGTTGATATGAAACACTTGAAATCTAATAATGTGACTTCGAATGATACTCTTGAAAGTAATGGGTTTGTTATTATGTTTAAATGGATATTGATAATTGACAACATTATGTTTTATCTTTTTGTTACACAATCAACTAAGCTGCTATTTCGTGCCTAAATAAACTCAACACATTTTCTAAGATACATAAGATGTGTCATGTTGATTAAAATTGTATAATTGTCCAACTTATTTTTAAAAAACTTGCAACAAACTATGCCCTTAGCATTGTGGCATGGCCATAACTAAATAAATCTTGCATGAGCTGGATTTTGGGGTGTGAACAAGTAAGATGTGAAGCAATCAAAGAGACAAGGGATCTATCAATTTCGTGAATAGCGTATAAGTTTCACTAATCATTTAACAAACATGGCATTAAACCAGGATAACTTGGCATGATGGACAAGTAATCATAATCAATTTGCTAACTTTTCTAATTATACATACAAACCACAACAATTAATAGAGTATTCTCCTATTATAAGGAGTTGAAGTTAGAAATGGGGTCAAATTCTTGATCACATAGACTCTATCCTAGCACCATTTTACATGTTAGGGTGCATTCCAAGTTGTGTAATCTTAGGTGTTGATCATTACAATACCAAGCATGGGTATGCCATTTGATAGACTTAGGGTATTGTTGTCATTTGAAACGTGCACTTGTGGATGCTCTGCAACATGGAGGAATTTTGTTGTGAGGCGCTAAGCGTGAAAGCCTTGTGCAAGACACAAGAGTCTAGGGCGCTGAGTGTGGAAGTATTATCACTCAACTGCGCGCGCTAGCATTGATTGTCTCGTTGCAACGTTGGGAACGCCCCAAAGGCGTGGGACCCTTGCACTCGGGATGAGCCTTTGGAGTACGTCGGATTCCTTCTATTCTATGTGCACTTGGTTTAAGACTAGCGCATAGGCCTAACGAGCAGAAAGGTAAATCTACTGCTAGTCTAAACCTAGAATCTTGAGGGAAAAGGGAAGGGAAAATGTAAGAGACGCTGAAATTAATAGAGGTGATGCACCTAGAATAGAGCGAGCGCTCCTGTTGTAAACACAGTACAAACTTTTGAGAACAAGACAATATCACACAGTTTCCTCCAAGATACTCTAAATGCATAAGTGATTCATATAGAGGCGCAGGAACGCAGCGCAACACTGAGAGGGACGACAAATGGTCCACAAATAACATCAACATAGACTCGAGTGCGCACAGGATGCACCCTGCAAGTGAGTTTCAAGTTCAATGAGGTGTTGGGAATGAATGACAATGAGAGGAGCGAACACTACTCAGACAGAGATCGACAAACACAAAATAACACACAGATCATTAGAAGAACAGAAAGAGGTGAACTTAATTCTCATTAATCTGTAAGACTTAGCCAATACAAGTGCTCATGGAGGGCAAATTTTAGTAGCATGAGGGTACTAAAAATGTGTCGACCCTTTTATAGTGAAAGAACTAGGCTTTTATAGTGAACAACCCTGTTTTACAATAAATGCGCCACTTGGGGTGGTGGATGTAGCATTAAATTATGTTGCGGCATTGTGACCATGCTTCTTGAAGTCTGTCCGGTGATTGGATCTGAAGTTGGTCGCAGGGTCATCTTTGGATATGCGTGTGGATAAGGGGATGAAAGATTTGTCTGACAAGGTCAGAGGGTGGTGTGTACTCAAGGCCTATATTTAGTGATCGCTTATGCATTTAATCACTCTGACAATGCTTCGAGTTCCTCTCAACTGCGTCCAATGACCTTCATATTGTGCTGCTCCCTGGTACGTGGCATTTCATGATTGGTCTCGAGTGCAGCTTTGTGGGAGGACACGCGTTATTTCCATGGGCTCTTGGTAGAGTCTTTTGGCTTGTTGGGTAGGAGCAGTGCGGATGTGACACGTGGGCGCCACTTCTTTGTTGCCGCTATTTGGTGGTTACCTCTTTCCCTTCTTTGCCAAGTAATGGCGTTGCTTGAAATCCTATCGAAAGGGGCCAGCTTTAGATGAGCCAAATCGCCATGTGGAGAGCTGGCGCTTTTCCTGGGAGAACCGTGGGCTTCCTTGTGTTGAACAAGCGTGGAACTTCCATGTGGCAATTGCGGAAGGAGAGTTGTATACTTCACAGTTCACAGGCGTAGATGTATGATCCGATGTGGGGGGGTGGAATTGCATAGACTAAGTGCGAGAAATATTTTTAATAAGGGCGTGCATGAGGATTGAAGATCCTGATCGTGTTCTTCATAATTCATGTTGTTTCCTATATTTGACCTTCACTTAACCATTTCGAAACTTGGGAACCTGCGTCGTTGAATTTGTGCGCTCTTAGACTTGTGCACCACGGAACCCTGTGCGAAGACATGCGTTGAGAACTTTATGCAAGCACGAATCCTCATTGCTTTGTTGTGCAGACTTACATCTCTAGCTTGGTCTTAGGCATAGATGGGAAGCATCTGCGCACTTTCTACTTGAAACGCTTGGGACCTCGTGAGTGCATGGATCTTCTGTAGGGCTTCGAAAAGCCTTGCGCCAACCCGTGAGTGACTTAGAAAGTCAACAGGTACTTGGTAGGCGTTCGTGTTTTGGATACTTGTAGAAGTGTATAATTTGCTTGTTTACAAGATGGCACAAAACATTTCATGACGTTCACCTTGGTTGTAACCGTAAGCACTAGAATTCTTAATACCTCACCTACTATGAGAGTTTTGATTTTGTACCCCAAGCCATGATTATACTTTCTTTGTGGGATTGTTGATGTGAGGGAAGAGTAGCATTTTGCTCCTCATGGTTTAGCTACAAAAATGTAAACATTATAGATGTTGTCTGATCGACTTAGGATACTTGGTAGACAATGGTGTTTTGGATACTAACATATGCATATATCATGCTTGTTGTCAAGATGGCATATAACATTTAATCACTTTGATGTTACCTATAATGGTGAGCATAAAAAATCTTAATGCCTTGAGACATGATTAGAATCTGATTAGGGGATTATTAATGAGGGATATGGCGGATATCTTGTTCCACATGGTTTTGCTACAAAAATGAAAACATGATATAAAGTATGACGTCGTCTAGTGAAGGTCTCAACGTCCCATCTATATAATATTATATGAATTCAAGTTGTGATGGCTACATGTAGGATTAAAATAATTCAAGTTCTTGTGTTCATCTTTGAATCCAATCAATGGGTAGATCAGGTTGGGCCCTAGTAATATTGTAGCTATCAAATTACATTTTGGCTTAAGGAAAGCTTTGTTTGTAGTAGTATCTTTGGGGGATCAACATATAATGGATTAGTTAGGTGTGCATCTATTTGAAAGGGGATGTTCTCATATTATATTTTAATTTTGTTCTATCAAAAAATTTAAGGCATGAGGGTGACACACACTAGCCTATGCTCAGTTCATGATTGGCATAGGAAAGTATAAAAGTTGGATGAGCACACTCAACGGATCGTTGCTTTTCTTTGCACTACCATGTAGATTATGTTGTTTGACCGTTGGACAGTTGATACCTTAGGTAAAAATTATGAATATAAGCTATCACATAAATTTATACTTGTCAAACTATGCCCCACGATGGTTGATGGCCCTGATAAATATTTTCTTGTTGGTTTTCAAATGTCATTGCTTGAAATTTAAATGTGGTCACAAGTAGGTTTGAGGAAGTCATAAATAGTGAAATGCATGTGGATGTTTTGGGAAATCATATGATTATGATACTCACGTCAAGAATCTTCACTTGACACATTTACAAGGATGTCACATTTTGGCCATACATAGGATCTAAAATAATAGACAAATTTTTAAAGAATGCCACACATCCATAGTGCATGGATCAAAATTCAATGTTTATCCATGATAACAAAAAATATTTAAATAAAACTTGAGGTTAACAACATGATGACTTTAAGATTGGCGGTGTAAAGACATAGTCTATTACTAGTTTAAGCAATATTTAAGAAAGGAGATAAATGAGAGTTAGGTCTCTCATTTGTCTCCAAAATGCAAGTCAGAGAAAAAATCTAGACCATAAATTGATATAACATCTAAGATAGAGTTTCTTGTGTAACCTAAGTAAATTGCAACAAGAGAAGCTCTGTCAAGCTCAATCCATCATAGTCATTATTGTTTCTTTTGTAAACTCTAGTCACAAGCACCAAGTCCCAATTACTCGATCATCTCCTTTACTATGTTCTAACACCATAATGAGATAGATCCCTTTGCAAGCATAGGCCCAAGATCTAGGTAAAGATTAATATGGTAAGAGATAATAATAATAAAATAAACAATGATATCATGTGAAGCAAAGGAAGAGAACATCTAGATATGAAAGAGGAAAGCATTTTATATTTGGTAAATCTATATATAACAAATAATAAAGAATGACTTAAACATGATTTCCGCCAAGAGGCATATTCTACCTCACACATCAACTTGGTTTTTTGGTGTGGTGGATGGGGATCATGGACGACCAATTATAGCTATGCACATATAAAGACTAAAATATTGAAGATTAGTATATATGTCAACCTTTTAACACATATAATGAAATCTGATTAGGATTGTTTTTAGGCCGCCTCCCCACTCCAACTGGTAAGTGACAGGGTTGTGGTTAGAGAGAACAAAATTCATGTTTACAGTGACACCTTCCCATTGGAAATGTGAAAGGAGAACACATGCTTTTTAGTGAGCATTACACGATCAAGTGTTTTGAGAACACGATCATAGTTGACCTAAAAATTAGACCACATAAACCAAGGTTTGAGACTTAATGATTGCCGCTAAAAGAGAAGATTTGATAACCCCCAATGGATTTTAAAGTAAAACAAGGCTTCATACTCTCCCACACACCAATGTATTAGTAGGTCACCCTAATTATGCTTGGGGGCTCAACCATATTAAAGTTTATGCAAATAAGCTAATTGGGAAAAAGATAAATTATCAACTAAGCATCGTCATAAAAACACTCTTTCTTGGTCCTCATTAGGTGCATAGACATTTATGAGACTTAGGGAACAACCATCAATGTCAAGGGTGGCCCATATTGCCCAATGTGACTGGTATTCTCATGATGTAGCAATTAAAGGAGAAAACTTTGAGGAAATAAAAATATTGGTGCCACCACAAAAATCCTCGTGTGAGGTGGAGTATTGCATGTCATATGATCAAATACATTTCAGATAAGTCTACAAGAGAAATCATGCAACTTTAGCCTCTTGTAGACACACAAAATATAAAACATCAAGCTATTAACATCATATAATTTTTTTGTAAGGACTCTATGAGACCTCGAATATTCCATGAGAGAATATTCATGAAAAAATGAATATTCTATGTGAATCTCTCCTTGACCATCCTCAAACCATTCTTCGGAGACCAGAACTACAAATTTGTTGCTTAATAGAGATTGATGGTTTGGTAAACGGTAATCCTTCTACGAAATGGCTTGGCACTTAACCCCATTATCTTCCCATGGTGAGTCTCCACCACCACAAGATGAACTGTGTGAGCACATGGAAGGTAAAGCATTTTTTGATGTGGTTCCAACACTTGAAACAAATATTTTCATAGAATTATCTTGAGAATCTTGGCTCTAGGGGATTACCGAGAGATCTTGGACTTGAGGGACAAGGTTTGGAGGAGGGAGAACATTCTTAACCCTTTTTGCACTTTGTTGAGGTTTTTTGTTGGAGACTATATTATCTGTTTTAGGGCTTTTATTCCCTGTGGCTGATTTTTTTGTTAGCAATAGTAATACAACTATCATTATTTTTTTTCTTAGCCTCCTTTGTAGCAAGAAATTTTTTAGTAGATTAATTTGATCCTCTCCATGTCGGGTACCTAGAAGGATTTGTACCATGGTGGATGGATATAAACAACCATCATCCTCACCAGTCAGACTACGACCCTTTCAGTAACTTATTATTTTTTGAATAACAAGTATATCAATGAATTTTAATAAAATAAAAAATAAAATTAATTACATATTTTGTTCCACGAGATTACAATTTTCAATCATTGACATTGATTAATAATATTACACCCATTTTTACATGTTTTATTCCATGATATTGTAATTTTCTATCATTGATATTGATTAATAATATTTACACCCACTTTTATATGATTTTTTCCACGAGATTACAATTTTCTATCATTGATATTGATTAGTAATGTTTCAACCATTTTTACATGTTCGTTCCACAAGATTGCAATTTTTTCTATCATTGATATTGATTTATAATATTGCATCCATTTTTACATGTCAAAAAACAAACAAAAACATACTGAAGTGGTTGATATTGATGGATTCTATCTTGATCCGTGGATAACCAATCCCACCAATCAATACTTTTGTATATTTAAAATTAAAAGTAAGCAATATTGAGTTAATATTTCCACCCAATGATTTTGTCTTTAACTACACCACTTTTAGGTGTAGTTAAAGGATTACTGTGCATTCTACCATTTGACTCAAACATTAGTTTTTGCTTGATAAGCAAAAACCAAGGTATTTGCAATACATTAACATTAATCATTAGTAAAAACATTATGACAATCTTGAATTGAAATATCTTAATGTCTTTAGCATATGTAAATATTGTTACTCAATTTTATTATGTAAAGAGCACAACACTCATAACATAACATTTATGAAGTATCAATATTATATGAAACAAATTGAAATATGAAGAGAATAGATGTAAAATTTGGAGGAAAAGATTGAATGTGGAAGTGATTGTTTTACTCGTAATTTTTTGGATGGCATGAAAATAACAATTCTATCAATCTAATTTGAACTAGTACGACAAAGTCTAGATTCCCAATTTTCACAACATACAATAGTAATGGTAACACTAAAGTTTGGAAGATACAATTTTTTTAACACACTAAACTTAAATTTAAGTTTAAAATTAAAAATTAAATAATATTTTAAATAAATAAAATAACGTTAAATTCCAATTCAAAATGATTTTGAAGAAATAAATACCCAAAATAATATAAATAAAATTCACACGATACAGTTAACTTTTTATTTACCCTATAAATAATACAATACATTGCATTGACATAATCATATTATAAATTTTCTATTATTCTAGTAGATTGTAGATTCTACTGCGGATAAATACCTTTAACATATTCAAACATTAACTAGACCACACTGACCCAAAATCACTTACACATTCAATTTGTAGAATCAGAAACAAAAACACTGAATTAATAATTTTGGTTTTAAGATAATCTTATATTAGGTTATTTTAGACAAGATAGTAATTTATTTAACTTAGTTTAATTTAGATTAAATATTATATTTAAATTAAGATTAGATTGATTATAATGCAGAGGTAATAATTAGTTAATAAAATAATGACATTTGATTACAATAATTAATTTGATTATAGATATCAAGGCTAGGTTAGATAGCCTAGCAAGCCAATTAATTATTTCTCTTTTATATAAATTCATGATGGTAATTATAAGGGCTCAAGAAAAAATATGGTCCTTGAGAAGGATCATACAAACTTAGGGGAGAACTCGACGATTGAGCAAGTCAATAAATAATCTTTTTAATAAATAATAGATAAAATAAATGAGGTGATGGCACCGATTCAAAGAAGGATGGATCATGGAAGCAAGACAAAACGACATGGATGACCACATCAACAATGTGGAAAAAACTACCAACGTGTTATGCACTATGATGGAGGATATATCATTAACAATTGAAGAAATGGAAAGAAAATTAGATGCAAGAGAAAATAATGGCAAATAACTTATTGAAGATGAAGGTGAAGCAAAGGTCCATGATCAAGAATATTAACATGATGATAATCCAAGTTGACTAAGTTTAAATATCTAGATCAGCATACCCCACTTTAAATTGGTTGTGAAGTTGCACTGCATGCATCAATAAACAAACTTAACATGACATTCTGATAAGTATGAATCCATGATAATCAAGGGAAGATCATGACAACAATCTAATGTATGGAGTGTTCAACACATATATGGGGTGCTAGATGGAATAATCAAATCCTCGTAACCATAAGTGTATTTATCAATTTTGTCAAGGATTTTATCGACAAGCGGACATAAATTGGGGTGATATACATATCAAGTACAACTCATCCATTGTTTCCAAAATGCAATGTTGGTTGAAGAAAATAATGAAGCTTTCCAAAAAATAGAATCGAAACATAAAATTGGCAACCATGATGCGATAAAATATACATTGAAAATGCTAGACCTAAAATCATGGTAGGTGTTCAAGCATTCTACCGAGCATCAATAGAATAAATAATTATACATGGACACAATTTTTAACAAGAGGTACAAAGCAACAAGAAACATTTATACCTTCTACAAAGGCATCTGATTCAAGATGGATACCAAGAACAAAATCACAAAATCAATAACCAAAATCAAGCTATAAACGTAGTGATCCTTACAATCTCGAATATGTTTGTCATCAAAATATATTATTCTTGACAATAAAT
Organism: Torreya grandis; assembly: GCA_037957365.1. Classification (NCBI taxonomy): domain Eukaryota; kingdom Viridiplantae; phylum Streptophyta; class Pinopsida; order Cupressales; family Taxaceae; genus Torreya; species Torreya grandis. Next base: position 5,895,672 of record JARHVA010000007.1, on the reverse strand, counting down.
ATAAAAAATTAAAAAAAAAAATTACCAAATATAAATTAAAAAATAAGTCCAACATTCAATATTATTATAAGTAATGAAAATTGAACATAATGAAGACATAAATATATTAATTAATTTAAATATTCTTAACCAAAAAAAAGGTAAAACAAATAAGATTATATGTAAACTTCTAAGAAAAAAATATCCAATAAACATTCCCATAAATAAACACATTCAATGTGTGGATGTGATTAGGAATATAGAACTTCAAATCAATAAATATAGTATGAAGGCTTTTATATCATTAAGGTTGAAGGAGTTGATATATAACTCAAGGTACAATACCTTATCTCGTTAAACCCATACACTATTAATCATATAAAAAATTATTTATATTTTATAAAAATTATTTATTCAACCAAATTAGAAAAAAATACATAATCAAAGGCATTGAAGCTAAAGAACCAACAAAGAATTCAAACTGCAAGGCACATTTTGTTTTTATGAAGAGATTTTATGGTATTGAGTGAACTCCAAAGTCCAATTATGTTTAAAAATCAAAGACATGTATAAAGAAAGAAGAGCTTAAAAAAGTTAAAGTGAAAATATTAACATTAGATGCAAAATTGATAGATAAGTTGGAAGCAATCTTACAAAAGAACATAGAAACCTCCATTGTGTGGATCAAATGGGGGAGTAATAGAAGAAGAATGAATGAAATTGTCATCTATGATGGTTTAGAGGAAAAAGTCTCTCAACATGAGGGGTTTTGTGTATTTTTATACACAACATTGTATTTAATTAATTCGATAAGTTAATTATTTATTTTATATATATATATGATAATTGATATTTATGTATAAGATATAGTTAATTTAATATTATATTGATTATATTACATTCATTTTTGTAATAATTAATCATTTTTTATATTAGTAATAATATGTTTTAAAATTACGTTAATAAGATGTGGGTGAGTTAGTTAAGTGATTTGGTGAGTTAATTAGATTTAAAATTTTGAAAAGGTAAGTTGGTTTTGGCCATGATTTATATTTTCAGGGTTGTTAATGGTCGTTAGTTATTCTCGAAATTGGGAATAGTCAGTGGTGATATTCTCGAACCGTTTGTGACCGTTGTTAGTTTATCTAGTATATGTGATAAATAATCAATTAAAAATCTGAACTATCGATTATATCTCAAATCGATTCATAACTCAAATTAAAAATGAATAGCTATCAATATATACTTTAAAATTTCTAATAAAAAGTAACATACTCCTATCATACATATCCTCTTCTGTTTTATTATTTCTTTTATATGTTATCTTTTTATTACATTTGTGTGCTCATAACACTACAATAACATATTGAATGTATCTCAAAACAAGTAACTAACTACCTAAGCCACTTATCTTTATGAATTTCAATAAGGAAGAAGTTAGGAAAATGATATGAAAAAGAATAAGGCTAACTTATGTAATTTTATTACGACAATTTATTTATTTATTTTTTATTGTCAAAGTTGAAATATCAATTATTATTTTTAAGGTAAAATTTATGCTATTTTTTTTTAATAATTTTTATTACTAATATTTATGATGATTTGGTTCATTTTTTATATATCTAATATGGTAAGTTATTATTAGAAAAGATAAATTTCCATTTTATAGTTTGTGTATTTTTCATCAAAGATGAAAGTTTATCTATCAATTTTAATATTATTATTTAGTTATTTAAATTTTATACTTTATTAAAAATATATATATATATATTTTATAAGAATACATAGTGGTATGTAATATTTGAAGAATATTCTAATATTAATTAAAAATCATTTTAGCATAATTTTATATGTATTGAGACATATTTAAAAGATTTACAATTGAGTTTGATGGGTTAGTCTCTATATATAGATGGGGTTGAGTTTAGATAACTATAGACCGTGGCCCTAGATATAGAACTCTACGCTCACCCATATGAATGTAAAAAGCGGTAAGAAGGAGGTCTTGGGGTCCATTCCCTTAGATTGACTACTTCTAATCATGAAGTCTCGCTTCAATGTCCAATCGTTTAATCAAAAGCCGAAATAAACATAAACCATTTTTTTAAAAATCTAAAAAACTCAAAACACAACTTTAAATCATTACGCCAAAAATCTGCCGTACAATAAAAAATAAAGTGAATGTAGAATAATGTCTACAAAAAATAATATTACAATAAAAAAACACCAATCTTATACAACCATTTATATTGTTTTTATCAATGAATCCAATTGGAAATGTTAACATATATCAACGGACTTAAAATTTTAAAAACATAAAGGGGTTAAAGCACATTCCAATTTGTTTGAAGTGAAGTCAAAGAATTTGAATATGTTTTTCCATGTCAATTGATTTGACATTTGGAGAATTTTCTCCATTCAAGCCCTTTTGTCACGGTATTGGTAATGAAAATCGGTCTGACTAAATGTTTAGGAGTCCACTCAGGGTTTGCAGGGAAAAACAATATTTGTTGAAACATTTCTTTGGTTCTACTCATATGGTCATGTCTACCTTGTACCTGTAAATCATTGTTACAATGTGTAGTTGCATGATATTTAGTTTTTTTCTCTCCCTGTTTACATATAACTTATGGTTGTCTTTTTAATATGCTTGATACCCTTTGTCTTTATAGTTATGTATGAGTTCAGATGATCCTTTCCTACAACAACATTTTTAGGTATACAATTTTTTTGTATTGTTTATATAGGTATCTAATTTTAGTACAAGACTCTTTTTTCATTGCATTTTTGTCATGTTTTAGTTTATTTATATACCTATGACTATTTTAGAACATTTTTTGTGTAAATTAGAGATTTGTTAATGTGGATTCATCTATATTTCCTTAGATACACCTCATATCTCTAAGTTGTCAACATCAACGTCCCCTTCTAATCATTCTCTATTCAACTTGGTTTATGTTTTGAGCATTTCCCCGCTATGGGTCATAATCGATAGTCTATTGATTTTGTCTTGGTTAAAATCAACCCTCCACTATTTTGACCCTTGTCTTTTATGGTTCCATTCCACCTTTGATTGATTCCTTGTTCCTTGAATTTTGCTAGTCACCATTTTCTAAGGTTGGCATATGTTTGAAGTGTCCTATGGAACCCTATATATAGAAATCTACTCTAAGCTATTACACATCTTCTTAGATCTACACACACCTTCTGAATCTCTTACAAGCTATTTGTGTAATGAAATTACTTCAACAATAAAGTAGAATAGCAAAAATAGATCCAAATATGACTGAAATATATCAGAATATATGATAATAGACAAGCCACTTCGAGGGGGCAACCTCCACAAGTTTCAATAAGAGCATAATTCACAATATGATGATAAACAATTACCCACTACCTCATATATATAGTCTATCTAGGCCATGGTTACTCCACAGGCCGACTTACTAACCAAATGAATGCATAGAAAAATGTGATATAGCATCAAAGAGGGATAAGTAAACCACAAATCGGCTATTCCTAGCCTAATACATGCGATAGGTTAGGGGCGTAGCATGCCCTTCCCCTTCAAACCAACGTTGTCCTCAACGTTGAACAACTCTAGATGTTGTAGAAAATATTCACTTTCTCAAGTTGCATCTTCAATGCTTAGGTTCTTCCACTTGATCAGATATTCCCTAATCTCTCTGGTTCTCAACCTCTTAGTACGTGTGTGGAGGATCTTCTCTGGTTCCAAAATGACTCGTCCTTCTTCATCTAGTTTTGGGAGCTCTGTCTAGGCTGAAACTTTTTGTCCTATGACCTTCAAACGAGAAACATGAAATACTGGGAGTACACGAGATGAATGAGGTAACTCGAGATTTTAAGCCACACTTCCAATTTTTTGCAAAACCTGATAAGGGCCATAATACTTAGGAGCAATTTTGTTGTCTTTTTTATTTTGCTTCAAGGACATCTGCTTGTAAGGTTGCAAACGTACAAATACCCAGTCACCCACCTCAAAATTTTGCTCACTACGATGTTAATATGCTTGTTGCTTCATCATATTTTGTGCCAAGGCCAAATTCTCTCTCAAACTAGCCAAAACCTCTTGTTGATGTTGAATGTGCTTCTCCACATCTCGAACCTTGATTTGCACCTTTAATGAAGAAGTGATGGAAGGTGGATGGTAACCATATAGTGCTAGAAATGGAGACATTTTAGAAGAGGTATGGAAAGATGTGTTATACCACCATTCTACAAGTGGTAGCCATTTAACCCAATGTTCCTGTTTATTTAATACAAAACAACATAGATACCCCTCTAAACATTTGTTAACCACTTTTGTTTGTCCGTCAAATTGGGGGTGGTAAGATGAGCTATGAGCTAGCTAAGTACCCAAACAAGAAAATAGTTCAGTCCAGAAATTACTAGTGAAAATAGGATCATGATCACTTACAATTATTTTTGGGGTTTCATGTAATTTTAGAACTACCTCCAGAAAAATAATTGTTACTGTACTTGCTGAAAATAGGTGTGAGAGAGCACAAAAATAGGCATATTTTGTAAGCCTATCCACAATAATCAAGATAACATTCTTACCTTCAGAACAAGGCAACCCTGTGATGAAATCCATGGAAAGCTCCTCCCACCTTTGACTAGGAATTACTAATGGTTGTAACAAACCCGAGGTCTGAACTGTCTCACATTTATTCTATTGGCATATCAAGCATTCTACCACAAACTTTTGTACATATCCCTTGAGTCCTTCCCAAAATAATTCTTTCTTAATTATGTGATAAGTTTTCAAGAACCCTGAGTGTCCCCCAATTAGAGATGCATAAAACTCCACAAGAATCTTATGCTTAAGCTCTGAATCTTTACACAAGTATAACCTACCCTTATACCATAGGACATTACCTTTCCATTCAAATTTGTCTGAGGCTAAGTACCTTGCTGAAGATTTTGAATCAAAACCTATGTATCCTTGTCTTGCTTCCATTTTAGCTTGGCTTCATCCACCCAATCTGATTGCAACATAGACATTGCACAAAGTAATGCTTCTATGGATGTATCCCGTCTAGATAGTGCATCTGCTACTACATTATCTTTACCCTTCTTGTAGATGATTTCAAAATCATAACCCAATATTTTGGTTACCCACTTTTGTTGTTCCTCAGATGATAATCTTTGCTCCAAAAAGTATTTGAGACTATCATGATCCGTTTTCACAAAGTGTCTACCCATCAGATAGGGCCTCCATTGTTTAACTGTATGAAGAATAGCCATCATTTCTTTCTCATAGATAAGTTATTTGTAGATTTTTACCTTTGAATTGATGACTCTCAAATGCAATGGGTCTTCCTTCCTACATTAGTATTGCTCCCAAACCTGATCCAGAAGCATCATATTTAATAGTGAATGTCTTTGAAAAGTCTGGAGTAGCCAAAACTGGAGTGGTGCACATAGCTACTTTTATTTTCTCAAATTATTTGGTGGTGGCATCATTCCAATGGAAGGCATCCTTATTTAACAATGCAGTGAGTGGAGCCACTATGCTGCCATAACCTTTCACAAATCTTCGGTAGTAACCTGTTAGTCCTAGGAACCCTCAGAGGTTTTTGAGATTTTTTGGCATGGGCCATTCCATCATAGATTTGATTCTCTGAGGATCAACTTTGACACCTTTATGGGAAACAATGTGACCTAGGTACTTTACCTCCTATACTCCAAAAGCACATTTGGATGGCTTCGCACAAAGCCGATGCTTCTCCAAAACTATCAACACTTGTTTCACATGTTGCAAATGTGCTTTCCATGTCTGACTATAAATCAATATGTCATCAAATAAAACCATCACAAACTTCCTTAAAAAAGGCCTAAAAGTAGTGTTCATCAAGCTCTAAAAAGTAGATGGTGCATTTGTAAGACCAAAGGGCATTACCAAAAACTCATAATAGCCCTCATGTGTTCTAAAAGCAGTTTTATGATCATCTTCATCCTTGATTCTAATTTGATGGTACCCCGAGCGAAGATCCTATTTTGTAAAATAATTAGCACCATGCAACTCATCAAGTAAATCATCAATTACTGGAATAAGAAAACTTATATTTGATGGTGTACTTGCTAAGTTCCCTATAATCTGGGCACATCCTCCATGTGTCATCCTTCTTTCACACCATGACCACTGGTGATCAATATGCACTTTGGTTGTACTTGATGATCCCTGCCTCCAGCATCTCATGGACCATCTTTTTGATTTCACTCTTCTGTGCATATGGATATCTATATGGTCTGATATTTGGTGGTTGACTCCCTGGAAGTAGTTGAATGGCATGCTCATGTTCTCTTTTTGGTGGTAGTCCTTTTGGCATGGCCCCAAAAATATATGGGTGGTCATCAAGAATCATCTGTAGATCAGGATGTGTAGATGCCTGTGTGGGTTGAACTTGTATGGAACATAATCATGCAATAATTCCCTCTGCCCCCTTTTTTAGCCTCTTGGTCATCTGATGTGAACTAATCAATTGTAGATATTTTGCCTGTAATTCACGTAGTTCAATTTTCCTACCTTCAGAATGAAAGCGCATGAATAGTTCCTGGAAGTTCATCTCAATGGTACCCAAGGTTGTGAGCCATTAGACTCCCAAAACAATGTATGTGCTACCCATGGGAATAGCAAACATAGGAGAATCAAGATTGTACTCACCCATATCAAGCTTAATACTATGGTATTTGCTTGAACAATTAATTGTGCCACCATTTGCAATCATGACCTAAAATTTTGGTGATGGGTAGATGAAACAGTTCAATCGAGTGGCCAACTTATGGTTGATGAAGTTATGTGTGCTCTCTGAATCAATCAACACTGTCACCTTTTGTTTCTTGAGGAAACCCACCACCTTAAGAGTTTGCAGAGTGTTAATGCCTGCAAGTGCATGATAAGAGATTGTAGGTTGGGAATCTTTAGGTACCTCCTCTATCTCTTCCTCATCATCATTGGAGGCATCATCATCTTCTTCTTCATTGGATCCCTTATGTAGAATAACTTCTTCTCAGCACATCTATGTCCTTTTCTCCACTTGCTGTCACAACTGAAACATAATCTTTTTGCATGCTTCTCTTCAATTTGCTGAGGGGTCAATCTGGTAGGTGGAGGAAATGTTGGTGTCGATATGCTATGATCTTTGAAGTGAGTGAATGGTTGCTTCTTATTGGCTATGAATTTTCCCTCATCTCTATGTGCCATGATAATAGAATTATAAATCTTAAGTGGATTAAACATGCGTACCTCATATTGAATGTGGTCCTTGAGTCCACCCAAAAATAGGTCATTCAAGTTCTCTTCAAAAATTGTCTCCACACGTAAGGATAGGTTCTAAAAATGATGAATATAATCCTTGATGGAGCCAATCTGTTACAATTTTGTCAGTTGGCTGAAGTAATTCTCTATCACACTAATGCCATAGTGTAATTGTAGATCCTCTGTAAAAACTGACCAGGTGACACTAAGAGTCATCTTTTTATTTTGAGCACACAACCATCGATACCAAATGAATTGATCAGGTTCAAGATACAAGGATGCCATGGTAACCTTCTGTCCACCTGGGATCTGATGCAGATCAAAAAAATTCTCCATTTGGTTGATCCAATTGAGTGAATCTTTTCCATCAAATTTGTGCATATCCACCTTTGGTAACAGGTTCCTCTGTGGCAATGTAGTTGGATTTGAAGTAGACTGGTTAGGAGAACCACCCTGGTGGGGTTTTACAATAGTAATATCTAGATGATTTAACTAATTATTTTTCAAATCCATCATGATATCTACCAAACTATCTTGTATGGATTTCATATTAGATTGTATGCCTTGCACCTCACTTTGAATGCCTTGCACACTATAGTCAAGCTGGCTCACTTTGTGATCTATGTCAGAGAACCTTGGTACAAAGGATATAGTACATCCCCCTTCTGACTCCATCTCTTCCTTTTTAGGAGTTTTACCTAAAGTTTTAGCACCCTTTTCTCAGCCTAAGTTTGTGGCCCTGCCATAATAGGGCTTTACGATGTCGACCCTGATTGGCACTTTTGACCCAACTTTGACCAAGTGATTTTAGACTTATGTCGGCCTAAAATCAAAACATGAAAAGAACATAACCTATCCAAATTTATCTAAGATTTCCAAAAATGTAAATAACTCAGAAAAATTCTTTGAATTGTGCACTATAGAGCAACTTTATGAAAAACCCTAAAATGGCAATAACTTTTGTAAAACAAATCCAAATGAGATGAAATTTTAATGGAAGATTAATTTAATGATTTATCAACTTAATTAAAAATTTTTTTATAGAAATTCACAACCATTTTTTAGATATATCCAAATTTTAAAAATTAGGGTTTCACCCACAAGATTGCCCAAATCACAGCTCTTATACCACTTGTAATGAAATTACTTCAACAATAAAGTAGAATAGAAAAAATAGATCCAAATATGACTGAAATATATCAGAATATATGATAATAGACAAACCACTTTGAGGGGGCAACCTCCACAAGTTTCAACAAGAGTAGAATTCACAATATGATGATAAACAATTACCCACTACCTCCTATATATAGTCTATTTAAGCCATGGTTACTCCATAGGCCGACCTACTAACCAAATGAAAGCATAAAAAAATGTGATATAGCATCAAAGAGGGATAAGTAAGACATAAGTCGGTTATTCCTATCCTAATACATGCGATAGGTTAGGGGTGTAGCAATTTGTCGAATGCACAATCATCAAACCTTATATTAGTTGTTAACATCAAGCTCTCATTTAATCATCATGTATTTAATGTTGTGAACATATGATTGCAATAAGGGGAGATTAGTATAGTGTTAGTATATGAAATCAAAATCCAAAATAACACACTAATAGCTAACACCTTAAGCCTATCTCAAGGGGGAGCATAATAACAAAACTAAATAGAAAACACAACTAGAATGCAAAAGACAAATGATCTTTCACCTCCTATGTATGCTCCAAATGGCTTGTTGAAATGGTTTTCTCAACTTGTGCTCAATGAGTCTTCATCAAAGGAGGCTTGGCTATCTCTTCTCCTTGGCACCAATGGCTTTGTAATGACTTTGGCTTGGCTCAATAATTGAGAATGATAACACTACATCACTGGCTTGAGAGAGATTTTTAACATTATAACTTTACATCAAAAGAGTTTAAAATTCAATAGGTAAGGCCTCCTATTTATAGATTTTTGCAAATGATCATAATGAACCTAAACCACCCATCTTAAGATGAAGATGTGTGGCTAAGAATCCACTCAATTTTGGAGGCCAAATTCAATAAATGCCCTCATAAATATTTGGGATAGAGAGGCATTAAGGAGGCATGAAAGGGCTTAATGAGGTATGAGAGGGTTTAATGAGATATTTTATATATTTATGGCCTAGGGATGCCTTCCCAAGAAATGATATCACTTGATGATGCAAAAACTCATAATCAATTTCCAAAAAGAAATATTCAACAAGTTTCATGGAAAATTTACTTAAGCTCTTGATCCAAATTAATTAGCGTTAAACATGATTTATCAATTCTGGTGCAAATCTTGGCAATTGGTGTACAAATTAATCAAATTGGTTAGAATGTCATATTATTGGTTCAAATTTTCACTGGATTAGAATTAGGATGCAATGTTAGATGTGTTGGATTTTTTATCCCATTTAATATGTTGCCAACACAAAATAACAAGGGCACATGTCTCATATAAGAAATTTGGTAGAAAAGAGCAATCCAGAGCACCTAGGTGCAAAAAATGTCATTTTGACTCAAAATGATCTGACCAAAGTTAGTTGTCTCATAAATTGCATTACCTCATTTAATAATACTCTGACCAAAATTGGCACTTGTATATCACAAATTTGAACCATTTAATTTATTTTAGTGTTTTTAGGTCAAATTATGATGCTTTGATAGAAATTAGTCAAAACCTTGATTAGAGGTCATTGATGGCCACTTTTAGGTGTCTACAGTTTGCCCTTGTTTGAGAAGATGCTGCAAACTGTAGGCATATAAATATCTTCTCAAATAATGAGAAATGGCCTATATGCCAAAAGAAAGATGATGATTGAGAAAAAGCTCCAAATGGTGTTTGGAAAGCCTAGGATGATGCCCCCTCGAGGGAGTGGTCATCACATTTGTTGATGGATGGTCCCTCGAAGAGAAGCAAGAAGAAAGGTGGAATTAACCCGTGACTGAGATTAATCCAAACAAGAAATTGCTTGCACGCATTGAATTTAAAAGGTACTGATTTACCCAAAGATGGTTATAATCAAGAATAAAATTTAAAAGAATGATTTTCTCATAGGTGATTATAATCATTAAGAGGACTTGGATTGGCTAAAGATGATGTTTGATATGGTTGTGCCCTAGTTAGGGTAGATTAACAAGCATAACTCAAGGATATCACCTAAAATATAGATTAAATATGAGCAGGTGCACACGTATATGTGATGGTCTAATGAATAAAGAAGGCACAAAAAAACAACATACGAGGATGCAAAGCGATGAAAGAGATGGATAGAAAAATAAGATTGATCAATAAAAAAGATTCAGTTATACCTACCAACGAGGAGATGCTCATCCTTATTATCAATAATATAACTAGAACGGTCAATGGGTTGATTTGATCAAGATGGGTGGAAGGATTTGACAAAGTATCAAGGAGAAACTTCTGCAACTCATTGCTTGTAGACTCTTATTGAAGCTGATTTTTGTTGTAGCACATGACAGTATGCATCATGATAGAACACCATGAAGACTGTCCTGAAATATGCATAAGGACTGACTCTTGATATAATAAACAATTAAAAATAATGCGCCAATGATAAATACCATGATGTAAATGTTGATGTATGAATATGGATAGACTCAAAAATAATGTGCTCGAAGAATCACCCAACAAACACATATAGACTGAGTCGAGGCAACATTGTTTAAAGTAAACAAATAGGAAAGCAGACAAACAAATAAACACAAAAAACACACAAATAAACAAACAACTTGAAACAAATAAACAAATGAAAATCTTAAAAACAAAATCAAAAGAAAGCATCCTAATAATGATCAGGCCCCAGTAGGATGAATCGAGGATAACTGACTAGGTTTTTTAAAATATTTGAAATGTTTTTGGCATTTTGAGGTATCACAACTCAATAGAATGACATGATGCCTACTCATAAAATGGTGAGAGAGTTAGCTTAAGTTACTCAAAAAATGGTGAGATCACATGGAAAGGGGGACTGAGGTGAACTCAACATGAATTTAGCATGGCCCACATAGTCCCAAAATGACCTCAAGTCAATATAATTCCATCCACACAAAAGGTAGGGAGAAACCTAACTAGGTAACAAGTTATCAAATCTAACAAATGACTAGTCAAATAAAAACAACAATGGTAAGGTGATACGACAATGCATGATAAAAAAATATTGCCCCTAGTTTGCCCATAGGAAATTATAACTAGGATACAATGGATTAGATCAATGATACTAATTTGCCCATAGGTAGTTATAATTAGCAACATGAACGGAGAGACACTGATTTGCCTATAAGTGGTTATAATCAAGCACACATAAACAAACTTGATATAAGATGGAAGATGAAAGATATCTTTCTAGATCAACTATCACACTATTTTCATATATTGTAATTGTAAACACATATTTGATTGATTATTGAAACTGATTGGAATCCCCTTGCAGAAAGTGTGGGAAGAACCAAGGGACCAAGATCAAAACAAGATTGGGTAGGATGAATAAAAATAGTGTTTGGTCTAGATAAGAATGGAATGATAGGATGGTATGGTCTTTGTCAGGAACCTAGAACAATAAACATGCTCTGATACCACGTGTCAAGATCTTGCTCCACCAATAGAGCACATATGATTACTTCTTGTATTAGCAACTAAACATGAAATTTAACCAGAATCAATAAGTAACTAGAAATATGAAACAACACAGGAATTGAGAGACAATACACAATTGTATTAATAATCACTCAGAAGAATATACAATAAGGAAGATGCCACTTCTTCCTCCACCTCAAAGGCTCACCACACCTCAAGACCTTCTTCCCTCTCTCTCTTGGTCCCAACAATCAACTCCAATACAGAATTGATGTTCACCTCTCTAATTAGTCAGTAACACGCTGCCAATACATCAAGTACACAACCGTACTCCAAGTAGATCTCCTGCTCTCTGCTGCTACCTGCAAATCACTAGACCTTACTCACCATTGTAGATCTCCAAAAGAAGCCATGCTCACCTGCTGACTAAGATCATACAAATATGAAAAACCCTGCTGATTCTCCAAACCAGTACCCACCTTGGTACTGTGACACTAGGAGGAACACACCATTGCTCTCTTCTCTCAAAAGGAGCTTATTGCTCTCTTACTCTCTAGCTACACTTTTACAATACAGCCCATGAGTCCATATATAGATCTCATGCTTAAAATAATTAGACTATCTTAATTACAATAATTAGACGTGCAACTCAAGACTACGACTAGCCTCTAACATGCAAACTAGCAATCCAAAAATAGACTCTCCAGAATCAACATGCAAACTGCATGTTCACGTACAGGCTGCCAACGTCGGCTGCTCCATGACCGATGTCGACTGACTGGTAACCGACGCCAGTTGGTTCTTCGCTGCTATCTAACTGATGTCGATTGATCAGACTGACGTCGGTTTCCCTGCAACTAATTCTACAACTCTCCGCAAGCTCCGTGACTTCTCCTGTTCGCATCTTGGTGAAGCTTTTAGCTCCACAACCTAACAATCTCCCACTTGGAGATAAACAATTGCACCTGTACCTATACCTGTACACCATCTAAATTATTCCCTAGCTTGTATCCCTCTTCAAGATCAATCCTGAAGACCAACCACCACACAACTTGTGATGCTACCCTTGTCATTCAAGTAACCTGCCATATCCGAACCTACATATCCATGTAGTGAAGACCTTGACCCTGCATAAAAAGAATCCCTGCTGCTGATCCTTCTCAGATACCTGAGAATCCACTGAACTGCCCTCCAATACTCCTTCCTCGAATTGGCTCCATACTTTCTGACAACCCCCACTGCTTGGGAAAACTCAGGTCTACACTAGACCTCATGTGATTTCGAACCCTGTTCTAAGCTCAGCTTAAACTGTCTAGCCCTTGGTGTGCTTTCTGATTCTGCATCCTGCATCATGAACCCCGACAACACCATCTTCACATCATCTCCCACTGGAGATAAAATCTCCATGTCTCTTATGCCAAAGAATTTTGCTGCTCCAAATTCTTCATGACATACCTCTGAACTAGCCTTACCTTTAGCTCAACAAAAAACTTGTATGTACAAACCTGCTAGCAAATCACCCACATACAATAACAAGATAATGTTGCGACCATCATCCACCTGGTAAGATAAACACAATAGCTACACTGACATTGACTAAAGCCATGCTTAGTCATCCACCTGTCAAACCTGTACCACTGTCCTGCAGCTTCTTCAAGACCATATACCTTGGCCTTCCATCTCACATATCCATCCACTCTCTTTTTTAACTTGGGAATCCATTCCGTCTCTCAGTGCTTACTTCCAGCTGACAACTCTACCAATGAACACCTGTTTGGTTCTTCTCCAAGGATTCACACTCCTCATCCATGCCAAGCTCCCACTGTATCTGGATTCTACCTGCATTGCCTCTTCCATCTTCCTAGTTCTTGACCATCAATAAGCAATATAAAGAAGGTGAACAACGAATATGAGGTTCACTTACCATTTTTGACCTCGATATGAGCGTTTGAGACCTGTTGACATCTTGTTGTCTGCCCAATATCCATTTTAGTGACCGATCTCGACAATCTCCGAGTCTGCTCCCGACCGATGTCGGTTCCCTGCACTGACCCTGACTGTCGACGTCGTTTCTATGGCCGACATCGGTATCCCTTCTACCAATGTCAGTTCCTTCATTACCAACGTCGGTCTTCCTTCTGTCGACGTCGGTTACTGTATGACTGATGCCGGTACATGTGTTCGCCTGTGAGTGATAACTTTTTACCCGCAAGCTCTCCATGGATCAAAATCCTATTTAAATCAACACAGCCCTGCTCAGAATAATTCAGTCTCCTCACCTGATCTCTGTCTGTCATCTCCTCCATGAACACCAAGGCTTTCCAGTTCTTTAGCTTGTCAAAAACATCTATCTTCCGCTTAAGAACATGCATTCCCCTCCTACATATGTGACCAAGCCTACGAAGCCACATCTCTGTAACAAAAGGTGAATCAGTAATATAAGTAGATAGATAAAGGATACCTACTTTCTTACCACCATCTAATTCAAGTGCATCCGCTGTGAGAGTTACAGTGCATCTCCCATCACCCAAATTTCTTGAAGAAATTAGACTCATCTCCAAGACTGGTACCTGCATAACCTCCTTTAACACCTGTGTGTTATCTGCCTACAATTTCAGCTTCACTTCCCCTTCGTCAATAATCTGACAAGGCTCTCCAACCCCTAAATAAATCTCTCCAAAGTCTCCAAAGACGTATCCATGAAAAGATGCTCTATTTCGGGCTGCATGGAAAGAGGCAAAAGAATCTGTAAACAAAGATTCTACTTTATCCAGAGCAACCTGTGTAACAACCCCTGCAACATCTGCTTCTACACGCTGATCTTCTACCGACCAACAATCTCCTTTTACCTGCTCTTTCTTTCCATCAATCGGACCATTCGTGCTATTCAGTTTCTCCATTCGTAGCTTACTGTCTTCTGCCATTGCTATACTCCCACTCAATCTGAAACCCCTGTGAGTGACCTGTAATCAAAAACACTACCAAATCTGAAACCACCTGTTAGTCAACCCAACCAAAAGCTCTGATACCACTTGTCAAGAACCTAGAACAATAAACATGCTCTGATACCACGTGTCAGGATCTTGCTCTACCAATAGAGCACATATGATTACTTCTTGTATTAAAAACTAAACACGGAGTTTAACCAGAATCAATATGTAACTAGAAATATGAAACAACACAGGAATTGAGAGACAATACACAATTGTATTAATAATCACTCAGAAGAATATACAATAAGGAAGATGCCACTTCTTCCTCCACCTCAAAGGCTAGCCACACCTCAAGACCTTCTTCCCTCTCTCTCTTGGTCCCAACAATCAACTCCAATACAGAATTGATGTTCACCTCTCCACCTAGTCAGTAACACGCTGCCAGTACGTCAAGTACACAACCATACTCCAAGTAGATCTCCTACTCTCTGCTGCGACCTGCAAATCACTAGACCTTACTCACCATTGTAGATCTCCAAAAGAAGCCATGCTCACCTGCTGACTAAGATCATATAAATATGAAGAACCCTGCTGATTCTCCAAACCAGTACCCACCTTGGTACTGTGGCACTAGGAGGAACACACCATTGCTCTCTTCTCTCAGAAGGAGCTTATTGCTCTCTTACTCTCTAGCTACAATTTTACAATACATCCCATGAGTCCATATATAGATCTCATGCTTACAATAATTAGACTATCTTAATTACAATAATTAGACGTGCAACTCAAGACTACGACTAGCCTCTAACATGCAAACTAGTAGTCTAAAAATAGACTCTCTTGAATCAACATGCAAACTGCATGTTCACGTACAGGCTACCGACGTCGGCTCCTCCATGACCGATGTCGGCCAACTGGTAACCGACGCTGGTTGGTTCTTCGTTGCTATCTGACCGACGTCAGTTGATCAGACCGATGTCAGTTTCCCTGCAACTCTCCGCAACCTTCGCAAGCTCCGTGACTTCTCCTGTTCGCATCCTGGTGAAGCTTTTAGCTCCACAACCTAACAGTCTTAATTAAGATAATGATGGGTTTTGATAGATTAGATAAGATGGTAAGAGGGTTTCCCCCAAGTGATGGGGTCAATGGCAGGATATGTGACAATGGCAAATGGATATGAAAATTAGAAATGGCAAATGAAAATGGCATGGTACATGTTTTTGGTTGATGATGGTGGTTGGTTTTAGATGTGTTTGGCCCAAGTATGGTAAATGGAATATGATTTTATTGTTCCTACTGAAGTAAAGAGGCACGTCCTAATCAACAAATAATATAAACAGAATAATCGATCATGTAAATTTTTAGCCCACACCTCATCTGAATAGTTGCTCTGTCAAGAACTGGTTACATATTTGGATGCAAATGATGTTGTTTTGATCTTCATTAGTCATTGATTATAATTCCTTCAAACTTTGAGATAAGGTATCTTTGTAACCTCTGCAAAGGAAAGTGTGATCGTGGATGGTAAATAGGGATAAATAATGGATGATAGGTTTGATTCGGAAATGAAATGATGGAGGTTAATGTAATGAATAATGGTTGAGAAACAAATGATGATCAGGATTTTTAGGCACACAAAATGTTGTTGATAATGGATTTGACATAACGTTGGATATGACAGGGCCAAAAACTTATTCTCTTGATAGGACCACTAGATTTTTTTTATTATTTAGGCCCGAGAGTAGCTACCATATGATTAGGTTGTAGATTGGAAGCTATTGTGATTTTTTATTTGATAATGTCTTCATCAAGTAGTAAAGAACTTATGCGCTCAGCTATTTTTACTTCGAAGAGGTTTCTATCAATGAATTTGTCTTGATTATCTTGTAGCACCACCAAAAAGGTTTCACTAAAGAATGCTATTTTGAATTTGATTGAATTCTAATGCCTCCAAAAAGGTTTCACAAGAAGATGCTGAGTTTGAACTTTGATTGTCATCTAGTGCCTTCGAAAAGGTTTCACTAAGAGATTATTTTTCTTCTACACAATTTTGGTCTTAGGCACCTTGCTCTTCAACTGTTATGTCACCATTGATGTAATTCAATAAGGTGTGATTTTGTCAGTCCTAATTGACACTTGTGGGAGGTGGAATGTCAATAATATGGCTATGTTGGTTGGTGGTAATGGAATGGGATGAGGTAGCACAATCCTTGTAGAAGATACTAGGACAACTTGTGTTGATGCTGAAGTAATCATCCTCAAAAACTGTAAAAGGATCATAAATGTATTCAAATTTATTTACAAGGCATGCATAACCAATATTGTAACAACTACGAACATATTTTTTTTTAAATTTGATTCTGACTCAATGGACTCTAAATCCAATGGTAAGACTGATGTTGGTTTTGATTTTGATGTTAAATCTGATGTTGATCTAAGAATAGAACCTGATTCTAACTCTGAGTCTTCATCTGATAGGTACTCTGCTACAATGATGTCTTATGGAATGTTTGGTATTGGACAAGTAATGGCTTGAGATGGCATAAAGGGCTCTACATATACTAGTTTGTCAAAGTGATACTCTTCAATGATAGAAAAAAGGTCAAGAGACAACTCCTCAAAGACTAGTTTGTTAGAGAGAGGCTCTTAAAAAATAGGCATATGATCGAGATAATGATTTTTCTCAAAGGCAGTTATAATCATTAAGAAGTGACTCAGCAAATATTGACTCATCAGAGCGAGACTCTTTGACAAATAATATAGGATTGAAAGGTGATTCATCACATGTTGACTTATCAAAAATAGTTGGTTCAATAAAAACATCTTGGATCGATTGGTTTTCTTGGCCTTGGTTACCAATGAATTAGAAAACACCAATTTTGATCACAACTTGGTCCTCAAATGATTGGCTCAGTTGGATAGGCACTTATTGGATTGGTTGGGGTTGAAATTGGATTAGTTGAGGTTAGAATTGGATTGGTTGGGATTTTTTAAAGTGGAGAATGATCGAAACTGGATGAATAATGGTTGGTGGTTGGATAATGGGTGGGCATTGTGGAGCTTGATTGTTTACATAAGCCAAAGGATGAGTTCTTAGAATAGAAATGGTTAGGCATCATGGATCTTGATTACTCGTATAAGCCAAAGAACATGGTCCTGGTATGATAATCTTGGGGCATTGTGGAGATTTATAGCTCGCTTGAGCCAAATGAGAGGTCTTGGAATGGTAATGGTATTCCTTAGATACTATGGAGCTTGGTAGCTTGTATAGTCTAAAGGAGGGCTAACAATAGCCAATGATCAGATAATGAAAGGATGTTGTGGAGCTTGGTTATTTGCACAAGCCAAAACATCTAAGTCCTACTGATAAACCATATCATCCTAATCTTGAGTTGGATCATAAGCTAGTTCTTGACTGTGTTCTATGTACTGATTATTGTTAAAAGGGTATGAATCAATATCTCAAATAATATTATTTGTAGTTGGGTCTTCAACAAAGTCCTCACAAACCTCTTCATATCAATCAAGGTCTCGAGTTGGATTGTAAGCAGATGTTTTGTTATAGTCAATTTGTGTGGTCATTCTATCATAACTTAGATTGTACATAACTCCACCATAAGTGTAGTTATACATAGATACATAAATGATGAATGCTCTGAAAACATGAAAAGGCTTAGAGTTTTGTAAACTCTAAAAAATAATGTTCAAAGGACAAATGGTTCAAACTTGGTCTAATTTGGTCAAAAGGGGTGAAGTTGTATCTCCAAACAATGATTTGATCATGGAGCCATATCTCCAAAATGGTTTGTGTTGAGACTTGGCATAAAACAGTCTAATGTCAAATGTCTAACGTCAAATGTCATACACACAAAAGATTAAGTGTCTGAATAAAAACTGACATGTCAAAAGTTTATGCCAAAGTGTTCCAAACAAGATCTAAAATAGGAAATGGAAAAAAGTTACTACATTTTTTGTCCAAATGCAGAGTCATAAGCTAGGATCAAGCAGGTTGTGCTAGGACTTTTGGCCAAATGGTGTCAAAAGCTAGACTTGAAATAAAGGCATGGTGTGATTTGATTTAATCTAACAAGTTTGGAATAACTTTGACATAGCCCTGACACACGAAATCAAACATAAACATGATCATTTGGTATAAGGCATAAAGCAAAAAGTACCTGAAGAAAATACTGTGTTTTCTCAAATAAAAGCATAAACAATGATGGGGATTAGGCTCTGAGAACAAACAAGTAATAGTTTTGAAATTTGGGTGATTAGTTAATCTAAGTTATGCAACCCAAAAAATAAATATCTGTGTATTAGTCCCTATAAAGCAAGGCCTAAATAGAAATCAAACAATGTTGGAATTCAAACATAGAAAGGCTAATTGGAAACTCGATGTTGAAGACTAGGATTTGACAAAACAAGCTAGACAAGATTGGAGAATATGATGACGCATAAACAAGGTATAAATGGCATATGTGACATGGCTTTAAACAATAGTTTTGGTACAAGTAAAATGAGTTTTGAAACAATTTGAGCAGCATAACGGTGTAAGCATGCTTTAATGATGTAATCAATGTTATGTTTCAAAAACTCAAAGTCACAAACTCGATATCTTATTTGAGTAGCATAATGGTACCCTTATCAGTCAATTAACACACATACAAACAAGTTTAGCAAAAAATTACAATGCACAAGTGTGGTGTAAAATGGCTAGCATAACTCCTCTTTAAATAAAAGAGTGGCATATAAACAAATTGGTTTTGACATGGTTTATAAACAAACATATTAGTTTTAGTCTCAAAACACCATGCAAAAAAATGACAAAATATAAGTAAATCATCCAAATTCCTATCAAGGGTGTGACAAAGTGGGGTTGACTAAAACTAATTAGTTTTTTATCATTCTTGATGGATCAGATGTACAAGACTTTCACATCAAAACTCAAGAGAAGCAACACGTTAATTGGGTCCACATCATATGGCTTATTGTAAAAAGGTCTTGGTCTTTTTACAACCACTACATTCATCATTTATTCAGTGTAGTGTGATGTCTAACATGCTCAAACATCCTGGGCTTAGTCCCAGTGATAGCAGATGGTTTAACCACTCAAAATATTATCCCAGTGGGGTGGCCCCAATTTATATACCCCCCATGGAGAGGGGTTGAAGACAATGCCAGGGGGTGAATTCTCGGGTCAAGGCTTCCCTATAGAACTTATGGGAGGTGATGAAATCCCCCTCACAAGCCAAGGTGCATGAAATAAAGACTAAGTAAAAGATATTTTTGGTTGTTTCTAGACCACCCAAGCCATGCGAGTCTTGGAGAGAGCCTTCACAACATCTTTTTTACACCTTTAGACTAAGGCACTTTGCAATGAAGATGGTATTTTTGATCTCACATGTTCCCTATAGGGGATAGGGGAGAGCATACATGCACACCTTCTTTTTTGCTCAAAAAAATATAGCTAAGCAAACAATGATAAACAACTTGCAAAAGATTTTAAGTGAGTTCAATTTTAAAGCATTAAATGAAGGGTTTGGTGGTGTTCTTTAGCCCCTTAGCTTCAAGTTGTAAAATACTTGTTAAAAAACAAATGCAAACCATTCAAGTTAAAATCTAAGTGTTTTCTTAAGCACCAAAATGAAAGTTCATAATCCTTTTTAAGCACTTAAAAAGAGGTTTAAAAGACTAGATTAAGCTTGTTTAGATCACCTGTTAAATGGGCCTTGCAAGGAAATGGTTAACACTTTATCTAGCCTTGAAGCACTTTTTTCAAATGAAACAAATAAATTTGTAAATTGAGCTCTTAGATTTGGATGATTTGTCGACTCGAAGGCAAAACCTCAAGAAAGCAAACTTGTTATATTAGACTTGGTTAGCAAAAGTCTTAATAAAAACATGTAAGGAAAGGATTAGATAAAGAAAACACAATTCAATGAAACCAAGCAATGATGATTAGAAACATTAGAATAGTTTAAGATCCTCTTTCATGATTTTGTGAGAAATATATGCAAATTTAAGCTAAATTTATAACATATTATAAAAATTTAAGCTAAATTTATAGCATATTCTAAAAATTTAGGAGAAAACACGTGGTTTTAAAAAAAAATCATCAAAAATAGAGTTCGTACGACCCCAAACCAAACTCCAGAAGATGGCTTATTAGCTTGTTGCCCTGCACAATGATCGTCGATGATTTTGGGATGCACACAGTGACCGTTAGTGGTTATATATGAATGCCAATGGTTATATATGACCGTTTAAGGTTATTTTATGACCATCATCAATTATAAAAAATCACCAATGATCTTTGTGTAAACCTGTGAAGATGAAATATGGCCAAACAAAGTTAGAAAATCAATTTAAAAATATTTCAAGCCTTTAATTTCAGTTTAAGACATGCACATTGATCTTCTTGGTATGTGGAATGTGTTAGGTCCCATCAGGCGTGCCATTTGTCAACATAGGATTACAATAAGGGGAGATTAGTATAGTGTTAGTGTATGAAATCAAAATCCAAAATAATACACTAATAGCTAACACTTTAAGCTTGTCTCAAGGGGGAGCATAATAACAAAACTAAATGAAAAACACAACTAGAATATAAAAGATAAATGATCTTTCACCTACCTTGGATGATCCAAATGGCTTGTTCAAGTGGCTTGCTTGGCTTGTACTCAATGAGTTTTCATCAAAGGAGGCTTGGCTATCTCCTCTTCTCCTTGGCACCAATGGCTTTGTCATGGATTTGGCTTGGCTCAACAATTGGGCATGATAACACTACATCAATGGATTGAGAGAGATTTTTAGCATTATAACTTTACACCAAAATAGCTTAAAATTCAATAGGCCAGGCCTCCCATTTATAATTTTTTACAAATAATTAGAATAAACTTGAACCATCCATCTTAAGATGAAGATGTGTGGCTAAGAATCCATTCAATTTTGAAGGCCAAATTCAATAAATGCCCTCATTAATATTTGGGATAGAGAGGCATGGAAGGGCTTAATGACATATCTTATGTATTTATGGCCTAGAGATGGCTTCCCAAGAAAGGATGTCACTTGATGATGCAAAAAATCATAATCAATATTCAAAAAGAAATATTCAACAAGTTCCATGAAAAATTAACTTAAGCTCTTGATCCAAATTAATTGGCCTTAAACATGATTTATCAATTTTGGTGCAAATCTTGGCAATTAGTGCATGAATTAATCAAATTGGTCAGAATATCATATTATTGGCTTGAAATTTGACTGAATTAGAATTAGGATGCAATGTTAGATGTATTGGATCCATTATCCTATTTAGGATGTTGCCAACATAAAATAATAAGGGCATGTTTCTCATGTAAGAAAATTGTTAGAAAAGAGCAATCCAGAACACCTAGATTCGAAAATGTCATTTTGACTCGAAATGATATAATCAAAGTTAATTATCTCATAAATTGCACTACCTCATTTAATGATACTTTGGCCAAAATCAACACTTGTATATAACAAATTTAAACCATTTAATGTGTTTTAGTGTTTTTATACTAAATTGTGATGCTTTGATAGAAATTGGTCAAAACCCTAATTAGAGGTGATTGGTGGCCACTTTTAGGTGTCTACAAATGTTATATCTATTTTGAGCCTATTTTCCCTATGGGTTAGAATTAATAGTTTGTCAATTATGTCTTGGTTAGAATTAACCCTCCACTGAGTTTTACTCTCTTTCTTTTGTGGGTCCATTCCACCTTAGATTGATTCCTTGTTCATTGAATTTTGCTAGTCACCATTCTCTAGGGCCAAAATATGTTTGAAATGTCTTTTATTTATATATATATATATATATATATATATACACACACACACACACACACACACACACACACATATATATATATATATATGTATATGTATACATATATACATATATATATATATATACACATATATATGTATATATATATATGTATATATATATATATATATGTATACATATACATATACATACATATATATATATATATATATATATATATATATATATATATGTTTGTATGTATGTATTACATACATATATGTATATATATACATATATATATATATATACATACATACATACAAACATATATATATATATATATATATATATATGTTTGTATGTATGTATGTATGTATATATATATATATATGTATATATATACATATATGTATGTAATACATACATACAAACATATATATATATATATATATATATATATATATATATATATATATATATATTAGGCCATTATGCATCTTCTCATACTAACAAACACCTTTCAAATTTTGTTAGGATTGTGGAGCTAAAAGCTTCACTGATGCAAACAGGAGAGGAGGTTGCTGAAGGTTGCTGAGTTGCAGAAGAAGTTGGGGTCGGTCTGATCAGCCGACGTCGGCGGGAGAGCATAGAGAAGCAACCGACGTCGGTCATATATCGGCCGACGTCGGTCACCTCCAGGCAGACAGGGACCGACGTCGGTCACCTGTGTGGTTCGACTGCGAGCTAATTACGGGCAGTTAGCTAACGAACCAAGTGTTTGCATGATGAGAGCTAATTATAGACTGAAAGCTGAGGATCTAATTATGGTAATTAGATGTCTAATCATTGTTTGGATGAGATCTATATAATAGACTCATGGTTGTATTGGAAAAGTGTGCTAGGGAGTAAGAGAGCATAATTATAAGCTCCTTCTGTGTGTGAGGTAGAGCAATGGTGCGTTCCTCCTAGTGCCTCAGTACCAGGTGTGTTGGTGCTGGATTGGAGAGCCAGCTGGGTTCTTCAAGAGTGTAGGATCTTGGTCACAGTTGCATGGCCTATATAGGAGATCTACATGGTAAGTAAGATCGTTGATCTGCAGGTGTATGTGTGTGCAAGGTCGAGGTTCACAGGTGAGCAGAACCATTGTTTGATTTGCAGGTGTGCAAGGTCATATAGACAGCAACACAATAGGGAGCAGTATCAGGCAGGATCTACTTGGAGTACAGGTGTGTACTCGGATAGAGCAAGAGGAAGGCAAGGGAGTTCCTTCCATAAGTATGGTCTGTTGAATTGCAGGTTGTTGCAGATTCATGGGAGATCTACTTGAAGTACCTTGAGTACTTGTGGAGCACGTGGAGTGCTTGTGGAGTGCGTGGAGCACTTGTGGTGTGCGTGGAGCACGGGAGGTGAACACCAACTCTGTATTTTGAGTTGGGTGTTGGGACTTGTGAGAGGGAGAGCTTTGGGGAGAAGAATTACTGTTCACTTGAGGCGTGGGAAACCTCTGTAAGGTGGTGGAGAAGAAGTGGCATCTTCTTTATTGTATTCTTTTCTGTATAAAGTGTTAATACAAGTTGTGTATTGTCTCTCATATCATGTGTTATTCTGAATTCTAGTTACTTGGTGAATCTGGTTAATTTCCGCATATTAAGTTGCTTGGTTTGGTAATCAAATTGTGTGCTTCCGGTTTATATCCTCCCAACAAGTGGTATCAGAGCTAAGGTTGGAGGAAGCAGGTTTTGTGTTTGGTTACAGGGCACTCTCAGGGGTTTCTGATCGAGTGGGAGTAGAGCAACAGCAGATCAAAGTAAGCTAAGAATGGAGGAGTTGAAAAGCACAGATGGTCACTCACGGTCCTATGGAAAGAAAGAGCAGGTAAAAGATTATTGTTGGTTGGTAGCAGATCAGCATGAAGAAACTGAAGATACAGATGTAGCAAGTGTTGTTGCACAGGATGTGTTTGCAGGTTTCTTGGATAAAGTTGAATCTTGGATAAAAGATTCGGTTGCCTCTTTCCATGCAGCCCTAGGTAGAGGAGCTGGTGAGCCTTGCCAAAGAATTGGCAAAGGGGAAGTGAAGCTGAAATTGCAGGCGGCCAACACACAGGTGTTGATGAAGGTCATGCAGGTCCCAGGTTTGGAGATATGGCTAATTTCTTCAGAAATATTGGGTGATGAGAGATGCACAAGAACTCTCACAGCGGATGCACTTGAATTAGCTGGTGGTAAGAAAACAGGTATCCTTTATCTACTTGTTTATATTACTGATTCTTCTTTTGTTGCGGAGACGTGGCTTCGTAGGCTTGGTCACATGAGCAGGAAGGAGATGCATGTTCTTAAGCGGAAGACAGATATATTTGACAGGCTTAAGAACTGGAAAGCCTTGGTGTTTATGGAGGAGATGGCGGACAGAATCCAGTGGATGTGGCTGGATACTTCTGAGCAGGGCAATTTGGACATGGGTTTTGATTCAAAGAAGCTCGCGGGTAAAAAGTCATCACTCACAGGCGAACACAGGTACCGATGTCGGTCAGGAGGAACCGGCATCGAACAGACAGGTGCCGATGTCGGTCATGTGCAGACCGAAGCCGGCGATGTCGGGCAGGGTAAGACCGATGTCAGTCAGGAGACCGACATCGGCAGTATGTAAGACCGATGTCGGTTAGAAGAACCGACGTCGACAGCAGGGACACCAGCGCAGGCAGGTTGGTAGTCAGGTACAGACACATGAAACTGACGTCGGTCGGATGCAGACTGTGGAGTGACCGAGGTCGGTCACTGTAACGAATTTTGGGTGGACAGCATGTTGTCAAGGAGTCTCAAACACCCATACAGAGGACTGAAGGCGTAAGTAGGCCCTCAAATTCATTGTTCCTCTTCTTTATACATGTTGCTGATTGTAGAGCAGGAAGGATCCAGGAAACAGGTGTGAGCTTGGCATGGATGAGGATGTGATTCCTTGGAGGAGAACCAAACAGGTGTGTTTTGGTAGGGTTTCCAGCAGGTATGAAAGCACAGAGACGAATGGATACCTTAGTAGAAGAATAGAGAGAACGGATACGTGAGACGGAAGACCAGGTATATGGTCTTGTGGAGCTGCAGGACAGTGGTACAGGTTTTGACAGGTGGAGGACGAAGCATGGCTTCAGTCAGTGTCAGGGTAACTACTGTGGTTTGCCTTACCAGGGGGATGATGAGTCATGACATCATTCTGTTGCTGTATGTGGATAGTATGCTAGCTAGCAGGGGTGTACATACAGGTTTTGCTGAGCTAAGGGTAAGATTAGTTCAGTGGCATGTCAGGGGGGAGTTTGGAGCAGCGGAATTCTTTGACATGGGAGGCATGGAGATCACAGGTTGATTTTGTCTCGAGTGGGAGCTGATGTGAATCAGGTGTTGGCGAGGTTCGGGATGCAGAACCGGAGCACACTAAGGGCTGGACAGGTACAGTGTTCGAAATCACATGAGGTCTGGTATAGACCTGAGTATTCCCATGCAGTGGGAGCTGTCAGAGAGTTAGGAGCCAATTCGGGGAAGTGGATTCTCAGGTTTTCTGAGAGGGATCGGCAGCAGGTGTTGCTATGCAGGGTCAGGACTTCACTACAGGTGTTGTAGGTTCAGATGTGGCAGGTTACTCGGATGACAGGTGGTACACCACGGGATGTGTGGTGGGTTGTCTTCAGGTGGGAGCTTGAAGAGGGATACAAACCAGGAAACAGATTAGACGGAGTACAGGTACAGTGCAGCTATTTATCTCCAAGTGGGAGATTGTTAGGATTGTGGAGCTAAAAGCTTCACTGATGCAAACAGGAGAGGAGGTTGCTGAAGGTTGCTGAGTTGCAGAAGAAGTTGGGGTCAGTCTGATCAGCCGACGTCGGCGGGAGAGCATAGAGAAGCAACCGACGTCGGTCATATATCGGCCGACGTCGGTCACCTCCAGGCAGACAGGGACCGACGTCGGTCGCCTGTGTGGTTCGAATGCGAGCTAATTACGGGCAGTTAGCTAACGAACCAAGTGTTTGTATGATGAGAGCTAATTATAGACTGAGAGCTGCGGATCTAATTATGGTAATTAGATGTCTAATCATTGTTTGGATGAGATCTATATAATAGACTCATGGTTGTATTGGAAAAGTGTGCTAGGGAGTAAGAGAGCATAATTATAAGCTCCTTTTGTGTGTGAGGTAGAGCAATGGTGCGTTCCTCCTAGTGCCTCAGTACCAGGTGTGTTGGTGCTGGATTGGAGAGCCAGCTGGGTTCTTCAAGAGTGTAGGATCTTGGTCACAGTTGCATGGCCTATATAGGAGATCTACATGGTAAGTAAGATCGTTGATCTGCAGGTGTATGTGTGTGCAAGGTCGAGGTTCACAGGTGAGCAGAACCATTGTTTGATTTGCAGGTGTGCAAGGTCATATAGACAGCAACACAACAGGGAGCAGTATCAGGCAGGATCTACTTGGAGTACAGGTGTGTACTCGGATAGAGCAAGAGGAAGGCAAGGGAGTTCCTTCCATAAGTATGGTCCGTTGAATTGCAGGTTGTTGTAGATTCATGGGAGATCTACTTGAAGTACCTTGAGTACTTGTGGAGCACGTGGAGTGCTTGTAGAGTGCGTGGAGCACTTGTGGTGTGCGTGGAGCACGGGAGGTGAACACCAACTCTGTATTTTGAGTTGGGTGTTGGGACCTGTGAGAGGGAGAGCTTTGGGGAGAAGAATTACTGTTCACTTGAGGCATGGGAAACCTCTGTAAGGTGGTGGAGAAGAAGTGGCATCTTCTTTATTGTATTCTTTTCTGTATAAAGTGTTAATACAAGTTGTGTATTGTCTCTCATATCATGTGTTATTCTGAATTCTAGTTACTTGGTGAATCTGGTTAATTTCCGCATATTAAGTTGCTTGGTTTGGTAATCAAATTGTGTGCTTCTGGTTTATATCCTCCCAACAAATTTATTACAAGCTATTTGCATAACACACAATCATCAATCCTTATAAAAAATTGTGCACATTCAACCAATAGGTTTGCACATTGAACCTACATTACATCACCATCATTTTAAGTATGGTGCCATCACATCTTGTACCAAAACAATGTCATGGTGAAACATATAATTAATTTTGATTATCTAGGGAAAGGAGGTGAAGTCCTTTCTCTTATTGGTTTGTAATTCACTCAAAAGCACTGGAACTATATAAAATCTCTAATTCAAAGTGTATGGGATATGTCACTAAAACTCCTCAAAAGGTTTCCCATGCCAATTAACTTGAACACTCTTTTATTTATACATTTATTAAATATTAGGCCAAGAATAGGGGAAGAAAATCATATACTTTTGTTATTCAAATCAACAAACAAAGCTAAAATCTAGACCAAATCAAATATACATAGTAACCCTTCAAGTTACAAAGCCTAGAAAATAACATAGGACACAATCGGTGAATAGAATAGACGCTCTACCGATTCTGCCTAGACACAATTGACCTTTTGCCAATTCTAACCTAGTTGTAGATCACAATCAAATTTTAGTAACATCTTATGTGCCATTTCTAGACTCTGCTCACAATTACAAATTTTTAGTTTTAGTGGCTAGGGGTGTTCATTTCAGTCTTTTTTTCTTCTTTTCCATTTCCATTGCTTATTCAATAATTTATTAGTAATTTTAGTCATTTTTAAAGGCATAGTCTATAACTAATTATTTACTATCTTAGATCTCCATTGTGCCTTTGTTATAGCTGGTTGTGCACAACAACATTTACCCTAGAGTCACAAATAGTTTTTTTTTGTGAACTCTCTACATTTTTAACATACTCAATCTTAGGGTTTCCAAGTTCTTCATCTCTCTAGGACTTGATTATGATCTTCTACCTCTTGGATTTGATTTTCAGATTTGGGTGTGTTTCTCTTTGTTATATTATTGGCCCTAACTTCTTTCATATTTCTCATGTTTACATCTTATGCCCATTAAGAAGGCTAGATCTACAAACATATTTAGGTGAAGTGTTATATTTAATGGTGTTTCTTATGATTTATTTCTAAATACACAAAGAGAAGTCGATGAAATAAGGGACTACATAAACAAACCCAATAGCGGAAATCTAACTATAATCAATTGGCCCAATGTTAGTACGTCTCCCATCAATGAGTACGATATAAAAGGGTTATTTTCTATGGCGTTTCCTACTCTTTTTACAATAGGTGTTTGCATGTACCAACAACCCCTTATTAGAAAAGTCCAACTCCATGAATATGCTTTGCACCTACTCAGATATCAAGATAATTGGTTTGGAAGCCATCCATGGTTTTGATATTTCTTTTTGAACTTAATGATGTGGCATCAAACTCAGGCAACATCTGTAGTATTTTCCAAATAAAACGTAAGGATAATTTCCTAGTATAATTTCAAATTTCATGGATATCTAGCACAATTACCTGATGCAAGCATTGCAAATCAACTAATGCATCTTAGCTCAACCCTTAGAGGTACACATTCATTTTGGTCCAAGTCTAAGAATGAATTAATAGATATGATCACACAGTTGGGACTGCCAACATTATTCTTCACCTTGAGTGCGACAAACACTAGGTGGTCATATCTACATAGAGTTATGTCAACTTCATGAACATCTCTACTTAACAACAATTCCTATTGGAGAAATCAAAACATGATTACAAATCCACATCTCGCATCTTCATATATAGATAAAACATTTTCAATTTTCCATGAAGAAGTTTTGCATAAATATCTTCACATTAAATATTACTGGTACAAGTAATCATATTGAACCTATGTTTTCTAACACCCACTAGATATTCAAAATGTCTCTAAAACCATGATTAACTAAATGGTAATTGTACTCAAGTACGAATGGTAGCATAGAGGCTCAATGCACATCCATTAGTTTCTATGGTTAGAAAATGCACCTAAAATGGATACATTAAATTGAGTAGATCCACTTGAAGTTGATTCTACAAGAATATTCTTTGACCAACACGTACCATCATGGAATCTGCGTAACATTGATCCAATCCATGATATAATACATCATTTTAATCTTGATGATCCATGTGTATTCACCACCAATCAAATATTTGGTGTCAATCCTAATAAAGATTACAAATAACTTTTAAATCAGGTGCAAGGTCACACCAAATGCAGTGAATCAACATGTCTACGCAAAAAAGGGGCCACTTTCCAATGTAGATACAAATCCCATGGCCATTACAACCAACATTAACCATGTTTATCAACAATGAAGGGTGCAAATCTTACCTCCCAACATGGAATGATGACAAAGTCAACATCCACAATGCAAGCATGCTTTCAATATGGCATGCAAATGTAGATTGCCAACCCATTGTTTGTTGCCATGTTGTACTCAATTATATAACAAAGTATGCATCAAAGGCTGCAAAAAATTTGAAAGATACCACCATATGC
The DNA here is from genome assembly GCA_037957365.1 of Torreya grandis. Classification (NCBI taxonomy): domain Eukaryota; kingdom Viridiplantae; phylum Streptophyta; class Pinopsida; order Cupressales; family Taxaceae; genus Torreya; species Torreya grandis. Next base: position 5,865,650 of record JARHVA010000007.1, on the reverse strand, counting down.
TAACTAGAATATCATCTGTAATTACAATACAGAGCCCAAAAATGACCTCACACAACAAGTTCTTTTTAGAAACTATTATTGACCACGACATAGGTGCACAAAAAACATGCCACATGTTATAAAGTTACCTTTGACAATTTGTAACCAAACATTTATTAATTTATTTGTTGTAAAAAAAACCCTTCAAAAAGGTCCTACAGAGCATAGCTACTAAATACAACATGTTGTCTTTCATAGATACATATATACATCACCCTTCTTTTTTGGAGACAACACCACTCATTGAATCAACATGATCCTAGTCTTACAACAGTCAGAAAATATAATAAATGGAGACAGAGAAATACTTAGGAGATTCTTTGAATATTTCCTCAATTCTCTTCAAACCTCTCATTTGATTCCCCTTCATTTGAGTTATTTTTTTGGGAAGATCTCTTACTTTACAAACCATTCCATAATTTTGATGTGGACATTGGCTTAAATAGGGAAGACATTGTTACACACCAAGATCAATTCAAGGACTCTTAAAATTCATGGGATATTGAGCAATCATTGTTGACCAAAAAAATGAGAGAAATAACATAGAAAATATTCAATAAAACAATGTAAAAACACATCTTTATGTTTTTACAATGGAAGCCATTAAAAAGGCTTACGAGAGAGAAGTTGGTTATACAAAACCAACTCACGGGTAACCAACCCATAAATTAAAAAAAAACAAAAAACACAACAAAACAATAAAACTATAATCATTTTGGATCATTAAAAAATAATCCAACAAACTACCCCTTGATCCAAAGGTGTATAGAAAGACTAAAGCAATGAATTGTGAGTCATCCAAGTAGACTCTGCTTACAACTGCAACTAGTATAATGTGCATTCTAAACTAATCAACACCTTGATCTTCCATGTACTATAGTAGAACATGATCACGCAGTATCCAACTACATCGATCCTCACATAGAATCCATCCAACAAGTGACTACCCCCTATACTGTGTATGACACATCTCAAACTAATGCCCAATAATCGCAAACATCTCTCGTAGGGCTTTGCTCAACACTAACAATGCTAGACAACATAATGTTGACTCGTACTATAAATCACTGACAACTAATTGAAAGCCAATATGCAATATCTTTTCCCCTTATCAGGTAAGAGGTGAGAAGCCATGCAACAAATAAACCAAGTACAAATCACTGAAATGTTCCACATCAAAGATCATAAAAACACTACATCTATGAAATTAAAGTACACAAGCCAAAAAAAGCTACTACATCAAATCCCAATCTTGAGCCTAGCAGCTCACACAAGATGGGTGTGTTATCATCTCAAAATATATAGTCATCAACTGTGGAACAACTAACTTCACAGTCATCCCATCCATCAGAGGAATATGCAAAATAATTGCCAAAAGAGTGACCAGAGTGATTGGAGTGATCAACAATGTTTGCTTATGCCTTTTGTCGATGTCGAGAGGACCTCTTTTTGGAGGGAGACTCTGTCGAGAGATGTCCTATCCCACCATAATTTTAGCATATTCTCTCACGTCCACTGGAACTAGAGGAAGAATAGCCATATGAAGAAGAATGTCTATGCTTGTACTTGTGTCCATGTGAATGTTTGTGGTGAGGCTCATGTTTTGGAGAACCAGAATGATGTTTATGCTTCAAAGAACTAGATTGATGTTTATGCTTCAAAGAACCAGAATGGTCCCTATGTCTAGAATGATTCTTATGTCTAGAAGTGTGCCATCGAGAGTGTTTCTATCTCTAATAGTTCTTTGAATAATGTTTTATGTTATAATCATATAATGGATTCCTTGTTTTGGTATAATGGGCCTCCTTCGTAGATGTATTGTTCTTCCTTGCAAATTGTCTCTCATGTTGAGTTAATAACTCATAAATAGAGTCAAATGTGGCACTGTTAAGCTTATCACAAAGTTCTAGCATTTCAAAAAAATTGGTGTATGCAAAATTTAGACCATTCAATGTGATAGAAATCAACATATCATCATCAATTTTACCACCAATTGTACAATATTCTTATTTCAATGCTTTCGTGCAAGAAATAGATTCAGAGACATCTTCATTATCTGCTAGTTTATTGTTCAATGGTTGCATAAGAAGGTCAATCTGCTTGTATGCAAGTTATTTTTCATAAAGATTTTTTAATGCTTTCCATGCACCATTATTAACTTCCTCAATATGAATGATTGCATGTTCAGTGCAAGATGATTTCAAAAGTGTGAGTACATGTTTATCACATTTTTGATATTCAATCAACTTTGCAATTTTAGTTGGTGGTGTGGTTTCTTTCTCAGTGATTTCCCATAGGTAATTAAAAATGAGTGTATTCTCCATGTTCCTACCATATTCTTTGTAATTTTTAGATGACAATTTACCATTTTCAGAAATGAAACTCATAATTTTTGCCATGGTGCTAAAGAATCAAGTCAAAACAATACAAGGGAATACTATTTTGAGGTTTTGTCTTTACCTTCAAAAATAATTTTTGAATACAAATGATTCCTGGGACTTGTAAAAATTTCACCTTATAACTCCTTGTTACACCCTTATTTCTCCAATTTTTATTGAAAATTATATACTTATAACTCCAAATATTAATAAAATTCTCCCATTACAATTTTTCAAACAAAAATAAATAAGTTTCAAAAAAAAAAAAAATGACCAATGTTCGAAGGGTTTTGAACCTTTTACCTTTCTGATGGCAAACACTTGTAAAAGTTACAAGACCAATTCTACTACAATGATTATTGAACCATTTGTGGGCATAAAGTTATAAAAAAATATATTTTTTTACCATATAAAATTCTTTTTACCTTGCATGTAAAAAAAAATCTGTGCCTTTTCCTTTTTTTGGTATATCTGATATGCTATCTCCTCGCCCAATTCACATTGCAGACCTTGATAATTACTATTGCTTTCAATTTTAATGAGGACAAAAAACAAATGATGTTATGTCGTACAGGTTTCCATGTAAAATTTTAATAAAGTTCTAACTGATACGCCATACGCTAGTCTTACTGAATTTATTGAAGGCATTAACAGATTTAAAACACACATACCAGAGATGGAAATTTTTCTTTCTATGCTTTAATTTCTCCAATGGTATGAAATCAATACGATGGATGATTCTTATGCATAGATGCTATGTACAAATTGTAAGAGGTTGCAGTCTATGATAAAAATAATTATCTAGACTTTCGTATTGGTGTGTTCAGGAGCGATGGCTAACCAGAACACCAATAAGCGAAGAGATGAGAATTAACATCATATGAACATTTTTCTTAGCATCATTTCCATTTCTAATGCATGAATTCAACATTTAATTCGAATACTATCACGCTACCTTTGTGCCACCAATTTGGACAAGGAATGTAGTCAATAAATAATAAGTGATTCACTATGCAGCAAGGTACTCAAAAATGTTCAGATCAAGAGGCTTGTCCCAACATAGCTGCTAAGTAGAACTTATTCACATCCCTGTATCAATCCTCATTTCAATTTGTGTGGCTCTGATACCATTGTTGACCAGGAAAATGAGAGAAATAACACACACAAAATATTCGGTAAAAACAATGTAAAATCACATCTTTATTTTTTTACAATGGAAGCCATTAAAAAGGCTTACGGGAGAGAAGTTCGTTATACAAAACCAACTCATGGGTAACCAACCCGTAAATAAAAAATAAAATAAAAAACATAACAAACTAATAAAACTATAATCATTTTAGATAATTAAAAAATAATCCAACAATCATGTGTAGAAGATGGCAACCAAAGTCAATTCCAACAGTGACAAAAATGACGACAAATAAGATAGATAGATTGATATGGAAATGAATGAGTGGGAAATCTTATCATGAATGTACCCATCGGGGAGCAATGAAATAGATGACATTAGCATGCTTGGCCACCGGGACTTAAAAAATAAGCACAATTGGAATCATTTTGATGTACAACTCAGCCTACACACAACTGCATAGCAGTTCATATATTATCAATGCATAATTTCTTAAGATATAGATGATGATGGTAAAATCCAATCAATGATGAATCAACTATCAGGTAACCAACAACAAGCATTTGGCATGATTAGGAAGCATGCCCAGAAAAGGCCACAAGCAACCCCGCTCAAAATGATAATACATGGAATAATAAGTATAGGTAAATCTTACTTGATAGGCAGCATTAAACGTTCCTTGGATGCACTTGCAACCAAAGGCAAATCCCGGGGCTCCTTTTCCTCACTCCAACTGGTGTTACAACATTTAACATAAATGCATCGACTATACATTCAGCCGTCCACATACCTATCCACGAAATGAAAGCACTTGATGGACATGCATTATCATTTTTACAAGAATAAATGAGATACATTGAATATGTGTTCATACATGAAATGGGCTTTATAGGGCCAAAGATGCTAAGTAATATAAATAGTCAATTACGTGAGGCCTTTCCTCATCATAATAACAGAGTCTTTGGTGGTTGTTCGATAATACTTGTTGGGGACCTGGGACAATTTCCACCTGTAAATGACATTCCAATGTATGTAGGGAGGTATTTTGGTCACACATTTGATACAATTGTCACATTAAAAACAAATTTCCATCAACAAGGATGCATAAAAGACCAGCTGCAATTCATAAATTTGCTAACCAACATCAGAAATGTCGACCTGATAGAGGAAGAGTGGAATATTCTCATATCAAGGATAACATTCATGCCTATAGAAGAACAACAAAATTTTAAAAACACAACACATTTTTATGCAATGAATATATTGGCAGCAATGCATAATAAGGAAATGTTAAAATCTTTAAATACTCCAATTCTAATACATAAAGCTGAACAAAACATATAGAGACATCTAACGAGAATGACACTCAATTTGAATCAACCATGCTTCTATGTAACGGACAAAAAATCATGCTAACATCGAATCTATGGGTGAAAGTAGGATTAGTTAATGGACCAGTTGGATAAATTATTCATATTGTCTACAATGTAGATTCAAAACCACCTTCATTACCCATGTATATAGTTGTTACATTCAAAAAATACTTTGGTCCCCCATGGGATAGTTTCAATCCTTCACATCTTCCAATTCCTCCTATTAGACGAGGTAATCACCAACAAATGCCTATCAAAATGTCATGGGATCTAACCATACATAAAGCATAGGAAATGATTCTTAATAAAGCAAAAGTTGACATTGGCAACATTGATCGTCAAAGGTTGACCTTTACTATTGTATCAAGATTACACTCACTCAATGACATATATATCTCCCCCTTTTTTACATTTGAGTGCTTTGCAAGAATGAAAGATAGTCAATATGTAAATGTTTGAAAATCAGAGGAAAGAAGATTTTGAGAATTGCCTCTTCCACAACATTTATAGTAGTTGTAAATGTAATATAAAATTTTATACTTTTCCCCAAAAATTAAAATTCGTAATATATATAGGATTTACTAAAATGCAATGTCTACATATGAAAATCGTTTTCTCATGATATAGTTACCTTTCTTTTGTATATTGGGCTCTTGAAACACATGTCTTAATATAAATACTTCAATTTTTTAATGGTCTCTTGTTATTTCATGTTTGGTTTTATTTCTATGTAGTAACTTATTAACTCTTTATTTTAAAAGTGATTTCAACTTAGGTTCCTCCAATCAATAACGGAGCTACACCTAGCCCAGGAGATTAGAGTTGCAGCCCTGGGCTACACCAATGATGATGTGTGATGTGTTACAAGCCCGATATAGACCCATAATGACAATTTTCCAAGTGTACACAATGAATAGGGATGCTACAAGTGCCCCTTGTGCATAGTGAACTTCAACTTGACAATCAACCCAATGCCCTCAACACGTCTAGCATCAAACCAAAGAGTTTGGGCAGGGTCGATCAACAAAGCGATAGCGAACCACCAAAGGCCCCACACCAACACGTGGGTGCATAATGAGTACCAGGGGTTGAATTAAACCACATGCGCCAAGGGTTCGTAAATTGCAGTCATTGGCATTGTTTGCACTATAATTTGTAGGATTTGAGTTTGAATACAAAGTACTCCTACCTACCCTAAACAAACAACTCCAAGAAGAGCATAACAACAATTCATAACTTTATAATGCAGAGATAATATACAATAATTATATTCATTATTCTATACATATATTCGTTTCTCCTTCTAATCATTGCACCATCATAGTTATGATCATTGATATACAATAAACTACCAAAGAAAATATTTTACTGTGTACAATAGGGGATCCCCGTGTCAAATTCAACTGTGGGCGCACCCAATAATAATCATGCACATGTATAGCCACTTCAAACACCCATCCAAACAATATCCACATGTATTCCAATCTCCCTTGCATAAATATTAACAAAAACAATAATCTTGGCGTAACCTGCACCCTTGGGGAAACCGATAGTCATAACACTTTTACAATGTGTTGTTGGTGGTTTACATATTCGTAAACACATATCAAATCCATGTTAAAATACATCTGTATTAGTACAAGTGACCACATGCACGAGTCATACACACACAAGTATAAGCTAAATGGTGAGGATCAAGGTTTAAATTTGACGGGCATATTTTCATGACAGTTTTTTTTAAAGATTACCCATCACGCATGTACATTAGTCATGTTGTACTTTTCCAACTTTTAATAGTACAAATAAACCGACATACACTTTTTAATACAATAACACTATATAGACTGGGGGATTTCAAAGTTTCCATCAAGATTACGTGCGTCATCGAAGATTATGCAGTTTATATTATATATAATTTGTACTTATCCATGTATAATATATAAAAACATACATATTAATGACGAAATTTTTTAGTAATACATGTTAACATTGACAAATCCAACAAAAAATTTATAAATAATTTATAGTAAAAATGACTAAAAATGTATAAACGATTGTCAATTTGAAACCCCAGTGAGGACACACCCTTGAACTAACTAAAGATAAACCACCTTTATTCAAAGCAATTTCTCTTCCACCTTTACTAGATTCATCATCACTTTATTATCTATACATTTTTTAATTGAAAAACATATTTTTATTAATATAACAATACATAATATAATTTTTTAAAAAATGGAAAAGTCACACCCCAAAAGAAGTCAAACGTCAATAAATTTCCTTCATTTCACAAACAAACTTTCAAACTCCCACTAATTACGCAAAAGCTGTCTAAGTCAAAAGTCCCTGGACAACATTAGCTAAATATATGAGATTGGACAAGACTTTTCCCTCACAAAATGTACGTTGATTGACATCAACCTTTGAAAGAAGCAGAGCCACCAATCCACAAGAAACTTCCCTTTCCAACCAAAAAGTATTACAAAATCTAGTTTCATTTGAGTCATTTCTCGTGACATGTAATATGTGGTTGAGATCTTTATTAAATTTTAAGATCTCAAAATATAAAAAAATTCATGTGATTAAAAAGTCTCTAAGTTATGGGAAACTTTCAAGCTTCCTATTTAGTAGTTAAAAGTTTATAAGGGGTTCGTCTCTGTTGTTGCAATTCAATAAGACCAATTTTGAAGTGAAAACAAGAGTTCGGATTTTTTTTATGGGATTGCATTTTGATATTTTTTATTTATATTTTCGCATCGAAGCTTATTTATATGTTTACATTTGAGTAGACGCTTCGTTTCGTATGATAAATTTTTTTGTCGAATTTTTTTATCGAGAATGTATGACAAACTCTCTTGTCAAACCTCTTGTCGGAAACATATAAATAATGTAAATTAGATTTTACCGAGTACATGTGAGAGTATTTTCGCACAATGGACCCCATATTCTCGTATTTTTCTTAAATAGAGTATTATAATGGAACAAATCCTTAACTTGTGCAGAGATGCCATTTAAACCAACACCCACTCAATGGAGCAAACCTTCTTACCAAGTAGATAAAAGTGTCATGACACAAAAGTGGGACTAGTTTCAAGCATCGGACCCCTGCTCTCATGTTTATACTAGATAGAGAGTATTATAATGAAAGGAAATCCATGCTCTAGTATTTGTGTTAGATAGAGGAACGAACCTCGTAGTCTTGTGTTTTTTTGTCCTTTAAACCAACACCCACTTAAGTATGACAAACCCTCTTACTGAGAACGTAAGGCTTTACCGAACACGTAAGAGTAATTTTGAGTGGTGGATCCCCAATTCAATATTGAGAATACCTCATAAACCACCTCTTATATATATGAAATTATTATCAATACACAAGTTTAAATAAAGTATTATAATGAACAAAATTTCTCAAATCTAGCCTCCTATGGCCTGGTGGAAACACTGAAGGTGGCACTGTGATACACACTTTAAAAGCTACTCTCATGGGCTTCTTTATCATGTGATGAGTCAGTTCTCTTCAACTTTAGACAAGTTCAACAAGGGTTGGGGCCTCCAGTCCTCTCCCAGAGCTTGGCTCACCCATTTGGATTGTTTGTGGCACCCGGGCCTAGAGCCACGCTGGCTCATTTCTTATGGTGTTTAATTTACTAAGGGCTCCCCATTGGTGAGACATTGCTCCACCTCCGCATTCCCCAGCACTTTTGTCTAGCTTGCAAACATCCAGAATCCTTTAAACATCTATTTTGGTTTTGTCCAAAAGCTCAATCTGTCTAGTATTGGATTCATTTGTTATTTCAACGTTATCACCTTGAGCCTTTCTCTTGGCGACAGGGGCTCTTTGAGGATTTTTCTAATTGGTTGGCCTCTATTGCCTTTATTTGGGAATTCTTTCGAGCTATTATTCTTTTTCAACTATGGAAACTCAAGGACAATGTTATTTTTAATCATGAGACCTATAGAATTTCATTTTCTATTAATAAAAAAGTTGTTATTTCGTCAGTTTATTCGCAGATTCAAGCCCAAGTGGAAAAGATGGCTCTGGACCTCTGCCTCCTGCAGGAGCTCATCGACCACTGGGGGAGTGCCCCTTGCACCATGAGTAGAGTTCCATCTGATGGCCCGCCTTGCGGTCCACCACCTCCTCCTCCTCCCAAGAGGTGTCAAAGTAGAAATCGGTCCAAACGCAGGGGCCACTTTTCTCTTCGGCATCTCCTAGGGGGTGGCTGGAGTTCTCATGGCAACTCTGATGTTGGTCCTTCACAATGGTCTCCAACAAGCATTGTTATTCTTGCGCAGTCAATTCATGGTTGGCCTATCACTATTCATGATGATTCCCTCAATGGTTATAATGCTCCAGAAATTCTTGTCATTGAACCACCTTCTTGGTCGACACTTCTCAAGGATGATCCTCAACCTTCACCCCCTAAGGTGGTGCTCTGAGCTTAAAAAATCTACTTTATGGTTGTTTGTAGTTACTTGGGCCGTGCCTTGACCAACTAATTTTGTTTTTTTGGACCCAAATTTATCCTCCGACAAAAAGTTTGAGCCATAATTTATCCGACTACTTTACTTTATAACCTTAATGTGAAAAATTCTAATAATAAAATTTATAACATCTCATGAAATCACATTTAACAACTCCAAAGAATACATTTAAAAATTAAAAATTGTATATTATTAGAAAGGAAAAAAAAACATTATAGTCTAGTCTGCGAGACCTCCAAATAGTTAGAAAAGTTGTCAGCTTTTACACTGTAAATCAAATCCTCAGACAGACTTTATAATTGACTTATAGATTCACCGTACAACCATGCTCTTTGACTTCTACAAATCGTGTGAGGCCCATCATTATTTCGTTATCACTCTCTGCAATACTCAATTCATAGAAGTTGGACTGCCCCATTTTCTTCCACGACCGTAGCAACCATTTTTCCATTCAGTTTAATTATAAATCTGTCCTCTATGAGCTAAACCTGCACAGTTCAGGAGGGACAGACCGAGACGGCCTGCTACCATCCAATTTCGATGGCTGTGCCTGTAAGTATCTTCTTCCCGTACGTTTTTATTGGACTTCATGTTATTTGGCTGCAGAATTAATTCATTGTTTCAGTAATTATGGATGGGTGAATGTGAATTGAAGCACACCTGATTTGGGTCTGCACTTAATTTTATTTTTCTATAGTGTTTCCAATCGGAAAAAAAAAAAAAATCTGAAGTGTGACATCTCTTTTATAGTTCATTATTGTATAATCTATTCATTTGTACAAAATTATGGCTGGGGTGAATGTGGGTGAGCAGGATTGAATCAGACCTGATTTGGGTCTGCACTTATTTCAATATTTTTGAAGTGGATGTCATCTTTTTAGTGCACTAATTAAATACATAGCTGTAAAATTATTCATTTCTATAAAATTATGGGTCTGGTGATATTCAATTCCATTTCTATAGCTTATTTAATAGGAATATTTTTCAAGAGGGGCACTACATTGAAGATGACTAACAACTCATTATTGTCAACCTTCTTGTCCTTAACAATTTCCAGGAAATCCCTTGAATGTTGGATAAAAGAGGAATTCTACCCCAATATACATTTCATTCTATTTAACATTAAGGCTTTAATACCATAGGTGTGGAGGATTGAATCACACCTGACTTGGGTTTGCACTTAATTTAATGTTGTTGAAGTGGATGTCTTTTCTGTTAATTTATTCATTTTTTGGAGGATTGAATCAGACCTGATTATTGAAGTGGGTGTCTTAATTTTTAATAGACAATTGTATATTCTATTCATTTTTATTTAGGTAAATCATGGGTGGGGTAAATATGGGTGTGCAGGATTGAAGCAGACCTGATCTGGGTCTGTATTTAATTCAATATTTTTGAAGGTGGTGTCATCATTTTTAAGTACATATGGTGGGGTGAATGTAGTTTTGCAGAATTGAATCACACCTGACTTGGGTCTGCACTTAATTCAATTTTTCTGAAGTGGATGTCATCGTTTAAGTACATAGTTGTATAATCTATTCATTTCTACAAAAATCATCGCTGGGCGAATGTGGGCGTGCATAGTTCAATCAGAGTTAATTTAGGCCCAGGGTATTTTTGATGGGGTTATGTATGGCAATTGGTTAATTTAGTAAATTCTTTGTTTTACCTCTGAATTGGCTTAAAATACATGGATTTGAATATTCCTTATTTTTTAACTAGAAAGGTTTCCTAGTCTGGGTCTGCACTTGATTCGCTAATGTTTCTTATCCTTTGATGATGTTTAAAATGGATTTGGATTGGTTAAAATTTATAATTTTGATTGAAATGATGATTTTGAGTTTGGGCCTGTACTTGATTCACTAATGTTTTATTAAGTGGGTGCTCCTTTCTTTCTCCTTTTGTGATGTTTAAAATGCATTTGGATTGGTCAAAATTTATGATTTTGATTGAAATGATGATTCTAATCAGGTAGCTAAGATGGCAACCACATAAAACCGACATGCATATACCTGTAAATTAATTGCATGTATATACTACCTACAGACTATTCTTTTCTGCAAAAAATCATTGGTGGGTGAATATGGGTGTGCATGGCTGATTTGGGTCTGCACTTAACTCATTGTCTGTAAAATATCCCTTTTTGTTCTTTTGGATTTGTTTTAAACTTCAACATTTTGATTGGGTGAAGTTCATAATCTTGATGGAAATGATGATTCTAATTGCTCCCATTACAGTACACAAAACCCACATATTTTTCATTGCAAATGCACATATGTTCATTTATAAAAAAATCGTGGATGGAGTGAATGGGAATGTGCATGGTTTAATCTGAGCTGATTTGAGTTTGCACTTAACTCAATAATTCTGAATTGAGTGTACCTTGTTTTTAAAAAAATGATGTTTATAAATTGTTTTGAAGTAGAAATTTTGGAATTTTAATGCAATTGATGATTCTCAATGCTTCCGTAGCAGCCTCACAAAACCCAAATTTTCTTATCTTTTTCATTTCACTTGCATGTATATACCTATTACCCATAGAGTGTATTCATCTATACAAAAATAAAATCATATACTTTTGTCAGTCAAATCAACAAAACAAAGCTAGAATCTATACCAAATCAAATCTACATAGTAACCCTTCAAGTTACAAAGCCCAGAAAATAACATAGGACACAATCAGTGAATAGAATAGACCCTCTACCGATTCTGCCTAGACACAATTGACCTTTTACCAATTTTAACCTAGTTGTACATCACAATCAAATTTTAGGAACATCTTATGTGCCATTTCTAGACTTTGCTCACAATTACAAATTTTTAGTTTTAGTGCCTAGGGGTGATTATTTCAATCTTTTTTCCCTCTTTTCCATTTCCATTGCTTATTCAATCAATTCTTGGTAATTTTAGTCACTTTTAAAGGCATAGTCCAGAACTAATTATTGTACTATCTTATATCTCCATCGTGCCTTTTTTATAGCTTGTTGTGCACAACAACATTTACCTTAGAGTCACAAATAGTTTTTTTTCGTGAACTCTCTACATTTTTAACATACTCAATCTTAGGGTTTCCTAGTTATTCATCCTTCTAGGACTTGATTATGATTTTCTACCTCTTGGATTTGATTTTTAGATTTGGGTGTGTTTCTCTTTGTTATATTATTGGGCCTAACTTCTTTCATATTTCTCATGTTTACATCTTATGACCATTAACAAGGCTAGATCTATAAACATATTTAGGTGAAGTGTTATATTTAATGGTGTTTGTTATGATTTATTTATAAATACACAAAGAGTAGTCGACAAAATAAGGGACTACATAAACAAACCCAATAGTGTAAATCTAACTGTAATCAATTGGCCCAATGTTAGTATGTCTCCCATCAATGAGTACGATATGAAAGGGTTATTTTCTATGGCATTTCCTACTCTTTTTACAATAGGCGTTTGCATGTACCAACAACCCTTTATTAAAAAATTTCAACTCCATGAATATGCTTTGCACCTACTCATATATCAAGATAATTGGTTTGGAAGCCATCCATGGTTTTGATATTTCTTTTTGAACTTAATGATGTGGCATCGAACTCGAGCAACATCTATAGTATTTTCTAAATAAAACTTAAGGACAATTTCCCAGTTATAATTTCAAACTTACGTGGATATCTAGCACAATTACCTGACGCAAGCATTGCAAATCAACTAATGCATTTTAGATCAACCCTTAGAGGTACACATTCATTTTGGTCTAAGTATAAGAGTGAATTAACATATATGATAACATAGTTAGGACCACCAACATTATTCTTCACCTTGAGTGCGACAAACACTAGGTGGTCAGATCTACATAGAGTCATGCCAACTTCATGAACATCTCTACTTAACAACAATTCCTATTGGAGAAATCAAAACATAATTACAAATCCACATCTCGCATCTTCATATATAGATAAAATATTTTCAATTTTTCATGAAGAAGTTCTACATAAATATCTTCACATTAAATATTACTGGTACAAGTAATCATATTGAACCTATGTTTTCTAACACCCACTAGATATTCAAAATGTCTCTAAAACCATGATTAAAAAATATGGTAATTGTACTCAAGTACGAATGGTAGCATAGAAGCTCAATGCACATCCATGGGTTTGTATGGTTAAAAAATGCACCTAAAATGGATACATTAAATTGGGTAGATCCACTTGAAGTTGATTCTATAAGAATATGCTTTGACCAACATGTAACATCATGGAATCTACGTAACATTGATAAAATCCATGATATAATACATCATTTTGATCTTGATGATCCATGCTTGTTCACCACCAATCAAATATTTGGTGTCAATCCTAATAAAGATTATAGAGAACTTTTAAATCTGGTGCAGGTCCACACCAAATGCAGTGAATCAACATGTCTACGCAAAAAAGGGACCACTTTCCAATGTAGATACAAATCCCATGGCCATTACAACCAACCTTAACCATGCTTATCAACAATGAAGGGTGAAAAACTTACCTCCCAACATGGAATAATGACAGAGTCAACATCCACAATTCAAGCATGCTCTCAATATGGCATGCAAATGTAGATTGCCGACCCATTGTTTGTTGCCATGTTGTACTCAAATATATAACAAAGTATGCATCAAAGGCTGCAAAAAATTGAAAGCTACCACCATATGCTAACTAGAATATCATCTGTAATTGCAATAGAGAGCCCAGAAATGACCTCATACAATAAGTTCTTCTTATAAACTATTATCGACCATGACATAGGTGCATAGGAAGCATGCCACATGCTATAAAATTTACCTTTGACAGTTTGTAACCAAACATTTATTAATTTATTTTTTGGCAAATAACCCTCCAAAAAGGTCATACAAAGCATAGCTACTAAATTCAACATGTTGTCTTTGGTAGATACATATGTAAATCACCCTTCGTTTTTGGAGATAACACCACTCATTGAAGCAACATGGTCCTAGTCTTACAGCAGTCAAAGAAAAAATAATAAATGGAGACAAAGAAATACTTAGGAGATTCTTTGAATATTTCCTCAATTCTCTTCAAAACTCTCTTTTGATTCCCCTTCATTTCAGCTATTTTGTTGGGAAGATCTCTTACTTTACAAACCATTCCAAAATTTTGATGTGGACATTGTCTTAAATAGGGAAGACATTGTTACACACCAAGAGAATTCAAGGACTCTTACAATCCATGGGATATTGAGCAATCATTGTTGACTAGGAAAATGAGAGAAATAACATAGAAAAAGATTTGGTAAAAACAATGTAAAATCACATCTCTATTCTTTTACAATGGAAGCCATTAAAAAGGCTTACGGGAGAGAAGTTGGTTATACAAAACCAACTCACAGGTAACCAACCCGTAAATAAAAAACATAACAAACTAATAAAACTATAATCATTTTGGATCATTAAAAAATAATCCAACAATCATGTGTAGAAGATGGCAACAAAGTCAATTCCAAGAGTGACAAAAATGATGATGAAGAAGATATATAGATAGATATGGAAATGAATGAGTGGGAAATCCTATCATGAATGTACCCATTAGGGATCAATGAAATAGATGACATTGGCATGCTTGGCCACCAAGACTTAAAAAACAAGCTGATCCAAAACTCAAAAGTTCTGGTTGATGAATATTTCAATAGCACAAAAATAACACAATAACAATGGATTCTCTGAGAAGAGACGTTGTATTACTTAACAACCGCAATACAAAACATGCGCTTATCTCTGAGAAGAGATGTCTTGCCAAAACATACGCTTAACACTGAGAAGAGATGTATGCTTTCCCATTTCGGGTTACCATGCATTTATACATACTTTTGAAAACAACCTCAGGAGATTGCGTGGCTCGAGGAATTAACGGGTGACAATTTAACGTCCCAGCATTAAAACCATACAACGCTCGCATTAAAACAATACAACACTCGAGGACATAATCGTTGGAGGACAAAACTGTCACCGACAATACAAAATGAAAACAATATAAAATTTGAGGAATTACTGCCATCGAATGGTCACCTTGAACTATTGCCCGTATCACAAGCACAATTGGAATCATTTAGATGTACAACTCAACCTACACACAATCGCATAGCAGTTCATGTATTATCAATGCATAATTTCCAAAGATACAAATGATGATGGTAACATTCAATCAATGATGAATCAACTATCAAGTAACCAACAACAAGCATTTAGCATAATTGGGAAGCATGCCCAGAAAAGGCCACAAACAACCCCACTTAAAATGATAATACATGGAACAATAAGTATAGGTAAATCTTACTTGATAGGCAACATTAAATGTTCCTTGGATGCACTTGCAGCCAAAGGCAAATCCCCACTCCTTTTCCTCACTCCAACTGGTGTTGCAACATTTAACATAAATGCATCGACTATACATTCAGCCCTCCACATACCTATCCACGAAATGAAAGCACTTGATGGACATGCATTATCATTTTTTCAAAAATAAATGAGATACATTGAATATGTCTTCATAGATGAAATGGGCTTTATAGGCCCAAAGATGCTAAGTAATATAAATAGTCGGTTATGTGAGGCCTTTCCTCATCATAATAACAGAGTCTTTGGTGGTTGTTCGATAATACTTGTTGAAGACCTGGGATAGTTTCCACCTGTAAATGACATTCCAATATATGTAGGGAGGTATTTTGGTCACACATTTGATACAACTGTCACATTAAAAACAAATTTCCATCAACAAGGATGCATAAAAGACCAACTGCAATTCAAAAATTTGCTAACCAACATCAGAAATGCCGACCTGATAGAGGAAGAGTGGAATATTCTCATATCAAGGACAACATCATTCATGCCTGTAGAAGAACAACAAAATTTAAAAAACACAACACATTTTTATGCAACGAATATATTGGCAACAATGCATAATAAAGAAATGTTAAAATCTTTAAATACTCGAGTTCTAATACATAACACTGAACAAAAAAAACATATAGAGACATTTAACGAGAATGACACTCAACTTGAATCAATCATGCTTCTATGTAACGGACAAAAAATCATGCTAACATCGAACCTATGGGTGAAAGCAGGATTAGTTAATGGAGCGGTTGGAGAAATTGTTCATATTGTCTACAATGTAGATTCAAACCCACCTTCATTACCCATGTATATAGTTGTTGCATTCAAAAAATACTTTGGTCCCCCATGGGATAGTTTCAATCCTTCACTTCTTATAATTCCTCTTATTAGATGAGGTAATCACCGACAAATGCCTATCAAAATGTCATGGAATCTAACCATACATAAAGCATAGGTAATGACTCTTAATAAAGCAAAAGTTGATATTGGCAACATTGATCGTCAAGGGTTGGCCTTCACTATTGTATCAAGATTACACTCACTCAATGATATATATATATATATCCCCCTTTTTTACATTTGAGTGCTTTGCAAGAATGAAAGATAGTCAATATGTAAATGTTTGAAAATCAGAGGGAAGAAGATTTTGAGAATTGCCTCTTCCACAACATTTATAGTAGTTGTAAATGTAATATAACATTTTATATTTTTTCCCAAAAAATAAAATTTATAATATATATAGGATTTACTAAAATGCAATGTCTACATATGAAAATCGTTTTCTAATGATATAGTTACCTTTCTTTTGTATATTGGGCTCTTAAAATACATGTCTTAATATTAATACTTCAAATTCTTAATGGACTCTTGTTATTTCATGTTTGGTTTTATTTCTATGTAGTAACCTATTAACTCTTTATGTTAAAAGTACTTTCAACTCAGGTTCCTCCAATCAATAACAAAGCTACACCTAACCTGGGAGATTAGAGTTGTAGCCTTGGGCTACACCAATGACGATGCATGATGTGTTGCAAGCCCGATGTAGACCCATAATGACAATTTTTCAAGTGTACACAACGAATAGGGATGCAACAAGTGCCCCTTGTGCATAGTGAACTTCAACTTGACGATCAACCCAATGCCCTCAACACGTCTAGCATCAAACCAAAGAGCTTGGGTAGGGTCGATCAACAAAGCGATAGCGAACCACTAAAGGCCCCACACCAACACGTGGGTGCATATAGAGTACCAGGGGTTGAATTAAACCACATGCGGCTAGGGTTCATAAATTGTAGTCGTTGGCATTGTTTGCACTATAATTTGTAGGATTTGAGTTTGAATACAAAGTACTCCTACTTGCCCTAAACGAACAACTCCAAGAAGAGCATAACAATAATTCGTAACTTTATAATGCAGAGATAATATACAACAATTACATTCATTATTCTATCCATATATTCATTTCTCCTTCTAATAATTGCACCATCATAGTTATAATCATTGATATACAATAAACTACCCAAGAAAATATTTTACTGTGTACAATAGGGGATCCCCGTGTCAAATTCAACGGTGGGTGCACCCAATAATAATCATGCACATGTAGAGCCACTTCAAACACCCATCCAAACAATATCCACATGTATTCCAATCTCCCTTGCATAAATATTAACAAAAACAATACTCTTGGCGTAACTTGCACCTTTGGGGCAACCAATAGTCATAACACTTTTACAATGTGTTGTTGGTGGTTTACATATTCGTAAACACATACCAAATCCATGTTAAAATAAATTTGTATTAGTACAAGTGACCACATGCACGGGTCATACAAACACAAGTATAAGCTAAATGGTGAGGATCAAGGTTTAAATTTGACGGGCATATTTTCATGACAGTTTTTTTTAAAGATTACCCATCACGCATGTACATTAGTCATGTTGTACTTTTCCACCTTTTAATAGTACAAATAAACCGACATACACTTTTTAATACAATAACATTATATAGACTGATGGGTTTCAAAGCTTCCATCAAGATTACGTGCGTCATCGAAGATTATGCAGTTTATACTATACATAATTTGTACTTATCCATGTATAATATACAAAAACATACACATTAATGACGAACAATTTTTAGTAATACATGTTAACATTGACAAATCCAACAAAGATTTTATAAATAATTTATAGTAAAAATGACTAAAAATGTATAAACGATTGTCAATTTGAAACCCCAGTTAAGACACACCCTTGAACTAACTAAAAATGAACGACCTTTATTCAAAGCAATTTCTCTTCCACCTTTACTAGATTCATCATCGCTTTATTATCTATACATTTTTTAATTTCAAAACACATTTTTATTAATATAACAATACATAATATAATTTTAAAAAAATGGAAAAGTCACACCCCAGAACAAATCAAACGTCAATAGATTTCCTTCATTTCACAAACAAACTTTCAAACTCCCACTAATTACGCAAAAGTTGTCTCAGTCAAAAGTCCCTGGACAACATTAGCTAAATATATGAGATTGGACAAGACTTTTCCCTCACAAAATGTACGTTGATTGACATCAACCTTTGAAAGAAGCAGAGCCACCAATCCACAAGAAACTTCCCTTTCCAACCAAAAAGTATTACAAAATCTAGTTTCATTTGAGTCATTTCTCGTGACATGTAATATGTGGTTGAGATCTTTATTAAATTTTAAGATCTCAAAATATAAAAAATATTCATGTGATTAAAAAGTCTCTAAGTTATGGGAAACTTTCAAGCTTCCTATTTAGTAGTTAAAAGTTTATAAAGGGTTCGTTTCTGTTGTTGCAATTCAATAAGACCAATTTTGAAGTGAAAATAAGAGTTCGGATTCTTTTTATGGGATCGCATTTTGATATTTTTTATTTGTATTTTCGCATTGAAGTTTATTTATATATTTACATTTGAGTAGACGCTTCGTTTCGTATGATAAATTCTCTTGTCGAACTTTTTTATCGAGAATGTATGACAAACTCTCTTGTCAAACTTCTTGTCGGAAACATATAAGTAATGCAAATTAGATTTTACCGAGTACATGTGAGACTATTTTCTCACGATGGACCCCTTATTCTCGTAATTCTGTTAGATAGAGTATTATAACAGAACAAATCCTTAACTTGTGCAGAGATGCCATTTAAACCAACACCCACTCAATGGAGCAAACCTTCTTACCAAGTAGATAAAAGTGTCATGACACAAAAGTGGGACTAGTTTCAAGCATCGGACCCCTGCTCTCATATTTATACTAGATAGAGAGTATTATAATGAAAGGAAATCCATGCTCTAGTATTTGTGTTAGATAGAGGAACGAACCTCGTAGTCTTGTGTTTTTTTGTCCTTTAAACCAACACCCACTTAAGTATGACAAACCCTCTTACTGAGAACGTAAGGCTTTACCGAACACGTAAGAGTAATTTTGAGTGGTGGATCCCCAATTCAATATTGAGAATACCTCATAAACCACCTCTTATATATACGAAATTATTATTAATACACAAGTTTAAATAAAGTATCATAATGAACAAAATTTCTCAAATCTAGTCTCCTACGGCTTGGTGGAAACACTGAAGGTGGAACTGTGATAAGCACTTTAAAAGCTACACACTTGGGCTTCTTTATCATGTGATGAGTCAGTTCTCTTCAACTTTATACAAGTTCAATAGGCGTTGGGGCCTCCAATCCTCTCCCAAAACTTGGCTCGCCCATTTGGATTGTTTGTGGCACCCTAGCCTAGAGCCCACGCTGGCTCATTTCTTATGGTGTTTAATTTACTAAGGGCTCCCCATCGGTGAGACATTGCTCCACCTCCGCATTCCCCAGCGCTTTTGTCTAGCTTGCAAGTGTCCAGAATCCTTTAAACATCTATTTTGGTTTTGTCCAAAAGCTCAATCTGTCTGGTATTGGATTCATTCATTATTTCAGCGTTATCACCTTGAGCCTTTCTCTTGGCGACATGGACTCTTTGAGGATTTTTCTAATTGGTTGGCCTCTATTGCCTTTCTTTGGGAATTCTTTCGGACTATTATTCTCTTTCAACTATGGAAACTCAGGGACAATGTTATTTTTAATCATGAGACCTATAGAATTTCATTTTCTATTAATAAAAAAGTTGTTATTTCGTCAGTTTATTCACAGATTCAAGCCCAAGTGGAAAAGATGGCTCTGGACCTCCGCCACCTGTAGGAGCTCATCGACCACTGGGGAAGTGCCCCTTGCACCATGAGTAGAGTTCCATCTGATGGCCTGCCTTGCGGTCCACCACCTCCTCCTCCTCCCAAGAGGTGTCAAAGTAGAAATCGGCCCAGAAGCAGGGGCCACTTTTCTCCTCAGCATCTCCTAGGGGGTGGCTGGAGTTCTCATGGCAAGTATGATGTTGGTCCTTCACAATGGTCTCCAACAAGCACTGTTGTTCTTGCGCAGTCGATTCATGGTTGGCCTATCACTATTCATGATGATTCCCTAGGTGATTAGAATGCTCCAGAAATACCTGACATCGAACCACCTACTTGGTCGACACTTCTCAAGGATGATCCTCGACTTTCACCCCCTAAGGTGGTGCTTTGTGCTTAAAAAATCTACTTTATGGTTATTTGTAGTTACTTGGGTCGTACCTTGACCAACTAATTTTTTTTTTTTGGACCCAGATTTATCCTCTGGCAAAAAATTTGAGCCATAATTTATCCGACTTCTTTACTTTATAACCTTAATGTGAAAAGTTCTAATAATAAAATTTATAACATCTCATGAAATCACATTTAACAACTCCAAAGAATACATTTAAAAATTAAAAATTGTATATTATTAGAAAGGAAAAAAAACATTATAGTCTAGTCTGCGAGACCTCCAAATAGTTAGAAAAGTTGTCAGCTTTTACACTGTAAATCAAATCCTCAGACAGACTTTATAATTGACTTATAGATTCACCGTACAACCATGCTCTTTGACTTCTACAAATCGTGTGAGGCCCATCATTAATTCGTTATCACTCTCTGCAATACTCAATTCATAGAAGTTGGACTGCCCCATTTTCTTCCACGACCGTAGCAACCATTTTTCCATTCAGTTTAATTATAAATCTGTCCTCTATGAGCTAAACCTGCACAGTTCAGGAGGGACAGACCGAGACGGCCTGCTACCATCCAATTTCGATGGCTGTGCCTGTAAGTATCTTCTTCCCGTACGTTTTTATTGGACTTCATGTTATTTGGCTGCAGAATTAATTCATTGTTTCAGTAATTATG
Source organism: Torreya grandis (assembly GCA_037957365.1). Classification (NCBI taxonomy): domain Eukaryota; kingdom Viridiplantae; phylum Streptophyta; class Pinopsida; order Cupressales; family Taxaceae; genus Torreya; species Torreya grandis. Next base: position 5,844,074 of record JARHVA010000007.1, on the reverse strand, counting down.
GATGGGTGAATGTGAATTGAAGCACACCTGATTTGGGTCTGCACTTAATTTAATTTTTCTATAGTGTTTCCAATCGGAAAAAAAAAAAATCTGAAGTGTGACATCTCTTTTATAGTTCATTATTGTATAATCTATTCATTTGTACAAAATTATGGCTGGGGTGAATGTGGGTGAGCAGGATTGAATCAGACCTGATTTGGGTCTGCACTTATTTCAATATTTTTGAAGTGGATGTCATCTTTTTAGTGCACTAATTAAATACATAGCTGTAAAATTATTCATTTCTATAAAATTATGGGTCTGGTGATATTCAATACCATTTCTATAGCTTATTTAATAGGAATATTTTTCAAGAGGGGCACTACATTGAAGATGACTAACAACTCATTATTGTCAACCTAGGTCCTTAACAATTTCCAGGAAATCCTTTGAATATTGGATAAAAGAGGAATTCTACCCCAATATACATTTCATTCTATTTAACATTAAGGCTTTAATACCATAGGTGTGGAGGATTGAATCACACCTGACTTGGGTTTGCACTTAATTTAATGTTGTTGAAGTGGATGTCTTTTCTGTTAATTTATTCATTTTTTGGAGGATTGAATCAGACCTGATTATTGAAGTGGGTGTCTTAATTTTTAATAGACAACTGTATATTCTATTCATTTTTATTTAGGTAAATCATGGGTGGGGTAAATATGGGTGTGCAGGATTGAAGCAGACCTGATCTGGGTCTGTATTTAATTCAATATTTTTGAAGGTGGTGTCATCATTTTTAAGTACATAGCTGTAAAATCTATACATTTCTACAATAATCATAGGTGGGGTGAATGTAGTTTTGCAGAATTGAATCACACCTGACTTGGGTCTGCACTTAATTCAATTTTTCTGAAGTGGATGTCATCGTTTAAGTACATAGTTGTATAATCTATTCATTTCTACAAAAATCATTGCTGGGCGAATGTGGGTGTGCATAGTTCAATCAGAGTTAATTTAGGCCCAGGGTATTTTTGATGGGGTTATGTATGGCAATTGGTTAATTTAGTAAATTCTTTGTTTTACCTCTGAATTGGCTTAAAATACATGGATTTGAATATTCCTTATTTTTGAACTAGAAAGGTTTCCTAGTCTGGGTCTGCACTTGATTCACTAATGTTTCTTATCCTTTGATGATGTTTAAAATGGATTTGGATTGGTTAAAATTTATAATTTTGATTGAAATGATGATTCTGAGTTTGGGCCTGTACATGATTCACTAATGTTTTATTAAGTGGGTGCTCCTTTCTTTCTCCTTTTATGATGTTTAAAATGCATTTGGATTGGTCAAAATTTATGATTTTGATTGAAATGATGATTCTAATCAGGTAGCTAAGATGGCAACCACATAAAACCGACATGCATATACCTGTAAATTAATTGCATGTATATACTACCTACAGACTATTCTTTTCTGCAAAAAAATCATTGGTGGGTGAATATGGGTGTGCATGGCTGATTTGGGTCTGCACTTAACTCATTGTCTGTAAAATATCCCTTTTTGTTCTTTTGGATTTGTTTTAAACTTCAACATTTTGATTGGGTGAAGTTCATAATCTTGATGGAAATGATGATTCTAATTGCTCCCATTACAGTACACAAAACCCACATATTTTTCATTGCAAATGCACATATGTTCATTTATAAAAAAATCGTGGATGGAGTGAATGGGAATGTGCATGGTTTAATCTGAGCTGATTTGAGTTTGCACTTAACTCAATAATTCTGAATTGAGTGTACCTTGTTTTTAAAAAAATGATGTTTATAAATTGTTTTGAAGTAGAAATTTTGGAATTTTAATGCAATTGATGATTCTCAATGCTTCCGTAGCAGCCTCACAAAACCCAACTTTTCTTATCTTTTTCATTTCACTTGCATGTATATACCTATTACCCATAGAGTGTATTCATCTATACAAAAATAAAATCATATACTTTTGTCAGTCAAATCAACAAAACAAAGCTGGAATCTATATCAAATCAAATCTACATAGTAACCCTTCAAGTTACAAAGCCCAGAAAATAACATAGGACACAATCAGTGAATAGAATAGACCCTCTACCGATTCTGCCTAGACACAATTGACCTTTTACCAATTTTAACCTAGTTGTACATCACAATCAAATTTTAGGAACATCTTATGTGCCATTTATAGACTTTGCTCACAATTACAAATTTTTAGTTTTAGTGCCTAGGAGTGTTTATTTCAATCTTTTTTCCCTCTTTTCCGTTTCCATTGCTTATTCAATCAATTCTTGGTAATTTTAGTCACTTTTAAAGGCATAGTCCAGAACTAATTATTGTACTATCTTATATCTCCATCGTGCCTTTTTTATAGCTTGTTGTGCACAACAACATTTACCTTAAGAGTCACAAATAGTTCTTTTTCGTGAACTCTCTACATTTTTAACATACTCAATCTTAGGGTTTCTTAGTTATTCATCTTTCTAGGACTTGATTATGATTTTCTACCTCTTGGATTTGATTTTCAGATTTGGGTGTGTTTCTCTTTGTTATATTATTGGGCCTAACTTCTTTCATATTTCTCATGTTTACATCTTATGCCCATTAACAAGGCTAGATCTATAAACATATTTAGGTGAAGTGTTATATTTAATGGTGTTTGTTATTATTAATTTATAAATACACAAAGAGTAGTCGACAAAATAAGGGACTACATAAACAAACCCAATAGTGTAAATCTAACTGTAATCAATTGGCCCAATGTTAGTATGTCTCCCATCAATGAGTACGATATGAAAGGGTTATTTTCTATGGCATTTCCTACTCTTTTTACAATAGGCGTTTGCATGTACCAACAACCCTTTATTAAAAAATTTCAACTCCATGAATATGCTTTGCACCTACTCATATATCAAGATAATTGGTTTGGAAGCCATCCATGGTTTTGATATTTCTTTTTGAACTTAATGATGTGGCATCGAACTCAGGCAACATCTACAGTATTTTCTAAATAAAACTTAAGGACAATTTCCCAGTTATAATTTCAAACTTACGTGGATATCTAGCACAATTACCTGACGCAAGCATTGCAAATCAACTAATGCATTTTAGATCAACCCTTAGAGGTACACATTCATTTTGGTCTAAGTATAAGAGTGAATTAACAGATATGATAACATAGTTAGGACCACCAACATTATTCTTCACCTTGAGTGCGACAAACACTAGGTGGTCAGATCTACATAGAGTCATGCCAACTTCATGAACATCTCTACTTAACAACAATTCCTATTGGAGAAATCAAAACATAATTACAAATCCACATCTCGCATCTTCATATATAGATAAAATATTTTCAATTTTTCATGAAGAAGTTCTACATAAATATCTTCACATTAAATATTACTGGTACAAGTAATCATATTGAACCTATGTTTTCTAACACCCACTAGATATTCAAAATGTCTCTAAAACCATGATTAAAAAATATGGTAATTGTACTCAAGTACGAATGGTAGCATAGAGGCTCAATGCACATCCATGGGTTTGTATGGTTAAAAAATGCACCTAAAATGGATACATTAAATTGGGTAGATCCACTTGAAGTTGATTCTATAAGAATATGCTTTGACCAACATGTAACATCATGGAATCTACGTAACATTGATAAAATCCATGATATAATACATCATTTTGATCTTGATGATCCATGCTTGTTCACCACCAATCAAATATTTGGTGTCAATCCTAATAAAGATTATGAAGAACTTTTAAATCAGGTGCAGGGCCACACCAAATGCAGTGAATCAACATGTCTACGCAAAAAAGGGACCACTTTCCAATGTAGATACAAATCCCATGGCCATTACAACCAACCTTAACCATGCTTATCAACAATGAAGGGTGAAAAACTTACCTCCCAACATGGAATGATGACAGAGTCAACATCCACAATTCAAGCATGCTCTCAATATGGCATGCCAATGTAGATTGCCAACCCATTGTTTGTTGCCATGTTGTACTCAAATATATAACAAAGTATGCATCAAAGGCTGCAAAAAATTGAAAGCTACCACCATATGCTAACTAGAATATCATCTATAATTGCAATAGAGAGCCCAGAAATGACCTCATACAATAAGTCCTTCTTATAAACTATTATCGACCATGACATAGGTGCATAGGAAGCATGCCACATGCTATAAAATTTACCTTCGAAAGTTTGTAACCAAACATTTATTAATTTATTTTTTGGCAAATAACCCTCCAAAAAGGTCATACAAAGCATAGCTATTAAATTCAACATGTTGTCTTTGGTAGATACATATGTACATCACCCTTCGTTTTTGGAGATAACACCACTCATTGAAGCAACATGGTCCTAGTCTTACAGCAGTCAAAGAAAAAATAATAAATGGAGACAAAGAAATACTTAGGAGATTCTTTGAATATTTCCTCAATTCTCTTCAAAACTCTCTTTTGATTCCCCTTCATTTCAGCTATTTTGTTGGGAAGATCTCTTACTTTACAAACCATTCCAAAATTTTGATGTGGACATTGTCTTAAATAGGGAAGACATTGTTACACACCAAGAGAATTCAAGGACTCTTACAATCCATGGGATATTGAGCAATCATTGTTGACTAGGAAAATGAGAGAAATAACATAGAAAAAGATTTGGTAAAAACAATGTAAAATCACATCTCTATTCTTTTACAATGGAAGCCATTAAAAAGGCTTACGGGAGAGAAGTTGGTTATACAAAACCAACTCACAGGTAACCAACCCGTAAATAAAAAACAAAACAAAAAACATAACAAACTAATAAAACTATAATCATTTTGGATCATTAAAAAATAATCCAACAATCATGTGTAGAAGATGGCAACAAAGTCAATTCCAACAGTGACAAAAATGATGACGAAGAAGATAAATAGATTGATATCGAAATGAATGAGTGGGAAATCCTATCATGAATGTACCCATTAGGGATCAATGAAATAGATGACATTGGCATGCTTGGCCACCAGGACTTAAAAAACAAGCTGATCCAAAACTCAAAAGTTCTGGTTGATGAATATTTCAATAGCACAGAAATAACACAATAACAATGGATTCTCTGAGAAGAGACGTCGTATTACTTAACAACCGCAATACAAAACATGCGCTTATCTCTGAGAAGAGATGTCTTGCCAAAACATACGCTTAACACTGAGAAGAGATGTATGCTTTCCCATTTCGGGTTACCATGCATTTATACATATTTTTGAAACCAACCTCTAGAGATTGCGTGGCTCAAGGAATTAACGGGTGACAATTTAACGTCCCAGCATTAAAACCATACAACGCTTGCATTAAAACAATACAACACTCGAGGACATAATCGTTGGAGGACAAAACTATCACCGACAATACAAAATGAAAACAATATAAAATTTGAGGAATTACTGCCATCGAATGGTCACCTTGAACTGTTGCCCGTATCACAAGCACAATTGGAATCATTTCGATGTACAACTCAACCTACACACAATTGCATAGCAGTTCATGTATTATCAATGCATAATTTCCAAAGATACAAATGATGATGGTAACATTCAATCAATGATGAATCAACTATCAAGTAATTAACAACAAGCATTTAGCATAATTGGGAAGCATGCCCAGAAAAGGCCACAAGCAACCCCACTCAAAATGATAATACATGGAACAATAAGTATAGGTAAATCTTACTTGATAGGCAACATTAAATGTTCCTTGGATGCACTTGCAGCCAAAGGCAAATCCCCACTCCTTTTCCTCACTCCAACTGGTGTTGCAACATTTAACATAAATACATCGACTATACATTCAACCCTCCACATACCTATCCACGAAATGAAAGCACTTGATGGACATGCATTATCATTTTTTCAAAAATAAATGAGATACATTGAATATGTCTTCATAGATGAAATGGGCTTTATAGGCCCAAAGATGCTAAGTAATATAAATAGTCGGTTATGTGAGGCCTTTCCTCATCATAATAACAGAGTCTTTGGTGGTTGTTCGATAATACTTGTTGAAGACCTGGGATAGTTTCCACCTGTAAATGACATTCCAATATATGTAGGGAGGTATTCTGGTCACACATTTGATACAACTGTCACATTAAAAACAAATTTCCATCAACAAGGATGCATAAAAGACCAACTGCAATTCAAAAATTTGCTAACCAACATCAGAAATGCCGACCTGATAGAGGAAGAGTGGAATATTCTCATATCAAGGACAACATCATTCATGCCTGTAGAAGAACAACAAAATTTAAAAAACACTACACATTTTTATGCAACGAATATATTGGCAACAATGCATAATAAAGAAATGTTAAAATCTTTAAATACTCAAGTTCTAATACGTAACACTAAACAAAACAAACATATAGAGACATTTAACGAGAATGACACTCAACTTGAATCAATCATGCTTCTATGTAACGGACAAAAAATCATGCTAACATCGAACCTATGGGTGAAAGCAGGATTAGTTAATGGAGCGGTTGGAGAAATTGTTCATATTGTCTACAATGTAGATTCAAACCCACCTTCATTACCTATGTATATAGTTGTTGCATTCAAAAAATACTTTGGTCCCCCATGGGATAGTTTCAATCCTTCACTTCTTATAATTCCTCTTATTAGATGAGGTAATCACCGACAAATGCCTATCAAAATGTCATGGAATCTAACCATACATAAAGCATAGGTAATGACTCTTAATAAAGCAAAAGTTGACATTGGCAACATTGATCGTCAAGGGTTGACCTTCACTATTGTATCAAGATTACACTCAATGATATATATATATCCCCCTTTTTTACATTTGAGTGCTTTGCAAGAATGAAAGATAGTCAATATGTAAATGTTTGAAAATCGGAGGGAAGAAGATTTTGAGAATTGCCTCTTCCACAACATTTATAGTAGTTGTAAATGTAATATAACATTTTATACTTTTCCCCAAAAAATAAAATTTATAATATATATAGGATTTACTAAAATGCAATGTCTACATATGAAAATCATTTTCTCATGATATAATTACCTTTCTTTTGTATATTGGGCTCTTAAAATACGTGTCTTAATAGTAATACTTCAAATTCTAGACGGACTCTTGTTATTTCATGTTTGGTTTTATTTCTATGTAGTAACCTATTAACTATTTATTTTAAAAGTACTTTCAACTCAAGTTCCTCCAATCAATAACAAAGCTACACCTAACCCGGGAGATTAGAGTTGCAGCCTTAGGCTACACCAATGACGATGCATGATGTGTTATAAGCCCGATGTAGACCCATAATGACAATTTGCCAAGTGTACACAACGAATAGGGATGCAACAAGTGGCCCTTGTGCATAGTGAACTTCAACTTGACGATCAACCCAATGCCCTCAACACGTCTAGCATCAAACCAAAGAGCTTGGGCAGGGTCAATCAACAAAGCAATAGCGAACCACTAAAGGCCCCACACCAACACGTGGGTGCATATTGAGTACCAGGGGTTGAATTAAACCACATGCGGCTAGGGTTCATAAATTGTAGTCGTTGGCATTGTTTGCACTATAATTTGTAGGATTTGAGTTTGAATACAAAGTACTCCTACCTGCCCTAAACGAACAACTCCAAGAAGAGCATAACAATAATTCATAACTTTATAATGCAGAGATAATATACAATAATTACATTCATTATTCTATACATATATTCATTTTTCCTTCTAATCATTGCACCATCATAGTTATGATCATTGATATACAATAAACTACCAAAGAAAATATTTTACTGTGTACAATACGGGATCCCCGTGTCAAATTCAATGGTGGGCACACCCAATAATAATCATGCACATGTAGAGCCACTTCAAACACCCATCCAAACAATATCCACATGTATTCCAATCTCCCTTGCATAAATATTAACAAAAACAATACTCTTGGCGTAACTTGCACCCTTGGGGCAACCGATAGTCATAACACTTTTACAATGTGTTGTTGGTGGTTTACATATTCGTAAACACATATCAAATCCATGTTAAAATCAATCTGTATTAGTACAAGTGACCACATGCACGGGTCATACACACAAAAGTATAAGCTAAATGGTGAGGATCAAGTCTTAAATTTGACAGGCATATTTTCATGTCAGTTTTTTTTAAAGATTACCCATCACGCATGTACATTAGTCATGTTGTACTTTTCCACCTTTTAATAGTACAAATAAACCGACATACACTTTTTAATGCAATAACACTATATACACTGGTGGGTTTCAAAGCTTCCATCAAGATTATGTGCATCATCGAAGATTGTGCAATTTATATTATACACAATTTGAACTTATCCATGTATAATATACAAAAACATACATATTAATGACGAACAATTTTTAGTAATACATGTTAACATTGACAAATCCAACAAAAAATTTATAAATAATTTATAGTAAAAATGACTAAAAATGTATAAACAATTGTCAATTTGAAACCCCAGTTAAGACACACCCTTGAACTAACTAAAGATAAACCACCTTTATTCAAAGCAATTTCTCTTCCACCTTTACTAGATTCATCATCGCTTTATTATCTATACATTTTTTAATTGAAAAACACATTTTTATTAATATAACAATACATAATATAATTTTTAAAAAAATGGAAAAGTCACACCCCAAAAGAAGTCAAACGTCAATAAATTTCCTTCATTTCGCAAACAAACTTTCAAACTCCCACTAATTACGCAAAAGCTGTCTAAGTCAAAGTCCCTGGACAACATTAGCTAAATATATGAGATTGGACAAGACTTTCCCCTCACAAAATGTACGTTGATTGACATCAACCTTTGAAAGAAGCAGAGCCACCAATCCACAAGAAACTTCCCTTTCCAACCAAAAAGTATTACAAAATCTAGTTTCATTTGAGTCATTTCTCGTGACATGTAATATGTGGTTGAGATCTTTATTAAATTTTAAGATCTCAAAATAAAAAAAAATTCATGTGATTAAAAAGTCTGTAAGTTGTGGGAAACTTTCAAGCTTCCTATTTAGTAGTTAAAAGTTTATAAAGGGTTCGTCTCTGTTGTTGCAATTCAATAAGACCAATTTTGAAGTGAAAACAAGAGTTCGGTTTTTTTTTATGGGATCGCATTTTGATATTTTTAATTTGTAATTTCGCATCGAAGCTTATTTATATGTTTACATTCGAGTCGATGCTTAGTTTCGTATGATAAATTTTTTTGTCGAACCTTTTTATCGGGAATGTATGACAAACTTTCTTGTTGAACCTTCTTGTTGGGAACATATAAGTAATGTAAATTAGATTTTACCAAGTACATGTGAGAGTATTTTCGCACGATGGACCCCCTATTCTAGTATTTTTGTTAGATAGAGTATTATAATGGAACAAATCCTTAACTTGTGAAGAAATGTGATTTGAACCAACACCCACTCACTAGAGCAAACCCTCTTACCAAGTAGATAAAGGTGCCATGACACAAAAGTGGGAGTAGTTTCAAGCATCGGACCCCCTGCTCTCATATTTATACTAGATAGAGAGTGTTATAATGAAAGGAAATCTGTGCTCTAGTATTTGTGTTAGATAGAGGAACGAACTTTGTAGTCTTATGTTTTTCTGTCCTTTAAACCAACACCCACTTAAGTGAGGCTTTACCAAACACGTAAGAGTAATTTTGAGTGGTGGATCCCCAATTCAATATTGAGAATACCTCATAAACCACCTCTTATAAATATGAAATTATTATTAATACACAAGTTTAAATAAAGTATTATAATGAACAAAATTTCTCAGATCTAGCCTCCTACGGCCTGGGGGAAACACTGAAGGTGGAACTGTGATACACACTTTAAAAGCTACTCTCGTGGGCTTCTTTATCATGTGATGAGTCAGTTCTCTTCAACTTTAGACAAGTTCAACAAGGGTTGGGGCCTCCAATCCTCTCCTAGAACTTGGCTCGCCCATTTGGGTTGTCTGTGGCACCTTGGCCTGGAGCCAAGCTAGCTCATTTCTTATTGTGTTTAATTTACTAAGGGCTCCCCATCGGTGAGACATTGCTCCACCTCCACATTCCCCAGCACTTTTGTCGAGCTTGCAAGCGTCCAGAATCCTTTAAACATCTATTTTGGTCTTGTCCAAAAGCTCAATCTGTCTGGGATTGGATTCATTCGTTATTTCAACATTATCACCTTGAGCCTTTCTCTTGGCGATAGGGGCTCTTTGAGGATTTTTCTAATTGGTTGGCCTCTATTGCCTTTCTTTGGGAATTCTTTTGGACTAGTATTCTCTTTCAACTATGCAAACTCAGGGACAATGTTATTTTTAATCATGAGACCTATAGAATTTCATTTTCTATTAATAAAAAAGTTGTTATTTCGTCAGTTTATTCACAGATTCAAGCCCAAGTGGAAAAGATGGCTCTGGACCTCCGCCACCTGCAGGAGCTCATCGACCACTGGGGGAGTGCCCCTTGCACCATGAGTTCCATCTGATGGCCCGCCTTGCGGTCCACCACCTCCTCCTCCTCCTCCCAAGAGGTGTCAAAGTAGAAATCGGTCCAGAAGCAGGGGCCACTTTTCTCTTCAGCATCTCCTAGGGGGTGGCTGGAGTTCTCATGGCAAGTCTGATGTTGGTCCTTCACAATGGTCTCCAACAAGCATTGTTGTTCTTGCGCAGTCAATTCATGGTTGGCCTATCACTATTCATGATGATTCCCTTGATGGTTAGAATGCTCCAGAAATTCTTGTCATCGAACCCCCTGCTTGGTCGACACTTCTCAAGGATGATCCTCAACCTTCACCCCCTAAGGTGGTGCTCAAAGCTTAAAAAATCTACTTTATGGTTGTTTGTAGTTACTTGGGCCGTGTCTTGACCAACTAATTTTGTTTTTTTGGACCCAAATTTATCCTCCGACAAAAAGTTTGAGCCATAATTTATCCGACTACTTTACTTTATAACCTTAATGTGAAAAGTTCTAATAATAAAATTTATAACATCTCATGAAATCACATTTAACAACTCCGAAGAATACATTTAAAAATTAAAAATTATATATTATTAGAAAAATTAAAAAATCATTAAAATCTAAGTCTGCGAGACCTCCAAATAGTTAGAAAAGTTGTCAGCTTTTACACTGTAAATCAAATCCTCAGACAGACTTTATAATTGACTTATAGATTCACCGTACAACCATGCTCTTTGACTTTTACAAATCGTGTGAGGTCCATCATTATTTCGTAATCACTATCTGCAATACTCAACTCATAGAAGTTGGACTGCCCCATTTTCTTCCACGACCGTAGCAACCATTTTTCCATACAGTTTAATTATAAATCTGTCCTCTATGAGCTAAACCTGCACAGTTCAGGAGGGACAGACCGAGACGGCCTGCTACCATCCAATTTCGATGGCTGTGCCTGTAAGTATCTTCTTCCCGTACGTTTTTATTAGACTTCATGTTATTTGGCTGCAGAATTAATTCATTGTTCCAGTAATTATGGATGGATGAATGTGAATTGAAGCACACCTGATTTGGGTCTGCACTTAATTTAATTTTTTTAGTGTTTCCAATCGGGAAAAAAAAAAAAATCTGAAGTGTGACATCTCTTTTATAGTTCTTTATTGTATAATCTTTTCATTTGTACAAAATTATGGCTGGGGTGAATGTGGGTGAGCAGGATTGAATCAGACCTGATTTGGGTCTGCACTTATTTCAATATTTTTGAAGTGGATGTCATCTTTTTAGTGCACTAATTAAATACATAGCTGTATAATTATTCATTTCTATAAAATTATGGGTCTGGTGATATTCAATACCATTTCTATAGCTTATTTAATAGGAATATTTTTCAAGAGGCGCACTACATTGAAGATGACTAACAACTCATTATTGTCAACCTTCTTGTCCTTAACAATTTCCAGGAAATCCCTTGAATGTTGGATAAAAGAGGAATTCTACCCCAATATACATTTCATTCTATTTAACATTAAGGCTATAATACCATAGGTGTGGAGGATTAATCACCTGACTTGGGTTTGCACTGAATTTAATGTTGTTGAAGTGGATGTCTTTTCTGTTAATTTATTCATTTTTTGGAGGATTGAATCAGACCTGATTATTGAAGTGGGTGTCTTAATTTTTAATAGACAACTGTATATTCTATTCATTTTTATTTAGGTAAATCATGGGTGGGGTAAATATGGGTGTGCAGGATTGAAGCAGACTTGATCTGGGTCTGTATTTAATTCAATATTTTTGAAGGTGGTGTCATCATTTTTAGTACATAGCTGTAAAATCTATACATTTCTACAATAATCATAGGTGGGGTGAATGTAGTTGTGCAGAATTGAATCACACCTGACTTGGGTCTGCACTTAATTCAATTTTTTTGAAGTGGGTGTCATCGTTTAAGTACATAGTTGTATAATCTATTCATTTCTACAAAAATCATCGCTGGCCGAATGTGGGTGTGCGTAGTTCAATCAGAGTTAATTTAGGCCCAGGGCGTTTTTGATGGGTTTATGTATGGCAATCGGTTAATTTAGTAAATTCTTTGTTTTACCTCTGAATTGGCTTAAAATACATGTATTTGAATATTCCTTATTTTTGAACTAGAAAGGTTTCCTAGTCTGGGTCTGCACTTGATTCACTAATGTTTCTTATCCTTTGATGATGTTTAAAATGGATTTGGATTGGTTAAAATTTATAATTTTGATTGGGCCTGTACTTGATTCACTAATGTTTTATTAAGTGGGTGCTCCTTTCTTTCTCCTTTTATGATGTTTAAAATGCATTTGGATTGGTCAAAATTTATGATTTTGATTGAAATGATGATTCTAATCAGGTAGCTAAGATGGCAACCACATAAAACCGACATGTATATACCTGTAAATTAATTGCATGTATATACTACCTACAGACTATTCTTTTCTGCAAAAAATCATTGGTGGGTGAATATGGGTGTGCATGGCTGATTTGGGTCTGCACTTAACTCATTGTCTGTAAAATGTCCCTTTTTGTTCTTTTGGATTTGTTTTAAACTTCAACATTTTGATTGGTTGAAGTTCATAATCTTGATGGAAATGATGATTCTAATTGCTCCCATTACAGTACACAAAACCCACATCTTTTTCATTGCAAATGCACATATATTCATTTATAAAAAAATCGTGGATGGAGTGAATGGGAATGTGCATGGTTTAATCTGAGCTGATTTGAGTTTGCACTTAACTCAATAATTCTGAATTGAGTGTACCTTGTTTTTAAAAAAATGAGTTTTGAAGTAGAAATTTTGGAATTTTAATGCAATTGATGATTCTCAATGCTTCCGTAGCAGCCTCACAAAACCCAAATTTTCTTATCTTTTTCATTTCACTTGCATGTATATACCTATTACCCATAGAGTTTATTCATCTATACAAAAATAAGGATAGAGCGAATAGGGATGTGCATGGTTCAAGTAAACCTGATTAGACTCGGCACTTAATCAATATTTCTGAAGGGTTGCCTTTTCTTTCTTTCTTTTTTTTTTTCAAAAAAAAAAAAGTTCTAATGTTTATAATTTTTTCGTATAGCTTGAAATAAAAAACCCAGAATTTGATTGCAAATGATGATTCTTTAGTTTTCTGATTGCAGCTGCATAAATCTCATATTCCAGGCTTTGGCAATTGGGATGTTGCAAACAACAGCGTGGTTATCACTGAATACTTCGACATTGCAAGAGCTGGCAGGGGGAAACGGGAAGGCAATGGGAACGGGCATGTTGAGTCTCGATCCAAAAGAGGGCCTGGCATTCCAAAAAGCTCAAATACAGTGGACGGCAATGCTGATATTAGAACTGGAAAAAAAATAATGTTTGCTCAGGGAGGGGGAAATAATACCATAAGACAAACAGAAGCAATTCCAAGCAAACCACCGAAATCCTTTCCTGGTGCATCAGGGGAAATGAGAGCAAACAACAGTGGACAGGTTTTGATGCATCAAGCTGCAGTCAATCCTCCAACAGCTTCACAAAAACCACAATATAGAGTGGCAGCAGAAATTAGACCATTCGCTCCCATGGGACCTAAAGAGACGGAAGTGTATCAGTTAAAATCAGGAATTAAGAAAGAAAATTATCGGAGAGAATTTAGGAGTAGAACTGAAAGGGGCCCTTCCGCCTGGACCCAAAAAGAACCTGAAGGTAGCAGAACGACTAGTCCATCTTTAAGGCCTAGCAATGTCCGGAAAGAATTTGGAGGGAGTAGAACGCCTAGTCCATCTACTAGGCCTAGCAGTGTCCGGAAAGAATTTGGGGGGAATAGAACTCGTAGTCCACCTGCTAGGCCTAGCAATGTCCGGAAAGAATATGGGGGGAATAGAACTCCTAGTCCACCTGCTAGACCTAGCAATGTCCGGAAAGAATTTGGTGGGAATAGAACTCCTAGTCCACCTGCTAGACCTAGCAATGTCCAGAAAGAATTCGGAGGAAGGAAAACGCCCACTCAATCATCCACTAGGCTCAGCAAAGAAAAGCAATCATCAAACAAGGTATGCTTGTCACATGGTTTACACTAGATGAAATATTGATTGTATTGGAAAATCTGTTCAGAGCAATTAGGATTAAAGTCTTTATTTTTTACTGTCCTTTCACTGGACATTTGGCAGAACCACAAAAAGAAAGCTTTGCCTAGATTTGGTGATTGGGACTCAACTGATCCCTCGGCTGGGATTGCATTCACATCAATATTCAATGATGCAAGAAATGAAAAAAAAGCAGTGTCTGCCCATAAGACTCCCTCACAAATGGATGCTGCTACCCCCATTGATGAAGATTTATATAAACAGCCAAGCTCTTCACATAAGAAACATAGAGTAAGTATTGCATCTGGCCTTAATCATGTATTTTTTTGTCATTTTTAGGCCTTCCACATATCAGAGCAGGATGCTGCTCTGCCATTTGTGCACATTAGGCATTTCATCTCTATAACTAAGTATGTTTTTTTCTGATTCAATTTTATTGTTTAAATTGTTGATTACAGGAGAAATTGTTCTCAATTCTTTCGAAAATTTTCAGCGGTAAAATGATATGTCAATGAATTAACAGCCGTTCACGTTCATCTTTCACATCATTCTCATTATGGTTGTCACATGCAGACCTTTCAGGTTGAAATCATTGTACAGGCTCTATTGGAAATACCTCCATATTTATGCAATATATAGAGAAGCCTGATTTGTTTCCCACTAAAACTTTACCATCATTAAAAATTCAATTGATCTACTTGTATTCTTTCTTGGATAAGTTTATTGGTTTTCAATGACACTGTAACTTTACCTGGCTATATCAAGTAACTTTACCTGGCTATATCAAACCCATGTGAATATTTGCCTCATCTTGAAATAAAGCTGGATTGTACAATTATTTTATGGGGCATAACAATCTAACCGTGTCGCTTTTATAAATTTGTCGGTGGTTTAAGGCTAATGTTCTGTATGCTCTTTTCAACCAAAAAGCAAATGTCTGTATGCATCATTTAACCCTTTTAGTAGTTGTATACGTGCCTGAAAATATATATGCATTTACTGTTTATATAACGGTTAAAATTTTGAAGCAGCATCGAAGTTCAGTAATTTTATCTTTGTTTGCTACAGAACCACTTTTAGATTGTTTTATAGATGAGAGGATCTTGAGGAGATTTGTCTCTTTGTACAATTTGTTTTTTGTTACTTTTGCTACAGCCTCGCCATCTACAATCAGATGGCTGAAATAAAATGAATCTTTTCTCCTTGCCCGCTGTCCTGGTCATGTTCAACTGCTGCTTCTCTTAATGTTATTGTTCTCAGCTTTCGTTCAAGTTGTGGTTTGTGTTATCTTTTGTCAAGCTTGGCACTTGACCTATATAAGTAGCTTTGTAACTGCTTTTAATATTAATCTTGTTAAAGGGTGGAGTTCCATTGATAATGGTAGCTGTTTGTCTTGAGTTTATCTAAACCATTTGGTTGTTAAAGGCAAACATGGTGATCACTTTCCAATTTGGTTCCCTTAAGCCAGTCAGCATCTTGGTAAAGTCTGCCTGCATCAATCTTCTGCACCTAGAATTTCAATTAATTTGATGTTTGTAACCAAATTAACACACACAAAGGTGTATATATCATCTCTACCAACCAAATTGTTGAGATCCATAATAAAGTGAATTATTTCTCCAAAACTTGCTGATCTGACTTGGCTTGGTAGTGTGCCATAGGAATTGGCAAGACACAGTCTAATTCGAATATTGGAAAACTTGACAAATCTGGGTCAAACTCAGCTCAACATTTTTTTGTCGATTCTTACTGTTTGGTTTTTTTGAGTTTTTCCTATTTCGGATCATGTGAGTTAAAAGAGTTAATAAATCAATAAACGCATGACTTGCATAAATGCTTCTCTCCTGCTGTAATTTCGCTTTTGTCTATCCCAGACATTCAGGACCTTTTAAAGGATATGGACTGGTGGTTTGGAAGGCATTCAGTGTAAACATCACCACAACAGTCATTGTTCACTCGTTATTTTCCTAAACCAAGTTATTTGAAGTTTTCATCATCCAAATTCAAGCAGATGGTGCTTAATGGACTCAGCTTAGACACATTATATTGTCTTCACCCTCTTAGCTTTCTAACTCAAATTGGTTGAAGTTTTGAAGACCCAAAGTCTAGCAGATAGGGAATGGTATCGGCTTAGATACATTCAATCATTTAGTCCGGTTGATTGTTTTAATGGTGAATGATAGATGCAATGTTGTTGATGTATTACAGTTGGGGACAGCTAATTGAAATCTAGGCAAAAGTTTTAAATTATTCTAGCTACTCATTGAAGAACCGACGTTCTCTTACGTGATTGCCCTGCTTAACTCGTTTGAAAACTAAAATTAACTTGTTATTTGACAAAATATGTTCTTAATTGTTGGAATTTTTTATGAGGATTACATTGTCCTGTCATAAATTACCAATCCCAGTTATAACACTTCTACTTCAATGTGAAGAAACTAGAATTCTAATAACCTTCAACGAATTTCTTCATATATTAGCTGTATCCTGTCTCGACTCTCTATTTAAATCATCAAGTAAAGGAGGTCCGAAGAACTCCTATTGAGGTAAAGGTAATTGGTTTTTTTTAGGATAGCCAGCGCATATGAGACCCCCCTTGTTTGCACGAGGGAACTTAAAATCACTTTTCCATATATTTTGTTCAAATTTTGTACCTCTAAGGTTTCAACCGCATGACCAAGCTCAGGAATAGACTGGGCCATGCCAATTCATTCACATCAGGATTACAGAGAGATGCAACTCATTATCAATCCAGAGGGCAAGAACATGAAAATGTTAAACACGTGAGATATAAACACCCTGTACAAAGAACAATAAAGATGAATGAAAACTTTTGTCTACCTTAAAATAAGACACGACACAAGAAGCAAATTAAATCAAGTAGGTTTAAACCCCATTGTGGAGAACTCCAAATTTGAAATGACTCGAACCTGGTAAAGTTGATAACTCTCAAACAAGGAGGATAATTAAACCCGCACTTCAAACCCCAATAACAATAACTTTCATGGAGCACTTAACTCCCTTATTGATTCCAGACAATGATTTTTTGATTGTATGCATAAAGACATTACATGGAATCACTGAATTACATAGAATGTCCGCATCTCTGCCCATATTCCAGATAATTTTGACTCCAATATAATGTAAAACTACATTGCCCTTGGAAAGGTCAGCACCCACAAGTTAGCAGCAAGTTCACTTATCCATTCCTTTTACAAATCAGGAAGATATTCAAACATTTATATCTGCTCTCCTTTATATTTAACCTTGGTTACTAATCAATTATTTTTACTAGTCAAGCCTACAGATCTTTATGGTGGATTTTGACATATAAAATATAAGAATTTGAGCAATATCAGGGGTTTGTCTTTTTATGGACAAAGAAAGGAATTAATACAATAGGATATATATTTTTGGATGGAAAGTGGATGGAATGGAATTATAGAACCAATTATGATGTAACCGATCATTAAATGACTGAATAATTTCCACTTCGGGACAGTTTGGTTGTTCACTTATTTTAGGAAATTTGTTGACTGTCATTACTGGGATGCAGTTGCTGTAGTGAGTTATTTGGGAGTCTGTATTTATTAATAATAACAGTTTTCTCTAACTGGTATGTGTTTTTGTGGAGGTAAGGGAACAGCTGTAGTTGGTTAACTATTTTTAGAGTTGGAAAGTCAAAATAAGAGTTTTACTTGTTACTTTTTTAAGTTGTTAATTTATAAGCATATTAGTTTTTAGTCTTGAAGATTAGAGGAGAGTGAGTTGATATAATATCTAATGATGAATAAAAGAAGAGTATTTGTTCTTCATTTCCTCCATTTTGTTGTGTTTAATTCTTGTATCAATTGGTTAATTTATTAATATGTAGGAAAATAGGTTTCTCTGCATCATTTTGGTATTTAGAGCAAACAACGATGGCTCATAGGGGAATTCCTATGCACTGGAGAGGAAGAGGCAGGTGGAACGCTGGTCTTCGAAAGAATGATGTTGAGTGGTTCAGAGGATTAGAAGCCGTTGAGAGTAGACTACGTTGTAAGGTCTCTTTTTGCACTGAAACCAAATAAAAAGGGTATGCCGTTAATTTCAACTTAGACCCACAAATTATTTTAAAAAAATCAGAATTCCACGAAACTGAAATTTATTGCAATATTTTCCCATAAACTGCAAATCGCCCAAAGACCTAGGCGACTAGGGTTTGGGGCTGATTTATGCCTCAAAACTACTCCAAAAATTACGAAATTAAATCTGTAGATGGATAAAAATATTTCAAACACGATTCCACAATCAGAGTTGCAAAAATCTTATTTTCTGATTTTATATGACAAAAATACAGTGAAAACTTATAAATTTCACAACTTGCAAAATACTCAGAATTTATGAACAAATGATAGCTTACACTGAAGATAAAAATGTGCTCTTTCAAATGAAACAATAATTAGAATTTTTCTATGGGTGGAAATCACCCAAATCTAAAACTATATAGTCAAACCCTAAAAAAACAAAAATCTGCAAATGAACAAAAAATTTGCCCTTGGATCTTCAAAGATCCTCTTCAAATCAACAAACAACAAATCAACTCAACGCACTTGCAATTTCAGAAGTGAAATTACCTCTTCAAGATCTCCTTGGAACTCCAAGTGCCTTGATTCAAAATTGGAACTGCAATACCCTGAAAATAAGATTGATTGACAAAAGGATGTCTTTTTAATATTTTAAATCTGCGTTTATAACTCATTCAAGGTGGGCGAACCACTTGTGGGGTTATTAGGCAAAGATGGACGTCTTTTAGCCACTTGTGTCTTCTCCTTTAAGCTCAAAGTCATTAAGGACTTTTAATTAAGGGTCAAGTCCTCATGAGAGTGTCCTTTTACATAGAGTCATTAAGGACTTTTAATTGAGGGTCAAGTCTTCATGAAAGTGTCATTTTACTTTATTATCTAATTTACTCCTCATAATATAGTAATTAAAATTACTTGAGGGTCAATTAAATAATAAATTACAAAATCATAAATAAAAAAATTGTCTTTTAATTTCAAATGATTAGAATCACTCTCTAGCAATCTCTTATTTATTAAAAATATCACCCTTGCATCATCTCTTAGCACACGAAAAAAAAAAAGGCTAAAGGTCTTCAAAAGGTTGATCAAAAATCAACCCCCTAGAAAAGGGGACCTTACAGTCCTCCCTTCCCAAATTTGCTTGTCCTTAAGCAAACACAAACTTCATGTGTCCAAGTACCATGTCCAAGAGGGAAAACATGATGTAGTACTCCCAAACCCTTGATCCATTGCCAGTCAAATGAGAGATCTTTTGCCCATCCAAGCTCATGCTTCCGAAGGGCCTTGGCCATTTCCAGATTTTTCCAACCTTATTTCTTGTTTTTACTCCTGCACATAAAGCAAATATATTAGAAAAAAACATGAGTGTTTAGTAACACTTTTGTCATATCTCCATTGTGTCTCATTGACAAGATCAACTCATGAATTCTTTTGGTCCATTTACTGTTGTAATTATTTCCTTTTGCATTCAAAACTATCATAGGAGTGGCTAGAAATGCACTTAAGCTTGCACGAAATTTCCTCCAAATGATAGGGATTGGAAAGAAAATTTCCCTGGTGTCAAGGTACCTCCAAAGAAGTGTAGAAAAGACAAGTGAACTGAAAATGCAAAAAACAACAGTCTGTAACAATATGCCAACACCTCTCATGAACCATGGGCTGCCCTCCTTCATGCTTTCATTCATTTTTATCATGCCCCAAGGATTTGCCATATTTTGGACAGCAATTTGTGGTCCACTTGGCTGCCCATAAAAATAAAATGAAACCACAAATCTTGGGTGCTTACATACTCTTGGTTGTAGCATGATATTCTTGCACTTAACTTCAGGCATATGATGTTTGGAAATTAATGTGCATGTGCCCAAAACTCTTCCAAGATGAAAAGGCTCTATAAATACATCTCCCACTTGCCAACATACTTCCATGAAGTTGTAAAAAGTCGAAAGAGCAATCTAAAAATGTACGAAACAACAGTACAATTATTCATGCCATTATGCAAGATCAACAACATCATACTTTGGTTGTACAAATGTGTTTTTGACATTATCCTTGAGCTTAAAGTGACCAGAATCCTTCTTGTAACAGCTGCAAAAGACTTAAAATTAATGGTATGTGAAATATGCACCTTCTCCATGGCCCAAACCTCTTTCTTTGTAACCAAATACCCATATATAAACCTAGAAAAATAGTGACTAGCAGTCCAACAACTCGAAATTTCTTTCGTAGCTATGCTCATGCATAGATTGTCTTTCTCCAATTGTTCTTTTATTAAATCAACACTTTCATTCATATGATTCCTAGTGCCCCTTTTGTATGCAAGTTTGTCAATAATAAACGAAAAAACATCAAAACTGAATGGTTGTTCTGAATTTTATGAATTGGTATTTACCAACCAACAAGCATCCCTCTTAACAACAACATTAGCAACCTAATTTTTTACATGTTCATCTATACATAACTTCTTCCAATTGATTGTAAGAGCATAGAAAAGCGCTTCCTTCTTAAGGGCAGAATTTTTATGCTTCAAAATACAACTTCTTTCACAAGCATAAGTGTCCCATAGGAACTGAAAATTTGTATGATGAGTTGCACTTACCAAGTAGTGGATAGCCCAAGAAGCTTAACTAAAATTTTGCATTCTTTCACCAAAAATCAAAATGGTGAGGGCTGGAATCATCCATAAAATGGCTAAAATTTCTTCAACCAAATCCGCAAACGGAATATCATTCTTATGTATGACTGAATTGACTTGTAGAATTGCACACACCTTGTTGAGTTGGCTAGAAATGATGATAACAACTCTCTAACTTGCCCTAATGAGATCCGTTTGAAGAAATTCATTCTCTTTGAGTTATCCTTCACACCAAGTGATTGAAATTCCTTTCCGTGCAATCTTGAACTGAAAATCACTCCCTATGATGACTGAAATTAATTGTATGACAACAAATACATGAAGACACTTCGTTTTACTTACTTTTCATTTCAAGTGTACTATTGCTTTGTCTTGGCCCATGTCTAAGAAATAGCCCTTTCTGTAAACATCTTCAATCTTGACCATATATGAGTTGGCCCATGATGTGACATCAAATTTGAAATTGACATAAAATAATTTACCAAATTTTTGAACCTCTTTCTTGTTGCCCCCTCTCCATGTAATGCCCTTCATCTCATTTTCCAAGTTAGCACATTCCTTATTATGTAAAGACATAGTATGGTGATGATAAAGGAAATCTTTGCTATCAAGACAATAAACTTACTTACCCTTGATGGCTACCATAGGAAGCTTATTACTCAGAAAATCAACATTGTTAGCTTGGGTAAAATGCAAAACATCACCCAGATCCCATACCTTAGGGTGCCCGTAGAAGTGCCCTTGAACCACAACATCTTCTTGTCATATTGTGTAAACCAAACCCTTCATTTTATCTCTTACATACTTCTCATGATGAAAACAAATCTAAAATGACAAAATATGCATCAATACATCAACCTTCTCATACCTTGAAGTGTCCTCATTGGATTTACCTTCATTGGTGGAGTTGAGAAGTTCTGTTAGAGATTTGACACCCTCTTCATGCTCCCCCTAAGCTATTATTTTAGGAAGGACAACAAGCTACATATGATCATGTCTACGTAGAATTGGTGCTTCAATCACCAAATTTGCCTCCACAACTTGTAGATCTAATTTTGCTTCTTCCATGATCCCATTTTATGTCACTTTACTATTTTACAAGTAATCATTAGAAGGTAAAGAAATATCTTCAATCACTAAAATATTTTTACCTTGGACTTGCATGGTAGATTCTTCTAGGAGTTGTTCTTCCTCCCTTTCTTGGATGTCTCTCCTTAATGTCCCTTGATGTTGCTTCTTCCTACCATCAATTTGAGCCTTGAGCTCACAACATTCATTGAAAGAAATCTTGTTTTTTACCTCATCACTCATAAGACTATATTCTTCAATATTTGTGAGATTTTAGCTCTTCTTAGGTGGTGGTTCCACCTTTTCAATGGGCTTCTTTTGCAAAAATTTTGCATGAAACATATGCTTAGGTTTTGGAGAAACCCTTTCATTGGAAACCCTCTTATTTTTTGAACTTCCCTCTCCTTGAGGTGCCACGTTTTTCCCCATGGCTTTGAGAAATTTCACCATGGTGTCCTGGAGCTCCTTTTGACATTCATCTAGATCCATCAAAACTTTCTCCAACTAATTTTGTTCTCCCATGTCTTCATGTGCCATTTTATTTTTTCTTTTGCATCCACAAACCCTCAGGTTGGTAGGATCAAGGCTCTGATACCACTGTAAGTTTATTTTTTGGCCTGAAACCAAACAAAAAGGGTATGTTGTAAATCCCAACTTAGACCCACAAATTATTAAAAAAATCAAAATTCTATAAAATTGAAATTTATTGCAATATTTTCCCATAAACTGCAAATCGCCCAAAGACCTAGGGGTGACTAGAGTTTGGGGTTGATTTATGCCTCAAAACTGCTCCAAAAATTATGAAATTAAATATGTATATGGATAAAAATATTCCAAACATGATTCCACAATCAGATTTGCAAAAATCTTATTTTTTGATTTTATATGACAAAAATATAGCTGAAACTTATAAATTTCACAACTTGTAAAATACTCAGAATTTCTGAACAAATGATAGCTTAAACTAAAGATTTAAATGTGCTCTTTCAAATGAAACAATAATTAGAATTTTTCCTTGGATGAAAATCACCTAAATCTGAAGCTTAAATCTAAAATTGTGTAGACAAACCCTAGAAAAATAGAAATCTGTCAATGAACAAAAAAAATGCCCTTGTATCTTCTTCAAAGATCCTCTTCAAATCAACAAACAACAAATCAACTCAACACACTTGCAATTTCAAAAGTGAAATTGTCTCTTCAAGATCTCCTTGAAACTCCAAGCGCCTTGATTCAAGATTGGAACTCCAATAGCTTGAAAATAAGATTGATTGACAAAAATATGTCTTTCCAATATTTCAAATCTGCTTTTATAACTCCTCTAAGGTGGGCAAACCACTTGTGGGTGTTATTTGGCAAATATGGACATCTTTTAGCCACTTGGGTCTTCTCATTTAAGCTCAAAGTCATTAAGGACTTTTAATTGAGGGTCAAGTCCTCATGAGAGTGTCATTTTACATAAAGTCATTAAGAACTTTTAATTGAGGATCAAGTCCTCATGAAAATGTCATTTTACTTTATTATCTAATTTACTCCTCATAATATAGTAACTAAAATTACTTGAGGGTCAATTAAATAATAAATTACAAAATCATAAATAAAAAAATTGCCTTTTAATTTCAAATTATTAGAATCACTCTTTAGCAATCTCTTATTAAAAATATTCGCCTTGCATCATCCCTTAGCCCACGAGGAATAAAATAGGCTAAAGGTCTTCAAAAGGTTGATAAAAAATCAACACCCTAGAAAAAGAGACCTTGCATATGTTTGGATGATTCTAAAGAGGAACAGGAGAACTTGGATAGTGCAGGTGTGGTAGCAGAGCCTATGGAAAGGCTCATAAAAGCCGTATCCAGACAAGGCTCCAAGGTGAAAGTTGATATTTCAGATTTTAAAGGTGAATTGAACCCAATTTTGTTCCTAGATTGGGTCCAGGAGTTAGAGTGTTATTTTTGAGATGGAAAACGTTGAGGAAGATGACCATAAAAGCGTGAAAATTGCAGCATCCAAATTGAAGTCTCATGTTGCTCTATGGTGGGATATTTTGCAGAGTTCCAAGAGAAGATAGGGAAAGAACAAAATCAGGTTGTGGTCCAACATGTTGAAACATCTACGAGTTTGATTCTTGCCTTCTGATTATCAACAAAAATTGTTTAGAGAATTTTAGAACCTAAAACAAAGAGATTAGTCAGTTCAAGCTTATACCAAGAAATTTATAAGGCTTCAAATTCATATTGATATACAAGAAAATGAAAAACAAGCAGTAGCTAGGTATATTAATAGACTAAGGTTTCAGCATCAAGATGAGTTAGCCTTAGTCGAAGCACCGACTGTGAATGAGGCATATGAATATGCCTTAAAATTAGAGGAAAATTTTTATCGAAAGAGCCAGATGACAAGTAAAAGGGGTAATAGCACACTGAATAGAGAAAAAGGTAGTTCCTGCAACCCTGCTGAAAGAGAAGAACCTGAGGGAAATGTGAAGCCCAAATTTCAAGGAAAGGGAGAATTCAGAGGTAGGGAATAAGGATGACATTTTTTTGGAGATTGGAAGCCCTTAATATGCTTCATATACAATGAAGTTCATAAATCTCAAGACTACTCACTAAATCCTAAAGCTACAAATCGAGCTATGCTTACAAAGGAAGAGCCTCAATCCATAGAACTAGACGCTGAAACTAGAGAGAACTTAATGTTGCAAATGACCTTGGTGGCAGGAAACAAACAATCTAATAATAGTGATTGCAGGAGAAAAATCTTGTTCCAACTGGATGCAAATGTCAAGGTAAGGCGTGCAAGGTGATTGTAGATGGTAGTTCAACAAACAACTTGGTAAGTACTAAAATTGTGCAAAGATTAAATCTTTTTTGTATTCCCAAATTTGAACCATATAATATTCATTGGTTGAAGATTAAAGTGTGCTCGTGGATAAATCTTGCTTTGTTGGCTATAATATTGGGCCCTATGAAGTTAAGGTATGTGTGAAGTAATACCTATGAATGCTTGCCATTTATTATCAGGAAGGCCTTGGCAATATGACAAGAATATAGTTCACCATGGTAAAGAAAATACTTATGAGATACAACATAAGGGTAAACTCCATGTTTTGAAGCTTTTTAAAAGAGGAGGTTGCGGTCATTCTATAGTGGTCGCATAAAGAGCTACAAATGTGGAGTAGCCCACATGGGTTTATATGAAGCAATAACAATAGAAAGGGATCATGAGGAAGAGGATGGAGTCATGTTGACTCTTGAGAATGCGGTTGAAAAAGAGAATCATATGGGATATCAAGGTCACATATTCGATAAAAGAGAAGAAGAAGCCCATCTCTATCTTGAGGAAAAGATGAGGTTTATAGATGGAGTTTTTAATTCCTGTAACATGTTGTTTGATCTTGTTGCAGGTGTAGAGGAGAGTGCAACAAAGGAAGAGAGTACAAAGAAAGAGTTTCTTTATGAGCAGCTAGAGCTTGATAGATATCAAGTAAAAGACAAAGGAGAGGAGATCCTCATGCAAGAGGACAAATTTGAATAAAATGATGGTAGTAGTAGTGAAGTCACAGAGGTTTGCCTTTTAAAAGGCATAGAGATGAAGGTAAAGAAATAAGTGCACACTTATGAACTTGAAGTAGTTTATGTAGAAAAGGAGTAGCAGCAATTGATATTAACATCAGCTTGTGTATTTGAAGAAGGTGAGAATAAGGAGAAGAAGAATGCAAGATTGTTTGCACAAGGCATACATGTAATGCCAAAGGAGATAGAGGGATAGATCAGCAATCAACAAAGTGAAAAAGAGGGGAGGAAGAAAGCAGCAACAATCCTCATATAAAAGGATGAGGTTGAGAAGAATATGTGGGAAGAGTTGAAGAGCACACTTATGTGGCATGATGAAGAAATGGGAGAGATACCTTGGGGAATTTATGATTTCAATAACATTTTATTTGTTTTAATTGACTTTTTCATAGGTATAGCCATGGTAGAGGGGAAGAAGACATTTAAGGGAGCCTTCCAAAAAGAAGGGGATGAGTTATTTAAGCTCATAAAACATGAAAGAGCAAAGGGGTTAGAAGAACTTTTTAAAGCTCTTGTAAATTGTGAAACTACAATTAATCGTGAAGCTGCACTGAGGCATCAAAAGAGAGATGTGGATAAGATTAGAGGCAGCCATGAGAAGAAAGGGAAATCATCTTGATACCCCTAATATAGAAGAGAAGATGACTACTGACATGAGAGAAGAGGAGCTAAATTTAGGCCTAAATGGTTGGTGTAGAAGTTCAACACCAAGGGGGACAAGTCGTAAGCAAAGCCAAGATAGATTTTGGTGGAGAAGGATGGATACAGGGGGGTTACAAACCCACACAAGCATGGAGGAACAAGGAAAAGGAAATTTGGTGGAGATGGGACGGTCTATGAACTAGCAAGACACTAGAAGTGAAAAAGAAAAAGACAAAAACTACATATATACTTTGCTTGTTAGAAGGGATAGCCAAGGTCATCACTCGCAAAGGCCGAAAGGGTGGTCCTGACACCTATATTAACTTTGTGAGAAGGAGCCCACAATTCAAATTATTTGGAGTGTTTGATGTAGGAGCATCTTGGGGTGAAGGAAATCTTGCATCACCCAAAAATATTATCACTCAATTTCCAAGCTTTCTTAGCATTTTGGCTTTCATGGAGACAAATTTTGGGTAGAACCCAATTTTGAACCAAGTTGTTCAAAATTTATAAAAAGATGGGGATGATGATGTAATTGATCATTAAATGATAGAATAATTTCCACTTCTCTTAGTTTGGTTGTTTGATTATTTTAGGAAATTTGTCATGACTGTCATTAGTGGGTTGTAATTGTCATAATGGGTTATTTAGGAGTTTGTATTTATTAATAATAACAATTTATCTTACTATATTTTTTTGTGGAGTTAAGGGAACAATTGTAATTGATTAACTATTTTTAGAGTTGGAAAGTCAAAAAAGGAGTTTTATTTCTAGTTATCTTTTTAGGTTGTTAATATAATCACGTTAGTTTTAAAGTCTTGGAGATTAGAGGAGACGAAGTTGATGTAATATCCATTGATGAATTTTTAAAAAAAAATTGTTGTACGCCTTGGTTGTTCATCTCCTTAATTATGTTGTGATTAATACTTGTATCAAGTGGTTGTTTTATTAATCTGCAGGAATAGAGGTTTCCCTGCATCAAATTGACAACAAGTTATAATTTGACGGAATCAAATAGGAAGGCATTCAATTAGTTTTAAAAATTTGTTTGAAAGAAACACCTTGACCTCTTCTTGGACTAGGACATGGAGTGTCAATGAAAAGTGTTGAAATGAATTTGATGGCACACCCTTGTGTGAGAGGAATACATGAAAACTCTACCAACTGCTAATTAGAAGAATGAATTGATACTTGAAATTAAATCAAATTTGTCAATTGATTGAAACTGAGCAAGCATAAAGATGGAGATTTGAATTGCTCTGGTCACTTACTCAAGCGAAAAAAAATTGCTTTATATGGCTTCTCGTGTGACAAAAACTAGTTGCTTGTTAATCTTTGAAAAGAACTGATATGAAGGTTAAAATTTAAAAAATATTTGGTATGTATTCCACCAAAAACAAGTAAGCATGTTTTATTTAATTGGATCACTTTGCTAAAGTTACATGGAAACATACCTTGATTAGTTGTCTTGTTTTGCTAAAAAGGAAATACCATGGAATGATATGTGGACTACTACTTTGGAAATGTGAAACATTCAAATTGTTATGATACATTATAGATTATTTGTTGTAATAAGTTTTTGTGGTGGTTGTGGACGAAAAGAAGCAAACATTTATTTAATTATTAGGTTGAAGACCCTCTCGGAGTCAGCCACAATTGAGGATCGGTTTATATAGAATTAAATGCATGAAGAAATTACATGTTGTATAAGTGAAATCAAACATGAGCCATAAGAAGTAATGTCTTCATCAATTGAAAGATTGAGAAATTAGCATTAGCATCATTATTTCTTCATTAGTCATAAAAGCTTTAGGAATGATACATATATAGTTGGAAGATAAACATGTCCTCACATCCTCATGAATGTGAGATTATCTTTTACAATGACCTAAAAAGACACCTAAAAAATCTAACTAAACATGTTTGGAAAAAAACCATTAAATGGAATAAAAACTTACATTAACACCCCCTCTTAAGTGTGGCTTAGATGGGTAGTGGAATTGGGTCCCGACACAAAGCCCTGATAAGGTACCTAAGTACATAGAAATACACTCCCAGAGGAGAAAGACGGATCTGCTCAAACCCCAAAAAAATCTTGCAAATGAAGATACTTGCTCTTAGTGAAGGGTTTAGTGAATGTATCAACAATTTGCTCCATAATCTAGATGTAGCAGAGATCAATGATTTGTTCACGGATGACCTCACGAATTAAATGCATATGAATCTTGATATGTTTGGCTTGTTGATGGACCAAATTCTTATAGATCTAGATTGTGCTTTGGTTGTCACAAAAGATTATTGTTGGTCGTCAAAATTGGATGTCAAACTTAGTGAGAATACCCTAAATTCAAATAGCCTCAATGGTAGCATTACCAACTCCTCTATTTTATGCCTCTATAGAAGATAAATCAATAGCATTATGTTTACTGTTTGACCAACTAATTGGTCCTAAACCAAGGGAGAAACTGTAGCCTGAGGTAAACTTGTAATTCTAAATATCATCAGCCCAGTCTGAATCTGTATAACCAATCAAGTCAACATCAATGCCTTCTCTATAGTGAATTCCAAAACTATGAGTACCCTGAATATAGTGGAGAATCTGCTTCGTTGTTTTCTATTGGAGCTCATGTGGTTCTTGCATAAATATAGAGGCCATACCCACTGCATATGAAATATCAGGGCTAGTCTGCATAATGTAAATGAGACTACCAATAAGTTGTCAATATAAGGTAGCATCAATCAAGGAGATGGACAATCAGCGTCAAAATTCACACCAGATAGAAAAGGAATTGGAGCTAGCTTACAGTCATCCATGTTAAACCATGCAAACAAATCAAGAGCATAATTTGATTGTGTAGTAGTGATCCTGGAGTCATACTAAAAATTTTCAATCCCAAGGAAATAATGCAACAAGCCCAAGTCAGTCATTGAGAACATGTCAGTCAAAATAATTTTCACTACTGCAATGGTGGATGAACTCCCTGTGATCAATAGGTCATCCACATAGAGAACCAAAATCAACAATGAATCATCTTGTTGTAATATGTAAACATTTGGATCAGAATGTAATATGGTGAACTCAATCGAAAGAAGAAAGGAGTCCATCTTGACATACCAAGCTCGAGGAGCTTATATGAGGCCATAAATAAATTTCTAAATTTTGCAAACTAAGGAAGAATCTTCCATAAATCCTTATGGTTACTCCATATATATTTCTTCTTTGAGGTCACCATGAAGAAAATCACTCTTCACATCCATTTGATGAGCATCCTAGTGATGTGTTGTGGCTATAGCAAGAGTGATTCGTATTGAGTTCATTTTGGCAATTGGGGTAAATGTCTCAGTATAGTCAATGTCATGTACCTGAGAAAAACCCTTTTCTATTAAATGTGCTTTGAACTTGTCTATAAATACATTTGTTGTGAATTTTGTTTGATAGATCCACCTACATCGAATATTTTTTTTCCTTAGGAAGAGGGACTAAATCCTAAGTGTTGTTCCTCAACAAAGAACCATGCTCCTCTTCCATAACAGTATCCCACTCAAGAGTGTCTGATGCCTCATGAAATGATTGTGGATCAGAAGCAGATACAATGAATGCATGTGGAGCATTTTAGAATTTTGAACATGTTCACCTCATGTTTGATGGATCTCCAACCCAATGGCCAACACTTTGCAGTGTATGTCTATCCTAGAGAGGACCAATACTCGAAGAGTCAAGAGGAGACTCCTTGTCCTCTGAAGATATTCTCAGAGGAGGTGAGTCCCTATCACTACTTTCATAATCAAAACTACAAGAAGAATCTGGATCATTAAGAAGCTACTCATGTGGATTTAAGTCAACAAAAATATTATCAAATCTTAATGCTTCTAAGAAAGAGGGATAAGTGTCAAGCGTGGAGTCTGAAGGACCCTCTTGAAAGTGAACACTTTTGTCAACGAACAACTCGTGAGTGGTGGGATGGAGAAGCATGTATCCATTAACACCCTCAGTATATCCCACAAAGATGTAATGTTGACTCTGAGGTTCCATTAGTTTACATTTATTCTTATGAATGCCGGCCATAATAAGAGATCCAAACACTCAGAGGTATTTCACTATGGGTTTCTAATTTCTCCATGTTTCAAAAGGAGTGACTCCATTCAATTCTTTAAGAGGAACTCAGTTCTGAATATAACAAGCATAGTTGATGGCCTCATCTTAATACTAAGGTGCAAGAGACTTAGAGTGTATTATACAATTATCCATTTACTTCAAGAACCTATTCTTGCACTATGCAATGCCATTATGTTGAGGATTATATGGAATTATACATTATATTTCAATCCCCTCTGATGTGTAGAATTTCTCAAAATGATTACTGACATACTCATGACCATTGTCGATGCACAAAATCTTAATGGATTTAACTGACTACTTTTATACAAACACCTTGAAGTCTTGAAAATGATCAAAGACCTTAAATTTTTATTTAAGAATTACATTTAAGTATACCTCAAAAATTCATCGATGAAAGTAAGCATATATTTAGTCATGTTGAATGAAGAAGTTGGAAATGGTGCAGTAATGTCACTATGAACTGGCTCCAATATCTATGTAGCTCTCCATGATTTCCCTTTGTCATACTTCTCCTCAAGATGCTTACCAAGTATGCAAACTTGGTAAACTCTATCAAAAAAATGAGCACATGGAAACTTTGAAACCATGCCATGACAACTGATTTGATCTGAGTAGCGACAATTGAGATGGTCAAATTGCTTGTGCCATAATTTACTCACCCCATCTGAATGAGTGATCAATGTAGTGGAGTGTTGATCAAGAGCAAAATGTGAGAAAGTGTATAATCATGACTAGTGATCTATTTTCCCAAATGCAACTATGGATTCAATGTATGCTTCCCCAATAACCATAAAATTAAGTGTCAACTCAACTCTCTTTCCTGAACTCATGTGAGTAATCTGATAAATAGATAGAAGATTGATAAGTAATGACAGAACATAAAACATTCTAAAATGTCTCAATGTTCACTTTAATAGATCCTCTCCCACTAACTTTAGCAGAAGTATCATCACCCAACAAAATGGAAGGCATTGAACAAGGCTTCAAGGACAAGAAGAGGTCTTGAGATGAAGCCATGTTGTGCGAGGCACTAAAATAAATAACCCATGTGGAAGGATGAGACACAACTGCAACAAGTGTTTTGCCTTTATCTTTGCTCTTTCTACTATCTTTGGCTTTATAAGACTCATGTGTTGATGAACTTTGATTCGTTGAATCGACGACACTGATATTGTGCTTCTCAAACATCTTTGTTAGTTGGTCAATTTATTTCTTCATGCACTTGGTTTCATCATGCCAAGATTTATTACTATAGGCATAGGGGAGTCACTCTTTCTTGGGTTTCTCATCTAAAAAAGACTCTTTTGATGCTTTGAACTTAGCATAAAAATTTTGACCCTTTCTTTGCTTTGGGTCTTTCTTGTTCTATTTCTTCTCCTTGATATTACTAGAATCCTTTTGTTTGTCATAACTCACACTCAAGGCATGCAATTTGAAAGACTTCAGTGTACCCATTTGAATAAGTTTGTCTTGCTCTCGAGTCAAATCAGCAGCAAAATCATTCAAGGATGGCATGGTCCATGTAGCTCCAAGAAAAAGTTTAGTGGCATGGAAGGTAGAAATGAATATAGAATAGTCAAATCCCAATTTGGCAAGGATGGAAGAATTAATTGATCTTTTTTTTTGTCAATGTCCCATATTTTCAACTACAATCTAAGTAATTTAAATTTTATGAAGAAGTTGTATAGTGTCAAAGTTGTTTGGGCTCAAACTGATGAGCTCATTCTCCAACTCATGACCCCTCATTATGTCATGCTTTCCAAAGAGTGTTTCCAATATGGTTCACACTTGATTAGGAGTGGTTACAAATTTTATATGAAAGAGCAAGTCGGGAGACATAGATAAGCACAATAGACTATAGGCTTCATCACTTCTAGTCTACCATAACTTCTCTACATCTAGTACCAGTTTTGTTTCTGTATCCATAATGATCTGGTGTAAGCCTTTACTCCTCAAAAGGATTTGTATTTTGACTTTTCACTCATGATAGTTAAACCGAGTAAGAAGCAAAACTTGAGATTAATACATCATAGTAAGTAGGTTTGTGTTGAACTGAGCAATGCTAGGAAGACAAGGATGTGTTGTTAGGGTGTTCACATTATTAAGTCTTTAATAATGTAAATATTGTTAATTAAAACAATATTACATAAATAGGTTTATGTGGTATATTATTGTTATGAATAATAACAATATTATATGGGGTGGTTTTATATAGTTTGTTGGTTATTCATTGCGATTTTATAGGGATCTCAGGATCTCCATATAGAGCTTGTGCACTTCCTATATAAGTGCTTTGTAATATCTCGTATGAGATTAGTTGAAGTAATAGAATATTATTATTGTGTGTATTCATTGTCTAATAATGTTTCGTGAGTGTTTTATTTTCAGTATATAAATTTTGTTTAAATAAAAACCAAAATCAATATCTGGCATCGGATCAGTATTGGTTTTGTGCCTATAATGGAATCTTGAATCTAGAAAAGGGGCAACTATATGGTCTTTTGCCCTGGTGGATGAGACATTGACTAAGTTTTATAAGTAATTATTTAGCTTAGTTTATTGTATTGGTAGTGTGTGTAATTCTGCACTTGTATCTTCTTCTTCTTGTTTGTACTCATATCCACGTCCTCCCTCATACATTCATATGATGGTCTAATACTATCCAACCATTGATCAATAAATACAAATGTGTTATGAGTCGTGGTATTTTCCATATACATTGTGCACTGGTCAAAGATCCATTCTCCATTCCAATAGATCTATGAACGTAGACCTCTCACAACTAATCAAATCACTTAGCTCCCAATAGCATTTTGTTTTTTTCATATACACTTATATTGGCATTATATGCCTGGCAGACTTTGAAGGAGGTTTGGCATCTTCTATCTCACTCACTAAATGAGAATCGGCTCTTTATTAATAAAGATGGAGAGATTATCACTCCATTATTTTTTATTTATGTTACAAGTCTCCATTGTGATGGAATTACTTTCCTCACTGGGAACATTTTTGTATGGGTTTTCTCTAATAGGAGAACATTATTCACAATCAACATTTACCAAGATAACGAGGATGTTAGTTTAAGGAGAAGTTGATATGAAATAGAGATTGGCATTGGACTTGACATCCTCAAAATTACCTCTAGATACACTTACAGATCTGAATCTTTTTGACAATGGTCTTCACCTGCATTGTCTGTACATATCTATCAAAATTCCATCTTGTTTGTACTTTGAATTATTCTATTGTCTACATTCTTGGCATCCATAGTGTCGAGGGTTTTTCTCAACAGTCAGATGCATTCCATGGTGAATACAAGAACTATGGAGCCTACACATATCTTATTACCCGCATAAACTAGATAGATTATCATATTCTTAACCATCCTTCCAAGGTCATAGTGAGTTTGTTTATTCTTTTAGTTAAAGTTATGAGTATAGTTGATAAATCTATTTTTGAGTTTAGTGTCAATGATTTAGTGTCATTAGTCTTAATCATAATTTTTAAGAATATTAAGTCTTTAATTTCCTTGCCCTCTGATTACTATGGTTTAGACCTTGTCACACCATTATATAAAGCGTCGATCATTTTAAGTACTATAAGGATACAGTTTGCATTTATGTCATATTGTTTTGTAATCTTTTCTTTGTTGTGTCATATCAAAAGTCATAAGGATATTAAGGTTTATTATATACATTTTCAAAGTTATCTTGAGACTTTAGTATTTAATGTCAAAAGTGTAGGTTGCATAAGTTATTTGGTCCAAGATTTTAATAATAGTCATTTATATGGTTTGTTTTGTTTTAAGATTGTCATAAAGTTGAGATCCATATTTTTTAATATATACAAAAATTCAATAGAGTCAAAGTCATTAATCAAGTTGTCCTGTGTCAATAAAAGTCAAAAGTATGTCTATAAAAATTCAAAAATGAGTCACAAATTAAGAGTCAGTTTTATGTCAATAAAGTTTGTTGAGTCATTTTCAAAAATTGTAAAATGGATGCATTATCAGGAGTACCCAACATCCTGGAAACTTTTTGAGCTTCATCGACACATTAGTTGAATAAGAGAACTATTAGAGGTCAGAGGAAATAGACGTTGGAGGTTTCAAAGCCTCTCGTTAGCCACTAGTGACAAGGCCACTTCTACTTTAATGGCACATTTTCTTTTCAATTATGTGTTTGATTTTAGTTTTGTGTGAATAATAATAGATGATATATACCTATTCACATTTGTAATAAGTGAACTAAAAATTCCTCTGTAACTTCTCTAAATATGTGATAGTAAAGAGAGCTAGTAATTGTACTACACATCATGATGTGGTTTGTGGTAAGCCACTTGTAAAATTATTTTTTATGGTTGTTGGTAATCCACTTGAAAATCATTGCATTTTGGTTGTTGGTAAGCCATATGTAAAACTATCAGTAAGGTTTGTGATTGTCCTGTGAAAATCACTGAATAATGAGTACAGGTGCAGATATGGTGTTAGGTTGTGGAGCTAAAAGCTTCACTGATGCAGACATGGAGAAGGCCATTGGAGGAGTTGCGGAGTGTCACAGACACTGGCATCGGTCAGGCCAACCGACGACGGCAGGTAGGAGATAGGAAGCAATCGACGTCGGTCAGAGATCACCGGCGTCAGCACCCCAGGCGGACAGGCACCGACGTCGGTCGCTTGTGTGGTTCGACTGCGAGTATATTACGGGCAGTCAGTTGACAGACCAAGTGTTTGCATGTTGAGAGCTAATTTTAGACTGAGAGCTGCGGATCTAATTATTGTAATTAGATGTCTAATTATTGTTTGGATGAGATCTATATAATAGACTCATGGTTGTATTGTAAACTTGTGCTAGAGAGTAAGAGAGCAATATTATAAGCTCCTTCTGTGTGTGAGGTGAGCTA
Source organism: Torreya grandis (assembly GCA_037957365.1). NCBI lineage: Eukaryota > Viridiplantae > Streptophyta > Pinopsida > Cupressales > Taxaceae > Torreya > Torreya grandis. The sequence goes on along the minus strand of JARHVA010000007.1, from coordinate 5,808,466 downwards.
TGGTGTGTTCCTCCTAGTGCCACAGTACCAAGGTGGGTACTGGTTTTGGAGAGTCAGCAGGATTCTTCATGGGTGTATGATCTTAGTCAGCTAGTGAGCATGGCTTCTATAGGAGATCTACATGGTAAGTAAGATCATTGATATGTAGGTGTATGTGTGTGCAAGGTCAAGGTTCACAGGTGTGCAGAACCAGGTTGATTTGCAGGTGTGCAAGATCAGATAGGACAGCAACACAACAGGGAGCAGAATCAGGTGGGGTCTACTTGGAGTACGTGGTGTACTTTTGGAGTGCGTGGAGCACTTGTGGTGTGCGTGGAGCACAGAGATAAGGTGAACACCAACTCAGTGTTTGAGTTGGGTGTTGGGACCTAGGAGAGAGAGCTTTGAGGAGAGAATTACTGTTCACTTGAGGTGTGGGAAGCCTCTGAAGAGGTGGTGGAGAAGAAGTGGCATCTTCTTTATTGTATTCTTTTCTGCAAGAGTTTTAATACAAGTTGTGTATTGTCTCTCATATCATGTGTTATTTCTGAATTCTAGTTACTTGTGTATTCTGGTTAATTTCCACATATTAAGTTGCTTAGTAATCAATTGTGTGCTTCCGGTTATTTATCCCAACACGTGGTATCAGAGCTAAGGTTGCAGGGAGCAGGTTTTGTGTTTGGTTACAGGTCACTCTCAGGGGTTTCTGATCGAGTGGGAGTAGAGCAATGGTAGATCAAAGTAAGCTAAGAATGGAGGAGTTGAAAAGCATAGATGGTCACCAACGGTCATATGGAAAGAAAGAGCAGGTAAAAGAATATTGTTGGTTGGTAGCAGATCAGCATGAAGGAACTGAAGATGTAGATATTGCAGGTGTTGTTGCACAGGATGCTTTGGGAGGTTTTTTGGATAAAGTTGAATCTTGGATAATAGATTATGTTGCCTCTTTCCATGCAACCCCAGGGAGAGGAGCTGGTGAGCCTTGCCAAAGAATTGGCAAAGGGGAAGTGAAGCTGAAATCGTAGGCGGCCAACACATGGGTGTTGAAGGAGGTCATGCAGGTCCCAGGTTTGGAGATATGGCTAATTTCTTCAGAAAGGTTGGGTGATGAGAGATGCACGAGAGCTCTCACAGCGGATGCACTTGAATTAGCTGGTGGTAATAAAATAGGTATTCTTTATCTACTTGTTTATATTACTGATTCTTCTTTTGTTGCAGAGACGTGGCTTCGTAGGCTTGGTCACATGAGCAGGAAGGAGATGCATGTTCTTAAGCGGAAGACAGATATATTTGACATGCTTAAGAACTGGAAAGCCTTGGTGTTCTTGGAGGAGATGGCAAACAAAAATTAGTGAATGGGGCTAGATACTTCTGAGCAGGGCAGTTTGGACATGGGGATTGATTCAAAGGAGCTCGCGGGTAAAAAGTCATCACTCACAGGAAACACAGGTACCGGCGTCGGCAGGAAAATTGACGTTGGTAGTAGGTAAGATCGACGTCGGTCACGAGGACCGACGTCGGCATCAGGAGGACACCGACGTCGGCAGGGTTGGTAGTCAGGACAGGCACAGGAATCGATGTCAGTTGGATGCAGACTGTGGGGTGATCGAGGTCGGTCACTGTAACGGATTTTGGGTGGACAGTAAGCTGTCAAAGAGTCTCAAACACCCATACGGAGGACTGAAGACGTAAGTAAGCCTCAAATTTGTTGTTCCTCTTCTTCATACTTCTTGCTGATTGTAGAGCAGAAAAGATCCAGGAAACAGTGGGAGCATGGCATGGAGAGATTACGTACACCAAGCGGAGATTTGGTAGGGTTGCCAGCAGGTATGAAAGCACAGAGACGAATGGATACCTTAGTTGAAGAATAGAGAGAACGGATACGTGAGACGGAAGACCAAGGCATATGGTCTTGAGGAGCTGCAGGACAGTGGTACAGATTTTGACAGGTGGAGGATGAAGCATGGCTTCAGTCAATGTCAGGTAACTACTGTGGTTTGTCTTAACAGGGGGATGATGAGTCATGACATCATTCTGTTGCTGTATGTGGATTGTATGTTTGCTAGCAGGATTGTACATACAGGGTTTTGCTGAGCTAAGGGTAAGATTAGTTCAGTGGTTTGCTATGAAGAATTTGGAGCAGCAAAATTCTTTGGCATGGGGGACATGGGAGATCACAGGTTGATTTTGTTTCTAGTGGGAGCTGATGTGAATCAGGTGTTGGCGAGATTCATTACGCAGGATGCAGAATCGGAGCACACTAAGGGCTGGACAGTTAAGTGTCTGAAATCACATGAGGTCTGGTATAGACCTGAGTTTGCCCAAGCGTTGGGTGTTGTCAGAGAGTTAGGAGCCAATTCTGAGAAGTGGGTTCTCAGGTATTTGAGAAGGACCAGCAGCAGGGATTCATGCTATTTAGGGTCAGGACTTCACTACATAGATTTGTAGATGCGGATGCGACAGGGTACTCGAATGACAGGAGGTACATCACAGGTTGTGTGGTGGGTTATCTTCAGGATTAAGCTTGAATAGGGATACAAACCAAGAAATAGATTAGACGGGGTACAGGTACAGGTACAGTGCAGCTTTTTATCTCCAAGTGGGAGATTGTTAAGTTGTGGAGCTAAAAGCTTCACTGATGCAGACATGGAGAAGGCCATTGGAGGAGTTGCGGAGTGTCACAGACACCGGCGTCGATCAGGCCAACCGACGATGGCAGGTAGGAGACAGGAAGCAACCGATGTTGTTCAGAGATCGGCCGGCGTCGGCACCCCCAGGCGGACAGGCACCGACGTCGGTCGCCTGTGTGGTTTGACTGCGAGTATATTACGAGCAGTCAGTTGACGAACCAAGTGTTTGCATGTTGAGAGCTAATTTTAGACTGAGAGCTGCGGATCTAATTATTGTAATTAGATGTCTAATTATTGTTTGGATGAGATCTATATAATAAACTCATGGTTGTATTGTAAACTTGTGCTAGAGAGTAAGAGAGCAATATTATAAGCTCCTTCTGTGTGTGAGGTGAGTTATGATGTGTTCCTCCTAGTGCCACAGTACCAAGGTGGGTACTGGTTTTGGAGAGTCAGTAGGATTCTTCATGGGTGTATGATCTTAGTCAGTTGGTGAGCATGGCTTCTATAGGAGATCTACATGGTAAGTAAGATCATTGATATGCAGGTGTATGTGTGTGCAAGGTCAAGGTTCACAGGTGTGCAGAACTAGGTTGATTTGCAGGTGTGCAAGATCAGATAGGACAGCAACACAACAGGGAACAGAATCAGGTGGGGTCTACTTGGAGTACGTGGTGTACTTGTGGAGTGCGTGGAGCACTTGTGGTGTGCGTGGAGCACAGGGATAAGGTGAACACCAACTCAGTGTTTGAGTTGGGTGTTGGGACCTAGGAGAGAGAGCTTTGAGGAGAGAATTACTGTTCACTTGAGGTGTGGGAAGCCTCTGAAGAGGTGGTGGAGAAGAAGTGGCATCTTATTTATTGTATTCTTTTCTGCAAGAGTTTTAATACAAGTTGTGTATTGTCTCTCATATCATGTGTTATTTCTGAATTCTAATTACTTGTGTATTCTGGTTAATTTCTGCATATTAAGTTGCTTAGTAATCAATTGTGTGCTTCCGGTTATTTATCCCAACATATGGGATTGATATTTTCCCCATGTTCACATTAAAGGGGTGTAGACTAGGGATTAATAATTTTCACAAGGGGGTGAATGTTAGGATGTTCACATTATTAAGTCTTTAATAATGTAAATACTGTTAGTTAAAATAATATTACGTAAATAGGTTTGTGTGGTATATTATACGAGATGGTTTTATATATTTTGTTGGTTATTCATTGCAAGTTTATAGGGATCTTGGGATCCCCATATATTGCTTTTGCACTTCTTATATAAGTGCTTTGTAATATCTCGTACGAGATCAGTTGAAGTAATAGAATATTATTATTGTGTGTATTCATTGTCTAATAATATTTCCTGAGTGTTTTCATTTTAGCATATAAATTTTATTTAAATATAAACCAGAATCAATATGTGCAACCCCCTAAATTTATAGAGGTTCAATTTTAAAAGTCACAAGAATATTATGAATACGTAAAGCTCAAAAAAACTTGTACTGTCAAAAAAAATTGCACTTGGAAAGGCACTGTCAGTTGAAAGTTAGAAGTTTGATGATTTCTTGCTCGTAAAAGAATTCTCCACTTTGTATAAATTTTTAGGTGTGAAAAATTTTGGCCCAAATTTTTGAGAAAAAGCTAAGCCCCATTGAGTTGGTTGTGACCAAGGGCTAAACTCCTATGTGACCAGGGGGCTAAAGGTTAGGACGAGTGCCCTTGTGTAGTCATCAAGTTTTTGGACTGTAGGCCCAGTCAAGGTTCTTGTCATTAAAATATGACCAATAGGAGACATCTTTCTCTTATTCTTTTTTTGAATCTAGATCAATAAAGGACCCTAGAAGAAGAGCAAAATCTTAAAAATGGTTAATCTTTAATATGCTATGTCAATGAATCTATGACATGTAAGTTAAAACTCAAGATTTCACAACATGAACAATGGCATTCAACTACTAGAAATGTTTTGATACTATGTCGAAGTGGTCCAAAATTGAAGATCAGTTTGGATAGATCGAATGCACGAATAAATTAGTTATTATAGAAATGAAATCAAACATAATCTAGAAGAAGCAATGTCTTGAACAATCAAAAGATTGAGAGATTATCATTAACATCATTATTTATTAATTAACCATAAAATCTTTAGGAAAGATACATATATAGCTAGAATATAAACATGTCCTCACATCCTCATGAATATGGGATTATTTTTCACATTGACCTAAAAAGACACCTAAACAAACTAATTAAACATGTATAGGGAAAAACCATTAAATGGAATAAAATCCTACACTAACAGACCCTACTAGCTTCACAAGTGAAGTCACCTTGTCCTCAATTGTTGTATAAGTGCTCATGGAACACAACATCCAACAACATGATTTGAGACAATTCTTTGAAACTGACAGATTGGCTAAAAAGGCAAGTTATAAAAGACTTGGAGTAAATTTTCCTAGAGCTCGCCACCCTCCAAATGATTTGCAAGCATAAGGGACAATGGAATATAAGGTTGATCCTAAGGAAGAAGAAGTCTTGAGTTTGATAATTGAACAAATCATATAATTTAGAAAGGATAATGGGTAGTCATCAAAGATAGATAATGTGCATGTGTGTAGTGGTGAAGGAAAGTACATAGCTCTGTTGAATCAACATAAGGATTGTAATTTCAACAGTCTCCCTCAAGCAAGAGGGAAATAGGTGGATGTTGAGTGGATTTCAATCTCCTCTAATGAAAGCTCATTACAAAATCCTAGGGAGAGAGACAATAATGAGGTTGAGGAAGTTTACACCCAATATTAGAATTGAGCTCAAAAAGAATCAAGAAACATTTACATTAAACCATAAAGTAAGCAACATTTAAAATATGAGGGTGCATCATGCCAGTTGCAAAGTAAAATAATAGATGATGAGAAAGAAAAGACTCGATATGATAATTCAGAATCAAAATTGAATGTGGGTTCCAAGCTTGTTGAAAAAAAAGAATGAAAATTGGATGGTTGATGAAGTTAGCCGTGCATTTTCACCATACACTGGATTGCCCATGTATAGGCTTACTTTTGATGCTAGTTCTAACTATTTGATATGGGATCTTAGTTGGATGCTCGAAGATCTTAACATAAATTAAAAGAGGCAATTTTTTGTGTAGGAGACCAACTCTTGAGTAATGCTTCTTGTATGTTGTTTCAAGGCAAAGTTGACAAGGGTAATACATGATTATGGAAGTATAGAACTAGCCACAAGTTACCAAACTTCTCAGTGTGGTGGTTTCTAATACAAGACACCGATATGATATTATTTTCAGGTGAAAAAATAGTTATTGCTTGTCATCTTGCTACTGATAAGAATTGTGCATTGATGAAGAAAAAGTTGAAATTAAAAAAAAATGAATATTGTTATAGAAGGTGTGATTAGTTGTTTGTATCTAAATAGAGATTTGGGTACCTAATTACATTAATCAGACATAACATGGTGCGAGGCATTCCCTCACTTAAGAACACTACTGATCTATGCTCTAATTTTTTAGCTAGAATGTAAAATAGAGCTCCTTTTGGTATGAGCACATATCAGGCAACTGGCCCATTTAATATTTACACCATCAATTATTGTATTTAATATTTTTAATATCACTTATTTAGACTATAATATAATTAATTATTCTAGCATTCATGTATCCTCCCCATCCCTAACCTCCCCCTCCACTCTCTTAATTCATCATAGTCTTAAGAGTACAAGAGAGAATTACTAAATGCCTCAAACTTCTTAGTGTGTAGATGTCTTCATAAAGTCATTTACACATGAAACGTTTGAGGCATTTAAATTTTTTCTCTCTTTTACTCTTAAAACTATGATGAATTAAGAGAGGGAATGTTAAAATAATTAATTAAATCATAATCTAAATAAGTGTTGGTGGAAATATTAAATGTAATAAGAGATAATGCAAATATTAAATGTACCCATGTAGGTTAGTCACATGTGTCACCATATTTTGTAAATGTCACCATTAGTGTGGCCAATAAGAAAAGGGATAACTCTTGTTTTAACTATATACACCCTTATCTCTATGTATTTTTATTATTGTGTTGTCATTTTTAATATGGTATCAAAGTGGGCTTTCCTGAAAATATCAACGAGAGTGTTTGAAAGGAGATTCATATTACTCTCAAATCTTGATTGTTAGAAAGATCAAGAGGAGAAAGAGTAAAGGAGGAGCTTCAAGCACTCCAAAGCTTTAATTATTAGCAAGCTTCAAATGGCAAGGATAAAATTTTATCTCTTCATCAGTTTTTATGCAAAGTTCTTCGTATGTCCCATCTCTTTTGTTCACATCCGATTCATTTCTTTAGTTGGATTCATGTACCAGTTGTAGATCTACATAAGGAAGAGATTTCCAACGATTTGTTTGAGTGAATTTGGTGTGTATCATACATTTCCATTATGTTCAAAGTGTCAAATAAAACCAATTTTAACTTTCATTTCACTTGAATCTGACACCGTGAGTTCATTTGTCAAGCCATGTAGATCGCATTTCAATTAAATATGGATAATTTATAGGGGTAAGAATGATCCAACAGGAAGGACCAAATTTAGAGTTTTTTTAATACATCATAGAGAGATGTTAGTCCTATGTTTAGCTACAGATTGGATTTGGGACCATCTGGAGGGTGTATTCTTTTCACATTGCACTTTTTATTCATGTGACATATGGGGCACTCTCATTTGAGGATTTTATATTATTTTTTCTACACACCTACCACATTGACATTTTTTGAGATATTGAGGTACTTTATCTTCACTCCCTAGTCAATATTAAGGGGAGGTGTTATGTATTAATAATGTTTCCCTAGTTGTTTGATTATACTATGTACCTAGTAATTATTCTTAGCATATGTAGATGTTGGTTGTTTCTTGGAGGATCTTCATATCACTTCATTTACAATTCAGTCATTTCCTAGAGGAGCTCCATAACACTCCATTTGTAATCATTTAACCATGCATTCCGTTCAGATAGAACACGTACCAAGTATCACTCTTGTTCACACACCCAGATTCATAGAGGCTACTTTTGATTCATTTCATTGGAGGATTCATCATATTTGGCAGACATTTTCTTCAATAATTTCATTATTCTTTTTGTTCTTTCATTGTACATGGATACCTGACCAGGCTTAGTTGCCGATACCTATACTTATGACCATAAGAGTTTTCTTTTTTTTACCACATCACCTGAGTTGGCCTTCAAGGGGGGTGTTGGAGTGTGTCATATTTACACTTGATGTGAATTCCACCTTAGGTATATGTGTTACTAATGTGTAATTTATTATGTGCACACAATTATTAAATGCACAATTAGTGTGGTAGATATCCTCATACATGAGAAAGGTTATGTGTAACTCACGGAATGAGCTTGTCTTTTACTCCACCAATAATAATCTCTCACTCACATCTTACTTTTCCCATATAAGAAACATTTGTCCTTGTGAAAAGTAAGAATGTTAGTGCAATCATTGTTGTTTGCACACAAGCATTGTATATTACACATAGTGTTAGGAAATAAAATAGTTATAATACTACATATTAGAATCAATAAGTTATATCCTATTGTGCAAGTAAATAATGAAGAAAAAAACATGAGACAAGAGGGAACACATTACAGAAGAGATTACATGGAAAATATTACTAAATGCAAGGAAAAAACCATAGGGCAAATGGTAGCTTCTAGACTTATTATTAACAACATCAATCTCTTCTACAACAGCTCCTCCAACAACTCCTTCAATGATAAAACACTAAGCACTCAATGCTTACACTTGAAGCATTTAGGTTGTAAACCAAACATAAAAATGCCTCTAGGATCCAACCTCCAAGCATGCAAGCACAAGCTTGTATGGATCCTCTAATAGGGTAAGAAATACAAAGAGAGCTCATGCATATTTATGTGTATACAAAATAGAAGAGAACAAGAGAAAGAAATAGAAGGAAGGAGAAAATGTGCCATCCTATAGTGGAGAGCACTATTCATGAATAGGGAGCCGTGTCTCCCCAATGTGCCAAGTCAAGCTTTGATTGACATCTCGTGATGCCCTCTTGACCACTCCATGTGCACTCCAAAGTGTTATACCCCACTTCACATGTGACCTCAATTTAGCATAGGGATCTTTGTCCCCCACTTTCCCGTGTGTATTCACGCGAGTCAAAAATATTTCCAACTTTTGGCCTCATCTAATAGGAGCCCACAAACTAACTATGCCACATAAGCACATGCCTAAATGGAATCATGAGATTCACTATCATCATGTCCTCACATGCATCCACAAAATCCAACCCATGTGACTAAGTGGATAAATGCACCCCATTTCTCTCTCCTCATCTTTTCAACATGAAAGATGCTCTGTAGGCCATACCACCCACCGTGGGTCCTACTACATCACCAACCAACCACATCACTAACCATCCACATCACCATCATGCCACATCACCATGAATAGTGATTGTGAATGGTGAAATCACACCTAACATACTCCCAATTGAAGTCATTTTACATAGTAATTTATCACACTTGAGTATTCCACAACCAGTTGTCCATCTATGCGCACTGCTACCCTAACACAAACCCAATAGAATTTTTTGTTGTAGTACTAAAAATTATCTACCTTGATCATCTTTGTCAACATTTTCTCCTCCATAGCATATTATTGCACCTGAAGTGACTCTCACTTCTCCATAGACCAATCCTCCAATCAAGATTTTGTCATGAACTACTCACAATTCCCACTACTTAGGAATATACAGTTTAGTGTTCACCATGGCATTATGAGTCTTCCTACTCCTGATGAATCCAATACACAAGACACAACATGTCTTCTCCTCTTATAGAACACTCCTACGAAGACAATTCACAATGCAAGAAGTGGGGTACTTCCTTGCTTTCCCATCTTTATGCATCTTCATTCTTGGTTTGTTTCTCCTGTCACCTTCATCACGTCCTAGTCACTGAGCTATCAAAATAATCATCATGTTGTGGCCTTCATCTGATATGTCAACAATACATAGCATCAACCTCTGCTAAACACTTTGGCTCTCCATGAAGGTAATGAATATCCTGTACTCCCTCAGCATGTCTGCTAGAAACTTGTATAGTGATTTCTTCAATATGCAAACCAACAACTCTTTTACCTCATACATATATCTATCTCTCTCTAAGAGAGATCACCATGTAGGAATCATGTTGCTCCAACTCCTTAAATAAAAACAAGTGCACATAACACTCTTGATAGTAGTGAGGAGAGAATATATCATGGAAGTCAAAACTAGACTTCTCCACATAGCCACCAAGCTATCAACATGGCACAAGTTCACTAGACCAATAACAACTCCCGAAAAGTCATCACACTACTCAATGCATCACGACACCTACCAAATTTTTGAGCCCACATCTGAAATGCATCCTACTCTACCAAATGTTTCCAAAAAACTAACTCATGTGCTTTCAGTGTTACTCCATGCATCAGTTTACCTAGACAACACCACAACCATATGCACAATACTCCATCACTTTGAGTTATATGGTTAACACTAGCCTTCTCCTTCCAGGAACACCAAATTTCAAGTCTTAATTGATCTTCTACATATAGCCTTCAGCTACCAATCGTGCCAAACATGACAGAAGTGGACCAATCACAAGTCCAAGAAAGTCATCACAATAATAAGTGCACCAATGCACCTACCGAGTTTTTGAGCCTAAAAAATGCATCCAAAATGCATCACTACTCTATTGCATGTCCAAACACATGGCCTTCTCCTCTGGGGAGCACTATGTCTCACTTTGTTCATCTTCCTCATCCTCAACTACTTCAAAATAGGTACAATTTCAGGTTTATTTGTACCTCCTTTTGCATAGATTTTTGTCTTCAACATCTCAACTAACAATATGTGGCTAGTAGGATACCACATCATACACCCATTTGTTTTTTTCAAAGAACCACAACAAGGTCATGCCTTGTCCTCAACCTCCTCTAAAGGGGAGCAACTTTCTCGTCATGTTGAACAGTTGCTTCATCTTCAACAAGAATATTATGTAGGTTGCTGACCCATCTGGCAAAGCTTTTTTAGCTTCTCCACAACTCTCATGTGGGCTTCTCTTCAGCAACATAAAGTGAACATAATCTTCAGCAAGAGATCCACCACCTTGCTCCACAAAGAGATATCAGACAATAAAAAAAAACTTCCAAACTTGAATGTGGTCTCTCCTATCATAGTAGCTTCCACTTGCACAAACCAATCAACAATAGAAAACACTCACACATGGAGTTTTTCACCATGGTTATAATACCAAATGTTAGAGCCATGCATAAAATAACCAAATCTCTGATACCAATTGTTAGGAAATAAAATAGCTCTTATACTACATGTTAGAATCAATCTATTATATCCTATTGTGCAAGTAAATAATGCGGGAAAAAACAAGCTTAAAAAATATGAGACAAGAGGGAACACATTGCACAAAAGATTACATGAAAAACCTTGATAAATGCAAGGAAAAAAGCATGGGACAAATGAAAGCTTTCAGACTTCTTATTAACAACATCAATCTCTTCTACAATAGCTCCTCTAGCAACTCCTTTAGTGCTAACACACTAAGCACTCAATACTTACATCTGAAGCATTCATGTTGTGAACCAAGTGAGGCACAATATTTCATGGATCCTCTAACAGGATAAGAAATTCAAAGAGATCTCATGTATATTTATGCATTTACAACATAAAAGAGAATAAGAGAAAGAATTAGAAGGAAGGAGAAAATGCGTCATCCTATAGTGGGGAACACTATTCATAAATAGGGAACCATGTCTCCCCCATGTGCTAAGTCAAACTTTGAATAGAATCTCATGATGCCCCCTTAACCACTCCATGTGCACTCTAAAATGCTACACCCCACTTCACATGTGACCTCAATCTAGCATAGTGATCTTTGTCCCCCAATTTCCCATGTGCATTCATATGAGTCAAAAAGATTCCCAACTTTTGACCTCATCCAACAGGAGCTCATAGATAAATTGTGTTCCACAAGCACATGCCTAAATAGAATCATGAGATCCACTATCATCATGTCCTCACATGCATCCACAAAAGCTAATCCATGTGACTAAGTAGAGAAATGGGCCCCATTTCTCTCTCCTCATTTTTTCAATATGAAAGATACTCTATGGGCCATACCACCCACCATGGGTCATGCCACATCACTAACCATCCACATCACTAGCATGCCACATCACCATGAATAGTGGATATGAATAGTGATTGTGAATAGTAACTTCACACCTAACAGATAGTTAATATAATGTGTCTTTATTGGAGAATCTCTCTCATATCTGAATCCTCTATGTTGATGGAGTCTATGTTGGAGATCCATGGGCTATGTTAAATATAAAAAATTATATTTTTTCTTTCATAATTGTTCTAGTGATTGGTTATGTGCAGCCCTGATACATGAAGTCTAGAAACTATTTATTACTTTTACTCTTTTGGTGCCCTTGTAAATGCTTTACAAGAAATGAGCCTCATCAAAGCTAAACTCACAACGTTGAGAAGTCAATTTTTGTTAGGTACCTAGGGATATGATATTATAATGTATATGAGTTGATGGAGATACTGACATGTGGCACACATCCCCCTTAGTTAGTTGTATGGATTAAATATATTAGGTCAAATGAGTAACTTGTGAAATTAGTCACATTAGGTAATGAGTCGGCCTATATTGGGTTTAGGTGTGTAATCATCCATTATTAGTAATGGAGGTCTATTTAGAGAAGATGAATGTCATTTTCAATGATATCATGTAAGCGTTGAGTCTTTTTTTTTGTTATAAGGATGTTGGAGGTGTCCCCCTCTAAGTGGAATTGATGAGTTATTTCTTCTCTAAGGAGTATTGTATGGTGTTGCCTTATTTTAAAGGTAATATTCTATTTATAAATATATTGCATATTTGGGCATTTTGGCCAAAAAATATATTGTGTATTGTGTTGATCTACATTATATTCTGCATATTTTAATTAGTATATGTATGGATCTTACTAAGTGGTATCAGAGCTTTAAATTGGACAAAAGTGTGGTTGAAAACCTAATTTTAAAGAATCGATTGTATTTTAAAAACCATTAAGTTTTTTTATAATATTTTTACTAGAATTGGAGAATCATTCAAAGAAGCTACAATAAACAAATTGGGGTTATGTGATCATTTTGGAGAGAGTTATTTTTTTAGGGTTTTTATTAAATTCATTATATTAGCCACATTATAAAGAATTTATTGAAGTTGTATAATCATTCAAGGAAGCAACAATAAAATATTTGGGGTCTTGTGATCAATTTGGAGTGAGTTGTTTTGATTTTATTATTTTTCATAAATTCACTCAATGTGCTTCAATTTTAGGAATTTCTTTGATTTCTTTACATTTTTGAAAGCTTGCAAAAAGCTTGTGGATTATGTTCTTTGAAGTTTTGGTTTTGAAGCTGACCTTAGTATGAAATCATTTGGTCAAAGTTTAGTCAAAGGATATATCATATTTACTTGTTTATAGCTTTTTTATTACTAGATTGGTGGTAGAAAATTGAGATCTATTGAATACTAGTGTTCTTAAAACCCTATATTTTATCTGACTTATGGATTGCATCAAGAGAATTTTAATTTTCTCTAGTGAGGATGATATTGATGTTATAGAATGATGGCTTTAATTTAAGAAGACATATTTCCAATCAAAAGGGTGGCAATAAATCTTTCACATTTTTCTTCAAGATCCAACATGGCAATGGTTTACTTAGTTAGAATTAAAATCTCTAATTAGTCTTGGAATGATTTGGAACAGTTTCTTGGCTAGATGGAACGTAGAAGAATAAGAAGATAAAGAAAATAATGATGAGGATAAAGAAGTAGAAAATGGTGATGATGTGGAAAATGATAAAGATAATATTGATGATGAGGACATTGATGAAGAGGAAAATATTGATGAGGATAAACAGGGAAAAAATAAGGTTGATGTAGAAAGGATGAAGATAATAATGATGATGAGGTCATTGATTAGGATGAAAATATTCATAAGGGTGAGGAGATAGAAAAGTAGGACAAGGTAAGAGAAAAAGAAGAAGACAAGAATATTGGTAACAATGATGAGGAGGATAAGGAAGAGACAATAAGAGATAGGGAGGATAATGATGCATACAATGTACCTCTAAATAAAAAAGCTTCAATATTTCAATTTCATGGATGCATTCAAAATAAGAAAGTGATTGTGTCCATAAACCCTAATAGCAAGTATAACTTCATCGACATGAATGTGGACCAACATCTACATGTTCAAGCATAGAAATTTAAGGAAGCTCAAGTAAATGGTAATAACATTCAATTTTTTGAAGATTCGATGCTTAGTATGGACAAATATGTTTTGCATTCAATTTTTTATGTTTTTGATAAGGATGGTTTTGGTATTGTTCTTGGATATCCTTGGTTATATCCTTTGGGAACAATCAATATTAATATACATAAGCAATTCTAAAGTTTTGGTACAAGAGAAAGAATGTCACTTTACTGAATATCACACTTGGAAAAGGATAAAGAAAGGTCAAGGATGGGGTTGAATATGAAGATGATGAAGAAGAGTATAAGGAAGATTCAGAAGAAGAACAAGAATAATATGAGAAAAAAATACAAGAATAAAAGAATACTTCATCTACTCAAAAGAGATACACTAGCAAACAAGGTTACATGGAAGAGGTAGAATAAAAGGTTGATAAGGTTAAAATAGCAAAAAATGATACTAAGGTTGAGGCATATAGACATTCACATCATCATGAGCAACAACAATCATGGAGGCATGTCAATGAGCATCATAGCAAAAATCACTATGGTTATACAAGGAATCATGAGCAAAAACTATGGTTATACATGGAATAAGAATTGTGTTATGAATTATGGAATAAGGAATCAATGGAGAAATTGTTATAGCTATGTATGGAATTCACATAAGAACTATGGTCATGCATGGAATCATAATAGTGCAGCATAATATAGAATATGGAATGAAAGGATAAATCATTATGTATGGACACGATGGAAGTACAACTATGATCATGAATGGAATTAGAGTAACACAGTGTAATTTGGAATCAAGGTTGGTGAGCTATCCCCTATCGAGATCACATGCGGGTGGTTGGATGATTAGGCATGGAGACAAGTTTGAAATGATTTGAAGAACACTCATTACTTGGTTTAATCTCATGTTTCAGGGATGAAACGCATCAAAGAGGGATGGTATGTTATGTACCTCAAAATATGTTGTCATAATATATATAGGTTTATGGAGATGCTGACATGTGGCATATATCCCCTTTAGTTAGTTATATGGATCAAATATATTAAATCAAATAAGTAACTTGTATAATTAGTTACATTGGATAATGAGTTGACCTATATTGGGATTAGGTGTGTACCCAACCATTATTAGTAATGAAGGTCTATATAAAGGAGATGAATCTCATTGTAAAGGATAAGTAATTGGAGATTCTTCAATCATATTTTAAGTTTTCCCCTTGAAGTGACATTCGCATATTAGGAGATCTTGTGGAGTTCTTCCTTCATTAATGAGTGTTGTATGGTGTTGCCCTACCATAAGGGTATTATTCTATTTCTAGGTATATTGCATATTTAGGGATCTTGGCTGACCAATATCTATTTTGTTGTGTTTATCTACATTATATCCTGCATAATTATATTATTACATGTTTGGATATTGTTAAAAAAATCTTGTAAGGCATTTAGTAATTGTTGAAGTGACGAGCTTGAGAAAAAGGGTTTTTATGTACATTCTACTCACGTAAAGCAACTCAAGCATCTTAGATCTCAAAAATATAGAAGTTGCATAGATATGGATATAGGTATAGATATGGACATGGTATTCAATAAGGATACAAAAGACTTCTATAAAACCTTGGATGCAATATGGTTCGGAAACATATATGTAATTACGATAGATATTTCATTCCTAATTTATCAACATACATTTCTAAGCATGTATATGATTGAGATTTTTGATGTTTTCATAGTTCATAAGATTGAGTGAGTAGATTTATAGGTAAAATTAGAAGCTTTGTTTTTTCTCGACGCGTTTCGAAACACAACCCATGATTTATCATCAGGGATAAAATATCTATTGATGATAGTGTTAATAAATAATTATTGGGAGTGTTGGGAATGCATAGTTCCTATAAATGAATGAAAATGAGCAAGTATAAATGAATGAAAATGAGCAAGTGTAAGTGAGAACAACAATCAAACAACCAAGAGCACACAAATTTTACAAAGAAGCCCAATGTGAGAAAATTACAGTAACTTGGGGCATGTACCTCCTTATGTCAACTACAAAATTAGTAAGATAACAAGTTAATTGTTTACTTAGAGCTTCCAAGAACACTGTGGAACTGAATCAAAACTACAAAAAATCTCTCCATGGCTTGCTCTTCTTTGTAACTTAAATACCTTCACACGTCTCCTACACAGCTGAAAAGCATAATACAACTCTAGATTATATGTACAAGAGCCTATTGGGATATTTATGCATAGATGGATCACCAAACTAATGTAGAGAGACCCAACCAACATTTCATCTCATCAGTCGAGAAGTGCAACACCTCATATTCAGTTCTACACAGTTGAGCTTCTCCTTTATTATACGTGGTTGGATTCAACGTCCATCGAATGTGTTTGGTTTTAATTGTTTACAGTTGAAAAAATCAGTAATGTTTGAATCCATCCATCAAATATGTGGGTGTTTTAATGGTCTTGATCTTTCTTCTCTTTGTTAGTCTTCTATAAATATATTGCAAAAACTCAATTAAACACTCTACCCAACTGAAACACAACTCAATTTTCTACTTTCTTGGTGGGTGGCATAGCTAGGGATGGTGTTAAGTTGGGGGATTCTTTATCTCAATAATTTGAAAATAGGATTTATTGTAAGGGTTGTAGTCCAATTGGTGAGGATGATGTTTGATAGCCATCTATCAGGGTAACATATCCCTCTAGATCCCTGACACGGAGAGTGTTGTTTACCAGAGAAACTCACTGAGAGATGCTGGCATTCTATGTAATTCAGTGATTCCATATAATGCCTTCATGCATAGAATCAAAAAAAAAGGATTTACATCTACATAACACTCTAAAAATAGTTTTTATGTTTTAAATTAGTCATATTAAAATATAATAAAACATAAATAAATTTGACAATTTTTTAAAATTGGCACAACACTTCAAATTTGTTCAAGACTATGAAAAATGGGTGGGATTGGGGTCAAATCTAATCCCCAAGGTTGCGTTATGAGATTTTTCTTCAATTGTATATCTTCTAGGAATTCATTCTCCTCCTTTGATTTGGTGGCTCTTCTTCCATGTGAAAATCACGTTAGCTAATTTACCATTGGAAGGGAGGAGTTCGTTAACTTACTATTTTTAGTTTTAATGGTCAAATTGGTGTAACCATTTTATTCTTCCTTGTCATCTCCTTCTATGATCACAATGTTCCCTTCGTAGATCTCTTTTTTTCATGCAATGTGAGGCCTAGTTCACACCTCTTCCCTTGAGTGATGCAAGTCAAATGACTTTAGATTCATGTCTTACCACCCCAAGTCGAATATGCCTCTTCAATGTAGTTTGCAATTACTTTTAAGACTCTAAAACCCTCATCTATTCTTGGATTGGGTCTATAGCCTCCACTTTCTTAGTCTTTATCAATGGGTTCATTTTGGCATATTGTATTTTCTCTGTTTTTGAATTTTCTCATTTTTTTAGTTTTATTGAACTTTTTAAATTTTGTGTACTGTAATAATATAATCTCTCTCTATCTTCTCTTCTATAATTTCATCATTATGGGTTGGATCCTCTTTAGGTAGTCTTTTTTAAAAATGTGTTGTATACTTTTCAAGATTTACACTCACATAGGTGTTTTTCGTTGGTTTAGTCCATGGTTTTGGCACCTATTGTATTGTAAAACCACTTGTACTATTTCCTATTGATGTGCCTACAAATATTCTCACACACATTAGGGTGAAGCATAACTTGAAAGTACATCATTGTATTGAAAATGATTGAATTAATGCAATAAGGAAGAAATTTGTTGTGTTGGGTCTTTTATCAATAGGGTTTTCCCAAGTGAAAATCGTATATATCTTGTGTTATTTTCCTTTTTGTTATAACTTTAAATTATGTTAGCATTGCTTCCCCTGTATTATTTAATTTGTCTATTTATCTTCAATATTTACTCTTCTACTTTTTTTCTATCCTTCTCTCTTTATACTTTGATTCTTCTCTTCAATATTTTTTTCATCCCCTCTCATCATTTGACCTCTAAATATTTTAACTACTTCCCCCTCATTGATTTGCCTTCCTCTCACCATCCATTGGGTGTCTAGGCTCTTAGAATAACTTTTTTACAATTAGTGCAAATCCCCTTTTCCACAAAGAACATCCACAACAACAATGCCATGTTCTCTATAAATCATTGTTTAGCATTGTATTCACAATCTTGTTTCCTGGTGTCAAAGCTAACAGAACTCTAAAATCCCATTGCACAATGCACATGTCAATAGTCATTTCAAACCAATAATCAATCACTTTCCTAGATCTTGTCAATTTCGGTCGATGCCTAGATTTTCTCGCAAGTCCAAGCAACTTGCTTCTTCACTTCAAATTGCAAACACAAATATACATGTTTGAGTAACCAAGGCTACAACAAATATAGAAAATACCCAAAACTTTTCATCTTGTTCTCTAAATAACTCTACTCTTTCTTAATTTTTAAGATCATCTAATACATGTTTCGAACTCAAAATTTGTATTGTCCCTTTTAGGGTAGAATTTATCAATTATAGAATTTGGGATAAACCCTTAAAATGAAAAAATAAATTTTGATTCGTTTATCAAACCCTAACCACAGAAAATCTCATAATTTTAGAAACATTTATTTTAGGTCAAATTTCAATATTTAATTACCACAAACCCTTGCAAAAATATGGAAATTTGAATATTGATTCTGGGGTGAAAACCTTGGGGTGAAAACCTTGAACATCAAATCTGATTTTTAGCCAAAATGTAAGTTGATAGGACTGAAACTTCCCAAAGAAATTAGAATAAAGATAGATGATAGTAACTGAGTGAAAAAAAATTATATTCAACTCATTACATATAATCTAACACAACCATACTCCAAGTAGATCTCACCATGATCCCACCTCTTTGGCCAAACTCTGTCTGAGTATCCCTGCACAAACCAATGTTACTTGATCCCTGGGAAGAACTAGTAAAGTTAACAATACAGCCCATGAGTCTATTATATAGATCTCATGCATACACTGATTAGACTTGCGGCTCAAGACTTTAAACTCGTCTTCAACCAGAGGCTTTTTTGAGTACTCCGACACAAACTTGTCAGATTTAAGAGCGTTCAGGACTTTTTTCTGAGTACCTCTCAACTGGACACCGACGTCGGTCCCCTGCTGATGTCAGTTTCCCTTGCACTGTCCACCGACGTTACGCCGGTGATGAACCCTGTTTGCAATAGGTGAAGCTTTTAGCTCCACACCCTAACATATGTCCACCTTAATGAACCCTCCAAATAGTTGTTCCCACTCTCAACTAGCTCCCAAACTACTGCACCACCCTTCAATTGTGCCCTAGCTGCTAACGAGATGATATTCTACCCAACTGTGACCTCTGAATGAAATCACCAAGATGAATTTGAGGGTTTTTTTTCTTAAATCTAGAAGTTAATGAGAGTTTTCATCCTCAATAGTTAAACATGCAAGCAAGTATGCTTAGCTTCAAAAGAATTAATTGTTAGATGATAGATATATGCGAAAAATAGACCTCTCCACCTTTTTTTATACATTTTTCCACTCAAACACCAAACTTACTTTATTTTAATAATAAAACAAAAGTTGTTGACATTACTTTTTGGTCACTTAGTCATATTATTAAGTCTAATTTAAAGTATTTAAAAATATTTTTTATTTTAATAATAATATTATTATTAAGTTGCACAAAAATTAGAAATGACCGGGCCCAACTTAAATAATATTATTAATTATTTTAATCTATAAAAAGGGACTTTACAGTCTATCTTTCCCAAAATTGTTTGTCCTCAAGCAATGTTATTTTCCACTCCCTGGATCCCAAATCCACCTTTGGGATTTGTAATCCCAAACACTTGCTTCATGGTTGAAGCTTTGTGCTCCAATGATTCCCTTAATGCTATTGTGGGTTGTCCCCTTCACTTCATGGCACAAAACAGCTTGCATGTAGGTTGCAAACAATCCTTAACAACCACAAACCTCCATGCATTTCATCCCCATCATCATTAGGATGGTTGGGTTGTTTGTCCCTAATAGCAAACATATTTTACTAACATCATCATGCAATAAAACTCTTTCAAAATATACAAATCCACAGTTGTTCATGGATAATAACAATAGGTCATGATCTAAAATTATCGAAATCAACAACATGACAATGGTACAATAGTTATTAAACTGATATTTCTTTTTTTAAATCAAAGATGTAAAGGTTGGAAATTGCCCTGTACAATCGAAAAATACTTCAACAAGGGTAATGTGTTGTAAACTCCTCCACCGTGTGACCACAAACTCTTCATCCTTGACTTTCCTTTCATCAAATAAATATGACCAAGGCATGCCAACACTTATGCTCGCCTCTTTTAGATTTTTATTACACTGATTACCTTGGACTCCAAAAGTTCTTATCATGACGCCCATGTACTATCATTTGAAAACTGGTTCGCATCAAAGTGTATGCTAGTTGATTGGTAGTTGTAACAGTCATACATGGCTCTGAATTTCTCCCCAGTTGGCACTAAAGATGTTGGAATGTTTGAAATTAATGATCTCAATATGTGAGACCTCCTACACACCACATCAAACAAAGAAACCCTCTTCATACTGATAGACCTATAGTTGCTCAAAGAGGATATTCTCAATCTAGGATATAACATTACCAATATCTTGTCAAGTTGCCACCTTAGACAAGTTATGTTGAGCACACCCATAATAGCCCAAACATTATCATAATAAGTTACTTCATTTAGACCCATGGTGTAGAAATCATTGCATAACTTATGTCTAGCCCAAGAACCAACAAGTTTTTGTGCCTTATCAAATAAATATACCCCATGCATGCCCAAAGCATGACTGAAGTGTTGCATTCCATTACTAAAAACCAGAATGGTGGTAGCTGGGAAACATCTTGTAATAGTTGTACATTCATTGGGATTACCATGAATACTTTGAATCTCACAAGTTCCTTCCATGTTGGCCAAAGCATGACTGAAGTGTTGTGTTCCCTTACTAAAAATCAAAATGGTGGTGGCTAGAAAACATCTTGTAATAGTTGCACATTCATTGGGATTACCATGATTACTTTGAATTTCATGAGTTCCTTCCATGCTACCCAAATCATGATTGAAGTGTTGCATTCCCTTACTAAAAATTAGAATGGTAGTGGCTGGAAAACATCTTGTAACAACTGCATAATCCCTATTCCTCCAAAAGTGGCAATCTTGAATGTAGTTTGAGACCCATCCAACCAGGGCTTGTTGATTCATATCATCTTGATTATCAAAATTACATATGTTTAACTGAACACCTTTCTTCATCAAGTGTTCTATGGGAACTATCTCCATTTTGTCAACACTTATGACCTCATCTTCAAATGTGGAACTTAGCGCCAAGGAACAATCTATGGATTGATCATTCACAATTTTGTTAGAATTCACTATGTATCTTATGACTCCTCATGAACTCCCTTTCTAACTAATTGCCAAAGATGAAGAATGTCATATTCAATTCAAAGCTTCTATTTGCTTCGTCATTCAGAATTTTGCCCAAGTCCCATATGCTAACATATTGTCTAAACATCACCATATACTTATTCTGAAAATTTTGAATATCAACATGATGTTTACTTAGTTTATATCTAAAAATATCTTTGAAACTCCATATTAGGATACGTAGGCAACTTTTTGACTTATCTTCTTGATCTTTGACTACCATTGTCAGATCATGATGATGCAAATACAACCATTTATACAATATATGGAGATTATCATGCTAGTGTTGAATGGTTTATTAACTAAATCAAAATCCGTATAAGAAAATACAATTGTTGATGCCTTGTCTAGCATACCATGGACCTTGTATAGGAGACAACCATTTGTCAACGTATTACCAATCACCATGTCTCATATTATGATACATTCATTTGTAAATATGATTATTGTTTGAATAATTGCACTCCCTATCCAACCATCAAATCTGAATCCAACAATGATGGTATTGGTATGAATCTGATTACCTTGTAAATATTGAATGCTTTGATGTTTCAGTTGTTGATCAGTGGTTTGTAGCTTAGATATTTGGCTCTTGTGCTTCAACCACTAAATCCCATTGTCATTCATAATATGTGCCTTATGCTTCTCTGAGGTCAATTCTGATTTTTTTCTTTATCCATTTGTGTGGGTTAATGAACTTATCAACAACAATGATAATGAAATAAAAAATTCTATCATTTATAGATCTCAAAATGTCACTCAATTCCATCCCCTTATGTAAAATGCATTTTGAGCCAAAGGCTCTATCTTTATTCTTTCACCATACTTGGAATGATGGCGAAATTGAAATAGAGTTGTGCTCTCCTTCCCACATTGTGAATTGACATTATAAGAGTGCTTACCATGATGACAACAAATCTGAAATGGCATAGTATGAAATAACAAACCTAAAATATGAATTTACTTTTATACCTTGAGCTAGAATCCAATTGTGCACCTCCTTTTTTTTATTTATAAGTAGGAGCCTTTAAGAGATTTGCCTTGACACAGCAATCTATGTAATTCAAAATTTTAGAATTAGTGGTAGCAACTGAAACATTCTCCTTGCCTACATGCCCATCACTATAATTACTCTAAAAATCACTCTCACACAGTAATGAGTCAATTTTTGCAATGCTTGGAAGATTGATAGATGCTTCTAGCATTGAAACATCCTCCATTTTGGATATTCGACATTCAATATGTTTCTTGAGTTGGAATAACTCTAATCTTAGATACTTGGCATTCAACATGTAATGCATGTTCTTCATTAACATTTTTAATACAAAACTTTTGTTTATCAAAAGTCATACTCGTTTCTATTGAAGATCTTTCACCTTCCACTTGCATGATGGATTCCTTTATGGGGTGCTCACTAACTTCTTTCAGATCTGAATTCTCTTGCTCACTGATTTCTTCCTTAGAATTCTTTTGAGGGTTTGCCCTTCCATCTTCCTTCTTCAACCTTTTATTTCTATTTTTTGTGTATACCTCCAAGAATTCTTCAAAGGTATTATATAACGTGTATATATCAACCTTCTTATCATATTCATCAAAAGGAAAAAAGTTTGACCTCATCTCTATCACATTGTTCTTTTAACCATGCTTCATGAATAGGATCATTCTTATGCATTCTTCTAAATTACTCTAGGGCTTTATTGCTGATAGAAAACTGCTTCAAAAGATTATTTTTAATATCTTAGCTTTTTGTATGTTGTTTATGTATTTGCCTCCACACCTCTTGGATAGGATATATGTATTCTTCCTTCAGTAAGAACTTAGGTTGCTAATCCATTGTAGACAACTCAAATCCCAAAGTTGGCTAAGAGGCAACTCTGATACCACTATACTGTCCCTTTTAGGATAGAATTTAGTAATTCTAGAATTTGGGATAAACCCTTAAAATGAAAATATAAATTTTGATTTTTCTAATCAAACCCTAACCACAGAAAAATTCAAAAATCTAGAAACACTTATTTTGGATCAAATTTTAATATTTAATTACGACAAACCCTTGCAAAAATATGAAAATTCAAATATTAATTTTGGAGTGAAAGCCTTGAACATCAAATTTGATTTTTAGCCCAAATGCAAGCCTGAAAATTAGAATTAAACACAGCGGATAGTATGAGTGAAAAATAATAATATTATAACCCTCAAACAGTATCAAGGCCAATGTTTGATCCCTCTAATGAATTTGCCCCACTCCTAGAGGCTTCTTTGAGATGCGACCACCTCCCAAACATTGCCCTATGGCTACCTCCACCTCAATGAACCCTCCAAATAGTTGTGTCCACCCTCAATTGGCTCCCAAACTATTGCACCACCCTTTAACTATGCCCTAGCTGCCAACAAGATGATACTTTGCCTAATTGTCACCTCTGAATGAAGTCACCAAGATGAATTTGAGGGGTTTCATCTCCATATCCAAAAGCTAATGAGGGTTTACGTCCTCAATAGCTGAATGTGCAAGCGAGCATG
Organism: Torreya grandis; assembly: GCA_037957365.1. Lineage (NCBI taxonomy): Eukaryota > Viridiplantae > Streptophyta > Pinopsida > Cupressales > Taxaceae > Torreya > Torreya grandis. The sequence continues at coordinate 5,784,463 of JARHVA010000007.1, read as the reverse complement.
TGTGGTTTCAAAAGAATTAATTGTTAGATGATAAATAGATGCCAAAAATAGACCTCTCCACCTTCTTTATACTTTTTCGCACTCAAACTCCAAACTTACTTTATTTTAATAATAAAACTTAAATTATCGACATTACTTTTTGGCCACTTAGTCATATTGTTTACTTTAAATTATTTAAGAATAATTTTTATTTCAATAATAATATTATTATTAAGTTGTCCAAAAGATTAGTAATGATCGGGCCCAACTTAATTAATATTATTAATTGTTTTAATCTTTAAAAGGGGGCATTACAAAATTATAATGTGGAAGACAAGTTATACTTTCTCAACAGTTTTTTATATTATATTATGGAACACAAGATTTACTTTCCACACACGTTTATATTAGATAATTAAGTTTTTATAGGGATTTTACCTTTTTATGTTTTAGATCATCTCAAGATGCCCTGCACCAATAGTCATTACCTTAATGTCATTTTTCTTCATGTATTTTTGGTAATAATCACAAGGGAAGGGGACCCACTTAACGCACAAGCACCGTAAGCATTTGACTGTAGGGAAGAGAAACAACGAATATAATCCACCACTTTGGGCTTCTCACCCTTTAGCCAATAAGGAAAGAGGCTAGAGGGTGAAAAGCCAAAATCCGTGGGCTATATTGACCGTTCCCCCTCCTAAAAATTGCTTACAGTGCTTGTATGTTAAATCGATACCCTTGCCTTGTAATTATTACCAAAAATACATGAATAAAAATGTCATCAAGCTAATAGCTACTCGTGGATGTCATCTTGAAATGAATTAAAACACACGAGTAAAATCATATATATATAGTCACTTAGAGCTTATTTGAAGTCGATGTAGATGAGGATAGGGTTTATGTAGTTAATAAGAATAGATTGAGAAAGTGTGACCAAGCGAATTTAAAAACATTATTGGTTCAAGAGCTACATGAACCAATGAAATGATACAATGTTGTGGCATGCTAAAGTCGTGTGTGTGTGTGTGTCACACACACACACATGTTCAAGAGCTATATGAACCAATGAAATGATACAATGTTATGGCATGTTAAAGTCGTGTGTATGTGTGTGTGTTATGGCATGTTGAAGTCGTGTGTGTGTGTGTGTGACACACACACACGCATGTTCAAGAGCTACATGAACCAATGAAATGATAGAATATTATGGCATGTTCAAGTCGTGTGTGTGTGTGAGACACACACACACACACACACAATTCAAGAGCTACATGAACCAATGAAATAATTGAGAGAGACATGAACCAATGAAATGATACAATGCTAGGGCATGCTAAAGACGTGTGTGTGTGTGTGTGTGTGAGAGAGAGAGAGAGAGAGAGCACTACATGAACTAATGAAATGTTACAATGTTATGGCATGATAAAGTTGTGTGTGTCTGTGTGTGTGTGTGTGAGAGAGAGAGAGAGTGAGAGAGAAAGAGAAAGAGAGCGCTACATGAACTAATGAAATGCTACAATGTTATGGCATGCTAAAGTTTTGTGTGTGTGATAGAGAAAGAGAGCTACATGAACCAATGAAATGATACAATTTTCTGGCATGCTAAAGTCGTGTGTGCATGTGCATGTGCGTGTGCGTGTCCCTGTGCCTATATGCATATGATCACATCTTTATGTTGTTAAATTCTATCATTTCAATGGTTTACGTAGCTCCAACCAATAACATTCAAGATTCACTTTGTCACACTTATTCATTTTGTTCTTATTGACAACATAAACCCCATCTTCATGTGTCAACTTCAATTCAAGCTCTTAAGTTACAATAAAATGCCTTGTGAACAATGCCATAAAAAATGAATTCTTATATACCATCTTCATCATTTATGGTGAAGAATTATAACTTGTCCTAGCATATTTTATGTTGTAGCCACAATATAAAAGACTATAAATCATCAAGTTGTGAAAGAATTGAAATGTAAACTTCAAAATAGCCAAGGATTAAGGCATGAGCTCAATCATCTTGACAAGATGTCAAGAACTACAAATGCTAAATTATTAAAGTTCGATAATTATTGGTAAAAAACTTAGTTTTTCCCATCTCTTTACAAAGGTTAGGAATGAAGTTTTTTTGTGGTGTTATTAGATTTCAAAGCTTTCTATAGATGACCACATGATTGTTATGTTGAAGGTAAACCAAACAAACTTTAAATATGGAAACCAAGTGCACTAAAAGTTTGTTGTATAATCTATTAGGCTAGTTTGACTAGTAGAGACAAGTCATTGCAAGGATGAGGGCCGAGGTTCAAAGCACACCAATCTAAGAGTTCCATTATATATATATATATATATATATAGATAGTAGAGACAAGTCATTGCAAGGATGAGGGCCGAGGTTCAAAGCACACCAATCTAAGAGTTCCAATATATATATATATATATATATATATATATATGACCAGTAGAGACAAGTCATTGCAAGGATGAGGGCCAAGGTTCAAAGCACACCAATCTAAGAGTTCCAATATATATATTCAACTATAGAAAAACAAACTTCTCTTCTTTTTTTGATCATATAATGAGGTGAAGGGCCCTCACCCATTTACATTAAGTCATTCAAAATCAACCAAAACTCAAGATAACCTAGGGAAAGAGAACACCACTAAACACATGATAGCATAACCACTAAGTACAAAATAAGCCCCATCCCACAACCAACCAAAAGGAGCATGCCATTTAAACGCTATAAAGTTAACAATTGATCAAAGAAACCACAACAATTAAGAACACCAAATTTATGAGAAGCTATCATCAAAGTCAATGATAAACACATCATTAGCCATGAAAGTTTCCAACAAACTTGAAACACCAACCACCTAAAAGAATGATGGATTCCTTTAACTAAACAAAATATCAACAATAACCTCACCTTCTACTACACAAACCTGTGAGAATCTAATTTCTTCCAATACCAAATGTTTAATAATTCCCTATTTTAGCTCTCGGCAATTATAGGACTTTGCCTTCTTCCTCCTAGTAGGGCCATCTAGCTCCTCTAAAACATTAGGGAGGAGGTCAAAGGTCTCATCACAAAAACTTTCTAATTGATTAATTCAAGAACCAAATGCAACAGAGAAACAGTCGAGGGTTTTTAAGATTAAAACAAGCATGGAAAACACAACTTCAAAGTAAAAGATGGAGGTGACATAGTATGAATCAACCAATCTAGACTCAAAAGAAACTTCTTGAAATAAATATAGAGAGTGTGTAACATGCATTTTAATAAATCCCTTTGAACATAAATTTGTGATTTGTCCCTTACAAAAAAATATTATGATGATTTCAAGGTTTTTCAAACTACAACAAAAAAAAATTGATATGTTGCACAAGCATTGAACCAAACACTCAATTTGTAGTTAGCACTCAATTCCTTGAAATATTTGAGCAGTCAACATTAGTCATGCATCATAGTGAAGTCAACAATAAGCTATATAGTTAATAGTTTGTTAAATAAATGAATAAGAACACTCGTAAAGTGAAAAACATAACTAAGTGTTAAACCCTTTCAAAAAGATATTATGATGATTTCAAAGTTTTTCAAACTACGACAAAAAAAAACTGATATGTTGCACAAGCACTGGACCAAACACTCAATTTGTAGTTAGCACACACTCAATTCCTTGAAATATTTGAACAATCTACATTAGTCCTGCATCATAGTGAAACAAACAATAAGCTATATAGCTAATAGTTTGTTAAATAAATGAATTAAGAACACTTGTAAGGTGGAAAATATAACGAAGTGTCAAACTGTTGAAAATAATTTGAAAATACAACTTAATTTTGAATCCAATAGATGGTTTCTAAAAGAAGTTCTAAAACTTCTTAAAGCAAATTCTCCATCTATAAAAATGGAAAATATAAATTACTATTAAACCATAAAAAATAATTTTATTCTAAACAATCATATAGAAATCATAAAATTATGATGATCGTGGCAATTTGTTTGTTTATATTGCAATTGGTATTTAATAAGAAAAAACATCAATTAAATCTCACTAGCGATAACATCAACTTACTTAAATATCCAATCCTTTAAGTTGCGCCCTAGTGGAAGTAGGGAGTGTTTATCACCAAAGTAGCCAAGTTCACATTTATAACGTGGAAATTACTAATTGCAAGAGAAATGATGTTTAAGATCTTATCCCTTAGGGGAGAAAAACCTTCCAACAAGTAATTGCAGGAAAGGATGTTCGAGATCTCTGTCTCCTGAAGAAAAAAACTTACCATTAAGTGCAAAAGAAATGATGTTCGAGGTCATTGTCCCTCAAGGAAAAAAAACTTACATGAATGTCTTAATGATCTGAAGCCTTTATTGTGAAGCCTTTATTGTGAAATGCATGTAACAGAAAATAATTATATCTCCTATGAAACATAAAATTCAGCAAAAGTTGATCTGGGGATTAATTGGTCGCTCTTTTACTATCTTTCCATCAAGAGATGTCAATTGTGTATCCTAACTATCCATTGCCATGGATTGTGAGTTAGCTTCCTCCCTCCACTAATGATTTCTTTCTCTTTTCCAAATGTAAATTCAAGTTTTTCTTGTCTAATAGCATATTTATAAAAAGATCAATGTGTTATAAAATTGCATTCTTTGATCGAGCAGAAGTAATAAGAAAATCTACAAAAAAACCAGTCACCAAAGCACATGGCTAAAAAGTCAAGTACACAATTTTCAAAAACGAGGTACAGGAAAGGCATTAATGTCTAAATACTATAATCGTAAATGTACTTGTAAATTAGAAAATTTGAAGACATTACAAGATTCATAAATGAAAGTTTTGTGTTTTTTAACAACTATTTCATCCCTTGAGACACAAGATACAATAGCAGGCATCAAAGACATTATGGGGCATCTCCTGCCATCCCCGACCGTGTCTCCCATATCAGGGACATCCATTTCCAAAACATGTACCAGAGGAAAGACATGTCTTCCTATTTCTATGCTGAATAACTCATTATACTGAATGTTCCAATATACCTCACCATAAAAAGTTAAAAAATAGATGCTAAGAGCAAAATTGAAGTTCTAACCTCTCATGCCTGACATAGTTACTTGACAAAACGGCCCATATTATATACAGTTCAATTGACTATCTATTCAATTTCTAGTTCGTCCCTAATCCCAAAAAATTTAAAAATATGGTTAATGCAAGTTGGTAAGAATAATATCTGAAAAAAGCCTAAAAGGCAAGGATAGAACTCAATCAAAATTTGTGGACCCTAAAACATCAGTGACTTTGAGATGTTATTCATCGTTATCAGAGCAACTGAACTTTATTGAATGAGACTGCAAGTCAATCGTGCCTCCTGTGTAACTCCCTCGCTTCTTCTTAGTTTTCTCATGTCGAAACCCCCTAAAAAATTACATGCCCATTTCGCTTCAGTTAAATTATTTATGTTGGTCGACTCTATTTTTGAGATTGAAAAGCTTTAAAAGATGAAAGGAACTTACTTTCCTCTAACTTGCCCAAGAACTTCTTGTGCCTTTGCACCATACCCATTTTCTGCACCATCCTGCAGGCCCATTCAATGCCAATTTATATTAAGTTATATAAAACCTGATATTGTCATTATCTCATTCCTCCTTCAATATGCACAGCATATACCTTCGCCCAGTAGGAATTATCTCCAAGCATGGGGTCCACAAAGTTCACCTGCCAGTGTCATAATCAAATATTGGATATCAGCTATAAGCTCATCAGTTAAACCTGCAGTCGGTGGAAATACTACGAATATGCCAAAGTTTTAGAACAATATATCCCAAATTTTTAGCGCCATGAAAATCGCCAAACATGTATATATCTGAAAATTGAGATAAATTGAGAGGCCTACATGTCTACCAACTATGACCCATAAAACTGGAAAGTGAAATCTAATACTAGTTATGAAGTTGCATCCGTTGTTGAATTTAAATTAGGCCCTGAGAGTGATAGGGCAAGATTATTTAATCAAAATCACACAAATACTCCAATCTAAGAAAAGCACTAACCTCCTCCACTCTCACTCTCCGAAAGGCCCTTTCCGTTGTTGGCTGCAAGAATTGGTAATGAAATAAGATAATTAGAATACTACTTGTAAAATACAGAAATCACTGATGACTGAAATGTGCCAAAATAAAAGAATGCTAAAAGCAAGAAACTCCGTATACGAGACTCCATATCACGAAATGAATTGCGGCCCTGCAGGGTATATTACATAGAAGTTTAAGATTGAAAGCATGCATAGCAGTGTGTGAGGGTGTGTGTATGTGTGTACAAATATATCTCGTGAAAGGGAACACATTGTACATAAACATCATTTCCTTTTATTTTTATTTTTACTATTTAAAAAGATAATGTTTCTAAAATGACTACTGTAACTAATTATTAACATTCAGATTACAGGACCATATGGCATAGTGTGACTAGATTTTTGGAAAACCTCTAAAATTTATTCGACAAAACTTAAAATTTTAGATTACAATGATGAGGATAACAGATAGCCAACCTCACGTGATCATTATAATCCCTATGGTCATCAATTGCCTTTGTCGCTGCATATCAAATTCTAAAAGAAGAAACGTTGTGTGTCTGTTCAAATTATTCTGATTTCATTGGGATCAGGCTTTAAGACTTTGATTTAATGCTCATGGGCATTATTTTGATAGCTCAGTTATAACTTATTATAAATAAACTTAATGTAAGAAATGACTTAAGAAACTTTATCAATCAAAATTTTCCAAACATATACGACATTAGTTTAATAACATATTTAATAGGAACGTAGTTTTCTGATCTTACCGTTTCCAACTTTTTCTGTTTATACTCCTTTGTTTTTGGTGAGATGTCCTCTTTAGTCTCTACAGTGCCATCCTCGTTTCCTGGAATGCTTTTGCTCTGAGATATAGTACCTGTAGAGCTTTTTTCCAATGATTCTGATTCACCTAGTAAAGATCTGTTTGTTTCAAAATCCTTATGAGCCAGAGTAATGCTTTGTGTGTTGCCTGTGTCTTGAGGTAAACTCCCCTTCACTCTTTTAGCTCCTCCATTTATAACATGAGAGACTGTTACTTGTAATTTTTCCATTGCCTTTACTTCTTTCTTATTTTTCTTGTTCTTGTATGCTAGTGCCTTTTGAGATGATTTCTTCATCTCCTCCTTCAAAACTTTAATGTTTGGGGATGTGCTGAAATCTTCTGATAGATCCTCCACACTTTCTTTGTCTGATTCTCTTTTTCCAGTATTTGAGCCTGTTGCCTGTGATTTCCTGAGAGCCATTGTTATTTTCACACCTGTGTCACCGAGTTCTCCATCATCTCCTGGAGTTGTATCAGCTAACTTTTTCTTCTTCTTTTCCTTCTTTTCCTTCTTCTCCTTCTTGGATACTTCAATATTTGTTGTGTTCTCCAAATCTTGTCTAAAGTCTGCAGTCCTTCCCCTTTTGGCTTCTCCATGTAAAGCATGAGATTTCATTGGTTGTGCTTCCTTCCCAAGTGTTGTCACTTTCTTGCTTTTCTTGCCACCTTTTTCTTCATCGTTATCAGTCACATTCATTTCATCTGATGCCACCTTCTTCCTCTTCTTCTCTCCCTTGGACTTCTTCGACTCATGCAGGGGTTCGGCATAATCAAATATCTGTTCCAATTTATTTGAAGCATTTAAAATTTCGGCACTGCCATTATGAGTTCTAATCACCGGCTCCAAATTCTTATTAGCTTTTTCTGTATTTTTCCTATGTCCACTGAAATCATTCACAGCTTCCACTCCAGAGTCTTTGCTCTTCCCACTTCTACGAAAACCTATTTCTGAAGCATGTGTCTTTGCTGTTACAACAGTAAACGCATGTCCCATCAAAATACTTACTAGCAAAACATATTAATCAATATTAACTGCTATCTGACTTTCAGTTCAAAACAAGCATCTTTTACATGATTAAAATCTATCCCTTCACTGAAGCCATTTGAAGTTTTGATAAAATGGTTGGCCATATGTGCATTACCATTCTTCCTAGATTTCCTCTTGTTATTCTTTTTCTTTCTGCTTTCCTCAATCGTCTGTGCATCCACATCTGATTTACCACAACCATTCTCCCTGTTCACATTTCCTTCCTCTGAATTATCTTTTCTAGGGCTCTCACTGCAAAAAATAATTCGAGCCCACGACATAAACATCACTAATCATAAACAGTAAAACACACAAGTAATTAAAAATCCTCAAAAAAGCTAAAATGTATAGGAAAAATAAATTCACAGACACGATCTTCCAAGAATAAACTCGGCGAATGCAGATTCTTATTACTACCTAACCAAAAATAAAATTAATAACCAAAAAGTCTAAAGATCAATTCGATTATACCGAAAGCTTTATGCTAAAATAAATGATGAAAAATTCTTCCCAATGCTGGCCTATGCCAAACATATGGGGCATTGCACCAATAACAAAACCGACATTCGGGCACTTGCGGTGGGCCTTTGGTTAGCTGTTGCCACAAGGAAATGTGATCTGATGGTAGAGAAAGACCCTCAATTTATAACCAATACCATGAAGTCAGGAAACTGCGAGCATTGAAAGATCAAACTTATTCTTCACAAAGCAGAAGAAGTGGCTAGTGCTATCCCAAATATAACATATAATCATGTGTTTAGGAAAGCCAATAAAATTGCAGCTGAGTGTGACAACATGGGCGCCAACTCTCCTCCCCAAGACAGCCTAGAGGACCACATCATTGTAATCACAAGTGAGGAATGCTTCATCAATTTTGAAAACTTATTAATTAGTTATGCTAATGAGACATACAAGTCTACATGAGAATCAAGGGTGTTACTGTATGATCCATAGTTGCCAAGAGACAGGTACGGGTACGGGTACGCCTTTTTTTTTAAAAATAGGAGACGGGGGTACGGGGAGACAACTATATATATAATTTAAATATATTAATATTTTATTATTATAATAATATATATTTATTATTATATGAAAATAATAAAAACCAAAAAATATAGTACTACTTACAGGGGCATGGGGGTATTATGCTAATGAGACATACAAGTCTACATGAGAATCAAGGGTGTTACTGTATGATCCATAGTTGCCAAGAGACAGGTACGGGTACGGGTACGCCTTTTTTTTAAAAATAGGAGACGGGGGTACAGGGAGACAACTATATATATAATTTAAATATATTAATATTTTATTATTATAATAATATATATTTATTATTATATGAAAATAATAAAAACCGAAAAATATAGTACTACTTACAGGGGCATGGGGGTACAGGTAGACGGGTACAGGGGTACGGGGGATACGGGGAGACGCGTCTCAGGGGGTAGGGGATACGTCTCCCTGCAACACTGGTACTATGATCACATGGATTTGATAGGTGGCCTGAATTAGAAAGTTTAGCATCATTCCACTTTATGCCTTCCCCACCCCTTGCCTTTGTCTGCTGATATGTGTGCTTCAGTGATAATACTGAGGCTGTTTTGATGTTCATAAGCCTCGGCAATGTTCAGCTTCCGTCATCTGGTTGCTATGTCTGATAAATAAGGAAGCGGGAGGTTGTTTGTGGATGTGTTGATGCCCTTCTCCTGCTCTGTCTCTGCTGGCTAAGAAAGTACCCAGAGGTGCTCATTGCAGTTGTAAAGGAGGTAGAATGGGAAGTGATAGGGGGGTAAGGAAGACAACAGTGTTTCTCACAGCACAGGCACCAGGGTGGACATCGCTGAAGAAATTCTTATTGGGAACTGGTTAGACAACCCTTTTTCAGATAAAGAATTGTCTGATGCCTTTGGATTGAACGGAAAACGCTACTGCATGGAAATTCAAACCTTGATTTTTCTTTTAGGTGATATTTTCTCTCTTGATTATAAATGCATTAAAGAGTTTGAAGCATGATGAAGGAAGTAATCTGCAGAGTAATTACCATTCTCACTTAAATAAAATCACATTAGCTGCTTTGTTGCGCGGTAAGAAGGCATCTGCAAATGATCATCTTCAATCCATAGAGGAAGTGGTGATGAACAACTTATCTAATTTCATACAAATGTGCTACATGAACCCTGAACATGCGGAATTCACAAATGGCATGAAGGGACAATAAAACCAATGGAACAGTTCTGCAAAATCAGAATTTCTTACTATAAGACATTGGTATGCTGCAGTGGAAGGAAAAGTTTCAATGACAATAGTACCTGAACACCCTTGGAAATTATAATTTGTGTTGATGCAAAGTAAACATAATTATATTGCAGCCAAATCGCACAAGATTGCTGCTGACAGGATTGGGCAGGATACCATAGAGCTGAAACGTAAGATTTAATGCCCAAAAAGAATTAATAAATAAGTTTGAAAATGATGATTTACAACTCTTATTGAATACGAACTGTAATAAGATAATTGCAGCACAGAAGAATGAGAATGGCATCCAAAAAAGGAGTTAATGCATTATAAAGGTGGCAAAACATACGATGGAAAACGAAACAAAGAATGCTGTTTGAAAATAAAAAGTTAAACAACTGGAAAAGGATTTGGAAACTTAAGCCAGCAAGGTAAAATTATGGCGTCAGAACTTTGCAAATTTGGAAGCAATGGAGAAATAGATCTGATTGCTAGCCCAGTCTTGCACATTCGGGCTCAATTTGAAGCAAAGTTGCCATCTGAGAAGGAGATCACCAAGAAGACACTAAGGCTGCCTAATGGGTAAAAAGAGCATATGAAAAACTTGATTGGGAACATTAACAATTGCAGAAGACTACAGGAACCGCCTTCTTGGAAAGATTTGCTTTACCCTTTTCTTCAGTGACAATGGGACCTAAAATGTCTGCATCTCACTCACCAGGAAAGTCTACATCATCTTGCACCCCATGTCTTTAACTTCCACTACCTCGGCTGCCCAAACTTCAATTGGGCCCACAGCGTTTAGTGATAAAATCAGAAATATGTTAATCTTATTACGTTTTGCTTCATATGGAAATGAAGAATATTCAGAATAGCTATGAAGAATGTAGAGGAACTCTTATGTAAAGAAGACAAGCAGCACTGAATGAGAACAGATGATATCTTTTGCTATTGTGATATCACTAACTTTGCGATTCCCCAATCAACAATTTACCTAATTGCGTTTTTTAATGTGAGGGGGGCAATGACAACCGACTTTTATCAAGCAAAAAGAATGATTAAAAATCTTAACGCATTCAATATTTTGTATTAAAACATTGAATGTATAATGGAAGAAAGGGGCGAAATTGTAATGAACATAATTCACATTGCATGTTAATCCTTGAACTTTCTACATATGAAAAAGAGAAACAAGAGAAGCATAATCTATCTTAGAAAACTCAACTCAGATAAATGGATGCCCCTCTGGAAGGTTTCTCAAATCTATATTTCAGCAGGGCATCAAGATAAAATCCTGCACAAGCTGGAGCTGTAGCCATTATAGAGGAACAATGAAGTCAGCCACATGGGCGTTTTTACACAGTTAACTTGAGTTGGTGTACCAATAATGTTGCAAAGGCAGAGGCTTTAATCAAAGGGCTCAAGATACCCATTGAATTTGGGGTTTGGAATCTAATATAGTACAAAAGAGACTTGACAATAACTTTTGAAAGTATCAAGACAGCATGGAGCAACAAATAAAAATTGATGACTTGGTAGAAGAGGCAAATTATTTAAAAGAGCTATTCTCCTAGTTATGTTTTCTCTCTTGCATAATAGAAGAAAAAAGTGGCCAATTTCTTCGCTAATTTAGAGGTTAATATGGAAAATAGAACTGTCAATATGGTATACAAAGGATAGGACATAAATGAAACAAGGGACATGGAACACCTAATAAAGAAAGATAAAATAAATCAAGATCATCCAAGTTATGTTTTAAAATGTTTGTTACTTTCAATTCTTTCTTCTGTTCTAAACACCATTGCCTCTTTATTATGATTCACTTAAGGAGGTTGGCAACATCTGTGCCGGAGCTGATTTGACCTGGCATTATCTGATCAATAAGCCTTATTATGGAAGGTGCCTCTCAAGTTGATGTTGCACTGTAAGGATAGTTTGACTTTGTGTTTATGTAACTGTTCTAATAATCTAATAGTGAAAGGAGACTTGGCAATAACTACTAAAAGCACCAAACATAATGGCATGACATCACCATAAACTTGACCCTTGAGGAACCATGATGGTGTTTGTCTATATGAAGAGACTCCTCCCAAGCTTTGTTATTAATTCTCCTCTTTTCTCTTCCTTCTAACAGCTTTCTGGTCCAGCATCTAGAGTTTTCCAGTGATCATAACAACCGTGCAAAAATGAAAAGCTTCTGCCTATAACGTATCACTCGGAGTCCCTATAAGTGTTTTGAAAACAGAAATCGATGCAGGAGATGCCAAAACTATAAAATTCAACATATTTATCCTTGGAAGGAGGGTTTGAACGACCCCAATTCAGAGTAAGTTTTGTACTGAATTTTTTGGACCAATCTATCACAGAAGGGAAAATGCAGAGAGGCAAAAGCTGCTCTTCTTCAGTCGTTGTTAGACACAGTTCGCATAACCGTAATCGGCAAGTACTCACCAAGGGACAAGTTTGGATAACTGGTGGTTATTCGAGCTGGTCAAATAACCGGGAATAACCAACAGAGGCAAAAAAATACTTAAATTTATCAAAAATTCATAATTTTTTTAGAAATTGTAGAAGCAAAATAGATCAAATGAGTCTATAAAACATTGGGAAAGTGTTTTCTATTAGATTTAAATACAAATAAAATACAAAATCGCATAATCATGTGAATACAACAAACTACAGTGATACTTATAGTCTTATACAAGAATCCACAACTACAAATTACAAGAATTTATAATTTTCTCTTCCCTACTCTCTAGAAAACTAAGGGAGACTGAGAAACTCTAGTCCTCCCACTCAGCTGCCCTGCCTCACTCTGTCTAGAAGGTTGCACCTACACTTGTGACTCCACCTCTGCCTTTGCCTCATCTTCAAGGATGTCCTCCAATCCAATCTCTCGTCCTCCTATTGCAGTTGCACCCTCCATAGCTTGCCTCTTTATATCAATAATCTTGTCCTCTGTGAACATGGGAGCTTCATCTTGTGCAATCCAATCACTGTAGGGATCGATCTCATCTAGATCGATAGGCTCCTCTGATACATTCTCTAACTTCTTTGTGCGAAGTCGAAGGTTGTATTGCACAAAAACCAAATCATTGAGACGTTGATTCAACTTGTTGTGCTTCTTCATGTGAATGGCATCAAACAAATTCCAATTGCGCTTACATTTAGAAGCGCTATAAGATTGAGATAAAATGTGGAGGGCTAGCCTTTGAAAATATGGGGTATTCCCACCCCAATTTTCTCATCACGACCCTACAAACAAGATATTCAAAACTTTGTAAGTAATTAATAATTGTAAATATGTAACTGGTAAGGTACAAGACTCCATTTTCTATTACTTGGTGACTGCGTGGCTCTCCCTCGGATAGCTAGTGTTGAAGAAAAGAGTCTCCCCTTGCCTGCTTTTAGTTTTGCAACTCTACAATAATGAGGTCCCTCACCTCAACATTATGTGTCATACTGTCAATGCATGTTAAGAGCCCCTCCATAACCTCTCCACTAGCATCTGCAAAGCCATCGGAGTAGAAAACCCTGGAGTTAAGGTAGTAGTACCCTGCTGCATGGATGGGTTAGTGGAATTGATTGTTCCACCTCCGATCAATCAACTCTTAAATGGAATCAAATCTGATGCAATCCCCCTAAAAATGTTTTGGATTGGCTCTTTAGCCCTATCCATAACCTCATAAATATAACCCATTGGGTTTTGCTCCCCATCCACCAATCGCTCACCAAAGGCTCTGACACTTACAAAGTTACAAATAAATTAAAGTTAATGATACAACACTTTAAATTTAAAAAATTGAAAATAGTGAAAACGCCTTGAAATTTAAATTAGAATTTCAAGTTACTTTGACGATCTCTTTAGCTTTCATTTCAAAGGCCTCATTGAAAACTATCTTCTCAATCTTAACCCATTAGCTTTCTTGGAATATATGATGAGTCCACCCATGCTTGAGACACAAACATCTGTTTCAAATGAGTCAACAAACTGCAAATACTTTGCAATGTAAAAAAGTTCCTTACAAACCCGGTGACCCCTTCTCGAACAAGCTCTTTTCTCTTAGTGTGCTCTCTCGTCAAATTGAGAACTCAAAGGTAATGGCACATATATTTTGTTATTTCTCTCACTTCTATAACCAGTCACACCCAATCAAGTTTGTCTATCCTCCAAAAGAAAGTCAAGGCAATGGGTTGTGCAATGGGTCCAAAAGAGTGATAGATGTCTCTCCCTAAGAAGTCTCTCAACTGCCACATATATTGATGCATTGTCTGTGATAACTTGGACAACCTTCTCAATGCCCACCTCTAAAACACCCTGCTCTAACATCAAACTCAAAGTTTCTATATTTTTTATCTTGCTAGATGCATCAATAGATTTCAAAAAAATCAGCTCATCATTTGAAGCCGCTAAAGAGTTGATGAAGGTTTGGTTATTTCCAACCGTCCATCCATCGAAAAGAATAGTGCATCTGAACTTATGCCCCAACCTCTTCTGATCTTCTACAATTACCTTTGCATCTTCAACTGCATTCTGGAGCAACTTCTCACTTAAAATTTCTTGAAGGTGTCTTATACCCTTTCCCTACAATTATCAATGTTGTCACCAAATATTCCCAGTACGAACTCCTCGCCACATTGAAAGGAAGGTTGTTGAAGTACCAAAAATTTGCGCATGCTTTATCTGCTTTCGCATGTGTTTCTTTGTTCCATCTTGTACCTTGCAGCAAAGCTTGTGCTCCTAGTGTGTTTCTAAGTACAAAAAAAGAGTGTATCTGACTCGAACTCAATAAAAATGTACCATGGCGCTTGCATGGACCACGACTAGAGCCCACATTTTTTATCATAATTGCCTCTTCTTCCTCTGCAAATGTGAGAGCACTGGCCGTTATTAGGACTGTGTGCATCCTTGCCCTCTCTAGATTCTTTTCATCCAACAATGCAAGCTCCACAATCATCTTTCATTTTACCTCTTTTATGACACTAAAACCAAGCGTGACGTCACAGGGAGGAATGCGTGAAAAGTGATATTTGAGGCAATTGATGCCACCTGACATCCTCTTCGAGCAAAACAAACAAATTGAAATTGTCTTAGATGTTCCAACCTGCACGACATACTCCCAAGCAACGATGCAAGCATTAGGAGGAACCGATTGACTGCCACTGACTGAATCTGACTCCGATGCCTTAAGGGATACTATTGTTTGCTAATAGATAACCTGCAAACATGTTCAAAACAACATTAAAAATAAAAACAATTAACACAAATTAAAATACGATAAATGAATTATAATGATAAATTATTCAATGGAAACTAAAATACATTTAACAAACAAATTGAAAACTTTAAGAACAATTCTCTACAATAAATAAATTATAATGATAAAAGAAAACTATAACGGTTAAAAAACATTTTTAATCAAAAATTATGCATAAATTGTAAATACTAAACACTAAAATTTGAATGGAATGCATGAAATTTGAATATTAAAATTTAAAATATTTATCAAATATGTTTATAATTAAATTACAATTCCTTTACATGCTCGAAATTTTTTATTTTTTTTAAAACAAATGTACTAACCTAGAAATCACTTTGTTGAATTCTCCTTCCAATCCACTCTTGAATGCTCCAAACTCGTGTGAATGAAATAAGAGGGGGTGTGTTTCAATTTATAAGACAAGTTTCTGCATTTTTGCAACATTTTCTCAACGTTTGGCATCCATTTTCGTAGTTTTTCTGCATTTTGCCTATTTATCTCGTGTTTTAGCAACGTACAGACAACCGACAAAATCACAGTTACTAGCGAGTAACCAAATGGCGGTTATTCGTTTGGTGTTTTTCCCAACGAGTAACCGAGCAACCGGCGATTACTCGCCGATAATGTATTTCATGGTTAGACAAACCAGGGGTTTCCCTTGACCCTGCTTAGATCATACCTCTACCAAGGACATGGAAGATTGGAAAGAAAAAGTTGCTACCATGGAGAAAGAAAGTTCACAAGCTTTGAAGGCCATGGAAGAAATTCATTTCGGTGGCATGTGGATTGAAAAGAACAAATTCATCCACCATATTGTGAGTAATTCTCCCAGACCTCACCTCCCCACACATCACATCATGGCCCAATGAACTCCTTTGTTTCCTTTTGAGAAGCCCCAACTTGTGTCACGGGGCCAACTCGACGGAGCTAAAAACCATGCGGCATCGCTTGCCCTCACCCGAGTCCCTCTGGGAGAACAGAACTCTGAAAGAACTACGAACTACACCTTCAGTGTTTACCTGCACAAGAACATGCACAACACGTTGTTGATCCAACTTCGACATCCATCACCCACGTTCATAAGTTGGTATGTGTTGATCAAGTGGGTAGTTAGCCTTCTTAGTGCAGTGATTTGAGTGAACGCAAGTCTAGACTAGCAAAGTGTTGCAAAGCGAAGCGTTGTGCTTTCTGTCCCGAGTTGTTATCGGCAGTGGGCACGTATCCATGCAACGTCGTGTGAGTGTTTTGAGCAACTTTGTTGGTCTTAGACTTTGTGAAGCAGGGGTTGGGTTGTCCTAGATAGAGAGTAATCAGACCTTGGGAGGGAATTGCTCATTGTAATCATTTGAGTGATTTTGAGCATTATCGGTTGAGACCGACTCAATGGTTGTTGTGTATGTGACTGTTTTGTCTATTTATTGTACTTTGGGCCATTTAGTCCTGCAAGAGTAAATAAAATACATGTTCTCCCAGTTGTTCTTGCATTGTGTGAATGCTCATGTGTGTTTGAGTTGATTTCCCGATCTTTGCAAGTGTTATGTTTGACTTCCATTGATATACAAGTAGAATACCACTGTGTTGTGCGTGTTCTTGTGCAGGTAAACACTGAAGGCGTAGTCTGTAGTTCTCGCAGAGTTTTGTTCTCATGGAGGAACTCGGGTGAGAGCAAGCGGTGCCACACGGTTTTCAGCTCCGTCGAGCTGACCCTGTGACAACTGGTATCACCTTCCTATTAAAAAATTATTGAGGCTGCCCATCTAAGGCAGAAGCAGAATACCGCAACTCCCACTGCAAGGATGGAGCATATGATAGAGCCAAAGTCTGAGCAAGAGCAGGTCCCAGAGAAGCAGGCCCAGGTGCTGAATAGAGAAGCAGCAGGTTTGAGTTCAGGACAAGCATGAGGGCTCGAGCATTCCAGGGAGGCAGGCAAGTCTACATGTTCATTTGAACTTGAGGGCACTCCCAGCCTGAGCACAGCCGGAGGAGCTCAGGCATAAGAACACCTATTTGACAGCTCATGGCATGTCTCACAACCCATCAGAGCTCACAGTTAAGGATTAGCACATCCTATCTAATTTGAAAGTATTCTTTTTGTATTTTCATTATCGCATTTAGCTGTTAGAGGAGCATCCAGCTGGACTTTGTTAGCATGGGCCTGTTCCCGTTAGTTTTTTGTCTTTTGTGGAACTTTTGCAGCTGGACAAACCCCAGCTTTCAAACTATGTTTCGTTGACATATGTTACTAGGCCTCTCTCAAACCCTGTTAATTAATGGAGGTTGATTTCATTTGACATTCTGTTTTCAGTTGGGGGAACTGGCAAAACCCTTATTTATTTAGACAAAGAAAATTATTCAAAGCACCAACACAACAGGTCGCGCCAACTGAAAATTGAATAACTTACTAGAAGGCGCAACTTATATAAAAGAGCTGTTCCCCTAAATACATTTTCTCCCTTGCTTGAGAAGTCGAACTAAAGTGACTGATTTTTTGGCCAATCCAGGGATTTATATGGAGAATAGAACTGTTGGACAGGACATAAATGGAATAAGGAGTATGGAAGGCCAGACAAAGGAAAATAAAATAAATCAAGACCATCAAAGTTAAGTGTATGTCTTGAAATGTTTGCTAATTTCAATTCTTTCTCCTTTTCTAAATCATCATTGCCTCTTTATTATGATTCGCTTATGGAAGGAGGTTGGTGGCAAACATGCCTCCACTGATTCAACCTGGCCTTATCCGATCATTAAGTTTCATTATGGAAGCAGTTTCTCAAATTGATGTTGCAGAGTAAGGATTGTCTGTCTTTATGTAACTATTCTGATCATTCCAAGTAAGCAGGGCATCGGAGGTATTAAAAAATTTAGAGTAATGATTATGGAGGGCCAAAGCAGCACAACCCTGTCATATTTGAAGGTGAAGAAAGCTTTTAAACACATCTGGTCAAGCAGAGGTTAGAGAAAATAGAAATGAGAGCAGTGGAAGGAACAATAGGGGAAATCATGGACAGGAACAGACAAGGAGAAACCCATGGAGAAATGCAGGAAGATGTAGCTACAAAGGGACAAAGCCGGATGCACCAAAGAAGATGAGGACTTTAACTGCTGATCTGGAAGAAGATTTTATTCTTTCCTGAAAGAGGTCTAAAAATCCACAAAACCATAGATGGATTTTGGATTCTGTTGCTACAGGATTGGAACTTCAAGAATAAGTGCAAGATACAGAGTCTGTAAAGCAGAAGACCATGAAAATATTAATGCCTGATGTGGACACAGGAAGATACAGACAAAACATACATAAAATGGCAAGAATCCTGGTTCTGGAATGTCTGGCCTTCAAAAGCAGGAAATCTTTCAAACTGCAGCGCATGTCCCTGGAAGGACACAAGGTGTTGATGCCAGATAGCTACCTTGGACAATTAGGAGAATTCCTTAAAAAAAAGATAAGCAATATAGATGATATTTAGCAATCCAGTTTAACACTGACTCACCACTTTAGATTCCTCACTATAAACTTTAAAATACAATGGCTTTCCAAGTTCCTCAAAGTAGCATGATCCAGTTCGAGGAACCTCTTCTGAACCAGATAATGGTTGAAGCATCGGATCTGTAAGCCCAGTTTCTATCTTTTCTGATCTGTGCCAAGTTTATGCATGTATTTGCCTTAATCTATTTAAAGTTCTTTTTTTTTTTTGATAATCGACTAAAATTGTGTTATCAAAAAAAAAGTGAGTACAAACTCAGATGGAGAGATCTTTCCACAGCTTACTTCTGCTGTCTTCAATACCTGCTTAAAGCTAGCTCATCGCCCTCACCAGTACTCCGTTTTTTGGGCGATTACAAACACATATTCACAACCCCATTTTCTTTAAAAGCACACCTTTCACTCATTATCAGAATTTAAATTAAATTATAGAAATCCAAAGGCAACTCAAAGTCTGTATTCATCTAGGCCTGTATTTATAGCTGAAGAAACCTTTGTTGGCTATTACATAAGAATATTATATAAAGCAAAGAGACTTATAACCGTAGTAGACTGGTATTCAAGCACCATCTAGGCCTAGTCAGAGTTACTAATGAAAGATGCACCTCATTATGGCTAGAAAAGTCATAATATGCTGGTACTGGGCAGTTTTCTTGGCTATAACCTGTAAATCAAATTCTCTGTTTTACCAATCCAAAGAAAAAGAGAAGTATCCAGTGGCCGGATAAGAATTGTTCAACCAAATCATGTTCAGAGAAGTATTCAGTGGCTGGATAAGAAATATTCCACTGCCTGGAAGGGGAATGTGGAGTTGCATTCTGTGTTGCCTTAGGATAGCAGACTCCCATGTAGGTTATCAAAATGGAAATCATCTTACCTTATGTGAGATTATACAGGATTGTCTCAACCTGTGATTCAGAGAACCATGCGAAAGGTGCCCTCTCCATCCTGGAGGCACAATTTTTTTAGATGATATTCTCTACCATCCCTAGAGGACATATCTAATACTTATGCGGCCATTTCCTGTTCAAGAAAATGAAAAATATGTAAAAACAAACTCTCGTAAGTTTTAACACTGTCCTTAATCAAAGTTATTGTTTCCACCAAAAAAAGGAAGAAAGTAATTAATAAGCCCATAGCCAAATTAGTTTTTAAATATTATTTCAAAAAAATAGTTGGGGAGAAAAGAAGCCACATATTGTGGACACAAAAGTAGCCAACAGAGGAAATTTCCATCCACAAAATAATATGGACAGCCATCTTTCCCTATTTTCCAGAGAACTCGTGCTTGGATGAATCAATAAAGAAAAGAGATATATCATATAAATGATCATAAAGAGTACCCCCAAATACACAAATCAATAATTGACATTGAAAGATGACTGAACTGAGATTTAACTCAGATCTGCTAATTTGTCAAATATGGTGACTTAATCTTGAAGAGTAGCAACTATAATTTTACAACTCTAAGGACACAATTGTAGAAGTGCGATTTCAGATGCTGAAAATCAGCAAAATATGGTGCCTACATATACAGAGGATGATTTCTTATATGCACAACGTGAAATAGGCGACTTGCATGATAACTGAGTTGCATCTGCTATAGACCACAAAATAGGAATGGGCATCCCCTAACATCCCCATTTCAGGATGTTTAAGAAACACTAACTCAGATATGTATTTCTTACCATAATTTTCCGTTTCTGTGAACATGTATTATCTTCTATAATATTTTTTCCTATATCTTTCATATCTAACGAGTAGCATGGCTCTTGATCTATTATAATTAAGATGTAAATTTCTTATGTCTGCATCATTGCATAAACCCTAACAGCCAATTTTGAGCAATGATACTACTGACACATTGTAGGTATGACATACACGAGGTGGTTGTGTTGGATAACTGCATGCAAATATGCTGTATGCATGAAACACAATAAAGAGGTTTTATTGGCTTATGTTAGTGACATGAGTTTCTCATATTGGTATCTTGACCCAGCATGCCTTTTAGTACAAATACCCCTACGATAATAGTAATTATGTTATCCAAGGTTGTTGATTATTTATTCAATGGAAAAATGTTTTAAAAGTGGTGCACATTGTATAATGTGTGGTGTTTTGCATGTATGTCGCATAAATGACGGGCATAATTTGGAGCGTGGTTCTTTTTACTTGTGTATTTATGTGATTGAGACACATAAGTGTTTGCAATAAAGTTGCAGGTAACAAGAAAAACTTGAGTTATGAATAGGGAAGAGCTTAGCAGACTTAGGTATATGCACTAATTCTAATTAGGGTCACCTTTGGTGAGGGAGGCTCTGAAGCACAGTGGATAGCTGCTTGGCCTAGGTTGCTACCTTGGTAAAGCTAAGGTGCCAATGATTGTCAAATGGCACTCGGTATAGGGTTTGTACTTCTATTGGATTCGATCATATCAAAACACATTCATTACTGATGTGGTTGTTTAGGAGGACCACTGGAAAGTCCAGGCTTGATCATGACCTAGAGGGCCTTCACTAGCAAGCTGGCGACCTTTCTACTAGGCCAAAATGAAGCCAGTTCAGTTCCGCTCTTGGGGCACCAAAGTTATTTATAGTGGCTATCATTGTAGTTGCTCGATTTAGTAATAATAGCATTCTTTTGTCCTTACCATGTCATGGTCCTGGCACAAGGGAGTGGATTCCAAGGCATCTCTGGTCAGGAAGTTAATCTTGTGAACGGCTAGAGGATTTCCCCACAAATCACTGTACAGTTTCTAGCGGACTTGGTGTTTTTTGTGAATGAATTAATATGCGATGCTGTTAATTTCCTGTAACTGTTGTAAAATTTGTATGTGCTACTGCTGACTGCTGAATTAAATGATTTGGAACCTGCTGCATACTTTTCTAAGAGAAAACACTATCCAATGGTGAAAATTTTCATATTTTGTTTTTTTCTGCCCCAGGCCTCCTTAAGGTTTCTCTGTGCATGAGAATTTTTGTCCACGAAAAAATGTTAAGAAAAAGTACAAAAACCAAGTTCAAAGAATGGATTTGGTGTCCGGTAGGTAAACACAGAATATTTAACTAAACAAACCTAAAATTCTACAATTGATTCCACACACTTTTGGAATACAACAAATTGAATCCCGACAAAGGCATCTATGCTTGAGAAGGTAAGAAGGTGGTCCCAATTATTTGCAAATGAATTTTCTTATCAAAGCATTTTCCTTCAGAAAGGCAATCTCGTGGATATATAGGGAAGGATCCATATCTAGATCTAAAATCCTTTCCCTTTGCTTGACAATGGAATACCTATATCCTTGAGTTCCTGCTTGAGAATCCCTTAGGAAAGCCTTTCAATGATGATCTCATTTTTCTGTAGCCTGCATCTCCCTTTGCGGAATATCAACCACTGAGGAAGATAAGTGTTCTTCCTCAACCCATTTTCTCCATTAACTTCAAAGAGGGACAATGTAGCCAGTGAATGTAAGTCTAAGAAACATGACTTAACCAGGATTCTAACAAAAGAAGAAAAGACTAACTCACTGCATTTGGTTGCAGTAATAATGGTACACATCTTCCAGCTTTACTTTTTGTGTGTTCCTTGTGAATTCCTGCAAAGCAGACAATACTGGCATTATGCAAGCAAGAAATGAATCATTAATCTACTCTGTACACTTTGGAAAAGAATACCTGATTTCTTTAATTAATATGGCAGGAAAATTGGAAATAGAAACATAATATTTTGAGTTCATGTCTATATCATGCAAGCCTGCAGGCAGTACCGTTATTAATTTTCATAGAAAGATCAGTTTGGCTCAAGTTTTGAGAAGGCTTTGCACCAGGGAAAACATTGAGGAATGGAAAATTGTTATAACATAGTTGATGAGACCTTTCATTACATGAGACAAGACATAATATTTATGTTTGCTAATATTTGATGAGAAAACATAAAAGCTACTATGAATCAGTTATTGCCACGATGACCCAACTTGGGTCAATTATTTCCAAAGTGACCCAAGTTCATGGCAGGCATGCACCCCACTATTGTGTCATAGTTGTACTTTAACCGATGAAGTGATATGTATCTGTGTTATGGAGTTAAAAACACTCTTAGGTGTTCAAAAGGGTTTAACTATCAAAAAAATACATGCACAATACTGCAAGCTTGGTGCCTAATGACGAGTTCAATTTAAGAGTGAAAAGATGATAAAATGATGTGATGTGACTGATGCAGTGTGTAAGGTCCAAACAATAACAGGCCGCCAAATAGCTGCCATGTAGCAGGCCAAACCCTCTTGCCGGGTACGCATAGGTCAGATCATGGTATTGAGACTCGGACTCAGATTAGATTTGGCGAGGACATTTTAGACTGAGAGTCAGCATGACTCGGCAAAATAAAAATCATAAATTTTAAATCAGTGGCTCTTCTTTATGAGTAACTAGCCATATATATGTAAATAGAGGTGTCTCAAGACCACTGTCTCCTCTCTTATTTCATGATGTGTACCCCTCTCATGTAGTTGTTCCTCTCTTCTTTCCTATCAAGATTCTCACTCGCATAGGCTCCTGTACCATGTCGGAAGTTGGGTACAATCTTCTCGCAGAAGAATGAAGACAGAGAGTCATAAAAACATGAAAACAAAGATAAAGATCACTTGAAAACTCAATTTCACTGTGTCTCTAAAGTTTTACTCCTTTCTTCCTTTATGAACTTATTAAAACTTCTCTGTCTATTTTACCTAGGTAGATACTTACATGTGTCTCTATTAGAAAGAAGCTTTAGGATAGAATTAGCATAGACAAGATAAATGAATCAATGTATCTCACTCGAAGGGAACATTTTACGATTATGTACATTCCACCAAGGCAAATGGTATAAGCACACTAAACCACAACAAAACAGTTTTCTCTCCCTACCGAGTTGTGAACAGGAAAACATATCCATGCTAGTGCAAATTTTTTGTCCTGCTTTCATGGGAGCTCTATGTCAAATGTACATAAAGCACCACAAAAAGTTACCGGCTTCAACTCACTTGGTTCCAGCGTCAAGGCAATCAAGGCCGTATAGTAGCCACAACAAACAAGACAATTATAAAGAATTAAACAAAAACTGTATAGTAGCAGAGCTCATAGATAAGAAGACTGTAAACCCTCGTTGATCAAACACACTACATTTTTAACAAAAATAACAGCATATCAGCAGAGGAGGTAGACAAAGGCAGGTATATCTTACAAAAATCACAAGTCAGCCGATCCAGGCCATAACAATTGCGATACTCACATCAAGACTCTGCAACTTTTGCATAGCAGAGGTCATACATAAGAAGACTGTAAACCCTCATTGATCAAACACAAAATAAATTTTTAACATAAATTTAAAAAGAACACTTTAGCAGCAGAGGAGGTAGATAAGAGTGGCTGTATCTTACAAATATCCCACGGGCCCCAACTCATCTTGGGACACTGAGTTTTGCATAGACTTGCAAAGTCTCAATACCATGGGTAAGACTATTGGGATTTTAGTATTTTACCAATCGAAGGGTTGGGATGGTTCCTCCTATGATTGAGGTTATCCCTTAACCATCAACACCTCCAGCGAGAGATGTGTATCCCTGCTGAATAATTTATCTGCAGAGAAGCTCAAACTGGATATCCCTAATAAGCATGGGTCAGCATTCCAGCCCTGAGACAACCACCTCAAAACAAAAACAAAAAAAAATTATATACCTAATCTTTAGCAGGTAGTTGCTCATGTTGTTATCCCATAATTTGGCATGGCAAACATTCTCAATTAAACATTATGCATGTGCCCTAACAGCAAAAGATGGAAAGCAAATTCATATCATAGCACACACAAGGTACACTAAAAGTGAGAGGCCACAACCACAAACAGAGTTTGCCTATGCAGAGATATCCAAATTCCCCCTTGCCCCCTCTATTTGAAAAACAAGACCCTCTGCCCAAATATGGGCTTCACTGCAGTAATCAGAGAAATGCATGCCTGTAATTTAAGTAATATGCCATAGCCGCCTATAAGGAAGCCTGATCCTTTTGCTACTATCATTGTCGATTAGTGGCATCGTCACCAAGAGATGCAGAATATAACTAATCGGACGAGGTCGGGGATGTCATTTTCAGATGAGTATATGAATAAAGCTTTGAATCGGTAACATTTAAATATATTCACCAGAAGATGTGGGTTTAGTCCGTCGAATTGTAGCGGCATGGCCACCAAGAGATGCCGAATATAAGTCACAGGATGGAAGACGGGGACGTCATTTTCAAATGAGCATATGAACAAGGCTTTGGCAATGCTTTGGCTATGTTACATTTTAAATATAGTCACCAAAATGGGTTTAGTGCACAGAACTATGGTCTAGGGCTAAGAAGGGGGATTCTTACCTAAATGACACAGTTTCAAACCTCGGCAGACACGAAGTCCTGTGTTAAAGTGGTAAATTCCAGCATTAAAACTGAGGATGCGCTTATGGTTTAATGGCAATGGATATACTGCTAAGAGTGATGCCTCGTATTGAAATCTCCCTTCACCTAATTGTTTTGTTTTTGAGCCGATGATGTCAGGGCACAACACGTGCCAGGCTTCTTAACATACTCCCAGTTCTAACCTCGCGCGGCGCTTCCTGTACTCACACGATAGTTCACAGACCCCAGCCTGACCCGGGTTTAAAGAGAAAATGATTGGCCACCCAGCAATAAATCAGTAAAAGTTTGGCAATAAATCAGAAAAGTAATTTATCAGGCGTTTTTATAAATGCAAAATGAGCTATAAAAGATGGGTTCTTCGTAAATTAAAAAAACGAAACAAACCCAACAGAAATCCATACATGTTGGGTTTCCGAGAGAAATGTTGATAATGTGTTTGAGAGACCTCGGCTGCTCAGAAATCCAGCTATGACATCCTCCAGCTGATGAAAACCTGCTGAACGCTTAATGGGTTGTTGAGAAACTTCAGCATAATCCTTGCTCTTCTTCTTCTTCAATTTCTTGTAGGAATAATGCTCTTCGATGGTATGGGAATCTTCCTCGTCCTTCCTCTTGGAATCGCTTGTACTTGGGTTCGATACCCGTCGGGAAGGCTTGTGGGTGGTGTTGTTTTTGCTCATATTGAGCTGCAGCGATCGAGGTAGGAAATGCAGAAGCAGGTTATCTGCAACCATTGGGATTCTCTCTGGTAATCTAATTCAAACACTTAATGGTTGCAGCATTTGTAAGAGACAATCAAAAGGAGGGAAAAATTGTGACTGAATTCCCATTTCAATGAAAGTTTGTAAATATTTTGAAGGAGATGTAGGAATTTGGGATGGTCATGTAGAAAGCTGCTCCTGGTAGGACGGCCTGGAAAAGCCATTTGCTTTTAACATTGGCAAAAGTCATGGACGGGTTGAAATCAAGTGGAAGGAGAGGGTTTATGTTTTTTATAATATCAGAAAAAAATGGAGGAATATTTCATCATTGAATGTGTGAAGTATAGAGATTTTCCATAGCATATAATGGAGTAGAATCTTTTTAAAAATCCATGATGTCAAGCACTTTGATTATGGTCTCTAAAATTATTTAGAGTATAGGTTTGTAAGATAATTTACAATGTACTCTCATTGTGTAGATGGCACTTATAGAGTATAGGTTTGTAAGATAATTTACAATGTACTCTCATTGTGTAGATGGCACCTAACTCTATTTCAAATAGGAGGCATGTATACCTTATTTCTTGTAGAATTTGAATTTGTGACATTTCTTTTCAAGAGCATATATTCTTCACCATTAGGCCAGAGAGTTGGAAGAGATGTTAACCCAAATTAGTAAGAAAAGAAGCAACCTTCTTAAAGATACACCTTGATCTACTAATCTTTGATTGGTTTTTGCAACTAGTGTAATTTGTAGTCATGTAGATTGTCAGGGTTTATGGATGTAATTAAAATTATTTTATTTCGTTCATTTTATTTTCTTTCATTTCCTTTTATTATGGGAGCATGAAGAAAATACATACATAGGGACATAAATCAAATGGAAAGCAAAAATGTTGATTGTACAATTGAGGACTAGCTCACACGATCTTAGGTGTGAAATTGGGAGGTGGACAATACCCAAGGAAGAATAGGAAACAAAAACTTATTTATTTTGTGACAGAGGAGTAGTGGGGACAGAATGACACTTCATTATGGAGTGTGTAGTCTATAATGACATCTATATCAAGTACAACGACAACTTAAGGGTTGACAACTTAACTCACTTGTTCGAAGAAGAAAGGTTAAATATAACAAAAAGTTTTGTGATCAAGATCTATAGTAGAAGAGTTGGTATCGGAAAAAAATTAGGAATTTTACAATATTAGTAGGACAACCCTTGTGTCAAGAGGTTGTGTTAACACGGAATAACTTTGTTGTAGCTCTTGGTCCCATAGATTGCTTGATTTCGAGGATGTTATTTAAATATTCCGTTCATTATTTCATTCATTTCCTATAGTCCAATTAATGTGGATGATGCTAAAGTGAGATTGCCCTACCATTTACTAGGGTACAAATCTTTAAATAAGAAGGATGACATTAGGTTCCAATTTGAAGCAAATGTTACATAATGGATGCCCTTAACTCTTAATATTATGCTGAAGAAGGTTTAAATAAATAAATTTCATAAACTACTTAAATCTAGAGACCTTTTATACGCTAAATTTTGATAAAGCTCTTTTTGTAGTGTAGACACTTAAAAATGGCCCCTAAGCATTTATTAGTCGTTAAATTACATTATTTTAGGATGTTTGTGTGGTTATTGATTATCAATCCAAATTAGGCATTATTGGCGTGTTTATTGACTTTTGATGACCCACATTTCTCTTCTCAACACTCTCTAACTATTCCTCTCTCCCTCCTACTCATTTCCCTTACCTTGAGCCCTATGTCAAGTGTGAAATTAATTATATTGGGTCTATCAAGAGTGTCGTTCAAACCCGTGGGTCACTTACATGGTCCTTTTTATCTAATGTGCACATGACCCTTTTATTATATCTTTTTTGTCTCTCACTTATTTAATGTTTGTTTGGACGTCAATATAGTCCTAATTTGAATCCAATTTATCTATAAATACACATGCATTATATGTCATCTAGGAATAAACACATTGGGCATTTTCATAGAGAACTCAATGATAAATCACATTCATTCTAAAAATATCAAGCAATCACTAGAGTATTTATCTTTGTGGCAAACAAATTCATATTAGATCAATCATTTGAAGGAGAAAAGACACACACTACACAAGATTAGGGTTTTGTTTGTCATTGGTGTTGATAGTAGACTCAAGACTGTAAAATCATAAATTGTAAATGCACAACAAGTGTGCAATGTAAAGCATTTTGTGTAATGTATATCATTTTGTATGTATTCATCATATGTTTGTATATCAAAAGGCAATATAATATGAAAAGACTCCTTTGAAGGAGGAAATGTAAGGTCAAAATGCAAAGCGACAAAACA
This sequence comes from Torreya grandis, assembly GCA_037957365.1. Taxonomy (NCBI): domain Eukaryota; kingdom Viridiplantae; phylum Streptophyta; class Pinopsida; order Cupressales; family Taxaceae; genus Torreya; species Torreya grandis. The sequence continues at coordinate 5,756,108 of JARHVA010000007.1, read as the reverse complement.
TTACGAGTCTTTAAATATTGATCTAATGTAAAAAAAATAGTTCTGAATGATTTAATATTGATATAGAGATCGATTCATGGTTCTTCAAATGTCCTTTGTACTTGTTTCTAAAAGAGTTATCCAAGAATGGATGTCCAAGACTAATGACTGGTGATTCAAACACATAACTCTGTTGAAAACTGAAATCAAGACTGAGTAGAAAAATGCAACAATGTGTATTCATAAATGGAGATAGATTGCATATACAAAGGTTTGAACCTCACAACTCTCACATACATGCTTTGATCAGATTCACTAAATTGACTAATAATAACTTTTGCAAAGATGTGTATATAGGTGGAAGATAAGCATGACCCAACATCTTCATGCACATGAGATTGTCTTTCCCCATGACCTAAAATGACACCTAAGTGACACCTAAGCAAGTTAAACATGTGTAGGGAAAAATCGTTAAATAGATTAAAAACTTACACCAACACCCCCCCTTAAGCGTAGCTTAAGTGGGTAGAAGAATTGGGTCCTGACAACTAGGCCTAATCTAGTACCCAAGTAAAAACAACTCTCATAATGTGAATAAAAAAGGAAAACTCGTAGGAAAAAGTCCACCCAAAAGAGATAAAATAAGAAGGGAGGGCTAAAAAGCCTCACTAGAAGCTACAACTGCTTGTAGCCACACTATATCCTATAAAATATGGTGGATGTGTGCCTCCACAAAGAAGAGAGAAAAGGTAAATGCATAATGTCTCATGGTGAATGCTATAGTAGGTCCCTCTACAACAAATGATGTCTCTTCCTTTTGGAAGAAAGAGACCCCAAGCTATCAAATTGTTGAATTCCCGCTCTAGTAAAATGCAAGTAGGGATCATGATGTAAATATTTGGAAAATGCTCAAATGTCTCTAAGATCGTGCTCAAATGTGCCAAACTCTGATAAAAAATCTCAAACCTAACTCTAGAAGATGGCAATAAGGAAGCATAAAATGAAGGAGAGAGAACACAAGGGTTTATAAGTACCCTCATCACATCCAGATAAGAAAATGCAACTCCAACAAAGTTATTATAAAATAGAAGACATATGTCCTCAATGGTGTCATCTAGATTTGAAATGTGGGACTTTACAAATAAAAAATATATATCTAGTAGAAAAGTGTCCTAATAAGGTGAATCCAAAAACATACATAATCTTACTTCAAAAAATTAATGGAAGCTCTCAAAGGAGAAACTTTGAATTGTGTACTATTTACTATCAACAGGGGAAGGTGGAATCTTAGTGCATGTCATGTGACTACACTTCATATCCCATTTAATGTCCTGTTATGAAGAATCACTGGAAGCTCTTGATGAAGCAACACTAAACTTTGAAGTAGCAATAGGTACAGGTGTGTCCATAGTATGAACACCAGAGGATGAATTTAACAATGCTAGAATTCAAGAGTCCTCAACTGTAGACAGGGTATCTGAAGGAGGAGAAGGATCAATATCATCCACATGAGAATTTCATCCTTCAAGGAAGCATCGCTCTCAGATGAAGAATCAACGTCTCCATATAGTTATCGGATGAAGTTCTAAGTAGTGAAAGGGCACTCTATGTAGTCAATCTAATGCATAATATCCTTAGAAATAGCGAGACACATTAGTTCATAGACCATGTCATTGTTATTAAACCATGCATGTTTATGTTCATTATCACTTGCCTCAAGAACAAGTCCAAGGAGATAGGGCAGTACATCATGTTTCAGACAATGATTCATTGTCCCATTTTTCCAAGATAAATAGTGTTATGAATTTAGTTGCACAACATTAGATTGAACAAAAATACCAAAATCTATAAAGACACCCACTAGAACTATCAATGATGAACCCCCCTAGTGTTGAAAATACAATGCACGCTTAGAAAGATGTTGGTCATAGCAGAGAATGCATCATGAGCAAATAGTGCATGAATGTTAAAAAAGACAAGTGATGTTTAAATACAAGAAGAGGACATCGTGTTCAGCTAATAATGCGTTTGTAATGAGTACAAGTGCAAAAAAATGGTGAAAGAGAAACATAAAAGAAGTTTGTTTTGCTTATGAGGGGGTTTGACCTTCTGCCAAACCAAACCTCACCCTCCATCTCCATCAAGTGAAAATATGAGGGAAGTGACAAAACAATAATCAAAACTCTCCTTACAATATCTCCCTGTATGATATTGTTTTTATAAAAAATAATAAAAGAGAAACTATGTCACTATTGTAATGCATATGCCCGCTACTTCAAAAATCAAATCCCTGCTAAAAAAGTTTTGCCCATTCAATAAAAAAGCCCCCCACTTTTTAATGACTCGACCTCTTTAAAAAAGTGAGTAAAAGGTTGTCTTTAAATTTATTATAGGGAATCGACCCATCGACCTTATTAACAACTCAAAACCTTAACAAGATCATACTAACCACTTGGTCAGTCGTAGACTTTAGAATGTAAAATGAGCAAGATCTTATATACGTTGTTAACAACTCACATTTTTTTTAAAAATGAACCTTTACCCATTTAGGGTTTTTATCGAGCAAAGAATGAAAGGATGTATGTTGTCAAGTGTTGAATGGCAGTGGCATAGATACAAACAACGAGGAGAGAGATATGAAGCTCACCACAAATAAAAAAGGTTGTGAGACTTGAAGACCAATGATTATTAATTGTCCATGGGAGTGCAGAGGGTGTTGATCTGTGAGGGAAGGTGTTTTCCAATGGTTGTTTGGTAGCTTACCTCAACAACATCACATGGCCTTCCTGATTTATGGCTTGACGCCAATGGTAGACAAAGGATGGTGAGTAAAAGCTCTAAATGATGATCTGTAGCGGTAAGATCGAGAGCAGATATGTCAAAGCTAAACAAAACAAAAAAATTAGGCTCACTACAATCCCTTATGCCTCCTTAGTAATTTAGTGGATCCCTTGACATCATGACAAAGTCTCACCCTATTTATTGAATGAGTCATGGGACAACTACATAGGTAGAAGATTTGTGAGGATTTATAAATGGCATGAGAGGATCTTTATGGGAGATGATTGTGAACAAGCATGGCTTGAAGCACGATGGGCAGCCGAAAGGTCATTTGATCAGCATGCAAGGTGATTTTTTGTGAGGAGTTGTGTGTAGTTTGGATATGGGTTATTCGAGGGCGTAAAAAAATAAACACATGAAGATGATACACATGATCAAGATAAACACTAATGGTTGAATGCCCTCTTACATATCTAAAATCAAAATATGTATGCTAATACACAAGAAAAATAAATGCAAATGCCAATATTGCAGGAGAATAAAATACAAATGAACATGTTGATCCATAGATTTCTCTTAGCAATTGACAGAGAATACAAATCAAAAAACTTGCTCAAAGATTTTGAAATAACAACATAAAAATAGTGATCATTACCAGCACCCATGCTCTTATACCATGAAAGAATCATCTAAGAATGGAGGTCCAAGACCAACGACTGGTGACTCAAACACACAACTTCATTGAAGACTGAAATCAAGATTGAGTAGAAAACTACAACAACATGTACTCAAAAATGGAGATGGATTGCATATACAGAGACTCGAAGCTCATAGTTCTCACTGCTATGATTTGATCAGATTCACTAAATTGATTAACAGTAGTTTTAGCAAAGGCACGTATATATGTGGAAGATAAACATTACCAAACATCCTCATGCATGTGGGATTATCTTCCATAATGACCTATAATGACACTTAAATGACACCTAAGCAAGTTAAACATGTTTAGGGAAAAAACATTAAATGGAATAAAAGTCTACACCAACAGCTTTGTGCATAGTTAAATTCTATTTTACGTGAATCTATTTACCTATATAATAATAATGAATGCTCTTGTATCTTTAAGTTTGCCTTTTAATGGATAATTTGTAACTTTATTTAGAATGAATACTTGATGTGCTCCTTAGTTTTATATGTATGATGGAATAATCTTCTTCATACAGAATTAAATGTTAGCATATTCAGATGGGTTTTCTAATAACCTCTGTTAACAATAGTGTAATGAGCATAGAACTTTGAAACATGTTGATAAGGCTACAAGGGCAAATAGATTTGGAATGATGGTTGGATGACATAATCCACAACTTCATAGAAGAGGAGGAAAATATAATAAGAAACTCTGTGAGAGAGATTATAACTAAGCATATACATGGTGAAATATACAAAATCTTTTGGTCTGAATTACATGGGTTGCTAGTAGCATGGTTGTCAAGAATTGAATATTGTTGATTTAGGTCGAAAGTGACAAAGCATTTTGTTTATACTGAGGAAAGATAAAAAAATTTATGAAATATGGACAATGATTAGACGTGCACAATAGATCATTGGCTAAAGACTACCATTGATAGATATATCACTGAGTTTATCATGCAAAGGTACATCACATTCAAAGCTACATAAAAATTTTTTATAAGAAGAATCAAAGGAAAATATATGTTATGACTTCCCACTCTACTCAAAATGTTGATTGTGGAAAAGACCATGGTGCCTATCCTGACTAACATGGAGTAGTTGCTTTGGGCATTATGGGGATGAGGGTGATGACGAAGAACTGAGAGGAGAAGCTTGAACCTGAACCCATAATATGGAGGATGTAAAAAAATAAAACAAGAAGGGAATTATGGGGCTAGAATGAGACCTAAGACAACAAAGGAGATGGAATAAACAAAACAATTATAATGTAGTTGTGAGTAGGATTAGAGTAGATAATTTAGAATATAAAGAAGGAACGAGAGCTTAGAGAGGAGTTGGATATAATAAAGATTATGGAAATGAGGAAGTGAGAAGGCTAGAAAGAGGAGAAGGCACGAATGAGAGTGCAAAGATGGATAGAGATTGGAGAAGGGATTCAAAGGAAATGGAAGAGAGTGGAAAGAGAGTAGAGGAATATTTAAATTAGTTAGAAGATAATATTTAAAAATAGATCATAATTACAAGGGAGAATATTGTTTGGAAAAGAAAATGAACAATCTTTTGAAGAAGTTATGTTAAGTTGCAAGATTAAATTAGGTTCAAGTTCAAATGAGGAAAAAGTCACAAACAAGGATCATTCATCAAGGGTACACATTTCTTGTGCCTAATTTATCAACCGAGAGAAAAATAAAAAGCGTAGAAGATGGTAAATATTGTAAGTGGTTTGATTGTTTTATAAAAAAATTAGAAAATATATTGAAGACCCTAAGAAAGTGTTGGATAAGAAGAAATTGATTGAGACCGGGTTTCAAGTCATAACAAGATTAAAGATGTTGGTAAAAGTCTAGTTCACAACAACAAGTAGTTGTAGGTGCAAGTGCAAGAAGCATGACTCTCACTATGAACGTCTTTGTCACCTTGGCACCATATGATGGGTCTTCTGACCCCAAATAGTACATGTTAACATGTGAGATGAAATGGCAGGTTAACGGTGTAATTATGGAGTATGCAAAGAAATGCGAGCTCATAGGATCTCTAATAGGTAGAGAACTAGAGTTCATGTACAAAATGGATGCTACCAAATTGAGCCTTTAGGATGTATTTAAAATGAATAAATGTATGAGTCAGACAATTCAACATCAGAGAGAGATTCGAAAAAAATTAGGTGAATCAATATGGGACATGACCACAGGGTCTCTGATGTAATGAACATAGTGATTTTTCTATTTCATAATACAAATAAGGCTGCATGGTTTGCAAAAGGATGCAACCTCATATTAGGTTTGCCATTGCTCAAACTCAATTCATTTACAAGGCAGATACTTGAGAATTCATGGTCATAGTAGAGCAAATAAAAGATTATAGGGATAATGTGTAGCATACTATGAAAACTGATGCAAAGATAAATGTTTTTTTACACTAAATAGATTAGTTGCATGAAATTAATAGGACCAAACTAAGCTTGCAGTGTATGGAGTGTAAAAAATAGGGGCACCACTGGAATGACTACCCAAAAGTCAAAATAGAATTTTGCGAGATTTATCATTAGTAGGGCATATGACTATAAAATGTCATCTCCTACAATAGTACACATAAAAATCTTAGAGTCTATACTATAGTTTATGCAATTTACACAATCATGATGTTAAAAATTATAGAGCCCTTCAATAATTGAAGGAAGACATCACCAAGAATATTTTCACAGTAGCAACACAACATATATGTGCTACAAAACCCTGGTTCCCAACCCTAAATGTAGAGATGACAATTATGACTCAAACTACTCTTATATGGGTGCCAACCTCACCTCGATATCAACCTCAAGGCCTCATAGATTGGACACCATAGTCTATGTAGTACTAGACGACATGGATTCCTCCATATCCTCGGTATCAATAGACATGGAACATTGCGTCCCCCCAACAACAACATATAAGGTGGGCCTCATCTTCTCCCTAAGCAACATATGGAGAATATGATGGTCAATAACAATAAGGTTGGGGTTTTTAGTAGAGACAAGGGGTATATAGAGGGGGTACTGAGGTGGATACCAAGGAGGTAATCATAGAATAAATGAGAGACAAAGATGATAACCAGTTATATGTTATTTATATAGAGAATACAATCACTCCCCACATAATTGTCCAACCAATCCGCAAAGACATGTCCAATGTGCATGTTGTAGAGTTCTAGGGCAACAGCACATATAACATTGACGTGTTAGAAAAATAAGGAAAATAAAAACCGATACAAAATGTAAATATTGTGAGTTTACATCTAAGGGATTTTGCATTCATGTAAGTGATCACCCGACATCAACATGCAGCGTAAGGATTGCCACTGTTAGAGGTGTTGTATGATTATCACATTAGAAAAGTGCAACAGGAGAAATATCTTGATCCTACAAGGGAAAAAGGTCTAATGTATCAACTAGTGTAAGTATTATAAAATATACAACATCATATTGTGTCTAAAGGTGATATTGTAGTTAATGACACCCATATGTATGTTCAAATTGTGTGCAATATGAGACAATATGGAGTAATTATTGCTTTGGCAGATTTAATTAAATTTTTAAGTACTCTAAAAAATGAAGATATATCATAGAACATCACAAACCTTATACATAACATGTTTGACTATATACAAAGAGGCTAATAATGCACTAATAAGGTGATATCATATGTAAAAACCAAGAAGCCATGGGATGTTGATTCTCGAATGGATATCAAATTGGCATGGTATGAAATTTTAAATGTCATATTTAAATTTGGAAACATAGTAAATATGATCCCTTAATCAACATGGGAAACCATTGGATGACCTTCTCTCAATGACAACCTAGCGACGTTGAGTCTCACAAACTACAAAAGGGTAAAACCAATTGGGAAAATACAGGATGTAAAAATCTAAGTTATTGATCTTAGTGTATGAGGTGACTTCAAAGTCATATATATGAAGGCATATGAAATGCACTACTTTGCATTAATTGGCAAAAAGTGGGCATATGATGGTCATATGGCCATAAACATAATAAATAATCAGTTAGAAATGCACTAAGGGGATAAGATTATCATCATACCCCTAAATAAAGTTGACAGTATGCCTTTAATCATTCCTAAAGAGCCTAACTCACCTTGTACTTATGGGGACAATAATTTTTTTAAGGTTGGCATAAAGTCTAAGAAAAATGCACTACGAGTAGGACATTGCATCTTTTTTCATTTAGAGATAAAACTAATATTGGAGATGCAACAACTAGAGAATCCTTCCTCAAGACGAGTGATAACAAAGGAACAGTTCCATAGTTTAATATAGGGTAATTTAGGTCTTCATCTATGTGATCATTGACAAGGTACAAAGTAGATTTGTTATATCAAGTGGGTGCAACAACCATGGATTACACTGAACCAACTTAGGAGGGTGTTCTATTTTGGGAAGTTGTATCTTCAATTAGTGGTGATTCAAATACTCATGTGTTAAATTGGGTAAGAGGATACCATGAGGTGTGACCAATGTGAATGGATTTTTCTATAGAGTGAGAATTACCTCAATACTTTACAACTATGGATTTGGGCTAATTCATTTCCAAATTAGAACAACATGTTCCAAATATAGGTCAATGAGTAAGTGCTCTTAATGATGCACTAAAGGGCATTATTTCAACCCAGTGGGTAGTACACAGGTCAAATCAGTTGAACTAAGTTGATGCTTATGAATTATTTCAAGATCAATTTTAAATAGCACTTGTGATCATGAGTCATGTAACATACCCATTAGAATTTACTAGAATAATGCACTATTATATATATATATATATATATATATATATATATATATATATATATATATATATATATATATATATATATATATATATATATATATATATATATTCTTTCATTAAATTACACCATGAGAATCTAATTAGTGATCTAATCATACTAAGTATGTTATATATAAAGTAAACATGTAACATTTAACAAATACTAATCAATGGCATCACATGTAACAAAACATAACTGCATAAGGAAATAATTACATAAATATAGACACGATTGGTACAATAATACAGTCACTATTGTCAATGTGCAATAAGTAATAAATTACATTTCCAACTGGTATTATGTCTCAACATAATTATATTAATAGATACAATGATCCACTGAGCATGAGTCACTCAAACTCTAGTATCTATGATAATCTCAAGTGTAGTCTCCAACAAGTACTACAGTGGGGAGGAAGAACATCATCTAAGTGCTTTTCAACACCAACCACGGACCATCGATCCCCTGCACAATCTCCCAAATAGGGAATGGCCCTCCTTTCATAGATGGGTAGATAGTGATGGTGTGGGAATCTAGAGAGACATGCTAGTACTTGTGTGCTGTAAGATTTATAATACATGATGTGTATCATAAAGAAAATATGTTCTAACAAGATATCACACAAACATGTAAATCATACATATGAAATGACAATGTCTATCCAAGCAATACTTTGGCCAAGGTTTTCAAATAGCTATTGATTTCAAGGATCAATCAATTTCATACACACCACTTGATCAGATTTGGCATTGGTGATGCTAACTAAGCTAGTGAAGTCCATCTCATTGCTTAGTTAGTACCAACAATGCGAGATTTGGTTAACATTAATATAACCAACATATTCATACAAATTATTTCTATTAGCAAGTACACAACATGCTAAATATTGAAATAATCATAATACATACATTTATTTCATCAAACATATGAATGAATCTCTACTATATTATTCAACACAATAATTAGCATAACAAATGAGTTTATTTCCCAAATGATTGAAATATAAACTTGGACTATATTCCCAAAACCTTCAAGTAAATTCAAATGTTTACAACTATCAATATCTTAGTATTGTGCTCATATTACTCATTACAAACCAGCAATCACAATTTATTTAATAGACCAATTTACTCATAAACAAATACCTATTATTTCATTTATGAAACTTAGGCTTTATGCATATAATTATAGTTCCCAATCCTTCGGGATTTTATGACTTACTTGACTAGTCACATTCTATAATTATAGGCACGCTTCTTGTTATATGAATATAGGCTATATACGTATATGAGAACCAAGTTCTCTTATAGGTATATTTCATATATTCATGTATTAGTATAATACATATCCCATTATATATATAATTAAAACACAAATATTGTTCTAACCCACAAACAATTTTTTTCGTTATTCTATTTAAACTTTCATGTTTCAACAACTAATAACTTTTCATGAGAAAGGCTTCGAGAATCAGACTGGGTCTCAACTATCCCATAGCTTTTATTTCACTATTTTAACATAAGAGATATAATTCAATATTTTAGGCTCAAATTTATTACTAATCAATTTCCCAGCTCTTCTCCCAATTTAAGTCCATTGATTGTGTATCAAAAGATCAATTATATTTAATATAAAATATACAAACCTTAATACAATTGTGTATGTTTTCAAACAAAGCTCAATGTTCACAAATTATCGATCCGCTTTGGCTCATTTGGCTTCATGTCTTTACTGTTTAGAAGCCAAAACCATATATTTATTTCTCCCCACATAGTCCATATATCTTTATTCATACTCATAATTTATAACAAACATGCAAAGTCTGTTAAGGTATATGCTCGTAGTGTTTCTAGACATATGACTAAAGATGTATATTAATAAAAATCATAAACTCTTATATTTGATATATATATACAAATTGTATATATGTATATCAATCTCGTTTGTGTACAAACACATAGTCATATGTATATACTTTGTTCAAACATAGTCTATATCATTAACTCGTTCAAGTTTATACTCACATTTTTTATTTTTTATTTTTTATTTTTATTTGTGTGTGTGTGTACACAGTGACAAGACACAACCCCCTGCCTCCCCTCCTCCCTCCCCCCCCCCCCACACACATATATATTCGTTATACATACACAGTTGACACACACATATTTGTTGTTCAAAAATAACTTTAAAACACTGTGTAAGTATATATACATATATTATGTCCACAAATAACTTAAACATACACTATTGACATAGGTATATGTATACATTTGTCATTTCTAATTGACTTAATACACACACCCACAATCCCCATTTGTATGCAAACAAATCCCATAAATATATATACACACCAAAAGAATCTAAAAAACCAGAATCCCCTTTAACCCTTTTGAAGTGCTTTTGACTCGATTTTTATCTATATCAAAACTCATGACATGTATGTTACCTATAAAATGTATATAAATATATATAAGTATATACTCATTAGATAGATTCCCTCTATATGAGTATATAAATATATATGTTCATTTAAAATAATGCATGCATGCATGCACACACACATACACTTGTCCAAAACTTATCTATATATGTATATAACACTATTAGCCACTCATTCCATCTTAATGGGCATTGTGTTGTCAAACAACTAAACTCAATTTACCCTAATGGCTTAACACGAATTAGTTTGTAGTCTTAGGATTTTTAGAAGTTATATGGCTTAGTTATGTGGATGGCCAAGACATCCATAGGACTAAGCCTATATTCTCAATATAATATTAATACATTTTCAAAAAAATGCTAATAATCCAAACCATAAACATAAATTCTATAAGCAAATGAAAGTAATTACTTCACCAACCTCTTAAGTCACTTCTAATCTTAAAATAAATGAACTAGTATATTCCTTCTCTTCCTTGCTCTATACTATCTTTATCCTCTTTTGTCATGGCTCCTTCTCCTCCATGAATCACTTCTCATCCTATTCTACTTGCCCAACTCTTTACCATTCAAAATTTGCATGCCCTTGTTCACTCACAAATCACAGTCTATGCAAAATCCTCCAATTCAACCTCCACTAATCTTAAGTTGACTTTTGTTAACCATACCAATAAATTTTTGCCTCGAATCTCCCCTTATTATTTAATTATTATTTTTTTAATTTCAAAACCTTGCATGTTCAATACTATGTTACATACCCCAGTAATTCACTCTAAAAGTCCACTTAAAACATTATTAACAATGATAACTATTAAATTTCAACGTAGACTATGCATTTCAACAAGATTAGGCTTAGACATTAGGATAGATTAGGTAATAACGTAATCTTTGCTCTATAAAGATAAACAATATCATGATTTTTAAATAATATTGTAACTAATCAATAAAGTGATGGTATCCTTTTATCCAAAATGTAAATTGGATAATTTGTATCATATCCATAATTGTATTATAGTGATATAATTGTCACTTTATTACTATTTTATATAAACTATATACACTTTTGTTATCTTCTTACCTTTAGGCATTTATTGATATTCCCTAATATCAATGATAACAAACTAATGTTCCAAAACATTACAAAGTCATTTTTGTTAGTCTATGTATATAGTAACTAGATATCATCCACATAGATTTATATTCCCATAATCATACACAATATGAGTATCATAATATAATATAGTTATATTGTAATATTATGCACTAACTCTATGCATAATGCAATCATACACAGATTTGTTCCATGTATAAGTACTAAAACTGAAGTAACACTTACTAACATGCAAACTCTAATATCTAAAGCAAATAAATTAAAAATGTACTAACTCTAATAATCCACATAATGTATATAACATGTATTAACTAATGTGGTGTGTGCATGATTTTAACCTCTACTCCCTCAACATCTCCATTTACACCACCCTCTCTGAAGCGTTGAACTCTCCTGCATCCAACTCACGACAAGGGTAGTTAGCCTGTACATCATAAAACAATGTTTTTACAATATTAACACAATCATAACATATATAATTCACAATATACCTAACTCATATCAATGAAATCATGAAATCCAAGTAATATACAACTGTCCCATATCAACATATGACTTCTAATTTAGTTAGAAAGTAATAAATTAGTTCAACAACCATAATAATCCATGGATAATTAGGTAAATAAACTTAATGAAAAATAAAGATGTAACATCCTTCCCCCTAAAGCTGGTCATTATCTCAATGACACTTATTCAAATAATAGTTTTGAATATCAAACATTATTTAGTAGATAAATAACATAGTATGAAGCATCTAATCAAGCAAACAAATATGGAAATAGACTGTAGAACTCATCATAGTCTTCCAAGTAGCACTATGTTCAGAGTATTGGTCTTATAAGACCTTGTTGGGAGATAAACCGGAAGCACACAATTTGATTACCAAAACAAGCAACTTAATATGCTAATAATCCAAACCATAAACATAAATTGTATTAACTATAAGCAATGAAATTAATTACTTCACCAACATCTTAAGTCACTTCTAATCTTAAAACAAAATGAACTAGTATACGTTCCTTCTCTTCCTTGCTCTATACTATCTTTGGATCCTCTTTTGTCATGGCTCCTTCTCCTCCATGAATCACTTCTTCTATCCTATTCTACACGGTTGCCCAACTCTTTACCATTCAAAATTTGTAGATCACTCTACATCCTGAAGAACCCTTGTCCTTGCCTCACCAAGTCCTTATGATTCTCCAACCAGTACCAAGCTTGGCACTGATAGGGAACTAGGAGGATCACCCTTACTCACTTCACACACAGAAGGAGCAAACTTTGCTCAACTCAAACTAGAACACTTTTCCAATACAACCATGAGTCTATTATATAGATCTCATCCAAACAATGATTAGACATCTAATTACAATAATTAGATCCGCAGCTCTCAGTCTAAAAATAGCTCTCTTCATGCAAACACTTGGTTCGTTAGCTAACTGCCCGTAATTAGCTCGCAGTCGAACCACACAGGCGACCGACGTCGGTCCCTGTCCGCTTGGGGTCGCCAACGTCGGCCGATCCTTGACCGACGTCAATTGCTTCCTTGTCTAATACTGCCGACGTCGGTTGGCCAAACCAAACGCCAGTCTCCGTGACACTCAGCAACTCATCCTGCAACCTCCTCCATGTCTGCATCAGTGAAGCTTTTAGCTCCACAACCTAACAATCTCCCACTTGGAGATAAACAGCTGCACTGTACCTGTACCCGTACTCCGTCTAATCTGTTTCCTGGTTTGTATCTCTCTTCAAGCTCAACCTTGAAGACAACCCACCACGCACCCTGTGATGTACCTCCTGTCATCCGAGTACCCTGCCACATCCGAACCTACAAATCACATGTAGTGAAGTCCTGACCCTGCATGAATCCCTGTTGCTGGTCCCTCTCAAGTACCTGAGAACCCACTTCCCCGAATTGGCTCTTAACTCTCTGACAGCTCCCACTGCATGGGAATACTCAGGTCTATACCAGACCTCATGTGATTTCGGACACTGTACCTGTCCAGCCCTTAGTGTGCTCCGGCTCTGCATCCTGAACCTCGCCAACACCTGATTCACATCAGCTCCCACTCGAGACAAAATCAACCTGTGATCTCCATGTCTCCCATGTCAAAGAATTTCGCTGCTCCAAACTCCCCATGACATGCCACTGAACTAATCTTACCCTTAGCTCAGCAAAACCCTGTATGTACACCCCTGCTAGCTAGCATACTATCCACATACAGCAACAGAATGATGTCATGACTCATCATCCACCTGGTAAGACAAACCACAGTAGTTACCCTGACATTGATTGAAGCCATGCTTCGTCCTCCACCTGTCAAAACCTGTACCACTGTCCTGCAGCTCCACAAGACCATATACCTGGTCTTTCGTCTCACGTATCCGTTCTCTCTATTCTTCTACTAAGGTATCCATTCGTCTCTGTGCTTCCATACCTGCTGGCAATCCTACCAAAAACACCTGTTTGGTTCTCCTCCAAGGAATCACATCCTCATCCATGCCGAGCTCACACCTATTTCTTGGATCCTTCCTGCTCTACAATCAGCAACATGTATAAAGAAGAGGAACAACGAATTTGAGGGCCTACTTACGCCTTCAGTCCTCTGTATGGGTGTTTGAGACTCCTTGACAGCGTGCTGTCCACCCAAAATCCGTTACAGTGACCGACCTCGGTCACCCCACAGTCTGCATCCGACCGACGTCGGTTCCCATGCGTCTGTCCCTGACTACCGACCATGCGGTGTCCCTTCTGCCGACGTCGGTTCTCTGACCGACATCGGTCTTACATACTGCCGATGTCGGTCCTCATGACCGACGTCGGTCTTACCCTGCCCGACATCGCCGGCTTCGGTCTGCACATGACCGACATCGGCACCTGTCTGTTCGACGCCGGTTCCTCCTGACCGACATCGGTACCTGTGTTCGCCTGTGAGTGATGACTTTTTACCCGCGAGCTTCTTTGAATCAAAACCCATGTCCAAACTGCCCTGCTCAGAAGTATCCAGCCACATCCACTGGGTTCTGTCCGCCATCTCCTCTATAAACACCAAGGTTTTCCAGTTCTTAAGCCTGTCAAATATATCTGTCTTCCGCTTAAGAACATGCATCTCCTTCCTGTTCATGTGACCAAGCCTACGAAGCCACGTCTCCGCAACAAAAGAAGAATCAGTAATATAAACAAGTAGATAAAGGATACCTGTTTTCTTACCACCAGCTTAATTCAAGTGCATCCGCTGTGAGAGTTCTTGTGCATCTCTCATCACCCAATCTTTCTGAAGAAATTAGCCATATCTCCAAACCTGGGACCTGCATGACCTTCATCAACACCTGTGTGTTGGCCGCCTGCAATTTCAACTTCACTTCCCCTTTGCCAATTCTTTGGCAAGGCTTACCAGCTTCTCTACCTAGGGCTGCATGGAAAGAGGCAACCGAATCTTTTATCCAAGATTCAACTTTATCGAAGAAACCTCCAAGAACATCCTGTGCAATAACACCTGCTACATCTGCTTCTTCAGTTTCTTCATGCTGATCTGCTACCAACCAACAATAATCTTTTACCTGCTCTTTCTTTCCATAGGACCGTGAGTGACCATCTGTGCTTTTCAACTCCTCCATTCTTAGCTTACTTTCATTTGCCATTGCTCTACTCCCACTCAATCAGAAACCCCTGAGAGTGCCCTGTAACCAAACACAAAACCTGCTTCCTGCAACCTTAGCTCTGATACCACGTGTTGGTGGTATCAAGCTATGAGCCAACAACCTTGCTCTGATACCACTTGTTGGGAGATAAACCGGAAGCACACAATTTGATTACCAAACCAAGCAACTTAATATGCGAAAATTAACCAGATTCACCAAGTAACTAGAATTCAGAATAACACATGATATGAGAGACAATACACAACTTGTATTAACACTTTATACAGAAAAGAATACAATAAAGAAGATGCCACTTCTTCTCCACCACCTTACAGAGGTTTCCCACACCTCAAGTGAACAGTAAATCTTCTCCCCAAAGCTCTCCCTCTTAGGTCCCAACACCCAACTCAAAATACAGAGTTGGTGTTCACCTCCTGTGCTCCACGCACACCACAAGTGCTCCACGCACTCCACAAGCACTCCACGTACTCCACAAGTACTCAAGGTACTTCAAGTAATCTCCCATGAACCTGCAATAACCTACACTTCAACAGACCATACTTATGGAAGGAACTCCCTTGCCTTCCTCTCTTGCTCTATCCGAGTACACACCTGTACTCCAAGTAGATCCTGCCTGATACTGCTCCCTGTTGTGTTGCTGTCTATATGATCTTGCACACCTGCAAATCAAACACGGTTCTGCTCACCTGTGAACCTTGACCTTGCACACACATACACCCGCAGATCAACGATCTTACTTACCATGTAGATCACTCTACACCCTGAAGAACCCTTGTCCTTGTCTCACCAAGTCCTTATGATTCTCCAACCAGTACCAAGCTTGGCACTGATAGGGAACTAGGAGGAGCACCCTTACTCACTTCACACACAGAAGGAGCAAACTTTGCTCAACTCAAACTAGAACACTTTTCCAATACAACCATGAGTCTATTATATAGATCTCATCCTAACAATGATTAGACATCTAATTACAATAATTAGATCTGCAGCTCTCAGTCTAAAAATAGCTCTCTTCATGCAAACACTTGGTTCGTTAGCTAACTGCCCGTAATTAGCTCGCAGTCGAACCACACAGGCGACCGACGTCGGTCCCTGTCCACCTGGGGGTCGCCGACGCCGACCGATCCTTGACCGACGTCGGTTGCTTCCTTGTCTAATACTGCCGACGTCGGTTGGCCAAACCAAACGCCAGTCTCCGTGACACTCAGCAACTCATCCTGCAACCTCCTCCATGTCTGCATCAGTGAAGCTTTTAGCTCCACAACCTAACAGACCTTGCACTGTGACACTTCTCTATTACAAAAATAAAGTTTACGAGTGTCAATTACTATGATTGGTTCTACTTTGAACACCCCAAGATCCAAAACCTATAAAACATTCCAATCCAACACATGTGAAGGATCAATTATATACTTTTTAAGATAAGATATAAGGAAGACATTATGCAATAGAGTTAGGGTTGGTGGTAATGTAAGCCTATACACTATAGGATTGATCACTTATAAAACCTTTGAGGGTCCCAAATACCTCAGTGAAAGTTTTGTTGACTTCCCAAATTTAATCAAGCTCTTTTGTGGCTTAACCTGTAAGAATACTTTATCACCTACTAAAAACTACCTAGTTGTTCTCTTCATATCAGCATAGTTATTCTAATTATCATTGGCCTCAACCAATCTCTGTCTGATTTTTTTGACTTGATATTCCATATCTGAAAGCATCTCATGTTGAAAGGCTACTCTATCTTCCAACCTGTCCTAACTGATTGATGTCCTGTACCTTATTCTAGAAAGTGCTTCAAATGGTGTCATCTTCAAAGCAGATTGGTATGAGTTATTGTATGCAAACTCAACCAATGGAAGATATTCTTCTTATTTATATTATTTATCCATGCAATACATATGAAGAATATACTCTAACACTTGATTAACTTGCTTAATTTAACCATCAATTTATAGGTGATATGCAGTACTGAAGTTTAGTTGTGACCCAAAGTTGAATTCAGAGTCAACCAAAACTTAGAAGTCATTCTCAGATCATGATCCGATATGATATTCTTTGGAAATACATGCAATCAATACACTTATTTTACGAATATCTTTTCAATTGTTGGTGTATCATCCATCAAATTGCCTAGTATAAAATGTGTTACCTGTGAACATAAGATTACAATAAGGGAAGATTAGTATTATATTAGTATATGAAATCAAATTCAAAATAAAAATCTAATAGCTAACACTTGAAGCCTATCTCAATGGAAGAGATTATTGAAGAAAAAAAATGACAAAGCTCAACAAAAATGCAAGAAAACAAACATTCCTTACCTTCCTTGATGCTCCAAGAGTATTATTCGATTTGGCTTGCTCGGTTTGTGTTCATGAAGTCTTCATCAATGAAGTGTGGCTACTTCCATCTCTCCTTGGCAACTTGTTTGGATTTGACTTGGCTTGGCTTGACTCAACATTTGGGCATTATAACACTAAGATGCAATGATTTTGAATGCATTTGGGCATTATAAGTTTGGCATAAAAGAGCTTAAAAATCAATAAGCAAGGCCTCCTATTTATAGATTTTTGAAATGGTTTAAAATCAATATGAACCATCTATCTCAAGATGAATATGTGTGCTTAAAGATTAATTCAATTATATAATTAAAATTCATAAATAGGCTCATCAAAATTTGGGATAGAAGGGCATTAACTAGGCATGGAGGGTCTTAATGAGGCATGAGAGGCATTAATTCAGATATTTATGGCATTTATGGCTTGTGGATGCCACCCCATAGGATGATGTCATTTGATGATGTAAATAATGACAATCAATTTATAAAAATAAATATTAAAAAAATTATATGAAAAATTAACTCAAGCTTTTGATTTGTTAAAATTATCCTTAAACATGATTAGTCAACTTTGATGCAAAACCTTGGCAATTTGTACACAAATTAATCAAATTGGTCAAAATATCATATTATTAGCTCAAAATTTAACTGGATTGGAATTGGAAGTTGATGTTAGATGTGTTAGAACCGTTATCCCATTTAGGATGTTGTCAATGTAAAATAACAAAGGCACATGTCTTGTACAATAAATTTGATAGAACAAATAGCAATCCAAAGCACCTAGGTGCAAAAATGTCATTTTGACTCAAAATGATATGATCAAAGTTAGCTGGCTCATAAAATGCATTGCCCCATTTAGGGATACTTTGGCCAAAATTAGCACTTGAATATGTCAGTTTCAAATATTTTAACGTGTTTTAATGTTTTTAGGCCAAATTGTGCATTTTGGTTGAAATTGGTCAAAAGTCTGATTGAAGGTTATTGGTGGCCAGAATTAGGTGTCTATAGTTTGCCCTTGTTTGGAAAGATGTTGTAAATCACAGGTAAAACAATGTCTTCTCAAATAATGAGAGATGGCCTGTATACCAAAAAAAAGATGACGGTTGAAGAAAAAACTCCAAAGAGTGTTTGGGAAGCCTATGATGATGCCCCTTTGAGGGAGTGGCCATCACATTTATTGATAGACGGTCCCTCAAAAAAGAAGAAGAAGAAAGGTGGAATTAATCACATGGTTAAGATTAATCTAAATGATAGAATGTTTGCATGCATTGATTTAAAAAGGATATTGATTTGCCCAAAGGCGATTATAATCAGGAATAAAAGTTGAAATAATGATTTGCCCATATTTAGTTATAATCATTAAGGGGACCTAGATTGTATTATAAAGATGATTGTGCCCTAGTTAGAGCTAATTTTCAACCATAGTTCAAGGATATAACTTAGAATATAGATTAAAGATGAGTGGGGGCAAAGTGATGAATAGAAGAATAAGATTGATCAATACAAATAATTCAGTTGTACCTACTAACAAGGAGATGCTCATCTTTATTAGTAATGATACAACTAAAATGGGCATTGGGGTGATTTGGTCAAGGGTGGATGGAAGGATGTGCCAAGGTGTAAAGGAGAAACTTTTGCAACTCCATTAATTATAGACCTTCTTGAAGCTAATTTTTGTTGTAGCATGTGACGATAGGCATCATGATAGAACACCATGAAGATTTGGCCAAAATATGTGTAAGAACTGACTCTTGATCCAATAAACCCTTGAAAATAATGCACCAATGATAAAAACCATGGTGATAATGTTGATGTATGAATATGGATGGACTCAAGAATAATGTGTGCAAGGAATCACCCACTGAACACATATAGACTGAGTCAAGGCAACAGTGCTAAAAGCAAATAAATAGGCAAGTGAACAAACAAACAAATAGAAAGTGCATAAATAGACAAATAACTTGAAATAAATAAGCAAATAGAAATCCTGAAAATAAAAACAAAAAGAAAGCATCCTAACAATGACTTTGCCCCAGTAGGGTGGCTCAAGGATAACTAACTGAGCTTAGATAGAACAAATGTTTTTGGTATTTTTAAATATTTGAATGTTTTTAGAATTTTGAGGTATCTTAACTCGAACGAGAATGACAAGATACCTGCTCACAAAATGGTGAGAGCGTTTGGATTAGGTTCCTCACAAAATGGTGAGAATGTGGCTTAGGGGGACTGAGGTGACCTCAACATAAATTAAGCATGACCTACATAATCCTGAAATGATGTCAAGTCACAGTAATTTCATCCACATAAAAGGTGATGAAAAACCAACTAGGTCCCAACAAGTTCTCATATCCAAGAAATGACCAGTCAAATGAAAATAGTAATGGCAAGGTGAGACGATAATGCATGATAAGCAAATGTTGCCCCTAGTTTGCCCATAGGTAGTTATAACTAGGATACAATGACATAGATAAATGATACTAATTTGCCCACAAGTGGTTATAATTAGTAGCAAGACCAGTGAAACACTGATTTGCCCCTAGGCAGTTATAATCAGGCTCACATAAACCAACTTTGATATAGGATGGAAAATGAAAGATATCTTCCCAGATCAACTGTCACACTACTTTCATAGGCTATCATTATAAACACAAACTTGATTGATTATTGAAACCTGATCAGAATCCACTCATAAAAAGTACAGGAAGAACCAAAACAACCAAGATCAAAATAGGATTGGGTAAGATGACTAAAAATAGGCTTTGGTCTAGATAAGAATGGAATGGTGAAACAAAATGGTCTTACTCTAGGATAATGATGGTTTTGATAGATTGGATAAAATGGTAAGAGGGTTGCCCCCAAGTGATGGGGTGAATGGCTAGGATATGCGATAATGGCAAAAGGATATGTAACAATGGAAATGGTATGTATTTTTGGCCTGGGTGATTGTTGGTTTTTTTTATGTGTTTGGCCTAGGTATGGTACATGGCATATGATTTTGTTGTTCTTGCTGAAGTGGAGATGCACATCCTGATCAACAAATGATACAAAATAGAATAATCAGCCATGTTAATTGTTATCCCATACCTCATTTGAATAGTTGACTCTATCAAGAACTAGCTACAAATCTAGATGCTAAGAATGTTGTGATCTTCGTTGGTCATTGATTTTAATTCTTTCAAATATCAAGATAAGGTATTTTTGTAGCCTCTGTAAAAGAAAGTTTGATTGTGGATGGTAAATAAGGACAAATAATGGATGGTAGGTTTAATTATGAAATGGAATGGTGGATGATGATAGAATGAGTGATGGAGGAAACAAATGAAGATTAGGATGATCAGTCACACGTAATGTTGTTGATGCCAAATTTTACATAACTTTGGATGTGGTAGGGCCAAAGACTTGTTATCTCGATAAGATCACTAGATTTTTTTATTGTTTAGGCCTGAGAGTAGTTACCATCTAATTAGGTTGTAGATTGGAAGTTATTTTGATTTATTTTTCTTTAATTTTATCTTTATCAAATAGTGAAGAACTTTTATGCTTAGCTATTGGTGCCTTGAAGAGGTTTTCACTAGTGAAGTTGTCTTGATTGTCCCATAGTGCCTCCAAAAAGGTGTCACTAATGAATATTGGCTTTTGACTTTGATTGTCTTCTAACTCTTTTGAAAAAGTTTCACTAGAAGATGTTGAGTTTGAACTTTGCTTGTCCCCTAGTGCCTCCAAAAAGGTTTCACTAGGAGAGGGTTCTTTTACTATATGAATGTGGTCTTGGCCTTCTTGCTATTCTTCAACTGATATGTCGCTATGGATGAAGTTCAATAAAGTGTGATTCTATCAGTCCCAATTGACACTTGTCAGAGATGGAATGTCAATAAAATGCCTAAATTGGTTAGTGATAATGGCCTATGGAATAGTAATGGAATGGAGGGTGGCAACATAATACTCATAAAAGATACTAGGATAACTAGTGTCAAAGTTGAAGCTCTCATCCTTAAAAACCATAAAATGATCACAAATGTATTCAAATTGATCTACGAGGCATGCATAACTAATGTTGTAATAACTATGAACATATTCTTCTTTTGAATTTGATTCTAACTCAAGGGACTTTGAATTCGATGTTGAGATTTATGTTGATTCTGATTCTAATGCTAAATTTGATGTCAATTCAAGAATAGAACCTGACTCCAATTTCTGATTTTTCATCTAATGGGTACTTTATTACAATGATGTCTTGTTGAATGTTTGGTATTGGACAAGTAATAGCCTGTGATGGCATAATGGGCTCCAAAAAAATTAGTTTTTCAAAGTGGGACTCCTCTAGGTTGGGAAAATAGTCAAGAGATAACTCCTCATAGACTGGGTTGTCAAAAGGAGGCTCTTGAAAGATAGGCATATGGTCGAAGTAATGATTTTCCCAAAAGCATTTATAATCATTAAGAAGTGACTCGATAAAGATTGGCTCTTCAGAGTGAGACTCTTCGATAACTAGTAGAATATCAATAGGTGATTCATCATAGGTCGACTTATCACAAGTGGTTGGTTTAACAATAATATCTCAGATTAGTTGGTTTTCCCTGGCCTTGGTTTTCAATGAGTAGGAAAATACCAGTTTTGAACACAACTTGGTCTTTGAATGATTGGATGGGTTGAGGTTTTGATTGGATTGGTATCAAATGATGAATGGCCTGTGATTCGATAATGGTAGGGCATTAGGGAGCATGATTACTCGTACAAGCCAAAAGATAAAGTCTTGAAATAGTAACAATAGGGTGGTGCTAAGCTTGGTTACTTGCATAAGCCAAAGGATGAGGTCTTAAAATGATGAAGGGGAATTTTGGAGCTTGATTGCTCACATAAGCCAAAACATCTAAGTCTACCTCATAAACCATATCATCCCAATCTTGAGTTGGATCATAAGCTAGTTCTTGAATATGTTTTGTGTATTAATTATTGTAAAAAGGGTATGGATCCATATCCCAAAAAACATTATTTGTAGTTCGGTATTCAAAGCCCTCATAAACCATATCATCCCAATTCGTAATTTGATTTGGATTTATTGGATTTTGACTATGTTTCCCTGTATGGAATATTGTAAGGAGAATAATAAAACTCTTTAGAAAATCTTTCTCTGTCGGGGTTTCTTAGTGGGATTTTGTGCGTCCATTCTATCATAAGTTAGATTATACATGACTCCACCATAAGTGTAACTAGACATATTCGCATAAATGATGAAATTTCTAAAATAAAAGGTTTAGAGTTCTACAAAATCTGAAAAACTATGTTCAAAAGACAAATGGTTTAAACTAGGTCTAACTTGGTCGAAAGTGGAGTTGTATCTCCAAACAATGATTTGATCATGGAGTTATATCTCCAAAATGGTTTGTGTTGAGACTTGGCATAAAATAGTCTAATGTCAAATGTCAGACACACAAAAGGTTAAGCGTCTGAATAAAAATTGGCATGTCAAAGTCTAGGTCAAAGTGTTCCAAATAAGGTCTAAACAAGGAAAGGGAAAAGAGTCACTAGGTCTTTTATCCAAACGTGGAGTCAAAAGCTAGGTTCAAATAGGCTGTGCTAAGACTTTTAGCCAAACGACGTCAAAAGTTATACTTGAAGCAAAGGATTGATGTGAATTTAATTTAATCTAACAAGTTTAGAAACAACTTTGACATAGACTCGGCACACGAAATCAAACATAAACATGATCAGTTGGTATAATCCATAAGGCAAAAGGCTCTTAAAAAAAGGCTATGTTCTCCCAAAGAAAGGCACAAAAAATGATGATGATAGGCATTGAACAAACAAAAAATCAATAGTCTTCAAATTTGGGTAATCAATTAACCAAAGTTATGTAACCCAAAAAAGAAAGATATGTATATCAGCTCCATGAATTGAGGCCTAAATAGAAATCAATCAATGTTTGAATCCAAACTTTGACAAGGTTAATTGAAAACTAGGAATTGACCAAATAAGCTAGACAAGATTGGGCAACATGACAGAGCATAAACAAGATACAAATGGCTGATGTGACATGGTTTGAAACAAATGGTTTTTGGTGCAATAGTAAACAAGTTTTGAAACAAATTGAGCAGCCTAACGACATAAGTATGCTTGAATGATGTGATCAATGTTATGTTTTAAAGACTCAAAGGCAAAAATGGTTTGACATGTTTTGGGCATCATAATGCTACCCCCCTCAAACAAGTAACACACACACAAACATGTCTAGCAAAAATAAAAAGGCACAAGTGTGGTGTAAAATGGACAACATAATGCCTCTTTAGACAAAAAAGTGACGTATAAATAAATTGGTCATGACATGGTTTACAAACAAACATATTAGTTTCAGTCTCAAAACATAAAGTAAGAAAATGACAAAATATAAATAAATCATCCAAATTCCTATTAAGGGTGTGGTAAAGTGGGGTTGACTAAAACTAAATGGTTTTCAATCATTTTTAGATGGATCCCTCGTCTACCAAATTTCATGTTAACAAACAAGAGAAGCAACACTTTAATTGAGTGTATGTGGCACTTGGCTTATTGCAAAAAGGTCTTGTCCTTTTTACAACCACTGCATCTGTCACTTACTCAGTGTAGTGTGATGTCCAAAGTGCAGATACATCTCGTGTACAACTCCAACAATAGAATGTGGTTTAATTGCTCAAACCTTTAATCCTAGTGGGAGTGGTTGAAGTCAGTACCAGGAGATGAAACCCTGGGTCAAAGCTTTCCTAAAGAACTTGTAGGAGGTAATGAAGTCCTCCTCGCAAGCCAAGATGCAATAAAATAAATGAGCGATAGAAATACTTTAGGGACGTTTCAAGATCACCCAAACTATTGTGAGTTTTTTGGGAGTGCTTTAGATGACATTCTTTCTATGCCTTGGACTAGGCTCAAATTGCGATGAGAAGGTGCTTTTGATCCCAAAATTTCCCTAAAGAGGAAAGATGGGAGAGCATACACACACGTCTCTTTTTTCTAAAACAATCAACAAGTAAGTTTTACAAACAATTGAAGTGGTGTTCATTTTTTGCACCGAATTTGAAAATGTTTGCTTAGATTCGATACTAGCCCTTTGGATTTAGTATAAAAATGGAAAATATTGCACAAAATAACCACATAAAGCAATAAAAACCTAAGTTCATCTTAAAACCAAATATAAAATTTAAGACTTAGCTTAGATTCATGATTAAAACACCAAATTAAAAATGTTGTGAGATTTATGATGTGTTTTAAGCACTAAATTAAAAGTATCTAAGACTTAGCTAAATCTTAGGTTCATTTTAGGCATCAATTCAAATGTGTGAAAAACATGACATGTTCATTTTAAGCCAAATTTTAAGTGTGCATGATTTTTGATCAAGTTATTTTTAAACCCAATTTGAAAGGTGTGTGGTTATTCAAAAGAATTTAAATTTACTTCCAAACTACCCCATCAACCTGAAAAAATAAGATTACAATGACTTGCTTTGAATCACTCAGGAGTTTGAGTAAATGACATTAAGAATTTAGCTCTCAGGTTGATAGTCGAGTTGGGTTGATAAGTGAGTTGCGTTGGTTAGTGAGTTGGGTTGACAGGCGAGTTGGGTTGACATACAAAATCGTGGCTTAAAAAAATGGATTTTTGCTCAAATATTTATCTTATTTGCCTTCACACTCCAAGATCCTACATGACAATGGTTAGTATGGTTCTTGTAGGTGCAATTTGACCAAATTTGTGAGGCTAGGTCCTACCAGGCATGCCATTTGTGAACGTAGGATTGCAATAAGGGGAAATTAGTATTACGTTAGTATATGAAATCAAATTCAAAATAACACACTAATAGCTAACACCTTAATCCTGTCTAAATGGGGGAGCTTAGTGAAGAAAACAAATGACAAAACTCAAGAAAAATGCAAGAAAACAAACATTTCTTACCTTCCTTGATGCTTCAAGAGTATTTTTTGATTTGACTTGCTCGATTTGTGCTCATGAAGTCTTCATCAATGAAGTGTGGCTACTTCCATCTCTCCTTGGCACCTTATTTATCTTTGACTTGGCTTGGATTGGCTCAATATTTTGGCATTATAAAACTAAGATACAATGATTTTGAATGCATTTGGGCTTTATAAGTTTGGCATAAAAAAGCTTAAAAATCAATAGGCAAGGCCTCCTATTTATAGATTTCTAAAATTGTTTAGAATCAACCTAAACCATCCATCTCAAGATGAAGATGTGTGGTTAAGGATTAATTCAATTATGTAATTAAAATTCATAAATAGGCTCATCAATATTTGGGATAGAGGAGCATTAACTAGGCATGGAAGGCCTTAATGAGATATGGGAGGCATTAATTCAGATATTTATGATATTGATAGCTTGTGGATGCCACCCCATATGATGATGTAATTTGATGATGGAGTTAATGACAATCAATTTCTAAGAATAAATATTCAAAAAGTTCCATGTAAAATTAACTTAAGTGCTTGATTTGGTTTAACTAGCCTTAAACATGATTAGTCAACTAATGATGCAAAACCTTCATAAGTTGTGCACAAATTAATCAAATTGGTCAAAATGTCATATTATTGGCTCAAAATTTGATTGGATTAAAATTAAAAGTTGATGTTAGATGCATTGAAACTGTTATCCCATTTAGGATGTCGTCAATGCAAAATAACAAAGGCACGTGTCTTGTAAAATAAATTTGATAGAAAATAATAATCCAGAGCACCTAGGTGCAAAAATGTCATTTCGATTAGAAATGATCTGATCAAGGTTAGCTGGCCCATAAAATGCATTGCCCCATTTAGGGATACTTTTTCCAAAATCGGAACTTGAATATGTTAGTTTCAAAGCTTTCAATGCGTTTTAGTGTTTTTAAGCTAAATTGTGCATTTTGAGGAAATTGGTCAAAACCTTGATTGAATGTTATTGGTGGCCAAATTTAGATGTCTACACCACCTTGGTTAGTTTATCAACTATAACCAAGATCATGTCATGCTTATTCTGTGAAAATGCTAATCCTTGAACATAGTCCATATTGATCACCTGCCATTTCCATTTTGGTATGTCACGTGGATATAATAATCTAGTCAGATGCACATGTTCATCTTTCATTCGTTGACATTCCAAATAACATGACCAAATTCCTTTACATCTTTCCTGATTACCTTACATAAATAAATTGGTCTAAGCTTTGTCATGAGCTTGGTTACTCCTAGATGCCCTGAATATGGAGCATTATGCAATTTATTTAGCCCTACGTTCCTCAAATTCTCCCAATATGGCACATGCATCCTTTTGTTATATCATAAAAGACCATCATTTTCTAAGCTATATCCTTTATACCTAGGATTTTAAGCATTCTTAGATAAAGCTTTCCTGATATGATCATAGAATTCATTTCTTGGTGATAATTCGATCACATGATCCCTAAAATTAATCTTGATAGTAGCCACAACTGCTATGTACCTTCTATGACTTAAGGGATCATCTATTTTATTTTCCTTGCCTTTGATGTAATCGATATTGAAGTCATAATTAGATAAAAAATATAACCAACGTCTCTAGCAAGCATTCAAATTTGGTTGGGTGAATATGTATTTGAGTCCTAAGTTATCAGTCTTGAGCTCAAACGGTTTTTCCAACAAATAATGTCTCCAAACTTGTAAAGTATGAACAATTGTTACAAGTTAAAGGTCATGAGGGGAATAATTCACCTCATAAGGCTTCAACTTCCTTGACTTATAAGCTACCACTGTACCATCATGCTTAAGGACACCTCCTAGTCCATCCTCAGATGCATTTGTGATCACTGAAAATTGACCATTGGGATCAGGAACTCTTAATACTAGTGCTAAAGTAAGCCTTCTTTTCAATTCCTGAAAGGATACTTCACACTTGTCTGACCAGTTAAAACTTTGATTCTTATGCTACAAAGAGGTAATGGAATTAACTATCTTGAATTTTTTTGAAATGAATTTCCTGTAATAGCCCACTAATTCCATGAAACTCCTTGCCTCATGGACATTTCTTAGTATCGGCCACTCTATAATGGTCATTATCTTAGCCGAATCAACTAAAATGTCATTTATTGAGATAATGTCCTTGATATTACACTTTATTTTGAAAAAATGCACACTTGGACAATTTACCATATAATATGTGCTATCATAGATGTTGTAAAACCAAATTCAAATGTTGAGGATGTTGTTCATCCTTAGAATATATACGAATGTCATCTAAAAATATCAAAATAAAATTATCTAAATAATCTCTAAACACATTATTCATGAGATTCATGAATGTTGTAGGTGTATTTGTCAACCTAAATGGTAACACTATAAACTTGTAATGCCCATGGTGAGTTCTAAAGGTCATCTTTGGAATATCCTTATTTTTTATTCTTAACTAATGATATCCAGCTCTAAGATCAATCTTAGAAAATACCATTGCTCCTTGCATCTAATCAAAAACATCATCTATTCGATGTATTAGTTACCTATTTTGATGGTCACTTTATTCAACATTCTATAATCAATGCAAATTCAAAGAGTGTCATCCTTCTTCTTGAGCAAGATAATTGGTGCACCCCATGGTGACACACTTGATCTGATCAACCCTTTGGACAACAATTCTTGAAGTTGTGTCTTTAATTCAACCAAGTCTATGGTTGTCATTCTATATGATGCCTTAGACTGAGGTTTTGATCCTGGTTTGATATCAATAGAGAAATAAAACTCTTGTTTAAAAGTCAATCATGGAAATTCCCCATGAAAAACATCTAAGGAAAGGATAATCTTCAATTGATGGCTCCTTAATTTCCTTTAATTCATTTATCTTGATGATAAATGCTTGACATCCTTTTCCTTGGGTCTTGTTGAGTTGCACTACAAAACATTTCCTAAGCCTTAACTCCCTTTTCTTACCCTAAATTAGTGTCTAATTACCAGAATTGTCTACACGCTTCACCTTTTTTAGATAACAGTGAACCTTGGCCTTATGATTCATAAGTCAGTTGACTCCTAGGATCTCATCATTGACCCTAGTGGTCTTACATAGAGATCCACTATTATTGTGAATTTAGGCAACCTAATTTTTACTTCAACTAAACACTTGTCAACTGGACTTTTGAATCATTCCCATATTCTACGGACCATGCATTTGCCATTTCACCAACTTTTCTAGACAACTTATTAGAATTTTAGGAACTATAAAACATTTTGTAACCCCTGTATCTATAAAAATGGAAACTAGATAATCAAATAAAATACCTGATAGTTATATGGGTGAAGCTTGGAATTTTAATTATTGATTATCAACTGTTGCATGAATACATTTATGAAAAGTTCCTTATTGAGGGGCATAACCTTTGTTCTTTAACTTATCCTAGGTACATTCACACACAAAATGGTCTCCTCTATATATGAAGCAACCCGATGGCGGTCCCTTCCTATCAGACTGTTGGTTTCTTTTGAAACTACCTTTGGAACCATTACCTAGTTTCTTACTACCCGAACCAGTATTGAATCTAGTATTCTATCTCTTGAACTGACTCCTTAAGTTTCCACTCCTCTGCTTTTAGTTCTTCTTCTTGAAAGTTGGCTTAAAACCTCTAAACTTTTTCTTAAACTTGTCCCTAACTTGAATAAGAGATTTTAACTTTTGCTTATATTTGACTGCTTTCTTAAAGACTTGGTCCATGGTAGATGGTCCATAAACATCCACCTCTCCACTAATTTGAGGTTTTAATCACATAATGAACTTCTTAATCCTAAACTTCTCATCTGCTTGGTACTAAGGTACATATTTTAGAAGTTTGGTTAACTAGTCATATTATTCATTCACCAACAAGTCTCCTTGCTTTAGATTCTAAAAATCTATAAGCTTTTGGTCAAAATATAACTGTGATATGAATAATGTCACAAATTGCTCCCAAGTAGTGGTGGTCAAGTTCATATTCATTTCCAACTTCTTGTTAGCCTACCACATAACTGCTTCTCCAACCAACTGATAAGCTCCATAAATAATTTTGGTGACCTTAGAGTAGTTTTGAATCTCAAAATACTTCTCTATTTCAGTCAACCATGCTTTAGTTCCATTTTCCATAATGATTTCATCAAATTTAGGTGGATTCACCTTTTTCATATCCCTACATAATTTCATGGCTACACGTGTTATTATGTCTTGAGGCACTTCCTCGTGTCTCTAATGTTGAGATATTTCTTGCTTAACAAGATGCTCTTTAAGCTCATCTTGATGGGCTTCCTCCTCATTCTCATGAATTTCCTGTTCTAGGGTTACAATTATATACCTAGTCTCATTCATGGTTGCAAGAATCTGACCTAACTTTTCTACTTATTTAGCGATAAATTATTTAGGATCAAACTAAGGGTTACTGCCATTGACATTTGAATGACCCTCTCTAGATGTTTTTGCTTGCACCATAATTCTTTCTAATAATAGAAGAATATGAAAATATTAACGGACTCATTAATTCTTAGAGTTCGATCCACAACTCTGATACCACAATGTAACATCTCCAGTGGGATTTACTAAAATAACGTGTTTTAAAAGAAAAGCATATTCCATGCATTCTTTCATTGGATTACACCATGATAATCTAATCATTTATCTAAGCATACTAAGTATGTTATACATAAAGTAAACATGTAACATTTAATCATTTCTAATCACTAACATCATATATAACAAAACATAACTGCACAAGGAAATAATTACATAAATCTATCCATGGCTGGTATAATAATATAACCACTACTATCAATGTATAATAAGTAATCAATTACATTTCCAACTGGCATCATGTCTCAATATAATTACAATAATAGATACAATGCTCTACTAAGCATGAGTCATTCGAACTCCAATATCTTTGATAATCTCAAGTGTAGTCTCCAATAAGTACTATAGTAGGGAGGGAGAGCATCATCCAAGCACTTTTCTAGATCAACCATAGACCATCGATCCCTTGAATAATCCCCCAAATAGGTGTTAGAAATATTTTTATTGATGTCAAATGTCTAGCATTGGTGATAAAGGCCCCATTGCATTTGATAGTGTTTTTAATATTCATATCTTGGCTAATGTGTGTTAATATTTATTTAATATTAATGAATATATTTTTAGTTGCATATAAGTCAAAAGAGGGCCCATGCAGAAATCAAAGAGTCACGGGGTAAAGACAAAAGAGGAATGGGATGTATTTTCTCATGAAGAGTCATCTCGAGAAATTCCAAGAGTCACCATGTGAAGACAAAAGAAGGTATGGCACATTTTTTCATGGAGGGACACTTTGAGGGATATAAAAAGTCACCAAGATAAAGACAAAAGAGGAAAAAATATATTTGTTTATGAAGGGTCACCATGTGACTTTTCAAATGTAAGGATACGAAAGGTCATGCAAGTTTGACGCCATTTTCCATGAGGATTGAAGGGTCACAAAAGGTGAATGCTAAAGATCATTTGAAAAGATATAAATAAAGGCTTGAGAACCCATTTGTAATATGCAAGAGAGTGCATGGTTTTGTAATTGTTTTATATAAGAAAAGAGGAGAAAAAAGTAAGAGATATTGCAGAGTTCTATCATTTGTTGAGTAAGCAATATTGAGAGATAGTTGTGTTTTATACACAAGAGGGGTTAGTGCTCCTATGAGTTGATGGTCACAAATAGTTATTGTGTTGGTGCTCAATAAAGGGGTTAGTGCTCCTGCAAGTTAGTGCTTACGAACTTTGTAATTTGAGTTGGTGCTCATTCATATACTTGAAATTGTTCTCCATGGTTTTTCCCACTTTGGGTTTCCATGTAAAAATTTGGTCTCTCTCTCTCTCTCTCTCTCTCTCTCTCTTGTGTGGTGCATGTTATTGTTTTAGTTTTATTACATAACTTGAAGGTGTGATTAAGTGGTTAAATAAAAAAAATCAAATTAATGAAAAGATATATAATATACTGATTCACCCCCCCTCAAAATATTTAATGCTTAATAATTGGTATCAGAGAAAGTTCCTTTTGAAAAAGTTTTACAACTTGACAGTAAAATGGGGAAAGCACTATGGCTAGATCACATGAAAGTTTTTCTACAAATAAGACACTTTTGTTTGATGGAAAAAATTATGCTTTTTGGAGCATAAAGATGAGGACTTATTTGATGGCTCTTAGATTTGACATTTGACAAGCAGTGGTGGAGGAATATGAAGAGTCACAGACACTTGTAACTACTCCAATGGAAAAGAAGGCAAGTGAAAATATTGCTAAAGCTTTAAATTCTATTTTATATGGTTTACATGAATCAAAATTTGTTAAAGTTATGCAATGTAAATCTACTCATGAAACCTGGGTAAAACTTGAGAATATTTACAAAGGTGATGGAAAGGTTTAGCAAGCTAAGCTTTAAATTTTCAGAAGATAGTTTGAGAGTTTGAAGATGGAAGAGAAAGAAAATATAGCAAGTTACCTTTTGCAAGTTGATCAAATAGTTAATTAGATTCAAGGTCTTGAAGAAAATTTAGAAGAATCAATCATGGTACGAATTTTTTTGAGATCTCTATCATTGAGATATGATGCAAAAGTTTTATCAATTGAGAAGATGAAAAATTTATCCAAGCTAAATATGGATGAGCTACATGGTATTCTTATGGCATATGAGATGTGGCTCAAACAAAAGAAACCCTCAAAGAGAGAAGCTGCTTTCAAAACATTAAAGAAAGAGAACACTAAGATTCAAGAATCAAGTGATAGTTCTAGCGATGATGAAGATGACAATGTAGCTCTATTTATTTGCAAGCTAAAAAAGGGCATAGGTAAATATCAAGAAAAATTACATTTTAAATGTTTTAATTGTAAAAAGATTATGCATTTTGTAGCTAAGTGCCCAGATAAGGGTAATGGTGACAATGAAGAAAGAAAGTCTACATATAAGGAGAATTTTTAAAAAAAAATTAAGAAGAGATTTGAGAAGATAAGTTTGTATTCTAAATATCCTAGCTCAGTCAATGATAGTGGAGTCAGTGATTTAAAAAAAGAGATTCTATTCATGGCCATACATGAAGATGCTTCTGCAAGCAAAAGTACAGATGATCAAGAAGAACAGGATAAAGTTGAAGTGAATCTAGAAGGAGAACTCATTTGTGCCTTAGAAGAGTTAAAAGATCTTGAAAAGAAGAATCAAAGATTAAAGCTCCAGATCAAGAAAAATAGAAAAATTCAAAAAAAATAATTGAAGATCTACAAGCACACTTTGAAAAAGCCAAGAAGAATGAACAAGATTTAATGACTCAGTTGCAAAAAGTAAGTGAAGAATGCGAAAAGTATGTTATTGAAATTGATTCTTTAAAAGTAGATATTGAAAAAACAAATAAAACAATCAATAATAAAGTAGCCAATAATTCAAAATTTGTGAATAACACTAATATGTTGAATAAGATATTATAAAGTTAAAGATCAATGTCAGATAAGACAAGTATTAGATTTAAAAAAGAGAAAGGGGAGGCCATTACTTTCATAGACAAGGTTAACATGAAAAAAAGAAAGAGCTATGCTAAAGCTCTTATAAAAAAGGAAATAAAAAGGGAAGAAGAATACAGAGGACATCTCAAACAAAGAAGGTTGAAAAGAACAAAGCTACAAAAGACAATCAGGTCAGAGATACACAAATAAGTCTTATTTTTATGGTTATTATTTTCATTGTAATAGATATGGTCATAAGAAAATAGAATGTCAAAAAAGGGATAACAATTTCAGAAATAAGGAAAAGAAAACTCATGTAGAGTCAAGCAAAAACCACAACTCTTTTGCTCCTCTATCAGGCTTTAATGAAGAGGCCATAATATGTTACAAGTGTAATAACTTTGGACACATAGCTCAATATTATAGAAGTGTGTTCAAGTCAGTTAAAAAGGACCAGAGTTTCAAGGCTCTATTCAATAAGAAAAAAGTTCAGACAGGTTCATGGTAGAAGAAATAACTTAAAAAGTCTATTTTGGTCCAGACAGCTTTGCATGCAAGAAATGAAGAAAAGCCATGGTTCATTGACAGTGGATGTTTGAGGCACATGACAAGAGACAAGAGCAAGTTCATAATCTTAAAGAAGATCAATGGTTTCACAATGAAATTTGAAGATAATACTATTGTGAAAATTGCCAAAAAAAGTACACTAAGTTTGGATAATGGTAGAACTGAAAATGAAAATGTTTTATATGTAGAAGGTCTTAAGCATAATATTTTGAGTGTAAGTCAAATGTGTGATTAGGGCCACATACTAAAATTTTATGCAAAAAATTATGAAATCAAGAGAAAAATTCAGATGTATTGGTTGTAGATGCTCAGAGAATAGGCAATAATTTGTATATGTTATTAGACATCAAAGGTCAAAGATGTTGTTTGAGTCAAATTGAAAAAAGTTGGCTATGACACAAGAGAATGGGACACATAAATTTTTACAATCTTATCAACATCAGCAAAAAACAATCAGTAAAAAATATTTCAAAGATTACAAAACCATCCAACATGTTTTGTAAATATTGTCAGCATGGGAAGCAGGCAGAAGGTGGTTCAAAACAAAAAAACATTCGACCACTTAGATGTTAAATCTTGTTCACACTAATTTGTATGGACCTATGAGAACTCAAAGTACTCAAAGTGAGAAATATTTTATGTTGCTTATTGATGCTTTTTCATGTATGACTTGGGTAATGTTTTTAAATAAAAAATCAGAAGCTTTCAAACATTTCAAAGTGTTCAAAGCATTAGTTGAGAATGAAACCTGTATGAAGATTAAGTGCCTAAAATCAGATCGATGAGGATAATTTATGTTAGATCAGTTTATTGATTTTTGTGAAGACCATAGAATAAAGAGACATTATTCAACGGTTAGAACTCTACAACAAAATAGAGTATTTGAACGGAGAAATAGGACAGTTTAGGAGATGGTGAGGATAATGATAAATGAATCTAAGATACCAGATAAATATTGGAGAGAGGTAGTTGGTGCAGCAGTGCATATTCAGAACAGAGCATTATTGAGATTCAATAGTGAAAAGACTCCTTATGAACTATGGAAAGACAAACCAGCTACAGTTGATTATTTTAGAGTTTTTGGCAGTAAATGCTTCATAAAAAAATTGATGAAAAATTAAGTAAGTTTGAATTTAGAGCAGATGAAAGTATATTTCTTGGTTATTATTACAAAATTAAAGCTTGTGAATGTTATAAAAAAAGAACCAAGAAAATAGCTGAAAGTGCAAGTGCCAGGATAGAAGAAGATGGAGCACAAAAAATCAGTGATCTTGTAGACATTCTTCAAATTATTGAAGAGGAAGATTTTGAAAAATCAGATGAAGATGAGAAGAAGGAGAAAAAAGACGTCCAAACCCCATCCAAATATATCTAGAAAAATTATAATGAAATCAACATCATCAGAGACATAAATGAAGAAATTCACATCATAAAAATGATGGTAAGTGAATCTGAGTAAGTTAATTTCTCTTTAGTATCTAAAATTTAGTCGAGAACTTTTTCAGAATCTAGACATGATAAACATTGGATTAAGGCAATGGATGAAGAATTAAATTAGATAGAAAAGAATGATACTTGAGAATTAGTACCTAGACTAAAAGATCATAATGTGATAGAAGTAAAATGGGTTTATAGAAATAAGTTGAATGAAAATAGAGAAGTGACCAGGAATAAAGCAAGATTAGTATGTAAAGGATATGCTTAGATTTGAAGAAACTTTTACATCAGTAGCAAGGCTAGAGGCTATTAGAATGTTTCTTGCATATGTAGTGTTAAAAAATTTAAAAGTGTTTAAAATAGATGTCAAATCTGCTTTTCTGAATGAGAATCTAGTAGAGGTCTACATTGAGCGGCCAAAGGGATTTCTTCTCTCAAATGATAATAGTCATGTATGTAGATTGAAAAAAGCACTGTATGGATTGAAACAAGATCTCAAGGCTTGGTTTTTAAGACTTGATAAATATCTATAAGATTAAAGTTTCAAGAAAGGATTTACTGACAGTAATCTCTACTTCAAAACAAAAGGTGAGCATCAGTTGATTGTTGTGGCATATGTTGATGACATAATATTTGGAGGTAACATTGATAAGATGACAAAAGAATTTTTTGACAATATGCAAAAAGAATTTGAGATGTCTATGCTTAGATAATTGTCATTTTTTTTTAAGGTTACAATTTTTTTAGTCAGATAAAGGAATTTTCATATCTCAAAGTAAATATGCCAAAAACACGTTGAAAAATTTTGGTTTTGAGGATTGTGCACTAGTTGGTACACCGATGGGTACAAGAAACAAAGTAAATAAGGATGAAGATTCACCCATTACAAATCAATCTTTGTATAGATCTATGATTGGTAGTTTTTTATATTTGACAGCATTGAGGCTAGACATTATGCATGCAATATGCATAGTTGCAAGATATCAGACAGCCCCAAAGAAGAGTCATGTTCATTTAGTGAAGAGAATATTCAGATATATCGAGAGAACATTGGATTATGGATTGTGGTATCCCACAGGCAGAGATTTCACTTTGGTTGCTTATACAAATTTCAATTGGGTAGGTTGCTTGGATGACAGAAAGAGTACAAGTAGAGGAGCTTTCTTCTTTGGTGACAGCTTAGTTTCATGGCTAAGCAAAAAGTAAAATTTAGTGTCACTTTCTACAGCTGAAGAAGAATATATTGCAATAGTATTATGTTATACTCAAGTGCTTTGGATGAAACAAACTTTGGAAGATATTAAGGTAAAATATGATGAACTTATTTCTATTTTTTGTGACAACACAAGTGCTATTAGTATTTCGAATAATTCAATGATGCATTCAAGAACAAAACATATATCCATCAAATATCACTTTTTGAGAGACCAGGTTGTAGATCAATAGGTTAAGATGGAATATATCAGTACTGTAAAGTAGATTGTAGATATTTTTATAAAGACACTACCAAAAGACACATTTGAGTATCTATAGGAGAAGATGGGAGTAATTTTTTTTACTTCTTGCCATTAAGAATCTCATTAGTTGAGGGGGAGCTAAGTGTTAGCTCCAGAATAGGCCCTTTGTCGTTGATGTCAAAGGGGGAGAAGAACATAAATAGGTATAAGAATAGGTACAAGTATAGAAATAGGTGCATAAATAGGTATAGAGAATAGGTACAGGTTATTACAGTAAGGGGGAGTTACTGTATGTTTTATGATGATAATATTGCAGGTTTAAGGTGTGGCAGTTTTAGTTTGAGGTTGGCATGAATGCCAAAGGAGGAGATCATTATAAATATCATCATTGATGTCAAAGGTCTAGCATTGGTGATAAAGGCCCCATTGCATTTAATGGTGTTTTTAATATTCATATCTTGGCTAATGTGTGTTAATGTTTATTTAATATTAACGAATATATTTTTGGTTGCATATAAGTCAAAGGAGGGCCCATGGAGAAATCAAAGAGTCATGGGATAAAGACAAAAGAGGAATATGACGTATTTTCTCATGAAGAGTCATCTTGAGGAATTCTAAGAGTCACTATGTGAAGACAAAAGAGGGTATGGTGCAGTTTTTTATGAAGGGACACTTTTAAGAATGCGAAAAGTCACCAAGATAAAGATAAAAGAGGAAAGGATGCATTTGGTTATGAAGGGTTACCGTCACAAAGGGTGACTTTTCAAATGCAAGGATATGAGTGGGTCATGCAAGTTTGGCACCATTTTCCATGAGGATTGAGGGGTCACAAAGGGTGAATGCCAAAGGTCATTTGAAAATCTATAAATAAAGGCTTGAGAAGCCATTTGTAATATGTAAGAGAGTACATGGTTTTGTAATTGTTTTATATAAAAAAAGAGGAGAGAAAAGCAAAAGATATTGTAGAGTTCTATCATTTGTTGAGTAATCAATATTGTGAGATAGTTGTGCTTTATACACAAGAGGGGTTGGTGCTCATAAATCTTTGCAAGGAGTTGGTGCTCTTGCGGGTTGGTGCTCGACAAAGGGGTTGGTCCTCCTACAAGTTGGTGCTTGTAAACTTTGTAATTTGAGTTGGTGCTTATTCATATACTTGAGATTATTCTCTATGGTTTTTCAACTTTAGGTTTCCACATAAAAATTTGGTGTGTCTCTCTCTCTCTTGTGTAGTGCATGTTATTGTTTCAATTTTATTGCATATCTTGAATGTGTGATTAAGTGGTTAAAGAAAAGAAATCAGATTAAGTAAAAGATATATACTATACTGATTCAACCCCCTCTCAGTATATTTCATGTTTAACAATAGGGAATGACCCTCTCTTCATAGATGGGTAAATAGTGACAATACAAGAATCCAAAGAGAGATGCTAGTACCCTGTGATGTAGTACATGATGTGTACCATAAAAAAAAATCTAATATGATATCACACAAACATGTAAATTATACATATGAAATGACAATGTCTATCTGAACATTACTTTGGCCAAAGTTTTTAAATAGCTATTGATCTCAAGGACAAGTTGATTTCATACATACCACTTGATCGAATTACTTTTATCTAGCATTGTTGATGCTAACTAAGCTAGTGAAGTCTATCTCACTACTTACTTAGTACTTTAGACTAGGAATTTGACTCAAGAGATGATGGTTAGTATCGTGTTAGTTCTAAAATAAAAATAAAATGAAAGAAATATACTAACTAACAAAACATCTCTAGGCCTAGTCACTAGGGGGACTTAATAAGGAAAAACTATTTGAAAACACAACTAAAAAATGAAAATAAATGAGAGATATGAACACAAAACACAAATTTATTACCAAATCCTTGATTACTCCAAAAGGCTCCTTCTTTGGTTTGCTCGACTTGTGCTTCAAGAGATATTCTTCAATGGAGTGTGGTTATCTTCATCTCCTCTTGGCACCTTTGGCTTTGGCTTGGCTTGGTTCAACAATTTGGCATTATAACACTAAAATGCAATGATTTTGGAATGATTTAAGCATTATAAATTTGCACTATCCAAGCTTTAGAAATATGGTTGTGAGGCCTCCTATTTATAGATTTTTCAAATGGGATTGGATCAACCATGACTGTCCATTTCAAAATGAAGACATGTGGCCATAAATTAATTTAATTATGCAAATAAAATCCATAAATACCCTCATCATGATTTGGGAAGAAGGGTCATTTATGAGTCATGGGAGGCATTGATGAGGCATGAGAGGGCTTAATCTTGATATTTTATGCATTTATGGCTTGTGGATGCCACCCCATAGAAATGATGTCATTGTATGATGTAGTTATTCAATATTAATTTTTAAAAAAAAATATTCAACAAGTTTTATGGAAAATTAATTTATGCTCTTAATTCATATTGATTAGCCTTAAACATGATTTATCACTTTTGGTGTAAATCCTAGCAATTACTGCACAAATTAATCAAATTGGTCAGAATGTCATATTATTGGCTCGAAATTTGACTGAATTAGAGTTGGAAGGTGATGTTAGATGTGTTAGATCCATTATCCCATTTAGGATGTTGCCAACACAAAATAACAAAAGTATGTGCTTCGTGTAAGAAAATTGGTAGAAAAGAGCAATCCAGAGCACCGAGATATGAAAATGTCATTTTGACTTGAAATGATCTGATCAAAGTTAGTTGCTTCATAAATTGTATTTCTTCATTTAATGATACTCTGGCTAAAATCAACACTTGAATATGACAGGTTCACATCATTTAGCGTGTTTTAGTATTTTTAGACCAAATTGTGTGTTTTGGTAGAAATTGGTCAAAATCTTGGTTAGAGGTTATTGGTGGCCACTTTTAGGTGTCAACAAGTACTAACAATGCAAGATATGGTTAACATTAATATAACCAATTGATTCATACATATATCAATTTTGTTTGAGAAAAAACACATAGTCATATGTATATACTTTGATCAAACACAGTATATATCATTAACTCGTTCAAGTTTATACTCACATTTCACATATATTTATGTACACAATCCCTATAGCATACTATATTTCAAAAGACAAGACACAACCAACACACACACACACACATATATCTATATTTTCGTTGTTCATGGTTAACTTAAACATACACAGTCAACATATACACACACACACACACACACACACACACACACACACACACACACACACACACACACACACACACACACACACACACACACATATATATATCCGTTGTTCAAAAATAAATTTAAAACACAGTTGGCATAAGTATACATGTATGTATTATGATCACAAATAACTTAAACACACACACTTGACATAGGTATATGTATACATTCATCATTTCCAATTGACTTAATACACACGCCCACAGTCGCCATGTGTATGCAAACAAATCAAACGACAATCCATATATATATACCAAAAGAATAAACATAAAATGAGAATCCTCCTTAATCTTTCGAAGTCCTTTTGACTCAGTTTTTATCTATATAAAATCTCATGACTTGTATGTTATTTTTCTATAAGCTACATATAAATATATAAGTATATATTCATTAGATCAATTCCATCTATATGAGTGTACACACACACACACAAAATAAAAATAAAAAAATCTAAAGTTCCAAAACTTAGTCTATATATGTATATAACACTATTAACCACTTAGGGTTCCATCTTAAGCTAGGGCATTGTGTTGTCAAACAACTAAACTCAATTTACCCTAATGGCTTAACACCAAATCGAATTAGTTTGCAGTCTTAGGGTTTTTAGAAGTTATATGGCTTAGGTCTATGGATGGCCAAGCCATCCACATGGTTAAGCTTGTATTCTCAATACAAGATTAATACATTTAAAAAAAAAACCCTGATAATCCAAGCCATAAATAGAAATTTTATAAGTAAATGAAAGTAATTACTTCACTAACCTCTTAAGTTACTTCCAATATTGAAACATAACGAACTAGTACATTCCTTCTCTTCCTTGCTCTATACTATCTTTTTCCTCTTTCATCGTGGACCCTTCTCCTCCATGACTCGCCTCTTATCCTGTTCTACTTGCCCAACTCTTTACCATTCAAAATTTGCATGCCCCAGTTCACCCCTATCTTGTAGTCCATGCAAACTCCCCATTACATTTCAACCTCCACTAATCTTATAGTAACTTTCATTAACCATACCATAAATTCCCTAAATTTCTGCCTTGAATCTCCCCTAATTATTTAATTGTTATTTTATTAATTTCAAAAATCTTGCATGTTCAATACTACATTACATGCCCAAGTAATTCACTCTAAAAGTCCACTTAAAACATTATTAACAATGATAACTATTACTTCTTTTTCAACATAGTCTATACATGTTAACAAGATTAGGCTTAGATCTTATGATAGTCTTAGGTTATAATGTAATCTTAGCAAAAGTTCTATAAAGATAAACAATATCATGATTTTTAAATAATATTGTAACTAATCAATAAAGTGATGATATCTTTTTATCTAAAATGTAAATTGGATAATTAGTATCCTATCCATAATAATATTATAGTCATATAATTGTCAGTTTATTACTATTTTATATAAACTATATATGTCTTTTATTATCTTCTTTACTTCAGGCGTTTATTGATATTTTTGAATATTAGTGATAACAAACTAATGTTCCAAAACATTACAATGACATTTTTGTTAGTCTATATGTAATACTAACTAGATATCATCCATATAGATTTATATTCCCGTAATCATAAATAATATGAGTACATTAACATAATATAGCTATATTGTAACATTATGTACTAATTCTATGTAAAATATACACAATGTAATCATATACAATATTTATTCCATATATAAGTATTAAAATTGAATTAACACTTACTAACACACAAAATCTAATATCTAAAGCAAACAACATTAAAAATGTACTAACTATAATAATCCACACAATGCATATAACATGTATTAACTAATGTGGCGTGTGCATAGGTTTTAATAGATCCTTTGTCATCCCTCAACATCTCCATTTACATTACCCTCTCTGATGATGCTCTCCCTTTGTCATGTTCTGAGGGTTAAACTCTCCTGCATCCAACTCACGATAAGAAAGTAGTTTACCTGATACACCATAAAATAATGTTTCAACAATATTATCATAATCATAATGTACATAATTCATAATTTAGCTGACTCATAACAATGAAATCATGAAATCTAAGTAACATACAACTGTCCCATATCGACATATGACTTATAATTTAGTTAAAAAGTAACAAATCAATTTAACAACCATAAAAATCCATGGATAATTATGTAAATCAACTTAGTGAGAAATCAAGATGTAACAATTATTACGAATTATTTCAAGATCCATTTAAATAGCACTTGCGATCATGAGTTAATGGCCATTTTCCCTAGAAAGCCAATGTCCTGAAATGCATATTTATAGATGTGTTGATGTATGGTCTTCGAAGGGTGTGGAACCTAAGTATTATGAACATGTATTCAAGTATATTCTGACATCTCTTTCACCACCCTGGTACATGTACCGATAATGTAAGAGCAAAACTAAGACTTTGCCACAAGGCCAACATGATTTTATTCAAACTTTTGTATTTGAATATGAGAATCCCATGGTGCAATAAGATCTACAAAAATTAAAGATATTTTTTATGTTAAGGACGTGTAGAGGACCTAAACAATGCACATGACTGCTCTTTACAGGAAGAAGCAACTATATGCTTGAACACAACCCTCAAAAATCACAATGCCAATAAGTAGGAGCAATTTTTAGTGAAACCTTAATGGGATCATGAACAACGGAGAATAGGTAGAATCTAGTGACAACAATGAGGACTTAGATTTGAAGGATTTTTTTGAACCTGAGCGAGAGATAGAGGAACCAAAATCCAAAATCACAAAGCATACTAAAGATTCACAGCTGTGAAATTTAAACATTCAAGAGTCAGAAGGACAAAGAACACTAAAAAACTCTATGCCACATAGGTCCAACAAGATATATAAGGAGTCATTAAAGAAAAATATAGGGAGCATTGGTACCAAGCCTATGCCAAATCTTATAACTTTGGGTGACTATTGGACACAACATGATATATTATAAGGGCTTCAATTACTACAAGAGTATCAAGATGTGTTCCTAACAAAGTTTTCAGAAGTCAAGGGTTTAAACCCTTCATTGGGATAAATGCACATAGAACTCAAAGAGTGTGTATAACCTATTGAGAAATGACCATACAAGCTAAATCTCAATATGAAACTTAAGGTTAAGGCTAAAATTGACCAGATGCAAGAAGCAATTGTTATTTATTTGGTAGAGAAGGCAAACTGGATAAGTCTAACGTTGGTGAAACACAAAAATTTAGGGGTGATTAGAGTTTGTGGGGTATACATGGCATTTAATAATGTCTATGTTAATCACCCATTTCCAATTCCCTTCACAGATAAAGTTTTGGAGTTAGTCACAGGGCACAAAGTTTATTTCTTCACAGATGAATGTTGCGGCTACCATCAAATATTGATTAAAACCAAAGATTAGGTTAAAACCACATTTGCAACATAAAGGGATTCCTTCACATATAAGGCAATGCCTTTTGGCTTGAATAACACTCATGTTGTTTTCTCTAGGGTTGTGGTCATTGTATTCAAATATTTCATCCATGATTTCTTAGAAGTCTATCTTGATGATTGGGTTGTATTATCTTTATTCAAAGAACACATATCCTAACTGTGACTCATGTTAGAATGATGTCAAGCTCTATGAATTGCTTTGAATTTGAAAAAGTGTTTATTCTTTACATCATTTGGTGTTCTCTTTCATCACATAGTGTGCAATGATGGTATTTTGGTTGACCAAGCTAAAATTATAGTCATTATAAGTATGCCACCTCCTACAAGCTCTACCAAAGTGTGATCATTCATGGGACATATATGATATTATCAGAAGTTCATCAAAGGGTACACAACCATATCCACCCTAATGGATAAATTGTTGCTTAAAGATACAAAGTTTGAATGGATTATTGGGTGTTAAACATATTTTGTGGATTTGAAATAGAGGTTAGTTAAAACCCCAATATTGGTGTTCCCCGAT
Source organism: Torreya grandis (assembly GCA_037957365.1). Classification (NCBI taxonomy): domain Eukaryota; kingdom Viridiplantae; phylum Streptophyta; class Pinopsida; order Cupressales; family Taxaceae; genus Torreya; species Torreya grandis. The sequence continues at coordinate 5,712,212 of JARHVA010000007.1, read as the reverse complement.
TGGAGCAAGCCATTTCATGTGCATTTAGATGCTTCAAGAAATGTAGTAGGAGTTGTATTGGCTTAGCTAAGAGATGGATATTTGGATCACCCCATTCAATCTGTATGTAATAAATTATCAATAGCAAAAAAAATTACACTACAATAGAGTGAGAGGCCCTAGCTATTGTGTTTTCACTTTAAAAATTAAGGTATTACCTTTTAACAACACCATTTGAATTTTTTATACATCACTAAGCTCTATGATATATAGTGAATAAGCCCATGCTAGGTGGAAGGATATCTAGGTGCCTTATGTTATTCCAAGAATTAAATTTAAGATATATGTGAAACCAAGAAGAGAGAATGTGGGACCAAATCATCTTAGCTGAATAAGGGATGGTGAGGATCGAAAAGAATTGTAATATGAGTCACCATATGTATACTTATTCAAAATCTCTATGATTCTAGAGAATATTAAGGCCAACTTATTTCATAGAATAAGGATTTTTTCTTACACATTATGTTAAGAAATATAAAATTTAGCTAATCACATGAGTTATACCATTCAATATTATCAATGAGAATCTCTACAAGATGGGTAAGGATGATGTGATGGATAGAGTAGCCCTAGATCATGAACAACCATAATTGTTGGAATACGCATATTAAGGAATCATAAGAGGACACTTCATAGGAGGATCAATTGATAGGAAGATATTTCAAAGTGGTCTATGGTGGCCCACTTTGTTTTAGGATGTGCATAGAGTCGTAAAGCACCATGATATTCGTCAAAGAATATGGAGGCCGAATCAAAGGGATGAAATGCCTTTAAACCCAATTTTAGTAGTACAACCATTTAAGCAATGAGAAATTGACTTTGTAGGACCTACCAATCTACCAAGCAAATACATTCATGATAGACATATAATAACTGTGACATATTACTTTAAAAAATGGTTAAAAGTTGTTACAACACCACGCTACATCATTAGAGACGTAGCTAAGTTCTTGTATGAGAACATCATAACCAAGTTTGGATGTCCCATTAAGTTGGTCAGTGACATAGGAGCACACTTTCTCAATAATTATATTAAGACCCTGAGAGAAGAATTTATGATATTGAAAGATAAGAGGACAACCTATCATCCTCAAGCCAATGGGCAAGTAAAAACATATAACAAAGTACTTGGGAATATGCTTGCAAAAGTATGTAATGTGTAGAGAGATGATTAGGAGGATCAAATTACGACAATCTTATGGGCATATAAGACTAATTATAAACATGCAAAAAGGTTCACCCCTTTTTAATTATTCTATGAAATACAAGCAATTATGCATATGGAATATATAGTGTCTAGTTTGTGAATTACATTGATAATGTCAGTATGAGATCAAGATTCACTTCAGGCAAGTTTTCTAGATGTAACTCACCTGGAGGAAATTAGGTAGAGAGTTTGTTAGATGCATGAAATAAACAATCAGAATCAAAAAGCATGGCATGATCATATTTGTGATCTAAAGAACTTTACCTAGAGCAAATAATATTATTGTATGATAGCAGTTCATGCACATCTAGATAAATTATGCATTTGGTGGAAAGGACCATACATCATCCATAAAGTATCACAACAAAGAATAATAGTGTTAAGGGACCTTCAAGGAACCATCCTCCCAAGGCATGTAAATGGCCACAAGATTAAGCCTTATCGCAATGATCTTTATTAATCTCTTGTTGAAAATTGAGAGGGTGTCAAGTAGCACTAAGTAGTTGGGGTTTGTGTTTCATATATAGTTTTATTATCTTTTTTTAGGTTTATAGTGTAGATGTGTAAAATGCAATCTCTATATCACAGGAAATCATAACATAGTATAAAAAGCTAAAAGTCAAAGAGTATGAAAGGAGAGAAACAAAGCAATGGAAAATTAATACGGAGAGGGTTCAATGCAAGATCAACACAGGGTCAATAAAATAAGTTTGAGAGTGAAACACTAACAAAATAGGTATAGAGGATAGGTAATAAATGAACACTTATAAATTAGTTAATGACAAAGCACTTCAAATATTGCATGTTTCCCAAATCAAATCAGTGTGTCAAACTTAATTAATGTACAATAAAGAAAATTTTAATAAGAAGAAAAGATGGTGCATCACATCAAAGAATATCGTCAACCAAAACAATGAATCTATCCATCAAAGCACAAAGGTCACATCACATCAACTCATGACATTTAAACTAAGAGCATAACATCAAGAAAAACAACACAACACAATTCAATGTGAAGTGTTAATGAATAATGTGAAACAAAGTTATATAAACACATGGCACATAGAGTGTAACACATCTCAAACCCCCAAATCACTAAGAGGCTTTTGCAATATGAGCTTGAAATATTTACTTGAGCATAAAAACATCCAAGTTTTGACCACAACATAATAAGAATGAGTTGATCATAGTTCTTTGTACCTTTGAATGACACATAGAAGGAGGAAATGGGAATATGCTTGGCAATGAGGTAGACAAGGTACCATAACCTTGACCCCTTTGATTTTGTAAGATGCAACAAGATGCAACAAATAAAACTTAGTTCAACTTAGATATAGCTACTACTTTACAATCAGGAGCCCTAGTCACGCAACAACAATTACGAGTCTCGAATTCCAAGTGATTGATAAAGCTTCCAACTTTTGAACAACTTGATGAGGTGGTGATGATGTTGATAAATATATATATTGAGGGGAAATAATCTTGTCCAAGGATGTTACCATATTCATCAACACAACAACAATGACAAGGGAAATTAGACTTCTAGCCTAGGGTAAATCCCTCTTACCATTCAAAACTAAGAGCCCTCTAATTCACTTAGACACTAGGAAAAATACGTCAGAGATTCCAAGGGATCCCCCCTTGATTAAATACAATATTATGTAGTGTGAATGCTCTCTGACTAGATTTCACACAAATTTTGGTAGACCATTAAAATTGCACACCAAATAACTTAAAGGGTCATCGATATTGTGTATCGGATGATCTAGTTAAATGATAATTTTAACTGGCCAAAGTTCTCCATCACTGAACTAATTATTTCAGGTGCGTCATAGACTTTCCAATACAAGTTTATGGTATTACTACTTTGCTTTACTTAATGAAAGTTTCTCGATGATCTTGTCACATCATATAGAGATTTTTAACCTATGATCGGCTTATAGAATCTGGTCTAGACTAGAACAGGGTAGTACTACACATATTTGGGTTGCTTTAATCAATGGTTGATTAAAGTATAGGGGCTCAATGCATAGCACCCTAGGGTCCCCACTAATTTGATGCAGTACCTTACACCTCATGCATAAATCACCAAACTTCGTGATGGAGTGCAAGTGTGACTTCATGGGCTAGTTAAAGCACTACACATCTCATTTCCATTCTTCATCACCATGTTGGATGCACAAGTAGAATTTTTAAGGTAACAAGCCTTATTGTCAATAATGGTGGCACCTCCATGTTCCATGGCCCTAAAACACAACATCTAGTAGCAGACAAACAAATATAAGTTCAAACTCGGTAGCAAACACAACCATAGACATTTATGGCCCTAACTTAAACTACTATAGGCAAAAAAAAGGCACCAACTTAAATGACAACATCACCTCTACCACTAGAGAGGAAGACTCATGACACCATCCCTTAGTTTGATAATGCAAGTATGCCTAAGCTTGTTGTAGAGTATGATCTCCCACAACTTGACAGCACCAAGGAATAATTATATAAGTCTATATTGGAAGACATAAACACAAATATATATGAAAAGGAGGAAGAAAAATAATCTTCTGAAAAGTGGTGCACACTTTACAAGTGCGTAATAATGTCCTAAAAACCCTAGTGGTTAACATTCACACACCTCCTATTTTAGTCACAGTAGACATTGTCATAGAGGAAGAAGATATCAAACATAGAACAACAACCATCTTCTAAGGCATGATGGTAACAAGGACTTTAGTAACACAAGATGCCTAGCCACAACTAGAGATAATGCAAGGCATATGGTAAGAAGCAAACCCTCAACAATGATTAATACGTAAACCCATAACACACATAATGTCAATGGCTTCTCCCTCCATTACATAATATATGGGATACTTTCTTGCACCATAGATATAATAACAAGCATTTGAACAATAGCCTGTTGAAATAGTTAGTGGCTATAAACACGTGAAAAAAGGTTTTGGTTCCACCTACCCATTCAAAGGTGCCAATTATCAAGAGCATAATGGTGATGCCCTCTCCTTCCCTATCCTCTCAACATTCACCAGTTCATTCAACCCATTCACCTCCTACATCTCCCCATTCCCCAACTCATTCCTAATAGGAGACACCACAACACAATAGGAAGTTACCCAGGCCAAAACAAAGCAAGAGAAGGTTCAAAAGGAAGCTGAGAAAAAAGTGAGAAAGGAGGAAAGGAAAAAGAAGAAGAAAGAAGAAGTTGAGCATAAGGTTCCTTAATAATAATACCAGAGGAAGAAACAAGATGTAGAGGAGAAATAAAAGAAAGAAGAAGTTATTGTACAGAAGAAGAAAGAGCAAGAATAAGAAGTCACACATAAAAAAAGTAGGATGAAGAAGAGAAGCAAAAGAATAAATAAGAAGAAGAAGAAGAAGTTGCAAGAAAGAAAAAGGAACGATAAGATAAGGTAGTGCAAGAAGCATAAACGGTGAAGGTTGAGGCTAACATAGCAACCAAGGCAAATGAGGATAAAAAGATAGAAGCCATGCAAAATTAAGAAGAAGAGATAAAGAAAAATGCCAAGTAGAAAATTGATAATTAAGATGCACAAGTAGAAGAGGTAGCCAAGGTGTGGGGAAATTAATAGCCAAAAATAAATATGAATGTTGAAGTCTTAGTTGATACTTAAAAGGTTGAGCAGTCAGATCAACCTACGAAGCCAACATAGGAACTTAAACAATAGTCAATTCTTAAGGTTTCATAGACTTATTGTACATTATGAGGCTTAGGATTGGTACTAGGAAGTGCATAAGAAGAGGCATCACATGAAACACCTCAAACAACTAGCTAATGGTTATAGGACATGCAAGGCCCACCCCTACATCAAATAATTTTCACACTCCCAATTGTGCAAATTTGACACCAAGCAACCCAGCCACAATTGTTATGAATTATTTTTCTTTGAATACAACAAGTTTAGATGCATCACTTGATGTGACCCAACTAATAATGGAAAATTAGGTTGAGGGAGCAACTACACAAAAGGCCCTCGATATGGAATATGATAACCTCCAACTAAGGGAGGAAAACAAAGATCTACATGATCAGTTTTTCAAGGCCTACATGATCATAGATGAGACTTGTCTGACATTGGTGATCCAAGTCTTGGGGGATCAGGTGATATCTAAAGAGAAATAATTGATTGCATTGTTTTCTTAACTCACTAATGATTAGGTATTTACACATAAAATTCAACAACTCTGAGTGCAAGGATAACACTTAAAATTTGAAACAAAAATCCTCTTCTAGGTTCTCAGAGAGTATGAGAAAGTGTTGGACATTGCTACGTTACAAGCCACCCAAATTACTTGAAATATGCTATATTGGAAACATCACTACAGGATTCATTGGCTGAGGTGAAGTCATATTTATCAAAGGTGGACAAGGCCAAGACCATCATTGAAGATAAAGTAGCTGTGCTACAGCTCATGGATGGTTCACTTAAGGAGTCTCTTAACTCAAGAGACAAGGTCGTGAAAAATATTATTGCATGGTAAAAAAAGATGCTTTGCAACACATTAACTTGCATCTAGACCAAATGATATGTAGATAAAATGGAGGAAATTTCACAAGCCATTTAGCTAAATCTCTCATAGGAAAGGGATATTTTCCATCGCACAGGATGAAGATATTCATGAAGTCATATAGTGTTGTTGGCGAGTTGTTAATGATGTTATGGTGATGTCATGAAGGTGTCCATATGAGTGGATGAGGTAACTTGATAGTCTATGTGACAATGACAAAGTGTTCAATGTGCTTGTTTGTCAGTGATGTTATGGTGATGTCATGCAAGTGTCTAGCTGAGTGAATGAAGTGTCTTGATAGTCTATGTGATAATGATAAAGTGTACAATGTGCTTGTCCTAGTATGCTTGGTTGATATTCTATTTTGGCTTTGTTAGAGATGTTCAAGGATGAGTATGGTGATTTGAGGATGTTGAAGGGGTCCCTAATATGTTTTATATGCTTTGAGTGTTTATGTGCATGAGTGGAATTCATCTAGTAGTCCATACTTTTCATCTAGGCATTTGGTCACATGGGTTTGTTTAATATGTGCCTAGCTATTATGTGCTAAATTTTAGGTCTAGTGGCAGAAAATTTGAATAGGCATTTTGCTAACATCATTATTGTCATGTGTGGAAGAGTCAGGGGGAGGTGGTCATATGGTTATGATCACATTTGTCCCTAATTGATATTCACTAAGTCTTAATTCATGCGATGAAGTGTAGTCAAAGATATGTGGGTACAAAGTTAGGCTCTCAGGTATTTTGACAATGTTTTCTATGTTCAAATAGAGTCGAGTAAGCATGTTGATGATGTTAGCATTAGCATACATGGACATTTCAGGAAGAAATGGTCAGGAGAAGCAAGCAGGTCAAAGTTCTTAGTTTAATATTGTGCCTACCTATTATGTGCTAAATTTTAGGTCATGCAACTAAGCACGATAAAATATATGTAAGTGCAAAGTTGGTCCCCTAGGCAGCTTGACATTGTTTTCTCTCCCCTTGCCGTTGTGTTCTGATTTGGAAAGAATTCTGGACGCTAATAGGGAGGTTCATAATATTGTCTAGTTGGGCATGTGCCTAAGTAGCCAAGTAAGTATATTGATGAATTTATATTTCACACATGTAGAAAATTCAAGATAATTTGATCATATGGGTTTGTTTAGGTCATATAATGAAGTGCATCAAAATATATGCTTGTGCAAAGTTGGCTTTCCAGACTAGTTCTTGACATAGTTGGCTCTATAGCAGATAAATCTGAGTAAGCAAATTAATGGCATTATATCTCATGCATGAGAAGGTTTAAAGAGTAATTTGACATATGTTTGGATTCTCCTATATGAGGAGATCATATGGTCCAAATTTTAGATCATGTGTCTAAGCGTAGTACAAGTTATTGAGGTAAAAAATTGGCCTTCCAGGCAGATTGCAATGGTTCCTACACTTAGTCAATTTTGCAAGAGTTAAATTTTAGGACCAAATGGAGATATAATGGTTTATGGGCGATTGTAAAAGATTGATCTAATAGTGCATGTTGATTTAAAGAGGTCAAAGTGTTTGAGGTTTAATGCTGAGCAAAGGTAAAGGATAAGGATCTAACAATGAGTGGGGGTTCATACAGATTGATCAAATGGTGAGTGCTATAAGATAAAGATTGAGCTAATTCACAGAGATCAATGATGCATGTTGTGTCAATATTGAAAGATTACATGAGATAATGTCAGCTATTTGAGGTTTAATTTTGATTGTTTGAATTTGAATATTTGAATTTTATAAAGAAAAAATACTAGTGCTCTGTATTTTATCCATAACTTTTGATCCAAGATGAATTCAAAGGTACTATAAAAATCAAATTCGAATAGGACTCCATGGAATATCTAATTAACTTGGTTAAAATGTCTTAATTTATATATAATCAAATATATTAAGGTTCAAAGTTGACTATGTATTCATGCATGTTCTGCAAGTAACCCGAGAAGGGTATTTGAGCTTGTTTTGATATCTCTTGATGAATTGGATATTGGGAAATGTTTTAGACTCCATGAGGACCATATGTGTGCATTATGAAGTCTTGATCAATCATATGCAGTATGAGCAAAGCTTAAAAATTTGATTGTGTGTTCATTCATGGTGTTCCTATATACAAGGTCATTGTTTGAGTTGATTGAGCATACACAAAGGTGAGTAGAGATGACTATGCTCATTTGAAGTTGTCAAAGAAGTCATGTGGACCTATGTAATTTAAAGTGTTCCTATGTTCTTATGTTTCTTGATGAAGTGCTAAATGGGTGAATAGGTCTCCATGAGACCTATAAGAGCTACAAGTGCCTAATTGAAAGGTGTAGTTGCTTAAGGATGACCCATGGGTACTGTGGCTGACCTATGTGGATGGTATTGAGTTGTGTCTTGATGTAAGAGAATATTTAAGGTCTAATGCATGTCTAATGGCTAACCAAGATGATGATGATCATGAATGTTCTACAAATAGTGAAACCAAAGATGATGGTTTCTAGATATATATGTGGAATGTATGCGAGAGTTATGAAGCGAAGGAGAGGTAGAGTGCCTAGTAGATGAGTTGATAAGTATATTAGATTGAGAATAGTGTGTATGACCTATGGCTCAATTTAATGATGTTAAAATAGTGCTCTTACAGGTTCAGGATGAGTGAAGAGATCTAGGGTGATCCAAAAGGTGGTTTTGGATGCATTGAGTGTGCAGGGTTAAAGAAAGCGGATATACTTTGTATCTCCATAAAATTTGCAAGAAATCAATGTTTAGGATATGTTGTGTTCATAGGTATTGTTGTGGGTGATCAACATCTAATGGGTTTGCTACCTCCTTCTAAGGTGAAACTTGTTAAAGGTCTAGTTGTTATGGTAGCTCAGCTAGACAGGTGTGGTAGTACCTTGTGGGATTGTAGTCTCACTAAATAAGGGATTGTAGTTCCTTGATCAATTACAGCTGGTCTAAATTGGTTATTGTTATTATAGGATAATAGTCCAATTGTAGGTTCCGGTGGGTTTTCTCCCCCAAGAGGGTTTCCCACATATGTTATGTGTTATGTGCTTGATTTTGCATTGTCTCTCTTATTCATTGCTATGAATGATGTGTATGCTTCATGAATGTTTGTGGTATTTGATCAAGTGTTTGTAATGATTGAAACTAAATTTGGATTATTTGGGCTCATTGATTCACCCCCCCTCTTAGTGATTGTACCTCTAATAACTGGTATTAGAGTAGGTATTTTGGTAAAGGCTTGACATCTTGAAGGTGATCTAAGGTACAATATGGGTAGTCATCAAGAGGTTTCTCTACTATGCAAACACTGATGTTTAATGGATCCAATTATGATTTTTAGAGTGCAAGGATGAGGACACACATTATGTCTCTAGGGTTTGATGTATGACAATCTGTTGTGGATGGTTATGTTGCTCCTACTACTCCTCCATCTAGTGTTGCAGACAAGAAGCTGTTTGAGAATAATTTTAAGGCAATAATTGCCATTACATAGGGTCTTATAGAGACTAAGTTCACCAAGGTAATACATTGTAAATATTCTAAAGAGATATGGGACAAATTATAGATCATTAATGAAGGAGATTCAAAGCTCAAGATTGCTAAGTTGCAGACTCACTAAAGACAATTTGAAAGTCTCAAGATGAAGGAAGAAGATTTTGTGGCATCCTTTCTATAGAGAGTTGATGAGATTGTGAACATCATCAGAGATCTTGGAGAGAACATTGAAGAGGCTAATATAGTCCAAAAGGTATTAAGGTTTCTATCCCTTAAGTTTGATCCAAATTTATCTACTATAGAATAAAGTCATTATCTTACTCAGTTAAAGATGGATCAATTACATGGCACCTTTACTGCCTATCAGATGAGAGTAAATGATGATATACCACCAAACAAGGAATCAACATTCAAGACAAAAATGAAGTCAAAGAAGAAGTTTCCAGGTAAGAAAACCTAAGAGGATAACATATCTGACTTTGATGAGGATGAACTAATTATTTTTATTACTAGGAAATTGAACATAGGTTTAGGGAAGTATATGGGTAAACTACCCTTCAATTGTTTCAATTGTGGAGAGATAGGACATTTTTCTCATAAGTTACCTCATAAGCATGAGAAGAATAATGATGAAGAGCCTGGTGAAGGACATGATGAAGACAAGAAGACATATAGGAAGAAAGGATTCAAAAAGTATAACAACAAGAAGTCCTTCAAGAACAAGAAGAGTCTCTACACCAAAGAAGATTGCAGCTCATCAGATGAGATTGAAGACAATAACTTAGAATATGATCATGAAGATGATGGTCCTATTGAAGATGAAGCTCTATTCATGGCTGAGGAAAGAAGTTTCTCACATCAAAATGAGTCTACTTGGAGTGATTTAGATGATGATGAGGTGGACTATGAGACTGCATTGACAAATGCTCTTGAAGAATTGAAGATTGAGAAGAAGATCAATAAGAAGATGAAATCTAAACTCAAGGACTATCAGGAGCAATTCAGTGTATTTAAGGCAAGATTGGTTGAATACTCTAGAGAGCATGAAGGTGCTATCATGTTTCTTAATTCTAAGTTGGAATCTATGTCTATAAGTCTAAGAGCCATAGAAGAAGAATGCTCAAGGTATGATTATGAGATTATGTCTTTAAAAAATGAGTTAGATAAATATTCAAGTAAGGTGAAATCATCTGTCAAGTTTGATAAGAGTTCCAATGATCTGGATAATCTTATAAATAGTCAAAAGTCTACTAGTGATAGATCTGGATTGGGTTTTAATGAAAAGTCCAAAAGTTGCTTCTCAAATTTACATGAAGGTTAATAAGAGCAAGGTGGTTCAACCCTTGAATGTCACTAATTAGTCAAGTAATGATGGTACAAATAGAATGAAGGCAAATTAGATTAGACAACCTAATGTCATGAGGTATGCAAGATTCAATGGTTATTGTTACACTTGTAATCAGTTTGGGCATGGAGATAGATATTGTAAGAGACATGTTAGAAATGAGTTTGCATGGAACTATGATGGGGGTGTCCAATCAAAATGTGTGAAAAAAGTTAAGTGCTTCAACTGTCTTGATGTGGGACACTTTGCAAACCATTGTCCACATAAGATTAAACAAGGTGAGTCCTATTCAAAAAGAGGAGGTTGTTTCATGTCATGACATAGGACACATTGCAAGTTTTTGTCTAAATAAGGTACGGAAAGATACATTTATTGTAAAAGGTGTAGTGTGCTTCAATTATCAACTGAGAGGTCGCATTGATAGAATATGAAAGCAAAGGCCTACAAGATAGAATATGTTTAATTATGATCCTAGAGCGCAAGAAAGAAAGCAAGTTAACTCATGGAAGCCAAAGGTGACAAGTGTGAGTCATGACAAGTCTGCAGGTCCAAGTAATCTATTTGCTATGGTGGAGAATGCAACAAAAGTTGAAAAGTGCCAAGGGGTCTCATTGTTTGATCATGTTGAGAATGAAGAAACCAAACTCAAGGAGAATACCAAGGTACTGGTTAAGGCTAGTTCTTAGGTGTCTATGGATCCTATAGAGAGGATTACAAAGTGATGGGTGTCATCATTCCCTTCATTTAATCAACTTCCTGTTGATGTCATATTTAACCAAGGCTGTGTCTAAAGCTATATGCAACAAGAAGAATCGTAGCAATTTAGTAATTGATTGTAGGTATTTGTATTTTTTTTTCTTTCTATTTTGGGGGATTTTTAATGTCTTGAGGACTTCTTGGTTAAAACCTTATTGGAATCAAACTATGTGAATTTGCCGGAAGTAGACACACGTTGCAGAAATGAAATAGATCGCTGAAAATAAACACACTTTTGCATAATAAAATAGATTGCTGGAAATAAACACACTTTTGTAGAATAAAATAGATTGCTGGAAATAAACGCGCTTTTATAGAATAAAATAGATTGCTAGAAATAAACCCAATTTTGTAGAATGAAATAGATTGCTAGAAAATGATTGCAAAGAAATGAGAATTTAATCTAAAACACCTGCAGGAACAAATTTACAATAAATTTTAACTTTAAGGAGTTGGAAGCATTTATAAATTTAACAGAGTTACCTATTTGCTTTTGTGAATAAAATATAAATACTGACCAAAAATGAAGATCTTGGTTCTTTGGAGGAGTGGGCCCTTGATCCGCCTAGAAACAGGATTGAACAATTTAATTTGTTCAAAATAGAAATGGCTATTTCATTGATAAAATGTTCTGTATTACGAAAATGTACTAATCTATCATTTTCTCTCTATTCTTCAATGATTTTCTATTACTTCCTAAATTCCCAGGTCTATATATATAGATGCTTTGATGGTTGTAACTGTTTCATAGATACGATGGAACTGAATCGTACCCAGAATAGATGCTGAATCAAGATGTGGCTGGATGTCTAGCTGTGTGATAAATGTCTTGGATATGCAAATATGAAAAATCGAGAATCTGCTCTTGATTTAATGGGATCATTGACCTGATAGATCACCGATCGTTTGGAATAGATCTTTATCAATTCCATATCTAGCCGCAAAAGTTCTGGAGCTTATCTACAGGAGTATCGGAGCTAATTCAGATAATTTTAGAGCTTAAATATAGAGTTCTGGAGCTAAGTCTAAAAATGTGACAACTTGAAATAGTATGGTGGAGTTTCGAAACTAAGCTAATTGATTCCAAAAATATGCAATCCACTTCATATTTGTTCTTTATCCTGATGATGACCTGTTTTATTGCAAAACTTGAATTTTCCAACACACTTGTTAGGAATTACAAGATTTTTAAATGTTAGAATCACAATCAACAAAAGATGGATAATTACATCCTAACTCATCTTAGATCAAAATAAAAGTTACAAAATGCAATCAAACTTAATAGAAAGAGAGAGTAAGATGAGGCCATTTATTATATATTTATCGGGCATATCCTGGCCTCATCATTTCCCCCATACTTACTTGTTTGTAAGTCCCTTTACAAACTTCACTCTTCAAATTCAGGATTGTATATCCTGCATTCCATTTGATTGCTCAGATCAAATGGCTGGAACTGAATATCCCAATGCTTTGATCCAAAGGTACTATACCCAGTTCCTGCTTCTACTTTTCTTTTCCATTCTACAAATTGAGTGGGATTTTGAAGTTCTCTATTTTGCCAAGGAGATATGGGAGTGAGAAGTAGAGGTGGCCTTGTCCGCATGCCTATCCATATGCACAAGGGAGTTTCATTGATCCGAGGAATTATTGTGCATAAAGCTTTTGCCCTTTCTAGACTCCAGATCAAATTTGAAGGGGATATTACTTCCCTTCTTTTCAATGGAATTGGAAGAAATTCCCATCTTTTTAAACATGAATCATAGATATTATCAAAATTTGCCTTCTCACAAGAGGTGAAAACATCCATGCTTTGCTGTAAATTGAAAAGATAAGGTCCCCTGAATTTGTCATTAAATGCATGGGATTGGAAATGTGTAGCAAAGGCGACTGGGTTACCATAATGAATTCTCATATAGAGACCAAATGAACTAGCCTTTGACCAATGCTCTGACTCCCTTTCCTGCCATGTAATTTAATTTTGAAGAATAGAGACAAAAGTGTTAAACTGGCTTTTTCCTACATACAAATTGATCATAAAACCTGTATTTCTTTCTAGCATAAAATTGCAGAGGTAAAATTCACAAAGAAGGTTTTTTTGTTCTGTATTGGCTAAGGAGTAGGCGGCCGAGAAATCAACTTTATCTTTTATTTCATGTGGAAGGCCACATGCTATCCTTGCCAACTGCCAGCGAATGAACTAAAAACATGCTATAAACAGGAAAAGGTCTTCTGCACGTAAGCAGTTTCTCACTCATCATACAAACTATTTATATTTTTACAAGACATTTATACTTATCATTTTCCTCCTTGTAAAATTTGTCTTCCCATTCCTTCCTTGCTTTCTCTTCTTCCACCAGTTTGTCTTTCAAGTCTGTATTGGATGCCTTGATTACACTGAGTTCTCTGCATGTATCATCCCATAATTGCTTGAGTGACAGATAAGTCAATTCAGTCTGTGTAGAGACTGTTGACACAGAGGTCTGTATTATACATTTTTCTTCATTCTCCATCAGTTGCCTTTTAATCTCTACTAATTCCTCATTCTTGGCTGTGAACTGGTTGGTTAATTCTTCAAGGAGCATTTCTTTCTGTTCTAATTTGAGTTTGAGGAAGTTCAATTCCTCATCCTTTTCCTTGATAATGAGTTCTAATCTAGACAAAAATAGACCCTATTTAACCTATTGGTTTTGTTATTGTTTTTTCTAAATTGATAACAAATTCTCTTACCAGTTCATTGTTATATTTGGGAAATTTCCTCAGAAACTCTAGCCATCCTATATGTTGAAAGATAGTTGCTACTTCTTCATCTACAAGGAGTTGGGTATCATTTTTTGGTTCTGACTTCTTTTTGATTCCCATGATTCATTCTTCTTGAATCTTACATAGGTTAGTTGAAGATTGCTTTTCTTATCAGTAGAATTGATGATTTTGGCTACAGAACTAGCGATTTCGATTGCGGAACTACTGTACTCAGCTGCAAAACTGACGGAGGTAATTCGTTGTATCTCTTTTGAAATTTTTTTGTAGCTAGCTTTTACTTTGTTAATGCAATAATAAGAATGATTCTTTATGACTATACACCAACTCATTCTATCATCAATATCCTTCTCATGATTTTGCACATTTAACCATGATGTACAATAGATGACTCATCATACTAATCTTTTAAATTAAGTCTAATCACACATGCAAACTTTCAATTTAACCTTTAAAAAGTTAAAAACATAATTAACATCCTTGATGATGTAATCCCTCTGTCATGATGACTCATCATTCTTGAAAAATGGTTAGAAAAAAAATAGCTAGAATTAAAAAAGTTGTATTTGAATTAGCCATTTATTTGAGAAGATCAACCGCCATCACTGGTTTTCAATTGATCCTTTTTTTTTTTTTTTTTAAGAAGAGAACGCCATTTACTGGTTTTCATCCTCTTCCCTTTATTTTATATCTTTTCATCTAATTATTTGATCATTTTAGAAGAATTGAGTTCTTCCATATGATCAAATTCTTTGTTTGCTTCAATTTGCTCCAAGAATTCATCCTTAGTAGGAGGCTTCCTATAAAGTTTTAACCTATGTCCATTGACCAAGAGTATTCTTCTGCTACCATCAATGGGAAGTAACTGGATAGAACCATTGTCAAATATCTACTTGATCTGATAAGGTCCCAACCATCTGGTTCTTAATTTGCCTTTAAATTGTTTGTACTTAGAATCAAATAGCAATGCCCAATCTCCTACTTTGAATTGTCTTTCTTTGATATGTGAATCATGCCATTGCTTCATTTGACCTTGGATTATCTCTGTCTGGTGAAGTGCTTCTATTTTGAGTTCATCCAATTCATTGAGTTGAAGGATTCGCTCCTTGTGAGCTACATCCAATTCAATTCCCACCTTAGCTGCTGTCCTCAATGTTTGTAGTTCAAACTCAATATGCAACAAAGGCTTTTTCCCATAGACTAACTCATATGGTGAAAACACTTTTATGGTTTTCCAAGTTATATTGTAAGCCTAAACAGCTTCAAGTAGTCTTTTTACCCAATCTCTTCTTTCAGCTTCAACTTTTTTAGTGAGGATGTTTTCTAATTCTCTATTTGTTACTTCAACTTGTCCATTTGCTTGCGGGTGATAGGGAGATGACTTCCTATGATTGATTTGATAATATATTGTGAAGGCCTGGATCATATTGGACATAAATTACGGTCACTAGTATGAAACTAAGCTTATTGGTGCTCCAAACTTTACCATAATTATGTGCCAAAGGAAATCAACAACTGCTTCTTCAGTGGCATTTGTTAAAGCCTGCACTTCTGCCCATTTTGTTACATAATCAGTACACATAAGAATGTGCTCTTTTCCCTGTGAAGGAGGATTAAAGGGTCTAAAAAAATCCAATCCCTGTCTCTCAAATGATTCAATCACTACTTGTGGTTGCAGAGGCATTTCATTGGTAATGGTTGGCTGTCCCATCCTTTGACAAGGATCACACCACCTGATATATCTCTTCACATCTTTGTACAGAGATGGCCAATAGTAACCAGTGCTAAGTATCTTGTGAGCTGTTCTTTTCACTGAATAGTGTCCTCCACTTGGTTCATCATGACATGCTTGGAGGGTGTCAAAGATTTCATCTTCTCTCATACACCTGCATAAAACCAAATCAAGACCACATTTAAATAACATTTATTTTAACCATTTGAACTATGAATTGGTTTTGATTAATTTTTTTATTTGCTTTTTAGTGAAAGATGGAGGAAACTTCTCTGTTGCAAGATAATTTGCCATGTCAGCAAACCATGGTGTATTAGCTGAAATAACAAACAATTGTTCATCTGGAAAGTTATCCTTGACTGGATTCTGCTCCCCTGTAGTGGTCAATCTTGACAAGAAATCATCTACCACATTAGATTTGCCTGGATTATCCATAATGGTAATATCAAATTCTTGTAGAAGTAATAACCATCTAATTATTCTACCTCCAACCACTGGTTTATTCATTAAATATTTAATTGTTGAGTGATCTGTATGTACAAATATTTTGTACCCTGTAATGTAATGTCTAAATTTATTGATTGCATAGATCACAGCCAAAAATTATTTTTTAGTGGTAGTGTAATTTATTTCAGTGGGAGTAATATTTTTACTGAGACAGTAAATAGCATACATTCTTCCTTCTTCATCTTTCTATCTCAAAACTGCACCAATTGAGGTATTTGAGGCATCAATTTGGATGTAAAAAGGTTTCTCCCAATTAGGTCCTTGCAATATTAGGGCAGTTACTAATTTCTCTTTAATTTCTTCAAAAGCATGTTGACACTGTTCATCCCAAAGAAATTCACAGTCCTTGGTAGGCAATTTAAACATGGGGCAACAATTTTACTAAAATCCTTGATAAAGCGCCTATAGTATTTAGCATGTCCTAAAAATGATTTGATATCTGTGGGATTTTGAGGAATAGGCAAGTCTGAAATAATCTTGATTTTGTTTTGGTCAACTTGAATTCCTTTTTTTGAAATATGGTGCCCTAATACGATCCCTTCATCAACCATCATCAAACATTTCTCATGACTAAGAGACAAGTGATGTTGTTCACATCTTGTTAATACTCTATCCAAAAAATTTAAGGCATCATCAAATGTATCTCCATACACAGTAAAGTCATCCATGTATACCTCAACACAGTCATTTGTTAGGTCTACAAAAATTGCTAATACAACACTTTGAAAGGTTGCTAGAGCATTACATAGTCCAAATGGCAATACCCTGTAAGCAAAGGTACCCCATGGACAAGTAAATGTAGTTTTGTCCTGATCCTCAACAGCAACTTTGATTTGATTGTATCCACTAAATCTATCCAAGAAGGAAAAGTATTGTTGACCTGAAAGGTTGTCTAAGACTTGATCTATGAATGGTAAGGGAAAATAATCTCTTAGGGTGGCTTTGTTCAGTTCCCTATAGTCAACATAAATTCTCCATTTTTTGTTCTTTTTAGGGACAATTACAAGAGGAGACACCCATTGGCTATCTGAGATAGGGTAGATAAAACCTACTTGTAATAGTTTTTCAATTTCTTGTTTGACTATATCCCTTAAGGCTGGATTAATCCTTCTCTGAGGTTGCCTAACTGGTCTAATGTTTTTAGTATAAATGTGATAGGTGTAGATACTTGGATGAATTCCCTTCATATCTCTATAGTCCCAAGCAAAAGCTTTAGTATGATCCTTCAGAACATCAAACAGTTTGACTTCATTATTCTTTAACCAGTTATTAATATTTTAAAAAATTCCTAGTTGAATCTCAACATATTTGGTTCTAGGATATGATGAACTGATTTGTTGAAAGGGTTCCATTAAGGTATTTAGTGGAAAGGCATGTGGTAACAACATATGATATGTAGCAACATATTCAAAAGTTCCTAAAGGCAGAATGCTGGACAAAGGAAAGTAGGAAGAGTTATGATACTTATCTTGTTGTAGGTTGAACTCCTCGTTACTGCTATTTTCCAAAAAATCTTTATCATCTCCTGATATTTGTAAAGCTAAAGCTACAGATCCTTCCTCTTGCTAAGAGAAATCACGTTCCTTTGGAGTGAAATTATCTTCATTTGCAGAGAATTAGTGTGGTTCCAGAACTAACTATGATGGTTTCGAAACAGATTCTACATGTTTTGGAACTAATCCTGACTACTCCAATAATAATTGATGTTCATTTAATGAAGGATTAACCATTCATCTATTTCCCATACATGATCCTGCAATGTTATCATAGCCAAAGAAGACATATTTTGCTCATTAATATCAGGATTATCAACCCATAATTTCATTTGATTATCAATAAAAGGTTGTGTAGAGGGATATAATGAAATTTGCTTAGAATTCTTACCATTTGAAATAGTCATATCACCTGACCTGCAATCAATTAAGGCAACAACTGTAGCTAACCATGGTCTCCCCAAAATAATGGGATAACCAAGTGTTTTACCTTTTGGCTGTAAGATAAGGAAGTCAATTAGATATTCCCATGATTCCACCATTACTACCACATCTTCAATAACTCCTTCTGGTTTTGCTACAAACTAATCTGCCATCTGTAATATGGAATTAGTAGGTTGTATGCCTATTAATGGTAATGTTTTCAAAGTGTCCATTGTTATTACATTGATAGCTACACCCAAATCAATCAAAACATTATGTATATCATTATTCCCTATAGAAATAGAAATAACAGGGCTTCCAAGATCTCCATATTTGGGTAGTAGAAGTTTTCCTGCTAATAAATCAACAAGTTTCCCATCTACCTGAATAGTCTTGGAGTACTGCTTCTTTCTTCCAGGTTTTTTTAAAACATAACAGTTTGATTAACTTGTTCAAATCTGGAATATGCTTAATTGCTTGTAACAATGGTATTTCAATATTCAATCTTCTTAGTTCCTGCACCAATTCATATTCCTTAAGTTCTATGGTTTCTTTAAGTCTTTCTGGAAATGGAATCTCAGTAGAATTTCTTTCTGGTTCCTTATCTTTTTCTTTGTCATTTTCCTTAAGTGTAATTGTGCTAGGGGTTTTAGCTTCTTCTATCATCTCAGTGATTATAATAAGTGGACTGCTAACTATTTTGCCAAATCTGGTTTGAATGTTTTTACAATCCATTGTATTTAAATCATCTGATTTTGTTGGTTCTATTTTGTATACAGGAGTTATTTGTTTGTTTCTTGGGTTTGCTACTGGTTGTGCTAGCATTTGTGTTTGGATTATATTTTCAACCTATGGATTTTATGCTAGAGGTCCCATTATGACTTGTTGGTTCTGATTTGGATATGTCTTCCCTTGCACATAATTATTAGGGCCCCATCTAGGTTGTGGCCAAGCATAAGGATTTCCTTGACCATCCCAAGGTTGTTGATATCCTTGAGTATACCAAGATTGACTTGCCCAATCCTAAGGATGCCATGTGGGTTGAGGGGCCCAAGGTGGCTATCCCCAACTTTTTGGTACTGTTTGAGCTAACCATGGCATCATCTAGGGATTAGGAGTTGGTCTTGGCATAAACTGTCTTTGGTTAGGTTGTCTCTGAACAAAATTTAATTCTTCTGTGGTGGATGATGTATTGGTTTATTTGAGCTAATTTTTTATGAGTGGAAGAAGAGAACAAGCGTGAGTATCACGTTCTTTAGATTCACAGATAAGACATACTTTTGTTTTATCCAAAGGACATTCCCTTATTGCATGCTTCTTCCTACATCTAAGACAATACATGGCTAATGGTTCAAGTTAGGCATTTGCTTTAGCTTGCAATCCATCCATGGTGGAGGTTAATTGAACTAATATGTTTGTTTTAAAGTTTACCAATTCATCCATCAATTTGTTCATATCTGGATTCAAAATTTTAACCGTTTTTCCCTTTCTAGGTCCACCCCTTGTCCTTGAATAGTTTCTACAAATTTCTATGATTTCATCCATTCTTAATTGAGCAATGTTTCCTCCGCCAATTAAATCAAGGGTTTCCCTAGATTCATCATCCAAACCTTTGAGAAAAATGGTTTTACTTAAATCTTTTTGAAGTATAAATCCACATATTTTACTCACAAAGAGAAATCTATCCAAATAATCTTCCATATTTTCATCTTCTTCCTATTTGATTTTGAAAAAAAATTCCTTTTGATTTCTTCCTCTACAATAATCTTGATATTTGTCTAGGAAGATAGTTTCCATTTGTTCCCAATTGGTAATAAAAATTAGATGTTAATCCCATAAACCACCTCATTTCTGCATCTTTTAGAGTAGATGGAAACAACTTCAGTTTTTGATTATCTGTCTTGTAATCATAAGTTTGACATAGTACTTTAAATTCAAATAGAAATTGGTCAGGATCCTCAGATGACATTCCTCTAAATGTGGGCAAGTGTGCAGGTGAAATGTTTTTCATAGTGGTTTCATCATCCTCGATCTAAATGGGATAGGTAAAGGTTCTCTTAGGTTCTCTTCCAGCTTCTCATGCCATCTCTCTAGTATTTTCTAATCCCTTCTCCAAGTCAATGTGGTATGTGGTCTGTTTTGGGGATGGAGAAAAGTCAGGAGTAGGAGGTTGACTACTCAATTGAGAATCAAAACTTTTCCTCGATGGATCTTGAGAAATAATCCTCCTCCCTAAGGTTCTGCTTGGTTCTGGTGACTGATCCAAAAATTCTAAAAATGGTAATTTTGCTTCTTGTCTTGTAGGAGATAATGGTGCCTCCAATTCTTGCTCAACGTCCTTTCTTAAACTAGAGGATGATGGAAATTCTTGTTCAAATATTTTGGGGAGAAATATACCCTTGGAGTCTCGTGGTCTACTCATAAATTAGGGAAAATTTATTTAATTACTAAATAAATGATTGTTTCTCTTGTTGACACGTAATTAGAAAACTCTAACTAGTGAGTCCCCAACAACGATGCCAAAAATGATGGGTGTCGTCATTCCCTTCATTTAATCAACTTCCTATTGATGTCATATTTAACCAGAGTTGTGTCTAAAGCTATATGCAACAAGAAGAATCGTAGCAATTTAGTAATTGATTGTAGGTATTTGTATTTTTTTTTCTATTTTGAGGGATTTTTAATGTCTTGAGGACTTCTTGGTTAAAACCTTATTGGAATCGAGACTGAAGGATGGACGCGAGTGAGGGCTCTGGTGGCTTGCATGGGGTGGATCCGTCCGCAGCCAGACATTTTGCACCTGGAGGCAGTTCGTAAGAGCCAAGAAAGGAGCCGTTTTATGTTGGAGAGCGTGCCAGGGTCAGTAAGGTTAATGGCTGCTTCCCTTACAACCAAGAAAGACCTGTGTTAGTTATCCCGATAGATGTTGTCAAGGATGATGTTGAATATTTGGCTCTCATGCATTGATTTGCAAGTTTCTTGGCATTCGCATATCCCAGTTGGCTCTAGAAGCCTGGATTCACCGGTCATGGCAGATTGAAGGAGATTTTGACATCATGTTGGTTGGGAACAGCTATTTCATGGTTAATTTCACTTGCATCTCTGACAGAAATAGGATTTTTGAGGCCAGCCCATACTTTTACGACCGCATTGGCCTTTTTTTAAAACCCTGGCATGTAGGATTTAACTCTGCTGAGGATCTCCCCTCACGAGTTCCAGTCTGGGTCCGACTTCCGAGGCTGCCTTTGGAATTTTGGCGTGATGACATCTTGCACTAGATTGGTTCTATGATTGGAACACCTGCTGCAATCGCTCACTAATCTCTGGACAAGAAGGTAATCTCTTATGAACGCATTTGTGTCGATATTGATATTAACAACCCTCTGCCAGATTCTATCAAAATATGCTTGGGTTCATCTTCCTGGATTAAGCAAATTGATTATGAGTCCATCCCCTTCCGGTGTCGTCTCTGTCATGAGTATGGACATCTTAAGTGGCAATGCCCTCATGCACCTAAAGGTTCAAGAAATTTTGAGGGATCAGCTAGTCCACGGACTGCCAATGCAGGGACGAGGAATGGAGACCTTGACCCTATCAATAGCAGTAATGGAAAGCCAGATAGCGCAGCAAAGGGGAAAGCCCCCTGAATACCCCCAGCTTGGAGCTAGGCCAATCCGACGCTGTAGGACTTGAAAGGGATGGTTTTACCCCTGTTCGCCGCCGTACAAGAGGGAGAGGTCAAAAAATATCCCATCTGGACCGACAAGGGGATGCAGGCTTCAACCGCTTCAAAGTTTTGGACAACATGATTATAGAGGAGGGTACTCCGGTAGTGGAACAGTGTGGGACGCTGGAGCTAGAAGGAAGGACTTATAATCTTGATGATTCCCAGGTCATCGCCACTCAACAAGCTTCAGAATCAGCTCTTGTTCCAGTGAGCAATGCCCTTGTGGTGGCATCCACACAGGGCAAAGATTTACGCTGGGCAAATTTGGTAAAAGAGGTGGAAGTTCCTAGCAAAGAAAAAGGACATTCTTCCACTCTTGGTTTAATGCAGAGACCTTCCAAGAAGATATCCTCCTCCACACCTTCCCATGCAAGACGTAGAAAGGACAAGAGAGGATTAAACTTACAGGAGATCTTCTGGTAGAGTCAGGGGTGGTGAAGACCATGGACGAACACTTCCCACACTCCACTCAATGATTATTCTGTCATGGAATGTGAGGGGGTTGAATAGCATCCCCAGACAAAAAGCTATTCAGAAGCTGGTAAGAGATTATTCTCTTGACATCCTCTACATTCAGGAGACCAAACTTTCTGTTGACTCTTTGTTCACTTGCTACCCTAATTTTTGGCCTCACGGCCAATACCAGGGTATTGGTGCCTTGGGGACCTCGGGTGGTCTTGCTATGTGTTGGGATTCGAGGAAGGTTGTGCCTCAACTTTGGCTGTCCTACATCTCGGCCCTCTCTATGGTCGCTTCCTCCTTGGAGACTGGTGAGATGATCTTGGTCACTAATGTTTATGCCCCAGTTGAGCTTCCAGGTCAGATCAAGCTTTGGGACCATATCTGGTATGTACGCAGCTGCCACCCCTTCTTGCCCTGGGTTATAGCTGGAGATTTTAATTCTATCCTCAGCCTGGAAGAGAAAAGAGGAGGACTAGCTCAATTGGGACCTTCCACGGAGTTATTTCGGCAAAATATTGATCGGTTACATCTTTCGAATGTTAAACCCCTCAATGGTCTTTTCACATGGAATAATTGCAGGATGGGAGATGCGGCCATCTCGAAACGTCTGGATAGATTCTTAGTTTCATGTTATTGGTGCTCTAGTGCATTCTCTCTGTCCTCTGATATTCTTGATTGGAGGGGGTCCGACCATTGGCCTATCATGCTCTTGGCGAGACATATTGCTGCTCCTAAGAAGCCACCTTTCAAATTTTAGCTAATGTGGCTTCGAGATGCTTCTCTCCAAGATTTAATGACAGATTGGTGGCAGCAAGGAGCATCAAATTATGGCATGGCTATGTTTGTGTTTGCTAAGAAGCTACAGTATGTGAAAAAGAAATTGAAATATTAGAACTTACATTGTTTTGGTAATCTCCATTCTAGGAAGAGGAAGGCACAAGACCAGTTGGACTCCATCACCAGACAAATTCGTGACCTTGGATTGTCGAAAGCCCTGCGTTCGGCTGAGATTCACGCTTCTACGAAACTGGTGGAATGGGAACTTTGTGAAGAGATTTATTGGAAACAAAGGCTCGTGTTGACTGGCTTCAGGAGGGTGACAGGAACACGGTTTTTTCCATAATTTTGTTCAGGATCGCCGTAATAGAAGCTTCATTTCATCCTTGGTTACTCCGGATGGTAGAAACTTGACTTCTTCCCAAGACATATCTAGGGAAGCTATTTGGTTCTATTCTGCTCTCTTCGCAAATGATACTCCTCCTGATGAGCTTGCTGAAGGTACTGTCTTATCTTGCATTCCTCTTATTGTGTCTCCTGAAATGAATGACTCCCTTATGCGGCCTATTAGTATGTCGAAATTGGAGGGAGTGGTCTTTGGTATGAAGAAAGGGAAGGCCCCGGGACCAGATGGATTCCCCGTGGAATTTTTTCAGGAATTTTGGGATGTCATCAATCAGGACCTCTTGGGGGTGATTCAGGAGTCTTACTCCAACAAGGATATGCTCCGGGCCCTGAATGCTACCTTTTTGGTACTCATCCCGAAGCACGAACAAGCTAATCAGTTGGAATATTTCAGACCTATTGCCTTATGCAATGTTGTCTACAAGATTATCAATAAACTCATTGCAGAGAGGCTAAAAATTTACCTGCCCAAGCTTATCTCCGAGGAGCAAGGGGGATTCGTTGCGGGCAAGCAGATTCTGGATGGAGTAGTTATAGCGGCTGAAGTTATTCATTCTATGAGTAGTTCTCAGGACCGTGCTATGTTTGTCAAACTTGACATGGCTAAGGCGTATGACAGAGTTAGTTGGGGCTTCCTGCACAAAGTTCTTTAGGCTTTCAGCTTTAATCAGGACTGGATCAGCTGGGTGCTTAGCTGTGTTACGACCCCCTCCTTCTCGATCCTTATCAATGGTGCTCCCTCTGAGCTTTTTGGTGCCTCCAGAGGACTTCGTTAGGGAGACCCCCTTTCTCCATACTTGTTTATTATTCTGGCAGAAGGCCTTGGGCATCTTATTAAGCTTCAGGCTTCTCAGCATGTGCTACAAGGTTGGCGGTGGGGAAATGGATTACCCACTTTATCCCACCTTCAGTTTGTTGATGACACTTCTCTGGTGGGGAGAGCCTGCATTCAGGAAGCTGAAGTTTTTCAGCTCATTCTGGACACGTATATGGCAGCTTCTGGATAGATAATTAATGACCACAAATCCTCTATTGTGTTTTTTAACACCCCCGAGCCTATTCAGCAGAGGATTTTGGCCATCCTGAGGTTTCAGTCACAATCCCTACCTCTTACCTACCAGGGGGTCCCTATTGTGATAGGAAGACAGCCAAGGCTCTTTTGGCAAAAGGTGCTAGATAAACTTAGACAAAAAGTTAATCATTGGACGCATAGATGGCTTTCCACTGCTAGCAGAGTGACACTCTTACAGTCGGTGATTCAAGCCCTCCCCATTTATCGCAGTATGGTGCAAGCTGCCCCTGGATACTTCCTAAAGGAATTTGATGCTCTTTCTCATCAATTTTTGTGGAGTGGCAATTTGCTTAACACCAAATGGAGCCTGCTTAACTGGGACACCGTTTGTCGGCCCAAAAAGGAAGGTGGCCTTGGGCTACGCTTTGTAATTTTGAGCAGTCAAGCTCTCGCTACCAAAATCTATTGGCGCTGGTGCTCTGATCCGGCCCAACTCTGGGCCCGCATTTTGGCCTTTAAATACTACCTCAGGGAGCGGCCTGAGGATATTCCCAAAATCCCTCTTGAGGGCAGAGGGTCGATGGTTTGGAACACCCTCAAGCGAGGAGCTCAGCTGGTGAAGAATATTTTTTTTTGGATCAACAACAGGGGATCGAACACTTTTTTCTAGAGCGACTCCTAGGACGGGTACCCCCTCTCTTATCCTCCCATCCACATTTGTAGCTGCTCTGCGATGCCATGCTGGATTCTGGTTGGAACACGCTGGATCATTATAAGGAGGCCATCAGGTTGGGCGCTGCAGTGGGATATAGATGGAAGAATTCCTTAGACTGGCCATCGGGAGGCTCTATTGACGATCGGATGGAGTTATCATTGATATTGGCATCCAGGGAATGTAGTTCCCTGCAGGAGTATGATGTTCTGGCTTGGGGTGGAGACCCCTCAGTGAAGTATACTATTTCTGTCGGATACCTTGCTCTGACTAAACATCTCATGGGTGAGGTGGTGATCCCTTAGGGGACCAAGGTTTGGAATAGCTACTCTTGGCCTAAGTGTAACTTCTTTCTTTGGGTGTTGGTTCACAATAGATGTCTTACCTGAGACAATCTCTGCAAACGGGGTTTCCAGGGACCCTCCATGTGTGTTCTTTACCGCAGCTGTGTGGAGACTATCTCCCATCTTTTCTTTCAGTGTCTGATTGCCAAACTAATTTGGCACCATTGGTGGGATGTTTGGGATCGCCCCTGCTGGCACGTCCTTTCTTTAGTCGAATTTTGGGACCGCTTGGGTCATCCCCCTGCTCAGGCTTCTTTCCTCTAGGTCGCTTGGCACATTGGCCCAACATTTGTCCTGTGGCAGCTATGGCTAGAGAGAAATAGGCAAATTTTCCAAGGAACCAACACTGAGATTAGTGTCTTATGGGGGCAAATTCTGAGTTCTCTTGTTGAAATGCTTCAAGCTAAGTGCGACCTAGAGGTGGACTTGAGCTCTGCTGATGCCAAGGTGTATGCGCGCCTTGCCCCGATCGACCCTAGGGGTTCTCCCCACACTCCTCATTCTGTTGCGCGCACCCGTGGTCAGTCTAGACGCCCTATTGATAGAACAGGTCGGTGGTCTCCCCCTGAGGCAGGCTGGCTGAAAATCAACACTGACGGATCATCTCGTGGGAATCCTGGACCAGCTAGGATCGGTGGGGTGGGGCGTGACAGATCGGGTAAGGTGATTTTTTTCTTTTCTATTCACAAAGGATGGTATTCTAACAATTACATGGAAGCTCTAACGATTCTTGTTGCTGTCCAATAGTGTTGCTCTCTTGGCTGGGATACAATCATATGCGAATCTAACTCGCAGGTTGTTATTAACATGTTGAATGATCAAAAATTTGAAACTAATGACTGGCATTTGGCTAGAGTGGCATTTCAGATCCTCTAGCTCTGTACTTATTTAGAGTCTGTCTCCTTTCGGTTTATTCCCCGGGAATGGAATGGGGTGGCTGATAGCTTGGCCAAATGGGCCTTTGAGCATGAGACCCCTTGGAACATTTTGGAACATAGGATGCTGCCTTCGGACTTATCCCGGAAGTTTGATCAGCTGATTGGCCAGGATAATCTTATGTAAATCTATTTTTTCTCCTGTTTTAATAATATTTTTACCCCGTTTTAGTTATAAAAAAAACCTTATTGGAATCAAACTATGTGAATTTGCCAGAAGTAGACACACGTTGGAGAAATGAAATAGATCGCTGGAAATAAAGACACTTTTATAGAATGAAATAAATTGCTGGAAATAAACACACTTTTACAGAATAAAATAGATTTTTTGAAATAAACACACTTTTGCAATATAAAATAGATTGCTAAAAATAAACACACTTTTACAGAATGAAATAGATTACTGGAAAATGATTAGAAAGAAATAAGAATTTAATCTAAAATGCCTGTAGGAACAAATTTACAACAAATTTTAACTTTAAGGAGTTGGAAGCATTTATAAATTTAATAGAGTTCCCTATTTGCTTTTGTGAATAAAATATAAATATCGATCAAAAATGAAGATCCTGGTTCTTTGGAGGAGCGGGTCCTTGCTCTGCCTAGAAACATGATTGAAGAATTTAATTTACTTTCAAAACAGAAATGGCTATTTCATTGATAAAATGTTCTGTATTAAAAAAATGTACTAATCTATCCTTTTCTCTCTATTCTTCAATGATTTTCTATTACTTCCTAAATTCCCAGGTCTGTATATATAGATACTTTGATGGCTGTAACTATTTCATAGATACGATGGAACTGAATCGTACCCAGAATAGATGTTGAATCAAGATGTGGCTGGATGTCCAACTGTGTGATAAATGTCTTGGATCTGCAAATATGGAAATCGGGAATTTGCTCCTGACTTAATGGGATCATTGACCTGACAAATTACTAGTTGTTTGGAATAGATCCTTATCAGTTCCATAGCTAGCCATGAAAGTTCCAGAGCTTATCTACAGGAGTACCAGAGCTAATTCAGA
This sequence comes from Torreya grandis, assembly GCA_037957365.1. Lineage (NCBI taxonomy): Eukaryota > Viridiplantae > Streptophyta > Pinopsida > Cupressales > Taxaceae > Torreya > Torreya grandis. The sequence goes on along the minus strand of JARHVA010000007.1, from coordinate 5,684,521 downwards.
TAATTCTGGAGCTTAAATATAGAGTTCTAGAGCTAAGTCCAAAAATGCGACAACTTGAAATAGTATGGTGGAGTTTCAGAACTAATTTGAATTGATTCCAATACTTCCAAAAACATGCAATCCACTTCATATTTGTTCTTTAGCCTGATGATGACCTGTTTTATTGCAAAACTTGAATGTTCCAACACACTTGTTAGGAATTATAGGTTTTTTAAATGTTAGAATCACAATCAACAAAAGATGGATAATTACATCCTAACTCATCTCAGATCAAAATAAAAGTTACAAAATGCAACCAAACTTAATAGAAAGAGAGAGTAAGATGAGGTCATTTATTATACATTTATTGGGCATATCCTGGCCTGATCACAAAGCAAGTTAGTCAAGCATTAATCCATAAATAAAAAAACATGCATAAAGAACTAACTAACCAAGCCTATCTATTCCTATGACATGCTTAGTGGGACAAGACACATCTCACACCTAAAGAAGATCACTTTGTAACTCTAAAATATCCATTTAGACCCATAAAACTTGTGCAAATTGACTTTATAGCTTTATTTTGCCATTTTTGTTTGCCACGGTTTTACACAATAACTGATGTTGGTAAGTGATACTGACATCGGTTACCTGGATTAATCTATGTTAATTAGCAAAATTGACATCAATTAGATCTCGGTTAGCCTTCAAAGTTCATTGTTTCAAGGTAAAAACACAGACCCGAGAGTTGTTTTTCCAAAGTTCATTGTTTCAAGTAAAAAGAGCTTCAAAGCTAAAGGACATGTTGACATTTTTGCTATAGGAACAAGCTTTTGCCTTGATAAAAACATGTTTAAATCATCTTTTGCATGCTTAAAAATCAACTAGGAACTTTGTTTTGGGTGTTTAACAAAGAATTTAGATGTTTTGGTGAATATTTTCAAAGTTTGCAACTAAGACCAAGGGGTCAAATGAACACCACCAAACATTTCATTTGAGTTTAAAATTGAACACACCTGTCAATTTTTGTTTGCAATAGTTGTTTACTTAGGTTTTATTTGGCAAAAAGAGGAATGTTGCATGTATGCTCTTCCATTTGTTCTCTATAAGGAACCTTTGGAATCAAAATCACCATTCCTATTGCAAATAGCCTAGTCCAAGGCTTAGAAAGAATATCACCTACAACATTCCCCAAAAACATGCCAAAGTTTGGGTGATCTTGAAAATGACCCTAAAGTCTTTCTATTTTATGCTTTCTTTATTTTCATATAAACTTGCCTTACGAGGGGGATGTCATTACCTCATGCGAGTTCTTTAGGGAAGCATTGAATTTGGGTTTCACCTCCCAACATTGACTTCATTTGACTCCTTTGGAGTTGCACTTGGAACATATCTGCATTTGGACATCACACTACACTGAGCGAACAGTAGGATGTCGTGGTTGTAAAAAGGACCAAACCTTTTTACAACTAGCCAATGTCATGGTCACCCAATTTTCATGTTTATTTTTCGCATTGTTTGATGTGAAAGTCATTGTGTAATTGATTCCCTTAAAATGATCAAAACCTTGCTATTTTAGTAGACCCCACTTTACCATACCTTGTTAGTTTAGACTTAAGACATTTGTTTTTGTCATTAACTTACTTGGTCTTGATTTGTGTCTAAAACTGCTTGTTAACTCAATGAACTTAACCAAAACACATTGTCCTCAATTTTCTTGAGCAAGGGAGGCTTTACATTGTCCAAATGGAAAATTCATATTTTCCTTGTTCAACTTGTTATCAAAAGCTTTGTGTCATGTCATCCACTTTAGTGCAGTCATGATGCCCAATTGAGTCTAGATATTTTACCCAATTTGTCTAAATCCTTAATTTATAATCCACATTTGAAATTGATCTTTTATGAGTTTTAAGGGTTGGTGCGTCAAAGTGGGTTCACCATTTGTGCACTAAGCTTGTTTTAACTTGGGTTCAATTTTCTATTTGGATTGAAGGTAATTTATTAAGACTCAAAATCACATTATCATCTTGGTGGACTCAAGTCATCTTGCGTATCACTCACGCTTTGGGTCCTAGAACATAATTTATCCTACTAGAATTATGTGGCGACGTTGTGCTGCCTATTTGGTCCTAGCTTTATACTTAGTGATTCACGTATGTTTTTACATCTTGAATTGCTTAGTTCATTTTGTCTTCTTCATAATCTTAAGAGCTTTCTTCGAAACTTCTAGGGTTAAATTATCAAAGTTGAAGCTAGCTTTTGTAGTGTGTGTGTATCACAAAGATCTAGGCTTTGGTGTACTAGTTTTCACCTTGGGTCTTTGAGTTACCTTACTCTCTTTTGATCTATACGATTTCAAATTTACCAAAGGTTGAGTAAACTCATGAACCAAATCTTCTAAAATTGTACATGGTTTCCAACCACCCTCCCGTATATTCTCATTGGTACTTTGGTTATTTGTTTAAAAGAGAGCCAAAACATACTTTGATTGGTTTCCGAACATTGGTCTAAAGTTAATCAATATACAGAATAACTCTTTTTAGACATGACTCAAAGGTTCACTCGTAGTGGAGCCTCTTATGGTTTTAGTTATGAGGATGAGCAATTTTATGATGGTCAAGATAACCCCATTGTTTTTGATGATATCCCCACAATAGTAGGATTTGAAGATGATTACAATGAATATCAACCCCAATAATATCAAGATGAAGCCCTTCTTAGATTGATAGAATCAAGTGCTAGACTACCTTCTGATTTTCCTATAGAATAATTGCATACCTTAGCCAGAGAAGGAGAACAACAATGACAAGAGCATGCTTTTACACAAATAGACATACCTTCTTCCTCTAAAAAAGGAAAGGAAATACAAATAGAGTCAAAACCCACAAATCCAGATCTTCTAGCTAAGATCAAGATAATAAGTCAATGATATGCAGATCAACTTGTCGCAGACTTAATAGACTCCCTAGTTTCCACTTGAATTCATAATAATGCTTCAAAAGAACATGAAGATATGGTTGGAAGTACGCAACAAGTATTAGATGATAACATTACCATAGTGGATAAAGGAAATATAAATGAACATTTAAAGTCACAAGAGACCTTACAAGATGTTCCATTTGATACGGGACATACATTTTTTAATCATCAAGAACCTCTTGTTACTTTACAAACTCAGAAACCCAAATATTCGATTTGAATTAAGGAAATCCCTCAAGATAATTTGGCTAGTTCTTTTCAACCAACCCAAAGATTTGTAAATAAACATAGAAATTTACAAAATCAACAAAGTGTAAAACAATCAAATTCAGGGAATGTTTTGCAATCCAAGAATCAACAGCCTATATTCTAAACTCATGCAATAAATCAGAACCAAATCATGGATTGAAAGGTATACACTCCCTATAGATCCACACAAAACTAGGGGCACATTCCACCCTAATGACAACAAAACTAGGGGTACATTCCACCCCAACAACAACAAAACTAGGGGCACATTCGACCCCAACAACAACAAATCTAGGGGCACATTCCACCCCAACAACATCTTATCCAATCCAAAAATGCACCAAACATACAAGAATGGAATTCTATGAAAGAAATTGTCCAAAGATTGGAGATGAATAATATGTTAAGTTGTGGAGCTAAAAGCTTCACTAATGCAAATGGTGGAGGTTGCTGAGTCTTAAAGTAACCGACGTCGGTTATATTCAGTGTACACAGTAACCGACATCGGTTATGGTCGACAGGCATCGGTCAGACAGGAACCGACGTCGATCACCTGTGTGTTTTCAGAACTGGTCTAATTTTAGACGAATAGTGAGTTTGCATGTAAAGACTAATTTTAGTCTTGAGTCTGCGTTTCTAATTATTGTTTGGTTTGGGATCTATTTAAGAGACCCATGAGGCTGTATTGTAATCAAGACTAAGAAGGATTAGATCCTCAAGTGTAATATCTAGAAGGTCTGCTAGAGTGTAAGATCAGGAAGATCTACAGGAAAACAAGGTCAGTTGATCTGCAGGGTGTGCAAGATCAAGGAGACCTATGGGTGTGGACGAGAGTAGGAAACAACAACCATTGGGTTGATTGTCACTTGGAGGGAACAACAACTCGGTATTGAGTTGATTGTTGATTGTAATTGAGAGAGAGAGAACTCGAAGGAGAATTATTGTACACCCAAGAGGTGTGGGAAGAGTGAAATTTATTCATTGTACTTTCTTCTTGAAGAGTGTTAATATATATTATATTGTTTCTCGTATCTCCTATTCTTTGTTGTTTTTGAATTCTAGTTACATATTACTTCTGGTTTAATTTCGTGTTTAGTTGCTTATACAAAAGTAATCAAGTGTAATCTTAGGAGTGGATCCTAACAATTGGTATCAGAGCTTGGTTCACTAACACCTTGGTTTCAGAGTGTGTTAAGTTTTTGTTGATTATAGGTCACTCACAGAGGTTTCTGTTTGAGTGGGAGTAAAGTAATGGCAGAAAAAAGTAAGCTAAGAATGGAGAAATTCAATGGCAATAATTATCAATTATAGAGGATGTAGATAGAGGATTATTTGTATCAAAAAGATCTATACTTACCATTAGATGGAGTTTCAGGTAAGCCCACATGTATGCATGATGAAGAATGAAAGGTTCTTGACAGAAAGGCTCTTGGAGCTATAAGGCTGACCCTGGCAGCTTCTGTGATTTCTAACTTATCTCAGGCAAGGACAATGGTAGAGTTAATAGAATCTTTGGCAAACTTATATGAAAAACCCTCAGCTTCAAATAAGGTATTTCTTATGAAGCAATTATTTAATTTACAAATACTGGAAGGTGGATCGGTATATAGTCATCTTAGTGATTTCCATGGTTTGGTAAACCAGTTAAATTCATGCAAAATAGTTTTTGATGATGAAATTAAGGCTCTCTTAATCTTATGCTCTTTACCTGAAAGATGGGATAGCTTGGTAATGGTACTAAGTAATACTGCGTCTTCTTCAAATATCTTGAAAATTGATGATATTATTAGTGTAATCTTGAATGAAGAAATTCATAAGAAAAACACAGGGGAAACATCAGGCAATACTTTAAGTGTTGAAAGTAGAAGATGGCAAAGAGAGAAGGGCAAGCAAGGAAAATCAAGGTCAAAGATAGGTAGTAGATCCAAATCCAGATATGGCAGTGTCACCTGCTGGAATTGTGAAAAGAAAGGACATGTAAAGAAAGATTGTTGGTTGAAAGAAGATCAGCATGAAGGTAATGAAGAAGCAAAAGATGCAGGTATTGTTGCACATGATGCTCTCATATTTTTTTTTGGATAGTCAGGTAGAATCATGGGTTTTAGATTTTGGTGCTTCTTTCCATGCAACCCCAAATAGAGAATTTTTTCATGATTATGTCTATGGAGACTTTGAAAAAGTTTTTTTAGGGGATGGTGAGCCTTGTCAAATGGTTGACAAAGGGAAAGTGTAGCTGAAGTTGCAGACTGGCAACACATGGGTGTTGAAGGACATCATGCATGTACCCATCCTGAAGAAAAATTTGATTTCTGTAAGGAAGTTGGGTGATGAGAGTTGCACAGTAACTCTAATAGCGGAATCTTAGAAAGTTTCCAAGGGTGCACTTATATTAGCAAGAGGTAAGAAAGTAGGTACACTTTATCTATCTACTTGTATTACTGATTCTCCTTTTATTTTATCTACTTCAGATGTAGATGCAAAGATGTGGCTCTATAGGCTTGGTCACATGAGTAAAAAGGGAATGGATGTTGTTGACACTTTTAAGACATGGAAAGCCTTGGCTTTCAAAGAGAAGATGATGGACAGAGATCAGCTCAAGAGGCTGAATAATTATGAGCAGGGAAATTTAGATAAGGTTATGATCTAAAATGAGTTTGTAGGTAAAAATCATCACTCACAAAAAAACACAGATATTAACGTCGGTCAGGAAGAGACCGACGTCGATCAGGCAAGAACTGACGTCAGTCAGGTGAAGATCAAAGTCGGTGATGTCAGGCAGGTGGTAACCGATGTCGATCAGATAAGAATCGACATCGATCAGGTCGATCGCATGGAACTGACATCGATCGGGTGTAGACTGAGAGATGACTGGGATCGGTCACTGTTAGAATGAAATTTGGGCAGACAGCAAGCTGTCAATGAGTCTCAAATGCCCATGTGAAGTTTCAAAAGGGTAAGTAAGCCTCAAATTTGTTATTTCCTTTATTTATACTACTTGTTGCTCACTGATGGTAGAAAACCAAGAAGATTTGAAGAGGCAATACAGGTAGAATCCAGGAAATAATGGGAGCATGGCATGAATGAGGAAATTGATTCCTTAGAAAAGAACTAAACGTGAGATTTGGTTGAGTTGCCAGTCAGAAGGAAATCACTGAAAGACAAATGGATTCACAGGTTAAAGAAAGGAGAGAATGGACAGGTGAGACAAAATGCCAGGTTATATGGTCTTGAGCAAGCTTCAAGATAGTGGTATTTGAGGTTTGACAGGTTTATGACAAAGCATGGCTTTAGTCAATGTCAATGTGACCATTATGTTTATTTTACCAGGTTAGATAATGATAGTTACATTATCCTGTTACTGTATGTAGTGTATATGTTTGTTGCAGAGTCACACATGTAGGGAATTGCTGAGCTAAAAATAAAAATAGCTCAGACATATGCCAGGAAAGATTTAGGAGCAAAAATTCTTGGCATGAGTATTTCTAGAGACAGGGAAAATCACAAGTTGATTTTGTCTCAAAAAAATTATGTAAATAAGGTAGTGGAAAGATTCAATTTATAGGATGTAAAACTAGTAAGCACACCTATAATTGAACAGTTCAAGTTGAGCTATGAACAGTGTCCTAAATCACATGTTGAGGTTGAGTACATGGTATGTACTAGACCTGATATTGTTCAAGTAGTGGGAGTTGTCAGCAAGTTTATGGCCAATCCAGGAAAGAAGCACTGGAAAGTAGTTCAGTGGATTCTCAGATATCTGAGCGAGACCAGCAGCAGGTATTTATGTTTTTCAGGGTCAAGCACTTCTCTACATGGGTATGAAGATTCGGATATGGTAGGTGACTTGGATGGCATGAGAAGCACCACAAACACGAAATTAAACCATAAGTAATATGTAACTAGAATTTAGAAACAACAAAGAATAAGAAATATGAGAAACAATACAATCTGTATTAACACTCTTTCAGAAAGAAATACAATGAAGAAATTTCACTCTTTCCACACCTCTTGGGTGTACAATAATTCTTCCTCAAGAGTTCTCTCTCTCTCAATTACAATCAACTCAATAACCGTGTTGTTCCCTCCTGTGACAATCAACTCAATGGTTGTTGTTGCCTACTCTCATTCACATCCGCAAGTCTCTTTGATCTTGCACACCCTGCAGATCAACTGACCTTGCTTACTTGTAGATCTTCTTGATCTCGCACTCTTGCAGACCTTCTAGATCTTACACTTGAAGATCTAATCCTTCTTAGTCTTAATTACAATACAACCCCATGGGTCTCTTAAATAGATCCCAAACTAAATGATAATTAGAAATGCAAACTCAAGACTAAAATTAGTCTTTACATGCAAACTCACTGTCTATCTAAAATTAGATCAGTTTTAGAAACACACAGGTGACCGACGTCAGTTCTTGTTTGACCGATGCCGGTCGACCATAACCAATGTCGGTTACTGTGTACACTGAATATAGTCAACATCAGTTGGCCTAACCGATATCGGTTACTTTAAGACTCAGCAACCTCTACCATTTGCATCAGTGAAGTTTTTAGCTCCACAACTTAACAATCTCCCACTTGGAGATAAACCGCTGCATCTATACCTGTACCTGTACATCCTCTAATTTATTTTTGGCTTGTATCCCCATCTTCAAGTTCAATCTTGAAGACCAACAGAAGTTGAATGAAGATTCAACTTCTCCTTTATTCTTGACTTTGTTAACATTTCTGTAGGGTTTGCTAGCCTCTTTGACTACAACAACCTTCTGCATCTCTGAAATCCAGATAACCATCATTCTATCAATAGTAAACACATATTTTGTGGTGCTTCTCCTACCATCTAAGTCACCTGCCATATCTGAATCTACATACCCATGTAGAGAAGTACTTGATCCTACATAGCATAAATACCTGCTGTTGGTCCCTCTCAGATATCTGAGAATCCACTGCACTGATTTTCAATGCTTCTTTTTTGGATTGGCAATAAACTTGCTGACAACTCCCACTGCTTGGGCAATATCAAGTTTAGTACATACCATGTACTCAACCTCATCATGTAATTTAGGACACTGTTCATAGCTCAACTTGAACTGTCCAATCATAGGTGTGCTTACCAATTTTGCATCCTACAAATTAAACTTCTCCACTACCTTATTCACATAATCCTCTTAAGACAAAATTAACCTATGATTTTCTCTGTCTCTAAAAATACTCTTGCCAAGGATTTCTACTCTTAAATCCTTCTTGGCACATGTTTGAGCTACTTTTACCTTTAGCTCAGCAATTCCCTACATGTGTGACCCTACAACAAGCATATACACTACATACAGTAACAGGATAATGTAGTTATCATTATCCAACTTGGTAAAATAAACACAATGGTCACATTGACATTGACTAAAGCCATACTTTATCATAAACCTGTCAAATCTCAAATACCACTATCTTGGAGCTTGCTCAAGACCATATAACCTGGCCTTCTGTCTCACATTTCTATTCTCTCCTTTCTTTAATCTGTGAATCCATTCATTTTTCAGTGCTTTCCTTCCGACTGGTAACTCAACCAAATCCCACGTTTGGTTTTTTTTCAAGGAATCAATTTCCTCATTCATGCCATGCTCCCACTATTTCTTGGATTCTACTTGCATTACCTCTTCAAAACTTTATGGTTTTCCACCATCAATGAGCAACAAGTAGTATAAAGAAGGGGAATAACAAATTTGAGGCTTACCCTTTCGGACCTCTACATGGGCATTCGAGACTCATTGACAGCTTGCTATCTACCCAAATTTTGTTTTAATAGTCACCAATTCCAGTCATCTCTCAGTCTGCACTTGATCGATGTCAGTTCCACCTGACTGACCTGACTAACATCGATTCTTACCTGACTGACGTCGGTTACCACCTGCCTGACATCACTGACTTTGGTCTTCACCTGACCGACATCGGTTCTTGCCTTATCGATGTCGGTCTCTACCTGATCGATGTTGGTATCTATGTTTTCTTGTGAGTGTTGATTTTTATTTGCGAGCTTACTTTGGATCATAACCTCATCCAAATTTCCCTTCTTAGTATTATTCAGCCTCTTGAGCTGATCACTGTCCATCACCTTCTCCTTGAAAACCAAGGCTTTCTAGTTCTTAAATATGTCAAAAATATTAGATTTCCTCTCTATGATATAAACCCAATCCTTTTTTGTAGCATCATCAATGAAAGAAACATCATACTGTGATCCTCTAATAGAAGTTCCATGAGCTGGTCCCCACACGTCTGTGTGAACAAGCTCCAACCTGTGCTTCTTCTTTGTTGACCTAGTTTTGAGAAACCTCACTTTCTCCTATTTCTCAAACATACAATGCTCACAGAAATGTTAGTCTATCAAATTTGAAAGCATGCCTTTTGACTTAAGAACATCTATTCCTTTCTCACTCATGTGACCAAGCCTACAGAGCCACATCTTTGCATCTACATCTGAAGTAGATAAACCAGAAAGAGAATCAGTAATACAAGTAGATAGATAAAGTGTACCTACTTTTTTACCTCTAGCTAATACAAGTGCACATTTAAAAACTTTCTAAGATTTTATTGTGAGAGTTACTGTGCAACCCTCATCACCTAACTTTCCTACAGAAATCAAATTCCTCTTCATGATGAGTACATGCATGACATTCTTCAACACCCATGTGTTGCCAGTCTACAACTTCAGCTGCACTTTCCCTTTGCCAACTATTTGATAAGGCTCACCATACAGATAATCCTCTATCTGCATCCTCTATAATTGATAATTCTTGCCATTGAATTTCTTCATTCTTAACTTACTTTTTTCTGTCATTACTTTACTCCCACTAAAATAAAAATTCTTGTGAGTGATCTGTAATCAACAAACACTTAACACGCTCTGAAACCAAAGTGTTACTGAACCAAGCTCTGATACCAACTCCCAATGCTTGAGCAATATCAAGTTTAGTACATACCATGTACTCAATCTCATTATGTGATTTAGGACACTGTTCATTGCTCAACTTGAACTGTCCAACCATAGGTGTGCTTACCAATTTTGCATCCTACAAATTAAACCTCTCCACTACCTTATTCACATAATCCTCTTGATACAAAATTAATCTGTGATTTTTTCTATCTCTAGAAATACTCATGCCAAGGATTTCTACTCTTAAATCTTTCTTGACACATGTCTGAGCTACTTTTACCTTTAGCTCAGTAATTCTCTGCATGTGTGACCTTGCAACAAGCATATACACTACATACAGTAACATAATAATGTAGCTATCATTATCCATCTGATAAAATAAACACAATGGTCACATTGATATTGACTAAAGCCATGCTTTGTCATAAACCTGTCAAATCTCAAATACCACTATCCTGGAGCTTACTCAAGACCATATAACTTGACCTTCTGTCTCACCTATCCATTCTCTCTTTTCTTTAACCTGTGACTCCATTCGTCTTTCAGTGCTTTCCTTTCAGTTGGCAACTCAACCAAATCTCACGTTTAGTTCTTTTTCAAGGAATTAATTTTTTATTCATGCCATGCTCCCATTGTTTTCTAGATTCTACTTGCATTGCCTCTTCAAAACTTCTTAGTTTTCCACTATCAGTGAGCAACAAGTAGTATAAAGAGGAGAAATAATAAATTTGAGGCTTACTTACCCTTTCAGACCTCTACATGGGTATTTGAGACTCATTGACAGCTTGCTGTCTACCCAAATTTTATTTTAACAGTGACCGATCCCGATCATCTCTCAGTCTGCACTTGATCGACGTCAGTTCTACCTGACCGATCTGACCGACGTCGGTTACCACCTTCCTGACATCACTGACTTCGGTCTCCATTAGATTGATGTCGATTATTGCTTGATCGACGTCAGTCTCTGTCTGACCAACATCAATATTTATGTTTTTCTATGAGTGATGATTTTTACCTAAAAGCTTACTTTGGATCATAACCTCATTCAAATTGCCTTGCTCAAAATTATTCAGCTTCTTGAGCTGATAATTGTCCATCACTTTTTCTTTGAAAACCAAGGCTTTCCAGTTCTTAATATTTGACTTAACATGCATTCCTTTCTCACTCATGTGACCAAGCCTACAGAGCCACATCTTTGCATCTACATCTGAAGTAGATAAAATAAAAGGAAAATCAATAATATAAGTAGATAGATAAAGTGTACCTACTTTCTTACCTCTTGATAATACAAGTGCACCCTTAAAAAATTTCCAAAATTCTGTTGTGAGAGTTACTGTGCAACCCTCATCACCCAACTTTCTTACAGAAATCAAATTTCTCTTCAAGATGGGTACATGCATGACATCCTTCAACACCCATGTGTTGTTAGTCTGCAACTTCAGCTGCACTTTCCCTTTGCCAACCATTTGACAAGGCTCACCATCCCCTAAATAAACTTTTTCAAAGTCTCCATGGACATAATCATTAAAAAATTCTCTATTTGAGGTTGCATAGAAAGAAACACCAGAATTAAAAATCCATGATTCTCCCTGACTATCCAAAAAAAATATGAGAGCATCTTGTGCAACAATACTTGCGTCTTTTGCTTCTTCATTACCTTCATGCTGATCTTCTTTCAACCAATAATCTTTCTTTGCATGTCTTTTCCACAATTCTAGTAGATGATACTGCGATACCTGGATTTGGATCTACTGCCTATTTTTGACCTTGATTTCTCTTGCTTGCCCTTCTCTCTTTGCCATCCCCTACTTTCAACACTTAAAGCATTACTTGATATTTTTTCTATGCTTTTCTTGTGAATTTCTTCATTCAAGATTACACTAACAACATCATCAACTTTCAAGATATTTGAAGCAAACGCAGTATTACTAACTGCCATTACTAAGCTATAATATCAACTGTTAGGATCCCACTCTTAAGAGTACAATTGATTATCTTTTGTATAAGCAACTAAACATGAAATTAAATCAAAAATAATACGTAACTAAAATTCAGAAATAGTAAAGAATAAGAGATACGAGAAATAATACAATCTGTATTAACACTCTTTTAGAAGAAAATATAATAAAAATATCTTACTCTTCTCACACCTCTTGAGTGTACAGTAATTCTCCTTCAAGAGTTATCTCTTTCAATCAATTACAACCAACTCAATAATCGAGTTGTTCTCTCTAGTGACAAAGTGACAATCAACTCAACCATTGTTGCTTACTTTCACACACAAGCAAATCTTTTTGATCTTACATCTTGCAGATCTAATTGACCTTGCTTACCATATAGATCTCCTTGATCTTGCACACTTGCAGATCTAACTGATCTTACACTTTGAAGGATCTAGTCCTTGTCCTTGATTATAATACAGCCCCATGGGTCTTTTAAATAGATCTCAAACCAAAAAATAATTTAAAATACAGACTCAAGACTAAAATTAGTCTTTACATGTAAACTCACTATCTGTCTAAAATTAGACTAGTTCTGGAAACACACAAGTGCCCGACGTCAGTTCCTGTCTAATCGATGCTGGCTAACTATAATCGATGTTAGTTACTATGTACACTGAATATAGTTGACGTCGATTGGCCTGATCGATGTCGATTATTTTAACACTCAGTAACGTCTATCATTTGCATCAGTGAAACTTTTAGTTCCACAACTTAACAATCTCTCACTTGGAGATAAACAGCTGCACTTGTACCTATACCTGTACATCTTTTAATTTATTTCTAGCTTGTATCTCGATCTTCAGGTTCAATCTTAAAGACCAACAAAAGTTGAATGAAGATTTAATTTCTCTTTTGTTTCTGGCTTTGTTAACATACCTGCAAGGTTCTTATCCTTGCTAGCCACTATGACTACAACAACTTTTTATATCTCTAAAATCTAGATAACCGCCATTCCATCAATAGTGAACACATATCTTGTGGTGGTTTTTTTGCCATCCAAGTCATCTGCCTTATCTAAATCTACATACCCATGTAGAGAAGTACTTGACCTTGCATAGCATAAATCTCTACTGCTGGTCCCTATCAGACCCATTGACAGCTTGCTGTCTGCCCAAATTTTATTTTAACAGTGATCGATCTCGATCATCTCTCGATCTGCACCTGATCGACGTCAATTCCACCTGACTGACCTGACCGACGTCAATTTTTACATGATCGACGTTGAATAACAAACCATGAAAATCACTCAAGAGTTCTCTCTCTCTCAATTAAAATTAACTCAATAACTGAGTTGTTCCCTCTAGTGACAATTAACCTAATAGTTGTTGCCTACTCTCGTCCACACCTGCAGGTCTCTTTGATCTGCAGGGTGTGCAAGATCAAGGAGACCTGCGGGTGTGGACGAGAGTAGGTAACAACAACTATTGGGTTGATTGTCACTGGAGGGAACAACTCATTTATTGAGTTGATTGTAATTGAGAGAGAGAGAACTCTTGAGGGATAATTATTAACACAGTGGTATCAGAGCTTGGTTCACTAACACCTTGATTTTAGAGTGTGTTAAGTGTTTGATGATTATAGGTCACTCACAAGGGTTTTTGTTTGAGTGAGAGTAAAGCAATGGCAGAAGAAAGTAAGTTAAGAATAGAAAAATTCAATGGCAAAAATTATTAATTATGGAAGATGCAGATAGAGGATTATCTGTATCAAAAAGATCTATACTTATCGTTGGATGGAGTTTCAAGTAAGTCCACATGTATACATGATGAAGAATGAAAGGTTCTTGACAGAAAGGCTCTTGGAGCTATAAAGCTAACCCTGACAGCTTCTGTGATTTTTAACTTATTGAGGGTAAGGACAATGGTAGAGTTAATAAAATCTTTGGCAAATTTATATGAAAAACCTTCAGCTTCAAATAAAGTATTTTTTATGAAGCAATTATTTAATTTACAAATGCTGGAAGGTGGATCGGTATATAGTTATCTTAGTGATTTCCATGGTTTGGTAAACCAGTTAGATTCAGTTAAAATAATTTTTGATGATGAAATTAAAGCTCTCTTAATCTTATGTTCTTTACCTGAAAGTTGGGATAGCTTGGTAATGGCAGTAAGTAATACTGCGTCTACTTCAAATATCTTGAAAGTTGATGATGTTGTTAGTGTAATCTTGAATAAAGAAATTCATAAAAAAAGTACAAGAGAAACATCAGGAAATGTTTTAAGTGTTTAAAGCAGGGGATGGCAAAGAGAGAAGGGCAAGTAAGGGAAATCAAAGTCAAAGATAGGCAGTAGATCCAAATCTAGGTATGGCAGTATCACCTATTGGAATTGTGGAAAAAAAAGACATGCAAAAAAAGATTATTGGTTGAAAGAAGATCAGCATGAAGGTAATGAAGAAGTAAAAGATGTTAGGATTGTGGAGCTAAAAGCTTCACTGATGCAGACATGGAGGAGGTTGCAGAATGAGTTGCTAAGTGTCAGAAGTGTTTGGCGTTGGTCTGGCCAACCGGCGTCGGCAGGGTAAGACAGGAAAGCAACCGACGTCGGTCATATTTTGGCCGGCGTCGGCGACCCCAGGCAGACAGGGACCGACGTCGGTCGCCTGTGTGGTTTGACTGCGAGTTAATTACGGGCAGTGGGTTGACGAACCAAGAGTTTGCATGATGAGTGCTAATTTTAGACTCATAGCTGCAGATCTAATTATGGTAATTAGATGTCTAATCATTGTTTGGATGAGATCTATATAATAAACTCATGGTTGTATTGGAAAAGTGTGCTAGGGAGTAAGAGAGCATAATTATAAGCTCCTTCTGTGTGTGAGGTAGAGCTATGGTGCGTTCCTCCTAGTGCCTCAGTACCAGGTGTGTTGGTGCTGGATTGGAGAGCCAGCTGGGTTCTTCAAGAGTGTAGGATCTTGGTCACAGTTGCATGGCCTATATAGGAGATCTACATGGTAAGTAAGATCATTGATCTGCAGGTGTATGTGTGTGCAAGGTCGAGGTTCACAGGTGAGCAGAACCATTGTTTGATTTGCAGGTGTGCAAGGTCATATAGACAGCAACACAACAGGGAGCAGTATCAGGCAGGATCTACTTGGAATACAGGTGTGTACTCAGATAGAGCAAGAGGAAGGCAAGGGAGTTCCTTCCATAAGTATGGTCTGTTGAATTGCAAGTTGTTGCAGATTCATGGGAGATCTACTTGAAGTACCTTGAGTACTTGAGGAGCACGTGGAGTGCTTGTGGAGTGCGTGGAGCACTTGTGGTGTGCGTGGAGCACGGGAGGTGAACACCAACTCTGTATTTGAGTTGGGTGTTGGGACCTGTGAGAGGGAGAGCTTTGGGGAGAAGAATTACTGTTCACTTGAGGTGTGGGAAACCTCTGTAAGGTGGTGGAGAAGAAGTGGCATCTTCTTTATTGTATTCTTTTCTGTATAAAGTGTTAATACAAGTTGTGTATTGTCTCTCATATCATGTGTTATTCTGAATTCTAGTTACTTGGTGAATCTCGTTAATTTCCGCATATTAAGTTGCTTGGTATTGGTAATCAAATTGTGTGCTTCCGATTTTACATCCTCCCAACAAGTGGTATCAGAGCCTTGGTTGTAGGTTCTTGAGCTTGATACCAACAAGTGGTATCAGAGCTAAGGTTGGAGGAAGCAGGTTTTGTGTTTGGTTACAGGGCACTCTCAGGGGTTTCTGATCGAGTGGGAGTAGAGCAACAGCAGATCAAAGTAAGCTAAGAATGGAGGAGTTGAAAAGCACAGATGGTCACTCACGGTCCTATGGAAAGAAAGAGCAGGTAAAAGATTATTGCTGGTTGGTAGCAGATCAGCATGAAGAAACTGAAGATACAGATGTAGCAGGTGTTGTTGCACAGGTTGTGTTTGCAGGTTTCTTGGATAAAGTTGAATCTTGGATAAAAGATTCAGTTGCCTCTTTCCATGCAGTTCCAGGTAGAGGAGCTGGTGAGCCTTGCCAAAGAATTGGCAAAGGGGAAGTGAAGCTGAAATTGCAGGCGGCCAACACACAGGTGTTGATGAAGGTCATGTAGGTCCCAGGTTTAGAGATATGGCTAATTTCTTCAAAAAGATTGGGTGATGAGAGATGCACAAGAACTCTCACAGCGGATGCACTTGAATTAGCTGGTGGTAAGAAAACAGGTATCCTTTATCTACTTGTTTATATTACTGATTCTTCTTTTGTTGCGGAGACGTGGCTTCGTAGGCTTGGTCACATGAGTAGGAAGGAGATGCATGTTCTTAAGCGAAAGACAGATATATTTGACAGGCTTAAGAACTGGAAAGCCTTGGTGTTTATGGAGGAGATGGCGGACAGAACCCAGTGGATGTGGCTGGATACTTCTGAGCAGGGCAGTTTGGACATGGGTTTTGATTCAAAGAAGCTCGCGGGTAAAAAAGTCATCACTCACAGGCGAACACAGGTACCGATGTCGGTCAGGAGGAACCGGCGTCGAACAGACAGGTGCCGATGTCGGTCATGTGCAGACCGAAGCTGGCGATGTCGGGCAGGGTAAGACCGACGTCGGTCAGGAGACCGACGTCGGCAATATTTAAGACCGATGTCGGTTAGGAGGACCGACGTCGGCAGAAGGGACACCAGCACTGGCAGGTTGGTAGTCAAGTACAGACGCATGGAACCGACGTCGGTGGGATGCAGACTGTGGAGTGACCGAGGTCGGTCACTGTAACGAATTTTGGGTGGACAGCAAGCTATCAAGGAGTCTCAAACACCCATACGGAGGACTGAAGGCGTAAGTAGGCCCTCAAATTCGTTGTTCCTCTTCTTTATACATGTTGCTGATTGTAGAGCAGGAAGGATCCAGGAAACAGGTGTGAGCTTGGCATGGATGAGGATGTGATTCCTTGGAGGAGAACCAGACAGGTGTGTTTTGGTAGAGATGCCAGCAGGTATAAAAGCACAGAGACGAATGGATACCTTAGTAGAAGAATAGAGAGAACGGATACGTGAGACGGAAGACCAGGTATATGGTCTTGTGGAGCTGCAAGACAGTGGTACAGGTTTTGACAGGTGGAGGACGAAGCATGGCTTCAGTCAATGTCAGGGTAACTATTGTGATTTGACTTACCAGGGGGATGGTGATTGCAACATCATTCTGTTGCTGTATGTGGATGGTATATTTGCTAGCTAGCAGGTTTGTACATACAGGGTTTTGCTGAGCTAAGGGTAAGATTAGTTCAGTGGCATGTCAGGAGGAGTTTGGAGCAGCGAAATTCTTTGACATGGGAGGCATGGAGATCACAGGTTGATTTTGTCTCGAGTGGGAGCTGATGTGAATCAGGTGTTGGCGAGGTTCGGGATGTAGAACCGGAGCACACTAAGGGCTGGACAGGTACAGTGTCTGAAATCACATGAGGTCTGGTATAGACCTGAGTATTCCCATGCAGTGGGAGCTGTCAGAGAGTTAGGAGCCAATTCGGGGAAGTGAATTCTCAAGTTTTTTGAGATGGACCGGCAGCAGGTGTTGCTATGCAGGGTCAGGACTTCACTACAGGTGTTGTAGGTTCGGATGTGGCAGGTTACTCGAATGACAGGTGGTACACCACGGGATGTGTGGTGGGTTGTCTTCAGGTGGGAGCTTGAAGAGGGATACAAACCAGAAAATAGATTAGATGGAGTACAGGTACAGGTACAGTGCAGCTGTTTATCTCCAAGTGGGAGATTGTTAGGATTGTGGAGCTAAAAGCTTCACTGATGCAGACATGGAGGAGGTTGCAGAATGAGTTGCTAAGTATCAGAAGTGTTTGGCGTTGGTCTGGCCAACCGGCGTCGGCAGGGTAAGACAGGAAAGCAACCGACGTCGGTCATATTTCGGCCGACGTCGGCGACCCCAGGCAGACAGGGACCGACGTCGGTCGCCTGTGTGGTTCGACTGCGAGTTAATTACGGGCAGTGGGTTGACGAACCAAGAGTTTGCATGATGAGTGTTAATTTTAGACTCATAGCTGCGGATCTAATTATGGTAATTAGATGTCTAATCATTGTTTGGATGAGATCTATATAATAGACTCATGGTTGTATTGGAAAAGTGTGCTAGGGAGTAAGAGAGCATAATTATAAGCTCCTTCTGTGTGTGAGGTAGAGCTATGGTGCGTTCCTCCTAGTGCCTCAGTACCAGGTGTGTTGGTGCTGGATTGGAGAGCCAGCTGGGTTCTTCAAGAGTGTAGGATCTTGGTCATAGTTGCATGGCCTATATAGGAGATCTACATGGTAAGTAAGATCGTTGATCTGCAGGTGTATGTGTGTGCAAGGTCGAGGTTCACAGGTGAGCAGAACCATTGTTTGATTTGCAGGTGTGCAAGGTCATATAGACAGCAACACAATAGGGAGCAGTATCAGGCAGGATCTACTTGGAGTACAGGTGTGTACTCGGATAGAGCAAGAGGAAGGCAAGGGAGTTCCTTCCATAAGTATGGTCTGTTGAATTGTAGGTTGTTGCAGATTCATGGGAGATCTACTTGAAGTACCTTGAGTACTTGAGGAGCACGTGGAGTGCTTGTGGAGTGCGTGGAGCACTTGTGGTGTGCGTGGAGCACGGGAGGTGAACACCAACTCTGTATTTGAGTTGGGTGTTGGGACCTGTGAGAGGGAGAGCTTTGGGGAGAAGAATTACTGTTCACTTGAGGTGTGGGAAACCTCTGTAAGGTGGTGGAGAAGAAGTGGCATCTTCTTTATTGTATTCTTTTCTGTATAAAGTGTTAATACAAGTTGTGTATTGTCTCTCATATCATGTGTTATTCTGAATTCTAGTTACTTGGTGAATCTGGTTAATTTCCGCATATTAAGTTGCTTGGTATTGGTAATCAAATTGTGTGCTTCTGGTTTCTTATCTCCCAACAAAAGATGTAGGTATTGTTGCACAAAATGCTCTCATATTTTATTTGAATAGTCAGGTAGAATCATGGGTTTTAAATTCTGGTGCTTCTTTTCATGCAACTCTAAATAGAGAATTTTTTCATGATTATGTTCATGGAGACTTTAAAAAAGTTTATTTAAGGGATGGTGAGCCTTGTCAAATAGTTGGCAAAGGGGAAGTGCAGCTGAAGTTGCAGACTAACAACACATGAATGTTGAAGGATGTCATGCATGTATCTATTCTGAAGAGAAATTTAAGTTTTGTAGGGAAGTTGGGTGATGAGAGTTGCACAGTAACTCTCACAGCAAAATTTTAGAAAATTTCTAAGAGTGCACTTGTATTAGCAAGAGGTAAAAAAGTAGGTACACTTTATCTATCTACTTGTATTATTAATTTTCTTTCTATTTTATCTACTTCAAATGTAGATGCAAAGATGTGGCTATGTAAACTTGGTCACATGAGTGAAAAAAAAATGCATATTTTTAAGTCAAATGTTAAGAACTAGAAAGCCTTAATTTTCAAGGAGAAGGTGATGGACAGTGATCAGCTCAAGAGGTTGAATAATTCTGAGCAGGGCAATTTAGATGAGGTTATGATCTAAAATAAGCTTATGAATAAAAATCATCACTCAAAAAAAAATACAGATATCGACGTCGATCAAACAGAGACCGATGTCGATCAGGCAGGAACTGACGTCGGTCTGGTGGAGATCGAAGTCGGTGATGTCGAACAGGTGATAAAAATTATAATCTATGTGAGTGACCTGTAATCAACAAAAAATTATTTCAATTGTGAATTAGAACGACTTATCATAAAAGTTTGTTAACCATTTATCATATAACATAGAACATGAATTGACTATTGTTGACTTATGCAAAGTCAAGCAACATGATGGTGAATGTTTCATTGCATATCTGCAAAGGTAGACAACATTGGCAGGCCACTTTCAACATAATTTATCTCACCTGTCCGACATCACCGACTTCGGTCTCCATCGAACTGACGTCGGTTCTTGTCTGATCGATGTCGGTCTCTGTCTGACCCATGTCGGTATCTGTGTTTTTCTATGAGTGATAATTTTTATCCACGAGCTTACTTTAGATCATAACCTTATCCAAATAGCCCTGCTAAAAATTATTCAGCCTCTTGAACTGATCACTGTCCATCACCTTCTCCTTGAAAACCAAGGCTTTCTAGTTCTTAACATTTAACTTAAGAACATGCATTTTCTTCTCACTCATGTGACCAAGCTTATAGAGCCACATCTTTGCATCTACATCTGAAGTAGATAAAACAGAAGGAAAATTAGTAATACAAATAGATAGATAAAATGTACTTACTTTTTTATCTCTTACTAATACAAGTGCACCCTTAAATTTTTTTTAAGATTTCACTGTGAGAGTTACTGTGCAACTCTCATCACCCAACTTTTATACAAAAATCAAATTTCTCTTTAGGATGGGTACATGCATGACATCTTTCAACACCCATGTGTTGCCAGTCTGCAATTTCAGCTGCACTTCCTCTTTGCCAACCATTTGACAAGGCTCACCATCCCCTAAATAAATTTTTTTAAAGTCTCCGTAGACATAATCATGAAAAAATTTTCTATTTGGGGTTGCATGGAAAGAAGCACCACCGACGTCGGTCAGACAGAGACATCACTGACAAAAATTAGCTATGTGAGTGAGGTTTAATTTGCAAGATGCAAAACTGGTAAGCACACCTATGGTTAGACAGTTCAAGTTGAGCTATGAAGCTTTGAAGCATTTGCATGCATTTTCAGAATTAGATTTATTCTAATTTTAGGAGGACAGAGTGTTAATATAATTGTATTATTTCTCGTATCTCCTATTCTTTGTTGTTTTTGAATTCTAGTTACATATTACTTCTGATTTAATTTCGTGTTTAGTTGCTTATACAAAGGTAATCAATTGTACTCTTAGGAGTGGATCCTAACAGTTGGTATCAGAGCTTGGTTCACTAACACCTTGGTTTCAGAGCGTGTTAAGTGTTTGTTGATTACATGTCACTCACAGGAGTTTCTATTTGAATGGGAGTAAAGTAATGGCAGAAAAAAGTAAGCTAATTTTAAGAGGACAGAGTGTTAATACAGATTGTATTATTTCTCGTATCTCTTATTATTTATTGTTTCTGAATTTTAGTTACATATTACTTCTAGTTTAATTCTGTGTTTAGTTGCTTATAGAAATGTAATCAATTGTACTCTTAGGAGTGGATCCTAACAGTCGGTATCAGAGCTTGGTTCACTAAGAATTTTTTCATGATTATGTCCATGGAGACTTTGGAAAAATTTATTTAGGGGATGGTGAGTCTTGTCAAATGGTTGTCAAAGGGGAAGCACAGCTGATGTTGCAGACAGACAACACATGAATGTTGAAGGATGTCATGCATATACCCATTCTGAAGAGGAATTTAATTTCTGTAGGGAAGTTGGGTGATGAGAGTTGCACAGTAACTCTCATAGTAGAATCTTGAAAAGTTTCTAAGGGTGCACTTGTATTAGCAAGAGGTAAAAAAATAGGTACACTTTATCTATCTACTTGTATTACTGATTCTCTTTTTATTTTATCTACTTCAGATGTAGATGCAAAGATGTGGCTGTGTAGGCTTGGTCACATGAGTGAGAAGAGAATGCATGTAAAAATTATCACTCATAGGAAAACATAGATACCGACGTCGATCAGGCAAAGATCGACGTCGATCAGGGAAGAATCAATGTTGGTCAGGTGAAGACCGAAGTCAGTGATGTCAGACAGGTGGTAACCGATGTTGGTCAAGTTAATCAGGTAGAACTGACGTCGATCAGGTGCAGATCGAGAGACGATTGGGATCGGTCACTATTAGAATAAAATTTGGGCAGACAACAAGCTGTCAATGAGTCTCAAACGCTCATGTGGAGGTCCGAAAGGGTAAGTAAGCCTCAAATTCATTATTCTCCTTCTGTATACTACTTATTGCTCACTGATAGTGAAAAACTAGAAAGTTTTGAAGAGACAATGTAGGTAGAATCCAGGAAATAGTGAGAGCATGGCATGAATGAGAAAATTAATTTTTTGAAAAAGAACAAAACGTGGGATTTGGTTGAGTTGCCAGTCAGAAAAAAAACACTGAAAGATGAATGAATTCACAGGTTAAAAAAAAAAGAGAATAGACAGGTGAGACAGAAGGCCACGTTAAATGATTTTGAGCAAGCTCTAGGACAATGGTATTTGAGGTTTGACATATTTATGACAAAGCATGGCTTTAGTCAATGTCAATGTGACCATTGTGTTTATTTTACCAGGTTAGATAATGATCACTACATTATTATGTTACTGTATGTAGTGTATATGTTTGTTGTAGGGTCACACATGTAGGGAATTGCTGAGCTAAAGGTAAAAGTAGCTCAAACATGTGCCAAGAAGGATTTAGGAGTAAAAATTCTTGGCATGAGTATTTCTAGAGATAGAAAAAATTACAAGTTGATTTTGTCTCAAAAAAATTATGTGAATAAAGTAATGGAGAGGTTCAATTTACAGGATGCAAAACTAGTTAGCACACCTATGGTTGGACAATTCAAGTTGAGCTATGAACAGTGTCTTAAATCACATGATGAGATTGAGTACATGGTATGTACTAGACCTGATATTGCTCAAGTAGTGAGAGTTGTCAGTAAGTTTATGGCTAATCTAAAAAAGAAGCACTAAAAAATAGTTCAGTGGATTCTCAGATATCTGAGAGGGACCAGCAGCAGGTATTTATGTTATGCAGGGTCAAGCACTTCTCTACATGGGTATGTAGATTCAGATATGGCAGGTGACTTGGATGGTAGGAGAAGCACCACAGAATATGTGTTCACTATTGGTGGAACGATGATTAGCTGGATTTCAGAGATGCAAAAGGTTGTTGTAGTCACAAAAGCTAGCAAGGATAAGAACCCTACGAAAATGTTAACAAAGTCAGGAACAAAGGAGAAGTTGAATCTTCATTTAACTTCTGTTGGTCTTCAAGATTGAACTTGAAAATGAGGATATAAGCTAGAAACAAATTAAAAGATGTACAGGTATAGGTACAGATGCAGCTGTTTATCTTCAAGTGGGAGATTGTTAAGTTGTGGAGCTAAAAGCTTCACTGATACAAATAGTGGAGGTTGCTGAGTGTTAAAGTAACCGACGTCGGTCAGGCCAATCGATGTCGGCTATATTCAGTGTACACAGTAACCAACATCGATTATAGTCGATTGACATTGGTCAGACAAGAACCGACGTCGGTCACTTGTGTGTTTTTAGAATTGATCTAATTTTAGACGGATAGTGAATTTGCTTGTAAAGACTAATTTTAGTCTTGAGTCTGTATTTCTAATTATTGTTTGGTTTGGAATCTATTTAAGAGACCCATGGGGCTATATTGTAATCAAGGATAAGGACTAGATCCTTCAAAGTGTAAGATCAGTTAGATCTGCAAGTGTGCAAGATCAAAGAGATCTACATGGTAAGCAAGGTCAATTAGATCTGCAAAGTGCAAAATCAAGAAGATCTACTTGTGTGTGAGAGTAGGCAACAACGATTGAGTTGATTGTCATTTTGTCACTAGAGAGAACAACTCGGTTATTGAGTTGGTTGTAATTGATTGAGAGAGAGAACTCTTGAGGGAGAATTACTGTACACCTAAGAGGTGTGGGAAGAGTGAGATTTCTTCATTATATTTTCTTCTAGAAGAGTCTTAATACAGATTGTATTGTTTCTCGTATCTCCTATTCTTTTCTGTTTTTGAATTTTAGTGACATATTACTTTTGATTTAATTTCGTGTTTATTTACTTATACAATGGTCTCATATTTTCTTTGGATAGTCAGGTAGAATCATGGGTTTTAGATTCTGGTGCTTCTTTCCATGCAACCTCAAATAGAGAATTTTTTTATGATTATGTCTATAAAGACTTTTAAAAAGTTTATTTAGGGGATTGTGAGCCTTGTCAAATGGTTGGCAAAAGAAAAGTGCAGTTAAAGTTGCAGACTGGCAACACATGGGTATTGAAAGATGTCATGCATGTACCCATCCTAAAAAAAAATCTAATTTTTATAAGAAAGTTGGGTGATGAGGGTTGCACAGTAACTCTCACAATAAAATCTTAGAAAGTTTCCAAGGATGCACTTGTATTAGTAAAAAATAAGAAAGTAGGTACACTTTATCTATCTACTTATATTACTGATTCTCCTTCTATTTTATCTACTTTAAATGTAAATGCAAAGATGTGGCTCTGTAGGCTTGGTCACATGAGTGAGAAGGGAATGCATGTTCTTAAATCAAATGTTAAGAATTGAAAAGCCTTGATTTTCAAGGAGAAGGTGATGGACAGTGATCAGATCAAGAGGCTAAATAATTCTGAGCAGGGTAATTTGAATGAGGTTATGATCCAAAGTAAGCTCACGGATAAAAATCATCACTCACAAAAAAACACAGATACCGACGTCGATCAAGTAGAGATTAACGTTGATCAAGTAGGAACCGACGTCGGTTTGGTGGAGATCAAAATCGGTGATGTCAGACAGGTGGTAACTGATGTCGGTCAGATAAGAATCAACATCAGTCAGGTCAGTCAGACAGAGACTAACATCAGTCAGGCAGGAACCGAAGTCAGTCAGACAGAGACCGACGTCGGTCAGGTAAAATTGACGTCGATCGAGTACAGACTGAGAGATGATCGTGATTGGTCACTAACAGAGAATTTAGGCAGACATCAAGCTATAAATGAGTCTCAAACACCTATGAGGAGGTCTGTAAAGGTAAGTAAACCTCCAATTCGTTATTCTCCTTCTTTATACTATTTGTTGCTCACTAATGGTAGAAAATCAAAAAGTTTTGAAAAGGCAATGTAGGTAGAATTCAAAAAATAGTGGGAGCATGGCATGAATGAGGAAATTAATTCCTGCAAAAGAACCAAATGTGGAATTTTTGTGAGCATTGTATGTTGGTATCAGAGCTTGGTTCACTAACATTTTAGTTTCAGAGCGTGTTAAGTGTTTGTTGATTACAGGTCACTCATAGGGGTTTCTATTTGAGTGAGAGTAAAGCAATGGCAGAAAAAAGTAAGTTAAGAATAGAGAAATTCAATGGCAAGAATTATCAATTATGGAGGATGCAAATAGATAATTATCTGTATCAGAAAGATTTTTACTTATCGTTGGGTGGAGTTTCAAGTAAGCCCACATGTATGCATGATGAAGAATGGAAGGTTCTTGACAGAAAGGCTCTTGGAGCTATAACGCTGACCTTGGCAGATTCTGTGATTTCCAACTTATCTCAGGCAAGGACAACGGTAGAGTTAATGAAATTTTTGACAAATTTTTATGAAAAACCCTCAGCTTCAAATAAGGTATTTCTTATGAAGCAATTATTTAATTTGCAAATGCTGAAAGGTGGATCGGTATATAATCATCTTAGTGATTTCCATAGTTTGGTAAACCAATTAAATTCAATCAAAATAGTTTTTGATGATGAAATCCAAGAACATCATAGTAATACTTCTCCACTAAAATGAGTCTCTTAAGAATCATAGATAAAGACATCCTTTGCACCATAATGTTCTAAACAAAGTTAAGTCAAAAGTGGCCCACATCTCTTCAGTAACCACAAGAATCCTCTTATATCTATAAGACTTTTTAATCTTGTTTTTATTCTTATTAGTCTGAACTATGAAATTTGGTTCATTTTCTATATCACTCTCCTTCTCTTCTAAGATAGAATTGAAAACACATGAAGTAACTATTGAATCTTGACATACCTTTTCATTTTAATAATCAACCTTGTAGCTTGAAACCTCATCAATAAGCATAGACAATTATTTTAATTTGAATAATACTTTCTCAACAATAAAAGGATGTTCACTTGGATCTCTACACATCTTAAAACTTGCATCAACTAGCACTTTGGTATTCTCCATGAGCTTGGTCTCTTCATTCTCAACATAAGCAGACAATGAGATCCCTTGGCACTCTTCAACTTATGTAGCATTCTCCACCATAGAAACACTCATCACCAAATGTCGATTGGCCTGATCGACGTCAGTTACTTTAACATTCAGCAACCTCCACCATTTTCATCAGGGAATATTTTGCAATCCAAGAATCAACGACCTATATTCTCAACTCATGCAGTAAATCAGAACCAAATCATGGATTGAAAGGTATATGCTCCCTATAGCTCCACACAAAACTAGGGGCACATTCCACCCTGACAACAACAAAATCAGGGGTACATTCCACCCCAACAACAACAAAACTAGGGGCACATTCGACCCCAACAACAATAAATCCAGGGGCACAACAAAACTAGGGGCACATTCCACCCCAACAACATCTTATCCAATCCACAAATGCACCAAACATACAAGAATGGAATTCTATGAAAGAAATTGTCCAAAGATTGGAGATGAATAATAGAGTCAAAAAGTACAAATTCGGCTATATAAGCTGTTGATTTTTGGATTGCAAAACATTCCCTGATGAAAATGGTGGAGGTTGTTGAGTGTTAAAACAGAAGGAGAATCAGTAATACAAGTAGATAGATAAAGTGTACCTATTTTCTTACCTCTTGCTAATACAAGTGCACCCTTGGAAACTTTTCAAGATTCTGCTATTGGAGTTACTGTGCAACCCTCATCACCCAACTTTCCTACAAAAATCAAATTCCTCTTCAGGATGGGTACATGCATGACATTCTCTGTGAGAGAACTCTTGAGGGAGAATTACTAACACAGTGGTATCAGAGCTTGGTTCACTAACACTTTGGTTTCAGAGCGTGTTAAGTGTTTGTTGATTACAGGGCACTCACAGGGGTTTCTATTTAAGTGGGAGTAAAGCAATGGCAAAAGAAAGTAAGCTAAGAATAGGAAAATTTAATGGTAAGAATTATCAATTATGAAAGATGCAAATAGAGGATTATCTATATCAGAAAGATTTGTACTTACCATTGGGTGGAGTTTCAAATAAGCCCACATGTATGTATGATGAAGAATGGAAGGTTCTTGACAAAAAGGCTCTTGGAGCTATAAGGCTGACCCTGGCAGCTTCTGTGATTTCCAACTTATCTCAGACAAGGACAACGGTAGAGTTAATGGAATCTTTGGTAAATTTATATGAAAAACCCTCAGCTTCAAATAAGGTATTTCTTATGAAGTAATTATTTGGTAATACAAGTGCACCTTTTGAAACTTTCCAAGATTCTGTTGTGAGAGTTATTGTGCAACCCTCATCACCCAACTTTTCTACAGAAATTAAATTCCTCTTCAGGATGGGTACATGCATGACATCCTCTGTGAGAGAACTCTTGAGAGAGAATTACTAACACAGTGGTATCAGAGCTTGGTTCACTAACACTTTGGTTTCAGAGCGTGTTAAGTGTTTGTTGATTACAGGTCACTCACAGGAGTTTCTATTTGAGTGGGAGTAAAGCAATGGCAGAAAAAAGTAAGCTAAGAATGGAGAAATTCAATGATAAAAATTATCAATTATAGAGAATGCAGATAGAGGATTATCTGTATGGTGAGCCTTGTCAAATGGTTGGACCGAGGCTTTATTTTCCCAGGAGAACAACTGCATATTTTGATATACATTTCATCACATGATCAATAAGTGATAGAAATTATCACACCTTTCAAGGTTGCGGCAGTGATGAGCAAAAATGTTTTTTTAAGCAGAAAGCGATAGAAAAAGTAATCTTGAACCTCAAACATAGTTAGCATCTGACAAGGGAAGTACAAATGATGTAGGTAGGGAAAATGGAGGGGCTGGAGGTGCAGGAGAGAATGTTGCATCTACAGTAAAGAACCAATCAGAGTTTGGAGGGGACCTCTCTTTCGGTGCTTCTCTTGTTAGGATGGAAGGCCACAAGAAAAAGACTACCATTATATTAGAAAGTTTTAGAAACTCACATTTTTTTGTCAGGATAACTAGAACGGATGAACCATTTTAAGATTCACGCAGATGTGTGGGGACCAGCTCAGGGAGCTTCTATTGGAGAATCACAGTATGATATTTCTTTCATTGATGATGCTACAAGAAAGGATTGGGTTTATAGCATAAAAAAGAAATCTGATGTTTTTGACATATTTAAGAACTGAAAAGCCTTAGTTTTCAAAGAGAAGGTGATGGACAGTTATCAGCTTAAGAGGCTGAATAATTCTGAGCAGGGCAATTTGGATGAGGTTATGATCCAAAGTAAGCTCACGAGTAAAAATTATCACTAAAAAAATACAGATATTGACGTCGATCAATCAGAGACCGACGTCGATCAGGCAGAAACTGATGTCGATTAGGTGAAGACCGAAGTCAGTAATGTCAAGCAGGTGGTAACCAATGTCAGTCAGGGAAGAACTGATGTCGGTCAGGTCGGTCAGTTGAAACTGACGTCGGTCAAGTGCAAACCGAGATCGATCACTGTTAAAATGAAATTTAGGCAGACATCAAGCTATCAAGGAGTCTCAAACGCCCATAAAGAGGTTTGAAAGGGTAAGTAAGCCTCAAATTCATTATTCTCCTTCTTTATACTACTTTTTGCTCACTGATGGTGAAAAATCAGAAAATTTTGAAGAGGCAATGCAATTAGAATCCAAGAAATAGTGGGAGCATGGCATGAATGAGAAAATTGATTCCTTAGAAAAGAACCAAATGTGGAATTTGGTTGAGTTGCCGGCCGGAAGGAAAGCACTGAAAGATGAATGGATTCATAGGTTAAAAAAAAGAGAGAATAGACAGGTGAGATAGAAGGCCAGGTTATATAGTCTTGAGCAAGCTTAAGAACAGTGGTATTTGAGGTTTGACAGGTTTATGACAAAGCATGGCTTTAGTCAATGTCAATGTGACCATTGTGTTTATTTTATCAGGTTGGATAATGATAGCTACATTATCTTGTTACTGTATGTAGTGTATATGCTTGTTGCAGGGTCACACATGCACGAAATTGTTGAGCTAAAGGTAAAAATAGCTCATACATGTGCTAGAAAAGATTTAAGAGGAGCAAATAAAATCCTTGGCATGAGTATTTTTAGAGACAGAAAAAATCATAGGTTGATTTTGTTTCAAAAAGATTATGTGAATAAGGTCGTGGAGAGGTTCAATTTGCAAGATGCAGAACCGGTAAGCACACTTATGGTTAGACAGTTCAAGTTGAGCTATGAATAGTGTCCTAAATCACATGATGAGATTGAGTACATGGTATGTACTAGACTTGATATTGCCCAACCGGTGGGAATTGTCAACAAGTTTATGGCCAATTCAGGAAAGAAGCACTAGAAAGCAGTTTAGTGGGTTCTAAGATATCTAAGAGAGACCAGTAGCAGGTATTTATGCTATGCAGGGTCAAGTACTTCTCTACATGGGTATGTAGATTTGGATATGGCAGGTGACTTGGATGGCATGAGAAGCACCACAAGATATGTGTTCACTGTTGGTGGAATGATGGTTAGCTAGATTTTAGAGATGCAGAAGGTTGTTGCAGTCACAGTGGCTAGCAAGGATAAGAACCCTGCAGGTATGTTAACAAAGCCGAAAACAAAGGAGAAGTTGAATCTTTATTCAACTTTTATTGGTCTTCAAGATTGAACTTAAAGATGGAGATACAAGCCATAAACAAATTAGAGAATGTACAGGTATAGGTACAGATGCAGGTGCAGCTATTTATCTCCAAGTGGGAGATTGTTAAGTTGTGGAGCTAAAAGCTTCATTAATGCAAATGGTGGAGGTTGCTGAGTGTTAAAGTAACCGACATCGATCAGGCCAATCGACGTTAGTTATATTTAGTGTACACAATAACTGACATCAGTTATAGTCAGTCGGCATCGTCTAGACAAGAACCAATGTCGATCATCTGTGTGTTTCCAGAATTGGTCTAATTTTAGACAGACAGTGAGTTTGCATGTAAAAACTAATTTTAGTCTTGAGTCTGCGTTTCTAATTATTGTTTGGTTTGGGATGTATTTAAGAGACCCATGGGGCTATATTGTAATCAAAGACTAAGAAAGATTAGATCCTCAAGTGTAAGATCTAGAAGGTCTGCAAGAGTGCAAGATCAAGAAGATATACAGGTAAGCAAAGTTAGTTGATCTGTAGGGTGTGCAAGATCAAGGAGACCTGCAGGTGTGGATGAGAGTAGGCAAAAACAACCATTGGGTTGATTGTCACTTGGAGGGAACAACAACTCAGTATTGAGTTGATTGTTGATTGTAATTGAGAGAGAGAGAACTCTTGAGAGAGAATTACTGTACACCTAAGAGGTGTGGGAAGAGTGAGATTTTTTCATTGTATTTCTTTCTAGAAGAGTGTTAATACAGTTTATATTGTTTCTCGTATCTCTTATTCTTTGTTGTTTCTGAATTCTAGTTACATATTACTTCTGATTTAATTTTGTGTTTACTTGCTTATACAAAAATAATCAATTGTACTCTTAGGAGTGGATCCTAACAGTTGGTATTAGAGTTTAGTTCACTAACACCTTGGTTTCAGAGCGTGTTAAGTGTTTGTTGATTACAGGTCACTCACAGAGGTTTTTATTTGAGTGGGAGTAAAGCAATGACAAAAGAAAGTAAGCTAAGAATAGAGAAATTCAATGGCAAAAATTATCAATTATGTGAGCCTTGTCAAATGGTTGGCAAAGGAAAAGTGCAGCTGAAGTTGCAGACTGACAACACATGGGCGTTGAAGGATGTCATGCATGTACCCATCTTGAAGAGAAATTTGATTTTTTTAGGGAAGTTGGGCGATGAAGGTTGCACAGTAACTCTCACAGTGGAATTTTGGAAAGTTTCTAAGGGTGCACTTGTATTAGCAAGAAGTAAGAAAGTAGGTACACTTTATCTATCTACTTGTATTATTGATTCTCCTTTTGGTTTATCTACTTCAGATATAGATGCAAAGATGTGGCTCTCTAGGCTTGGTCACACGAGTGAGAAGGGAATGGATGTTCTTAAGTCAAAAAGTATGCTTTCAAATTTGAAAGATAGATTTTTGTGAGCATTATATGTTTAGAAAACAAGAGAAAGTGAGGTTTCTCAAAATTGAATCAACACACAAGTGACCGATGTCGGTTTCTGTCTGACCAATGTTGGCTGACTACTAATCGATGTCGATTACTGTGTACACTAGATATAGCCGATGTCGATTGGCCTGATCGACGTCAGTTACTTTAACACTCAACAACCTCAACCATTTGCATTAGTGAAGCTTTTAGCTCCACAACTTAACAATTCCAACTCCTAAGAGTACAATTGATTACCTTTGTATAAGCAAATAAACACAGAATTAAATCAGAAGTAATATGTAACTAGAATTCAAAAATAACAAAAAATAAGAGATACGAGAAACAATACAATATGTATTAACACTCTTTCAGAAGGAAATACAATGAAAAAATTTCACTCTTTCCATACCTCTTGGGTGTACAGTAATTCTCTCTCTCAATCAATTACAACCAACTCAATAATTGAGTTGTTCCCTCCAGTGACAAAGTGACAATCAACTCAACTGTTATTGTCTACTCTCACACACAAGCAGATCTTCTTTGATCTTGCACCTTGTAGATCTAATTGACCTTACTTACCATGTAGATCTTCTTGATCTTGCATACTTGTAGATCTAACAGATCTTACACTTTGAAGGATCTAGTCCTTGTCTTTGATTACAATACAGCCCCATGGGTCTCTTAAATAGATCCCAAACCAAACAATAATTAGAAACGCAGAATCAAGACTAATTTTAGTCTTGATTCTGCGTTTCTAATTATTGTTTGGTTTGGGATCTATTTAAGAGACCCATGGGGCTGTATTGTAATCAAGACTAAGAAGGATTAGATCCTCAAGTGTGACCCATGGGGCTGTACTTGACCCTGCATAGCATAAATACCTATTGCTAGTCCCTCTTAGATATCTGAAAACCCATTGAATTGCTTTTCAGTGCTTCTTTTCTAGATTGGTCATAAACTTGCTGACAACTCCCACTGCTTGGGCAATATCAGGTCTAGTACATACCATGTACTCAACTTCATCATGTGATTTAGGACAATGTTCATATCTCAACTTGAACTGTCCAATCATAAATGTGTTTACCAGTTCTGCATCCTACAAATTGAACCTCTCCACTACTTTATTCACATAATCCTCTTGAGACAAAATCAATCTGTGATTTTTTATGTCTCTAAAAATATTCATGCCAAGGATTTCTGCTCCTAAATCCTTCTTAGCACATGTCTGAGCTACTTTTACCTTTAGCTCAGCGATTCCCTGCATGTGTGACCCTTCAACAAGCATATACACTACATACAGTAACAAGATAATGTAGCTATCATTATCCAACCTGGTAAAATAAATACAATGGTCACATTGACATTGACTAAAGCCATGTTTTGTCATAAACTTGTCAAACCTCAAATACCACTGTCTTGGAGCTTGCTCAAGACCATATAACCTGGCCTTCTGTCTCACCTGTCCATTCTCTCCTTTCTTTAACCTATGAATCCATTTGTCTTTTAGTGCTTTTCTTCCGACTGGCAACTCAACCAAATCCCACGTTTGGTTCTTTTCCAGAGAATCAATTTCTTCATTCATGTCATGCTCCCATTATTTTCTGGATCTAATTCTTCTTAGTCCTGATTACAATACAGCCCCATGGGTCTCTTAAATAGATCCCAAACCAAATAATAATTAGAAACGCAGACTCAAGACTAATTTTAGTCTTGAGTCTGCGTTTCTAATTATTATTTGGTTTGGGATCTATTTAAGAGACCCATGGGGCTGTATTGTAATCAAAGACAAGGACTAGATCCTTCAAAGTGTAAGATCAGTTAGATCTGCAAGTGTGCAAAATCATGGAGATCTACATGGTAAGCAAGGTCAATTAGATCTGCAAGGTGCAAGATCAAGAAGATCTGCTTGTGTGTGAGAGTAGGCAACAACGGTTGAGTTGATTGGCATTTTGTCACTAGAAAGAACAACTCGATTATTGAGTTGATTGTAATTGATTGAGAGAGAGAACTCTTGAGAGAGAATTCTTATGCAACTGTAACATACCTACAAGGTTCTTATCTTTGCTAGCCACCATGACTGCAACAACCTTCTACATCTCTGAAATCCAGCTAACAGTTGTTTCACCAATAATGAATACATATCTTGTGGTGCTTCTCCTGCCATCCAAGTCACCTGCCATATCTGAATCTACATACCTATGTAGAGAAGTACTTGACTCTGCATAGCATAAATACTTGTTGCTGGTCCCTCTTAGATATCTAAGAACCCACTGAACTATTTTTCAGTGTTTCTTTCTTAGATTGGCCATAAACTTGCTGACAACTTCCACTGCTTGGGCAATATCAGGTCTAGTACATGCCATGTACTCAACCTCATCATGTGATTTAGGACACTGTTCATAGCTCAACTTGAACTGTCTAACCATAAGTGTGCTTACCGGTTCTACATCCTGCAAATTGAAGCTTTCCACTACCTTATTCACATAATCCTCTTAAGACAAAATCAACCTGTGATTTTTCTTGTCTCTAAAACTACTCATGCCAAGAATTTTTTTTGCTCCTCCTAAATCCTTCCTGGCACATGTCTAAGCTACTTTTACCTTTAGCTCAGCAATTCCCTGCATGTGTGACCCTGTAACAAGCATATACACTACATACAGTAACAAGATAATATAGCTATCATTATCCAACTTGGTAAAATAAACACAATGGTCACATTGACATTGACTAAAGCCATGTTTTGTCATAAACCTGTCAAACTTCAAATACCACTATTTTGGAGCTTGCTTAAAACCATATAACCTGGCCTTCTGTCTCACCTATCCATTCTCTCCTTTCTTTAACTTGTGAATCCATTTGTCTTTCAGTGCTTTCCTTTCGACTGGCAATTCAACTAAATCTCACGCTTGGTTCTTTTCCAAGTAATCAATTTCCTCATTCATGCCATGCTCCCACTGTTTTTTAGATTCTACCTGCATTGCCTCTTCAATTTTTTTTGGTTTTTCACCATCAGTGAGCAACAAGTAGTATAAAGAAGGGGAATAATGAATTTGAGGCTTACTTACCTTTTCGGACCTCTTCATAGGCGTTTGAGACTCCTTGATAGCTTGCTGTCTGCCTAAATTTTATTCTAACAATGACCGATCCTGGTCATCTCTCAGTCTGCACCTGACTGACGTCGATTCCACCTGACCGACTTGACCGATGTCAGTTCTTACTTGACTGACATCATTGACTTCGATCTTCACCTGATCGACGTCAGTTCCTGCCTGATCGACGTCAGTCTCTGCCTGATCGACATCGATATCTGTGTTTTTTTGTGAGTGATGATTTTTACTCGCGAGCTTACTTTAGATCATAACCTCATCCAAATTGCCTTGCTCAGAATTATTCAGCCTCTTGAGCTGATCACTGTCCATCACCTTTTCCTTGAAAACTAAGACTTTCTAGTTTTTAAATATGTTAAAAACATCAGATTTCCTCTTTATGCTATAAACTCAATCTTTTTTTGTAGCATCATCAATGAAAGAAACATCATACTGTGATCCTCCAATAGAAGCTCCTTGAACTAGTCCCCACACATCTGCATGAACAAGCTCCAACTTGTGCTTCTTTTTTGTTGACCCAATTTTGAGAAACCTCACTTTTTCTTATTTCCCAAACATACAATGCTCACAAAAATCTTGGTCTATCAAATCTGAAAGCATATCTTTTGACTTAAGAACATCCATTCCCTTCTCACTCATGTGGCCAAGCCTCTAGAGCCACATTTTTGCATCTACATCTGAAGTAGATAAACTAGAAGGAGAATCAGTAATACAAGTAGATAGATAAAGTGTACCTACTTTTTTACCTCTAGCTAATACAAGTGCACCTTTAGAAACTTTTCAAGATTTCATTGTGAGAGTTATTGTGCAACCCTCATCACCCAACTTCTCTACAAAAATCAAATTCCTCTTAAGAATGGGTATATGCATGACATCCTTCAACACCCATGTGTTGCCAGTCTGCAACTTCAGCTGCACTTTCCCTTTGCCAACCATTTGACAAGGCTCACCATACAGATAATTCTCTATTTGCATCCTCCATAATTGATAATTTTTGCCATTGAATTTCTCCATTTTTATCTTACTTTTTTCTGCCATTGCTTTACTCCCACTCAAATAGAAACTCCTGTGAGTGACTAGTAATCAACAAACACTTAACACGCTTTGAAACCAAGGTGTTAGTGAACCAAGCTCTGATACCAACTGTTAGGATCCACTCTTAAGAGTATAATTGATTACCTTTGTATAAGCAACTAAACATGGAATTAAATTAGAAGTAATATGTAACTAGAATTCAGAAACAACAAAGAATAGGAGATACAAAAAATAATACAATCTGTATTAACACTCTTTCAAAAAGAAATACAATGAAGAAATCTCACTCTTCCCACACCTCTTGGGTGTACAGTAATTCTTCCTCAAGAGTTCTCTCTCTTTCAATTACAATCAACTCAATAACTGATTTGTTCCCTTTAGTGACAATCAACCCAATGGTTGTTGTTGCTTACTTTGATCCACACCCGAAGGTCTCCTTGATCTTGCACACCCTACAAATCAATTGACCTTGCTTACCTGTAGATCTTTCTGATCTTACACTCTTGCAGACTTTGTAGATCTTACACTTGAGGATCTAATCCTTCTTAGTCCTTGATTACAATACAGCCCCATGGGTCTCTTAAATAGATCTCAAACCAAATAATAATTAGAAACACATACTCAAGACTAAAATTAGTCTTTACATGCAAACTCAATGTCCGTCTAAAATTAGACCAGTTTTGGAAACACAGGTGACCGACGTCGGTTCTTGTCTGACCAATGCCGGCCGACTATAACCGATGTCGGTTACTGTGTACACTGAATATAGCTGACGTCGGTTGGCCTGACTGATGTCGGTTACTTTAACACTCAGCAACCTCCACCATTTGCATCAGTGAAACTTTTAGAGTGTGTTAAGTGTTTATTGATTACTGTGTACACTAAATATAGCCAACATCGGTTGGTCTGACCGACGTCGGTTATTTTAACACTCAACAACCTCCACCATTTCCATCAGGGAATATTTTGCAATCCAAGAATCAACGGCCTATATTCTCAACTCATGCAATAAATCAGAACCAAATCATGGATTGAAAGGTATACGCTCCCTATAGATCCACACAAAACTAGGGGCACATTCCACCCTAACAACAACAAAACCAGGGGTACATTCCACCCCAACAACAACAAAACTAGGGGCACATTCAACCCCAACAACAATAAATCTAGGGGCACAACAAAACTAGGGGCACATTCCACCCCAACATCTTATCCAATCCATAAATGCACCAAACATACAAGAATGAAATTCTATGAAAGAAATTGTCCAAAGATTGGAGATGAATAATAGAGTCAAAAAGTACAAATTCGATGAGATATGCCCATATCCATTTGACTTATCTATTCTCCAAAACCCCTTTCCACCTCATTTTGAGGCACCCCAATTTGACAAATACAAAGGGAAAGGAGATCCACGTGAACACATACAAGCATTCTTCATCTTGTGTCTAGAGGTTGTTTATCGTAGTGAGTACTTACTATGACTATTTTCATGAAGTTTAGCGAGACGAGCTCTTGATTGGATACTTAAACTACCCAAGGGATCAGTTGTGGATTGGAACGACTTATCATAAAAGTTTGTTAACCATTTATCATATAACATAAAACATGAATTGACTATTGTTGACATATGAAAAACCAAGCAACATGATGGTGAATGTTTCATTGCATATCTGCAAAGGTAGACAACATTGGCAGGCCACTTTCAACATAATTTACTAGACAAATAGTTGGCTGATATCTTTGCATAGAATTAGCTCCTGAAGTTGGGCATAATTTATGGTTAGCTTATATTAACTCATTTGAAGAAATTATTGACAAAGGAGTGTAGATTGAGAAGGCTCTTAGTGTTAGAGGACTTGTTAAGATTTTTTTACAAGGTCAAGCATCTAATCAGAATAAATCACCAGCTTAAAAA
This sequence comes from Torreya grandis, assembly GCA_037957365.1. NCBI lineage: Eukaryota > Viridiplantae > Streptophyta > Pinopsida > Cupressales > Taxaceae > Torreya > Torreya grandis. The sequence continues at coordinate 5,647,409 of JARHVA010000007.1, read as the reverse complement.
GCTATGCAAGATAAGCCTAAGGGCTTTAGTAAAAATAATAACATGGTTGGAAATGGGGTGATAAAAATAAGACATGTACAAATGGTATAGGCTATGCCTCCTCTAAATATACAATTAACTCCCTCAAATCCACCACCTACATTGCAGAGACAACCTCCACGAAGAACAATTCATAACAATTTTAGAGCCTTTACCAAATTAGGAGAATCGATTGAAATAGTGTTAGAAAAGCTCATTGCATCTAATTTAATTATATGGCCATTATCAAGGCCATTTCCTCAAGATCAACCAAAACTAGACTGGTACAAAGAGAATGAATGGTGTAACTTTCATCATGTTGCTGGTCATAGTGCATATCATTGTATTTAAATACGGCATATTATTGAGGACTTTATTGAAAATAGTGAGCTAGAAATTAAGTTGGCTCCTAATCAGGACATAAATCAGGATATGGGAATGTACAAAGACCCCTTTCCTTGACATGATCCACCACCACCAAGGAACAATCAAAATGGTCACAATCAAGGACAGAGGCAAATCTAGAACCAACAACAAGGTTAGAATCATAATGAGCATAATCGAGATCATAATTCCCACACTAATAATGTGGCTTATAACAATGTACTTTATGACTATAATAACACTATGGGATGCATTTTTACAACCCACATTGCCACTATTATTGTAACATCATGTGGTTAATCTCATGTTCCTCACAACACGAGACCCATCATTATCAAGTTAGCACCCTCTACCCCTAGTAATACCATGATGGGTTTGCATAATCATGTTACCACTCCATTTGCATGGGTTACTAATCCTGATCAATAATACCTTTCTTATAAAGGTTCCTCGCTGACCCAAAATTGTCACAATGCTATTAATCACCCGTAGGTCACCATCCAAGGCCCTTTGCCTCGCTCTTCTAATTATAATAACTCCTTGTCACCTCTAGGTTGTGCAGTTGCAACTAGACACCCGTGAGTTACCATTCAGGGCTCTTCACCCACTTCTTTCCATAAACACAATGAGAACTCTGTGTCAATGGTTCTAAAGCCAAATACTATCCCAACAAAGACTAAACTAATTCAATCCATAATTCAAAGGCCTTATAGTATAACGGATCAATTAGATAAAACCAATGTGAAAATTTCCGTATTAGAACTCTTGTGAACATCTGATGTCCATAGAACCATCTTCAATAAACTTTTACAAGATTCTATTGTGCCTAATGATATAAACCTTGATCAGTTTTAGAACCTAGTTGGACATTTGTCTTCATTTTAGCAAATTACATTTGATCAAAAGGACATGTCCACCCTTGGCCCAAACCACAATAACCCATTATACATTGAGATAATCATTACAGATCACAAGATCAAGCAAGTTCTTATAAATAATGGTTCAGGAATGAACATCATATCTCTTAAATTGGTGTGATGATTAGGTTACATGGACAAAGACATTCAGCCAAAGACTATTACAATCAAGGCTTACAATAACACCAAGGAGTCATCTGGTACAATTTGGTTGTTAGTCATGGTTGGGTCTATTTCTCATCACACATTATTCCATATTATGGATATTGAGCTTCCTTATAACATACTTCTTGGTCGTCCTTGGATTTATGAAGTACAAGCAATTCCATCTACTCTTCACCAATGCCTTAAGTTTCCTCATGATGGGATCGAGGTTACTATTCCCTCTGATTAGCAGCCATACCAATACTGTAAACATCTTAAAGCAGAGTTTCATAATTATAACTATTGCCCAGGTTCTGAATTCATTGCAAAAAAAAATAAAGCCATAATTTCTCATCCATTTCCATCTAATTATATAGATCCTAGTAATCTAGCCTCCACTTCAACTGATCCATTTCCTATAGCTCTAGCCAAACAGGGGATTATTAAAGACATAGGCATTTCCACGTACCATCTAAAGGAGGTCCTCTATATTGTAAAATTACTAAAATCGCCTAAAACATTTGGTAAGCCTAAAACTTCTCAGACTCCTAATAAAATCGATCAGATTTGGCAACCAAAGAAGAAGCAACTAAAACCTTATGTGGATTTTGTACCTACAATTGCACCAAAGAAAGATCGAGAGGCCTTTACAGAGGGAGATTGGTTATATTTTGAAGGCCTCATCGATTGTTTTCAAAATCCAAAGTATCCTATCCCTAACAGGATAATGGATCATCTTGACTATACGGGGAACGGCCTTGGCCCACAAGCGCAAGGAATTTTAGAACCCTTACCAGCTGGAGTTATCAATTGGAATCATGGTCTTGGATTTAAACTACCAAAGGATGACCTCATAACATTTGATAGTGACTCTTTCGAAGTGACTAGTAACAAGACTCCTAGCAGTGACACAACATCCCATTATAGCCTTTTTGATGGCCTTGATGATTCAGATTTGTTTGATTCAAATGCCATATTGACCATAACACCTATTGGAGCTTCCCATCTTGAAGCAAAAACCCATTCTAGTGGTGTTTCACTTCCTGAAGTAGGACATTATATCTTTACCATTGGTGCTTCTCGTCCTGAAGCAAAAACCTGTCCTAGTGGTGTTTCCCTTCCTGAAGCAAGACATTATATCTTTACCATTGGTGCTTCCCATCCTGAAGCAAACCCTCACTATAACCTATGCCTTTGCCATCCTGAACTCATAGATTGGGATCAACAAAATTTGGTCATATCCCTCGATGAATTTCAAAATGAAGAATCAATTATAGAATACATGGGCCTACAAGATGCATTCCCCATTGGTGATCATATGTAGGGTTTTGATTTTTCATTGAATTTTTCTACCTACTTTGGAGAGAAGGCAAAATTTCTTAGTCATAATAAAGAATAAACGTCAATATCTTTAGGTGAAAACCTCTTTGAGGCACTTGTTGATCGGGGAAAAAGTAAAGAAAAAGACAAGCCTTTAACTGAAAACCTATTTTAGGCACTCCCAAGCAGGAAAGTTTGCTCATCCCCTCAAGACGTAGAAAGTCCATCTAGCCCAAGTTCCATAGCTAGTACAAGCATCTCTTCAGAATAACATCAAATATTTGAGCATCTTGCTCTTGAGTTTCCAGAGGTCTTTTCCAATTGGCCTTTACCTAAGAAGGCATATTTTGATTTTTCATATTATCCAAATCTTTGGGAGGAACAACAAGAAGATATAGTAGAAGAAGATGATCATGACCATACATTACCTATAATTTTAGAGGATGGATCCACACTCCTTATGGAGAGCATTGTTGACGCTGGAGATTGCACCTAGGGCAAGGAAAACAAGTTCCTACCTTCTCCTCGCAACATGGAAACTCTCCTCTCGCCTGTGGGACCGGCGAAGCTGGAGGAGAGAGTCTCTAGATAAGGGCTAGTTCCCTTTGATGCATCGTGTTTTTTCCAGCAAGTGCTAACACACACACACACACACACACACACACATATATATATAATAATAAAAGGGGGGGATGAAAAGAGAGAGTCATGTAGGAAAAACAAACCTACTCCAAAAGAGGTGATGCACCAAAAAGCAAGGGTCGACCTTCACACATCCACTCTCAGAACTAGACAAATATAGACATACTCTACACATTTGGCAGAAAGGACCAGGGTGCAAAAGACTGGCAGGGAGGCTTTCATGAAAACACAGGAAATAGAAAATCACTGAGGGGCTATGAAATATGCACTGTAAGTAACTTCCTCTATTTTGGTCTTCTAAATGTCAGCTCTTCTCCTTTCAGCGACAGAAATGGCGCCTTATAAATGACAGGTCTGCTGGTGTTGAACCTGTGAGGGCATCGAGAAACAATGACTAGACGCAAACAAACACTCAAGGCATACTCTGAAACATCTATCCAAATGGAGGTTAAAAACTGCATTTTATTTAATTCGGGTGAAATTTTAGCAGGGCTGCGCCTAGCTAAAACCATGAAAAGATGATTACAAAAATGACAAGTATCGAATATATATGAGAGAACAAAGAAGCCTATGTGGCGTTCCTTCAACAAGTGGCCATCGCGTCCCTTCAACAAGTTGCTCAAAATATTAATGAGACGTGGGCTTTGTCTGCTCGAAGTCTGCATTTTTAATGTCAAAATGCGGTCTGTCCACCCATTAAATGTAAAATGGAGAAAATCGGTTACATTACTTAGCTATTGCGTCTTCTCATGATCAATTCGAAGGAACTATTTCACCTGCTGGAGTCACTTCCCAAATGGCGCCACTTGGATCAGCTGCCAGCTCGCTCTGTCCTTTGCCACTTGGGCCACCTTGTCACTCCTGCACCTTGTCTGTCACTTTGTTTGATTTGTCGTTTCTCAGTTTTGTCTTTTTCACTCTTTGGCCCCTTGGGACGAACGTCTTGGCGGGTCGCTGCAATCTGGGCTCCTTTCCAATTGCTTTGGCGCTCCTTTGCCCTGAAAATGAAACGGCTATTCGGCTTCATGAAAGTTGACGTGCATATGGTCGTCACCATTTTGAAAAGCAACGACTCTTCTATCCTCTTAAGATTGATGGCCTCTGGGACAGCCTCGGGTCCGATCAAAATGTCATCGGGCTCTTTCCATCTTCTTGGGTCCATGCTGGCTTCGTCTTCTGCAGCTTGCTTTCTTCTTAACACCTCGGGGCACTTTTTTGCCTTTGCTTTGTTACTTTGAGGCGCACCCAAATATTTTGGAATATGAAGTGTCCGCCCTCCGAAAGGATACTTTGGACTTGAAAATCCCCTTCGGCTTGGGGCAGACCCTTGAACTGAACCTGTTGAACCAAAATTTGGTTCAACGGTTCAAAGTTCAACCATTGCGTGCCGATGGGGAGTGAACAAAAAGCCGATGAACCTTTGAATTGAATTGAACCATGCATGAATCTTTATTGAACTGAACCTGTTGAACCAAAATGAGAAAACACTGGCATTGAAGTTGTTCAACCACTGTCTTCGAAAAGCAAATAAAGAAGGTGAACGATTTTTTGGCCTAGGGCAAGAATTGGTCAACAGTTGGTGACTCACAGGGGAAGCGTGCCTGCCATGCTTAGAACCCAGTTGCCTTAAAATCCATTGGGCGCGGAGTCAAATGCAGCTATGAAAGAATTAACAATAGCCTGAAAGATTCGAGAATCAAACATGAAGCTTTTACCCCCAAGCAAAGGGAAACACACAAGGCTAAAAACACTACATGTGCAAACTGCACTTAGGGAAAGCAGGAAAGAAACTAAAAGCAAACTACTATATACAACTAACCAGGAATAATTGCCTCCCTCTTGGATCAAAAGGAAAATTTCTTAAGTCTCCTTCCTGGCAAGAAGACTTATGGTGCCAGGCAAGTAACTGAATGAAGAAGAGAGTTGGTGACCTGCTCCTCTTGCCTGTCACCTGCATTGGCTGGAATCCGAGTGGATCAGATTCAAACATGCCCCTAATATATATGTATTCTGCTTGTCCCTAGAGGCCTGTTGAATGTTGGTCCCTCAAATTGGTGCTCTTCACCAATAAATTAGTGGCTGCTGGCTTATCACCGTTAGCCCTTTGACATGTACATTCCCTCTACAATGCATCATGGTCCGACCCGTTTCCTTTCGCTTCATTGCAGGCTCTGTCAGACCCATCCTCTACTTCCTTTTGGCCTTCTTGAAGAAGGGTGACTGTGGTGATGTCTGAAATGAACTCACAAAATGATTGCTCATCCCACATAACATCGCCTCTTTCTTCAAAACTCTCTTCTTCAAGGTGTTCCTCCTGGAAGACAGACCTCTCCTTTTCCTCCTAAAAAATCAGGACCTCTAGATGTTCAAAAGTATCCTCCTGATTTTCTTCTAACTCAGGCTCTTCAATGTAGTCGATCTCATCATCAAAACAGCAAGAAAGTTCATTAAACAGAGGAGAAGAGAGCTTACCATGCATTTGTTCCTCTTCGAATTGTTGGAACATCTGCATATATGCAAGACCTGCATCTTCTCCACTGCTGATAAGGTCTTCACAAGGAGCGTCAATGACAATTTCTTCTTCGTTGTCGCTCATGACAGCTTCTTGAAGAGCTGTAAATTGGATCTTTTGCTCCTCACTCGCCTCCTGCAGAACAGGTTCTTCCTTGAGAAGGGGTGAAGTGGCGAAAACATGTGGAAGAGGAGGCAATCCTTGAGCTAAAATCGAATGATTCTCCTCCTTCCACATGGTCAACACTTCATCAATATCAGGCACGCCCTGATAACTCTCTTGGAAATGTGTAGGTGGGGTGTGTTCAGGCATGGAATGTGTTGTTTGGTTTAAACCGTCCACCACACATTGGCTGAGAAATTTCTCTTTGGATTCCAACTTTGCTATTCTCCTGGCCAGATCTTCTTGGAAAAGCTTTTCCTAGAGGCTGCCAGCATCATCATGAGCAAGCGTAGCTTCAGCTTCTTCAAGGTTTTGAAAAAAACCTTGCTTTTCTTCTTCTTTTCTGCCCCATGATTTTACTGTTTCTCCCCAGTTCAGGATCTCTGAATTAGAATTTTGCTCCTGTGAACAGGCAGCAACTTTGTTTTCCACAAGGTCCTGAGGCTCCTCTGCAAGGTTTGTAAGTTTTATCTCTCTTTCAAGAAGCAACTTCATCCTGGCCTCTAAATCTTCAATTTGCTTGGCTAGGTTGTCCTGAAAGAGTCTTTCTTGGAGGTCACCAGCATGATCCTCTCCAAAGCTCAGAGCTGATTCCTTGCGTTCCTTCCTCCAACCCAAAATCTGCATATTATGTTGAAGGACTTGGGGAGGTTGGGGAATGCAAGGAAAACATTGTTGGTGCGTTGGAGGAGACTTTAGAGGAGGGACGTGCTGGCTGGTGGTATTTTCCCCAATGGAAGATTGTTCTGATATCATCTGATGTTGGAAAGCTAGGTGCACTGGGTTGGGGGCAGGTATATTTGATAAGCTGGAGTGAGCAAGTGCAATGTGATAGAAAGGATTTGGTGCAAAAGAGGGGGCTTTTTTCAGAATATGAGGGGGCGTACAAGGCTGGCTGCCTTGAAAAGATGGATTTCTCCATTTTGTTACCTCCTCTTCCATAGATTGCAAGGCCTATGCTTGCCTAAACAAACATTCCTTTTTATACATCAGCTCCTGTTGATATCTGTACTGCTCCTCTCTGTTGATCTCCATCATCTGCCTCTCAAATTCCAACGCCACCTCCCTTATAGTTGCAGGGCAACTAGGAGAGCTACTTGAGGTGACGCCATAAATATTTTGAGCCTGATCATGGTAATGTGAAGGAATACAAGGCCCATGATTCTGTGCAAAGGGATTATACATAAAGAAGTAGATTTTTGAATGGCACCAGGCTGCTTAACCAGCTGATTCAACTTGGAGTCGCCAGATGCTGAAGAAATTGATTTGTTGTAACATGACCAACATCAATCCTGAAACTCTACTGCGTTAAAAAACTTGTGTCCCACCGGGCGTGCCAAAACTGTTGACGCTAGAGATTGCACTCGGGGCAAGGAAAACAAGTTCCTGCCTTCTCCTTGCAACATGGAAACTCTCCTCTCGCCTGTGGGGTTGGCGAAGCTGGAGGAGAGAGTCTCTAGATAAGGGCTAGCTCCCTTTGATGCATTGTGCTTTTTCCAGCAAGTGCTAACACACACACACACACACATATATATAAAATAAAAGGGGGGGATGAAAAGAGAGAGACATGCAGGAAAAACAAACCTACTCCAAAAGAGGTGATGCACCAAAAAACAAGGGTCAACCTTCACACAACCACTCTCAGAACTAGACAAATACAGACATACTCTACACATTTGGCAGAAAGGACCAGGGTGGAAAAGACTGGCAGGGAGGCTTTCATGAAAACACAGGAAACATAAAATCACTGAGGGGCTATGAAATGCGCACTGTAAGTAACTTCCTCTATTCTGGTCTTCTAAATGTCAGCTCTTCTCCTTTCAGTAGCAGAAATGGCGCCTTGTAAATGATAGGTTTGCTGGTGTTGAACCTGTGAGATCATCAAGAAACAATGACTGGACACAGACAAACACTCAATGCATACTCTGAAACATCTATCCAAATGGAGGTAAAAAACTGCATTTTATTTAATTTGAGTGAAATTTTAGCAGGGCTGCGCTTGGCTAAAACTGTGAAAAGATGATTACAAAAATGACAAGTATCAAATATATATGAGAGAACAAAGAAGCCTATGTGGCATTCCTTCAACAAGTGGCCATCGCGTCCCTTCAACAAGTTGCTCAAAACATTAATGAGACATGGGCTTTGTCTGCTCGAAGTCCGCATTTTTAATGTCAAAACGCGGTCTGTCCACCCATTAAATGTAAAATGGAGAAAACCGATTACATTACTTAGTTGTTGCGTCTTCTCATGATCAATTCAAAGGAACTATTTCACCTACTGGAGTCACTTCCCAAATGGTGCCACTTGGATCAGCTGCCATCTCACTCTGTCATTTGCCACTTGGGCCGCCTTGTCACTCCTGCACCTTGTTTGTCACTTTGTTTGATTTGTCCTTTCTCAGTTTTGTCTTTCTCGCTCTTTGGTCCCTTGGGTCGAACGTCTTGGCGGGTCGCTACAATCTGGGCTCCTTTTCGATTGCTTTGGCGCTCCTTTGCCCTGAAAATGAAACGGCTATTCGGCTTCATGAAAGTTGACATGCATATGGTCGTCACCATTTGAAAAGCAACAGCTCTTCTATCCTCTTAAGATTGACGGCCTCTGGGACGGCCTCGGGTCCGGTCAAAACGTCATTGGGCTCTTTCCATCTTCTCGGGTCCATGCTGGCTTCGTCTTCTGCAGCTTGCTTTCTTCTTAACACCTCGGGGCACTTTTTCGCCTTTGCTTTGTTACTTTGAGGCGCGCCCAAATCTTTTGGAATATGAAGTGTCCGCCCTTCGAAAGGATACTTTGGACTTGAAAATCCCCTTCGGCTTGGGGCAGACCCTTGAATCGAACCCGTTGAACCAAAATTTGGTTGCAACGGTTCAAAGTTCAACCATTGCGCGCTGATGGGGAGTGAACAAAAAGCCGATGAACCTTTGAATTAAATTGAACCATCCCGAATCTTTATTGAACTGAACCCGTTTGAGCCAAAATGAGAAAACACTGGATTGAAGTTGTTCAACCACTGTCTTCGAAAAACGAATAAAGAAGGTGAATGATTTTTTTGGCTTTGGGTAAAAATTGGTCAACAAGCACAACATAAGTGAATTTGGGAACCCATGAGGATCCCAAAATTATTTATCTTGGAGCTTCCCTTACTGAAGCAGAGTGTGAACATATTATATCCATTCTTAAGGATTATATAGACATCTTTGCATGGGCATATTCTAACATGCCAGGCCTGGATTTAGATTTAGTTGTGCATCATCTTGTTGTTCACCCTGATGCTAAACCAGACAAGCAAAAGTTGAGAAAGATGCATCCATGCATTGCCCTTTTGGTTAAGGCTGAGTTAGATAAGTTGTTAGGAGCCAATTTTATCAGACCACTGGACTACTCTGAATGGATTTCTAACATAGTTCCAATAATTAAAAAGACCCCAGGCATATGTGTTTGTATTGATTTTCATGATATCAACAAAGCATGCCCCAAATATGATTTTCCTCTACCCAACATTGACACGATTATTGACTCAATTGCTGGGTACGGGATGATATCCTTAATGGATGGATTTTTTTGGTTACAATCAGATCAAGATAGCCCCCAAAGATCAACATGATACCACGTTCACCATTCTATCGGGGGCATTCTATTAGCAAGTCATGCCATTTAGTTTGAAGAATGTTGGAGCTACATATCAACGTGCAATGACTGTCATCTTCCATGACATGATGCATGACATCGTCAAGGACTATGCTGATGATATACTAGCCAAATCAAAAATAAGAGTGGGACACCCTGGTATTCTATGAAGAATATTTGAGAGGCTTCATGCATATAAAGTCTGCTTGAATCCTAAGAAATGTGTCTTTGGAGTCACATCGATAAAATTATTAGGGTTCATTGTATCACAATGAGGGATTGAGGTTGACCCTGCAAAGTTCACCACTATTATGGAAATGCCTCCACTAAATAATATTAAACAGTTATGAGGCCTACAAGGGAAGATCTAGTCTATACGCAGGTTCATTTCTCAATTGGCAAATAAGTGCCACCCATTTACCCATCTCTTAAAGAAATGGGTAGCATTTCAATGGGATGAAGATTGTTAGATAGCATTTACAAAGCCTAAAACATACTTGGCCAATCCACCAGTCTTACGACCTCCAACACAAGGAAGGCCACTGCTAGTTTATATATCAACCATGACACATGCACTGGGGGAACTTTTGGCTCAACATGATGATCATGGTAAGGAACACGCAATTTATTATGTAAGCCACACATTGGTAGCCTATGAACATAGTTATATGCCTATTGAGAAGGCATGTTTAGCTATGGTGTTCGCCACTCAAAAATTATGACATTATATGCTAAATAACAAAACTATTGTTATCACCAAGGTAGATCCTCTCAAGTTCCTTTTATCTAAAGCAACTATTCAAGGATGCATGGCTAAATGGATTATGCTTTTCAATGAATTTGATATTGAGTACCAGAATCAAAAGGCAATCAAAGGACAAGTTCTTGTTGACCAACTTGCAGAAGCTCTTATTATGGCCACTCAACCCCTCAACATTGACCTTCTAGATGATTCTATCATGACAATATAATAAGCATCACAAGAACCTAAATAGTGGACACTCTATGTTGATGGATCCTTAACATCCCAAGGGTCTAGAGCTGGCATATTGTTGATCATGCCATAGGGGGATTTGATCCCCAAAGCATTCCATATACAATTCTAGTGTACAAACAATATGGTCGAATATGAAGCATTGGTTGTAGGGCTCCATCTTACCATACAGTGGGATATTCAAAGTTTAAAGGTCTATGGAGATTTGCAGCTAATCATAAATCATACAACTAATCAGTATCAAACAAGAGATATAAGCTTGTTCTTTACAAATAAATTGTTGATAACCTTAAAACACATTTTAAAATTTTGCAGTTTGAGCAAGTTATGTGAGTCAACAATAGATCTACCGATGCCATGGAAATAATTGGTTCCATGATTCAAATGCATGACAACGTTAAAGAGTATCAGTTCCTGATTGAAAATATTCTTCAGCTGGCACATATTCTATCAAATTCAGAGAGGATATGCACCATTGTTGATCCTAATCTCTTCCCTGAGTTACCATGGTACCAAGATTTTTATAGCTATTTCCATAGTCATGTATTTCCCACCAACCTTTCCAATAACCAACAAAAACTTTTCCTTCATTGCTTAACACGTTATATCCTCATTGGAAACATGTTATATCCTCGTTGGAAACATGCTTTATGAAAAGGCTATGATGGAATGCTTCTTCATTGTTTATCTTTGGGAGAATCCAAGTTGGCACTAAAGGAGGTTCATGAAGGAATGCATGGGGCCCATACCAATGGTGTAGTCCTAGCAAAAACTTCTCAGAATAGGCTATTATTGGCCTTAAATGGAGACAAATGCTTGTAATTATGTAAAGAAGTGTGTTCCATATCAGCAACATGGTAACTTGATACATGCACCTTCCTTACCATTATAGTCGATTACAACACCATGGTTGTTTTCAACATGGGGTCTCGATCTCATTGGCAAAATTAATCAGACATCTTCAGATGGCCATAAGTACATTTTGATTGTAACAGAGTACTTTACCAAGTGGATTGAGGCCATTCCTCTCACTTATATTATCGAGAAACAAATAACCAAATTCATTCATTACCATATCATTTGTTAATATGGCATCCCAACCCATATTATATCTAATAATGGTGGATCCTTTGTGAACCAAGATGTAAAATATAACCACAAGAAATCCACTCCATGTAAGCTACAAGGCAATTGACAAGCTAAGGTGTAAAATAAAACCATTCTAGCCATCTTAAAAAAAATTGTCAATGATGCTGGCCATAATTGGCATTTGCAACTTTTTTCTACCCTCTGGGCTTATAGAACCAATCATTGCACCCTAATTGAAGCTACTCCATACTCTCTTATTTTTGGCACTGAAGTTATCATCCCAGTCGAGATTGAGATCCCATTATTAAGAATATCACTGGAACACATTGAAGATGATGAAGACTATAGAGCCTCACGGCTGCAAGAACTAGAACTTCTTGATGGTAAGTGTTTGTCTGCCCTATAAAATTTGTAGGCCTATCAAAATAGATTGTAGAGAAGCTAAAAGAAATGCATTCTCCCTCAAAATTTTGAGATTGGTGATTTAGTTCTGAAAGAGAACTAGAAGAACATGAATGTTGAACCCAAAAAGAAAGGCAAGTTTTAGCCTAATTGGTTGGGACCGTATATTGTCACAATGAACTATGGATCAAGAGCATACCAATTATCTAAACCTAATGGTGAAGAACTTTTAGGGCCCATAAACGTCATACACCTTAAGAGGTTCTACACATTAACAACTTTGACCCATTGTCTATAAGACCCCTGACTTGGGGGCGACTTGTGATGTCGTAGTTTTATCCCACCTTTTATCTTATCTTGAACACATTTTATACTACCCTGCTCCACTTTTTATGAATTTTGACAGTAAAGGCTTTGAACCCTTGACACTCTAAACACATTTTGGATTACTCTATCTGAGAAGCATTTTCTTTGTTATGTCTAAGGCATGTTATAAGCTTGAACACTTTTTGTCCCTTGACTAATTATGATCTTGATTATGTCTCATGAACATTATAAACATCTTTAGCAATAGTTCTATAAAGCAGTTCAACTAGGACAGTCTTGTACAGTTTCAAACAAATGAATAGTCGCATCTTCTCAGTTTAAATATTTGTTGCTCTTTCTTGTTTTATCAAGAACCTCACTCTTGTTGATTTGTGAGCATGGGCCATTGTAGTCGACTTAGTTGTCTTATTGGAACCTCTACTCTTAGAACATGCATTTCCTCGACTAGATGGTCCCCCCTTGTGCATATTTTATCCCAAAAACATTAGAAATACTTTGAAAATACCAAAAACATCAGAACATAATTCCCAAAAGAACAAAAACATTGTCTCACACTTTTGTATATTTGTACATTCCTGTTCCACCATCCCATGCTCTCACCGTTTTATGAGCAATTGTTAAGTTTGAATGCTCTCATCATTTTTTGAGTAACTATTAAATTTGAACGCTCTCACCATTTTGCGAGCAACTATTAAGTTTGAACGTTCTTGACATTTTACAAGCATAAAAACACCAATTGATTTCATCTTATCCCATGCACTTACCATTTTGTAAGATCATTCTTTCTTGTCTCATCAGCTTCTTATTTGTCGACCATTCTCGTTTGTTTGTCATATCTTCCATTTATTCTATAACATTAATCATGCTGGTCTGATCATCATTTTTCTTCTATTCCATTTTTTGGGAGAACTATATTTGCCCTAAAGTTCATGTTGGAACATGTATCCATAGAATTATGTAGGCATCATCCACTTGTCTTATATATCTAGAGTTAGCTCAGCCAACCCCCTCCTTTTCTTCTCTTCCCCCATTTCTTCTATCATTGTTCCTCTTTAATTAGGGAACAATTGTCGTTTCATTGTTTTTTGTTATGATGTGGTGGAAAGTAACACCTCTACCACACGTGCATGAACATTTGTCTTTAAACCACACTAAATTGGTTTTTGTTTGTGTGTGTTTATTTGAGTTTTCTTGGTGTTTTGTTGTGTTTTCACACCTCTCTTTTTATTTCTTCTCCTTCTCTCCTTTTTTTTTTTTTCGTCTTATCTTGGTCTTCTGTTTCTTTATTTGTTTTTGCTTGTCTCTTTTGTGTTTTAGAACATCTTGATGATTCACATGGATCTTGATCCTATGTTATTACATTGTTCTTGAGCCATTTTGTTTATTTGATTGTTGTTGGTGTCTTGTTTTTCTGTTTAATTTTGCTTTTTTCTTTTGTGTTCAAGAATGCCTTGATGGTCCACATGGATCTTGATTATTAATATCTTGGTCTCATGTCGTTAAGATATTCTTGCCTTTTATTTTTAAACACTTTTGTTCCTACTTAAGTCTTGATAGATCATATCTTAATTGCAAGTTAGGTTCATATATGTTTATCTTTTTCTTTGTTTTTGCTTTTTTGTTTAAATGTAAATCACTATAACTCTAGTTTTGGTCATTGTTTTATCATTATCCTTAGTTATAGATATTCATATTTGAACTGGCTCAGCACAATTGGAATCTTATGTCATTCTAAGTTAATCATACTTATGATGCCTAATTTCTTTTTCTATAGCAAACACTTGGTGCTCTGGTCTCAAAGTCTTAAATGTCTACATCAGCTCCAATAAATGATTCTCAAGAACACTTTGCAAAACCTAGGCTCATGATATGGAATTAGGCTTCTAGATAGCATGCATTTTAGGCTTCCTTGTCCATGCTTAGACGTGCATCTCTTTGCATACATTATAAGTCTAATCAATTATTGGTCATTTTTCATCATTCTTCATTCCATTCTCTCCCAAACCTGGGTGAACTACGTTGGCCTGAAGTTCATGTTGGAACATGAGTCCATAGAACTATGTAGGCATCGCTTAATTTTTATTGAGGTCAGCTCAGCTATCTCCATTCTTATTTTCATCTCTTTCATCACTTTGTGCATTCTCATATGCTTGGTTTTATATGGCTTTCTAAGCCATTACACCATCACATGTACGTTTGTACTCGCTCACTTTAACCTATCTTTTCGGTTATATCCTTGAGCTATTTTTGCTTGCCAATTGGCCATGTTGGGGCCCAACATTTGAACCGTGTCTGAATTAAATAATCTCTATAAGGGTAAAATCATTTTTTATTCTTTATCAATGATCAAAATTTTCCCTAATGGGGCACAACTATTTTATCACGATCAAATCTACTCTACTAGAGCATTTTTTATCATATTCTCTTTAGAGACCCCATTTTAGTGGTGCTTCCCTTTCTGAAGCATAACATTCTCTCTTTTCCTCTAATTCCAAGCTCTCTACATTAAAGCCCAGGATGGCAATATTTAGTGTGCAACTTGTCTCATAATTGATCAATGCCTTAAGCGCATATCATGTACTCTCAAATTGGGTACATTTACAGTGTGTCCCTTACATTTAAGGATTGAATCTTTCATATTCCCCCCATCTTTGGGGCCTATTATACTTCTAATTATATTTTAATCATTGATGGTAATCACGTGTGCAATCATTAACTCATTTGGATGTGATCTATTCCATGGGTTAACCTCTCACTTTCTCTTTCTTTTTAGAGTCCATCCTCTTCTTCTATCCTAGTATGTCCTCTCGAGGGGGCATCATGGGTCTGTTCCAATTTCTTCTTGACAACTCTTTTATTTGAAAAGACATTGCTTCACTTGAATGTCTCGCTACGCCTTCTCAAATAGGGGCAAAATGTAGACATCCAATTTCTAACACCATTTGTGTTGAAATTGTCAATCTTACTCAAATTTCACTCAAATGCACATTTTAGATCAAAATACATAAAACACCTTAGATGGTTCAAACTTGTCATTTACAAGTGCCAGTTTAGGTCAAAGTATACCTAGAAAGGGTAATGAATTTTATGGGCCAACTAACTTTCATCAGATCATTTCGAATCAAAATGACAAATTCACCATTTAGTGCTCTGGATAACTCTTTTCTTCTAATTCATTGGTACACATCACGTACCTTTGTTATTTGGTGTTGGCAACATCCTAAATGGGAATACAGCTCGAACACATCTAACATCACCTTCCAGTTCCTCTCCAGTGAAATTAAGACCTAGTAATATGGCTTTTTGACCATTGAGGGCCAATTTTCAAATAATTGCACAAATGTTGATTAACCTTGTTTAAGGCTAAACAATCCAAATCAAGAGCTTAAGTGGATTTTCCATTAGAGTTGTTGAATATATATATTTTTAAATTGATTCTTATTAACTGCATCATCAAGTGACATCATTTCTTGGGAAGACATCCCTAAGCCATAAATACCACAAATATCAAGATTATCGGTCACCTATGCCTAGTTAATGCCTCCCATGCCTCTTCAATGCCCCTTTTTCCAAGGTTATGATGAAGATAATTATGGATTTAATTCTAAATATTAGGATTATCCATGGCCACACATCTCAATCTTGAGATGGATGGTCATGATTGATCCTGACCAATCTCAAAAATCTATAAATAAAGAGGCCATGGACATAAATTTTAAGCTATTTTGGTGCAAGGTTATTATGCTCTGATATCTTCAAAGCTTGAATATTAAAAAGTTATAATGCTAAATTATTTTCACAAGGCTTTATATTTGATCATAGTTTTTTGTTTGCAAGCTTCATTGATAGGCTAGTTTAGTGATTTAGAATCAAGATCCTATATTTTATGGAGTGTTCTTGAGGCATTGGAGGAGCTTACCACCATTATTGACAAAAACAAGGATGTTTGATCAAGGGAGAACATATTTTTGAGCTACATGGGTATGGTGAATTCATTTGAGAAGGTAATATGGTGTTGCTTTCTTTCATTTGTTTCTTGTTATCCTTTGTAATTTCCATAGGAATAGATAGGCTTGGTTAGTTAGTTCTTTATGGATGTTTCATTATTTATGGACTAATGCTTGAATAACTTGCTTTGTAATCCTATTTATAGATCCAAGTGAACATCCTGCTGTTGTTGAATAAGTATCATTGAAATAACATCAATTGTCTATGCTTAGTGATGAGGTTCCAAACTACAAGGTGGATTCTTTAGATGAAAAGGTTTCATGAATCTATGTTGTTTCCATGTATTGTCAGTTCAATCATAGAAGAGAATGAGAATGTTTTTATGGATGAGCATGTTGATTCTCTTAATCCTAAGAAGAAGAAGAACTATAAGTATCAAATGACCATGGAGGAGATGGAATATGAGTTGTGGACAACTCCTGGTTTCACACCGTTTTAGGACATTGTGAAGCATGATGTCTTTGCCTATGCTTCCTAAGAGACATCTTTCTTGTGAAGAAGAAATTTTATGTGCTCAAGATCATAATTCTAAATATGTACAGACACTTGTGTTGATTTTATAAGGTCATTGGTTAAGGGGGAGCAACAAGTTCATGAGCTTGCTCCAAAGGTATGTGAAGGTGCTGTAGTATAAGGCTAAAATGGGTGTTTTTAGGTGGTTTAATGAGATTGATGGAATGTAAATAAGGATTTGGTGCTCAAAAAGGTCTATGCATTTCTTTGTGATGATCTCCAGGTGTTTTTGTGGTCTGAAGGTATGTTGAAGTCAAATTGAAGATTTTTGAGTGTTCTCAATTTTCTCAGTTTTGGCTTAAGGGCAAGTAGGCCTAACATGGGTTATTGAAAGTATGGGTTCCCAAAGATGTGGAAGCTCAAATATTGGTCGAGAAGTGTGTAATGGTTGTTGCCATGTGTAAACTAAATTTCAAAGGTGGGCATTGACTAGAAGGATATTTGTTGACCTTGTTTGTTTTGAGATTGTAGGGTTTTAGGCTTTGCTAGAAAAGTGGGTTACCTTATGATTTGAGATTTGAGAATTCTTAATTGGTTGAATGGGACAAATAGGTTATAAAATCAAGCTTCATAGAGATTTGAAGGTTTGATATTCTCAATTTATTTAATTTTTTGCCAAGTTGGAGGCCTAATTAACTAGTTGGTTTGTGAAGGAAGTATATTATAGAGGATGAGCTATGTGACACAAATTGTTATGATTGAGGGGGCATATGAGAGTGCTCGAGATATGAATTTTCAAGTCTTGAAGGTGTATCTACTAAAATTTGTGGGCTCTAGAAGTTATAGGTAGGGCTACAAGGAGTCTAAACAGGCCTACTAATGAAGATGTGATGTTTTTGCTCAGTTTATACAAAAGAGAAAGGTATCTATGTTTCAAGGAGAGTTCTCAGGTTATTTTTTAGCATGTTTTATGTTTGGTGAGTGGTATGAAGTTTTGTCGATGGTCCTTAAGGTGGCTTGAAAGAAGTGGCTAGTAGGCCTATGTGGTGATTCATCATGGTATATGAAGTTTTGAAGGTGCTCAAGACATGTAACAACTCAAAGATCTTAAGGGGAGTCCCTCTCAGATGTTTCTTGGTGATTTCCATCAAGATTTTAGTACTTTGTGTGTTATTTATTCATTAGTTGTAGTGCTTGGTTGAAGAAGAGTGTTGGCATGGAACAAGAAGTTGTCAAGGTAAGAAGAGGAAGGCTCTAGGTAAGGGGGAGTTTCTATCATCTTTCTAAGATGGTCCCCTCCCATTGATGGTATTTTTAGGTCTTCAAGATCAGATTGTGCCCACTTTACCATTATGTCAAAAGGGGAGAAAGTTCCTATTGTGAGAGTGCTTGAAGATAAAGAAGGAAGATGAGCTATATATTGATATGGGATGGTTGTTGACATCAGTGATAAAGGGGGAGATTGTTAGAGAGTTTTCAATGATTTTATGGTGATGTCATGAAGGTGTCCAAGTGAGTAGATGAAGTGCCTTGATAGTTTATGTGACAATGACAAAGTGTGCAATGTGCGTGTCCAAGTATGCTTGAAGTATACTTGGTTGATCTTCTATTTTGGCATGGTTAGAGATGTTCAGGGATGAGATGGTGATTTGAGGATGTGCAATGGGTCCCTAAGATGTTTTATATGCTTTGAGTGCTTGTGTGCATGAGCATAATTCATCTGGTAGTCCATAGTTTTCATCTAGATATTTTGGGTCTAGTGGCATAAAATCTGAATAGTCATTTTGTTGACATCATTACTATCACATGTGGATGAGTCAAAGGGAGTTAATCATATGTTTGTGATCAGATTCATTCCTAGTTATTATGTGTTAAGTATCAAGTCATGCAATGAAGCACAGTCAAAGATATGTGGGTGAAAAGTTGGGCTCTTAGGCATTTTGACAGTGTTTTCTATGTTCAAATAGAGTCGAGTAGCATGTTGATGATGTCAGCATTCACATGATTGAATATTTTTGAAAGAAATGGTCACATGGGTTTGTTAAATATTGTGCCTAGTTCTTATGTGCTAAATTTTAGGTCATGTGACTAATCTCGATAAAATATATGCAAGTACAAAGTTGGGCCCCTAGGCAGTTTGACATTGTTTTCCCATACTTAGCTAAATTTACATGTGACTCAGAATAGTTGAGTAAGCATATTGATAAAGTTATATTTCACATGTGTGGTAACTTCAAGGCAAGTTGATCATATAAGTTTACTCAATGTTGTGCCTAGTTTATTTTCACTAAATTTTAGGTCATGCGATGAAACGCGTCAAATGATATGCTTGTGCAAAGTTGGCCTTCCAGATTAGTTCTTGACATAGTTAGCTTTGTGGCAGATAAATCTAAGTAAGCAGATTAATGGTGTTATATCTTGCACATGAGAAGGTTTCAAGATTAATTTGACATATGTCTGGATTATCTTATATGAGGAGATCATATGGTCCAAATTTTAGATCATGCATCTAAGTGCAACAAAAGTTATTGAGGTCCAAAGTTGGCCTTCTAGGTAGATTGCAATGGTTTGTATACTTAGTCAATTTTGTAAGAGTTAAAGTTCAAGACCAAATGGAGATATAAAAATTCATGGGAGATCGTACACATTGATCTAATGGTGTAAGTCAAGTCAAAGAGTTCAAAGTGTTTCAAGTTTAGCACTAAGCAAAGGCAAAGGATAAGGATCTAACGACGAGCAGGGAATCATATAGATTGATTGAATGGTGAGCGCTATAAAATATAGACCGAGCTGATCCATAGAGATCGATGGTGTGTGTTGAGTCAAGATTCCAAGATTACATGAGATAAGGTCAAATGTCTGAGGTTTAACTGTGACCATTTGAATTTCAATATTTTAATTTTGTAAAGGGAAAAAACCAATGCTCTGTATTTTATTCATAACTTTTGCTCCAAGATGAATTCGAAGGTGTTATAAAAAGCAAAGTTGAAGAGGACTCCATGGAGAATCTAATGAACCTAGTTATAAGGTTTGAATGTTTGTACAATCATATATATTGAGGTTCAAAATTGATTGTGTTCATGCATGTTCTGTAAGTAGCTCGAGAAGGGTATTTGAGCTTGTTTTGATGTTGTTTTGATATCTCTTGATGAATTGGCTATTGGGAAGTGTTGTAGACTCCGTGATGACCATATATGTACATTATGAAGGTTTGATCAATCTTATGTAGTATGAGTAAAGCTTCATAAGTCGACTGTGTGTTTGTTCATGGTGTTCATGTGTACAAGGTCATTGTTTGAGTTGATTGAGCATACGTAGAGGTGAGTAGAGATTATTGTGATCATTTAAGGTTGTTGAAGAAGTCATGTGGAGTGGATCTATGTAATTGAAAGTGGTCATATGTTTTTGTTTTTCTCGATGAAGTGTTAAATAGGTGAATAGGTCTCCATGAGACCTATAAGAGCTATAAATGCCTAATTGAAAGGTGTAGCTACTTAAGGGTGACCCATGGGTACTATGGCCAACCTATGTGGATGGTATTGAGTTATGTCTCGATGTAAGAGAAGCCTTAAGGGATAAGGCATGTCTAATGGCTGACCAAGATGATGATGATCATGAATGCTCTATAAATAGTGAAACCAAAGTTGATGGTTTTTAGATATATATGTGGAATGTATGTGAGAGTTGTGAAGCAAAGGAGAGGTAGAGTTCCCAATAGATGAGTTGAGAAGTAGATCAGATTGAGAATAGTGTGTATGACCTATGGGTCATGTTTCTAATGTCATAATAGTTATCTTATAGGTTGAGGATGAGTGAAGAGGTCTAAGGTGATCCAAAAGGTGGCTTTGGATGCATTGAGTGTGTAAGGTTGAAGAAAGCTGATATACTTTGTATCTCCATCAGATTGGAAGGCAATCAGTGTTTAGAAGATGTTGTGTTCATAGGTGTTATTGTGGGTGCTCAATATCAAAGTGGGTTGTTGCCTCCTTACAAGGTGAAACTTGTTAAAGGTCTAGTTGTTGTGGTAGCTCAGCGAGACATGTGTGGTAGCACCTTGTGTGATTGTAGTCTCGCTAAATGAGGGATTGTAGTTCCTTGATTAGTTACAGTTGGTCTAAATTGGTTCTTGTTATTATAGGATAGTATTCCAATTGCAAGTTTCAATAGGTTTTCTCCTCCAAAAGGGTTTCCCACATATGTCATGTGTTATATGCTTGATATTGCATTGTCTCTCTTGTTTATTACTATGAATGATGTGTATGTTTTATGAATGCTTGTGGTATTTGATTAAGTATTTGTAAGGATTAAAAATGAAGTTGCATTATTTGGGCTCGCTGACACACCCCCCCTTCCAATGATTATACCTCTAATAAGTGCCAAGCTTTGATGCGCACTTTGCTCGATAGGGTTTGAGATGAATTAACCAATTACGAAGAATTCGATCAAGATCTTTCACACCTCGAAAACTCAATTATTGCGATTGTTAATGAGACACAATTCATTTTATTGATTGAGCTCGCATAATAATAATAATAATAATAATAATAATAATAATAATAATAATAATAATAATAATAATAATAATAATAATAATAATAATAATAATAATAATAATAATAGGAAGGTGGCCAAAATAATGTAGACACAACCTCCAACATGTGAGTCTGCAACTACATCATCTTCAGCATCAACATTTTCTCACACCACACTAGTCACACCTTCTTTGTGTCCTCTTTTGGTTCGAATAGTGCACTGCATGCTTCCTCCATATATCTAGGTATTGCATAATTTTTTAGTTTTTAAATTTTGAAGTAGCAAAGTGCATAAGCATTAGACATGAGTTCAGGATGGTTGAAAACCCATAAAGGGCAGACTCCTAGTTATCTTAATTTATTAAAACCCTACAAGAGTGTTACATTAATACATTACTTAGTTGAAAATCTGAAAGGGCATGTAAGTAGTGCCCAAGAGGTGAAAATTGGTAAATGATACCTTGAGTGATTACTGCAAGCAATGTTTTTAGTCTAGCCCCTTGAAACTAGTAGTTCCACCAGCTACAACATTAAGCACACTACATATGAAATTGTATCGAAATGAGACAACTATTTAAGTTTAGGAAAGTGTTGGTAGTAGACTTAGGACTATAAAATCATAATGTAAATGCATGATTAGTGTGTGACGTACAACATTTTGTGTAACATATATCATTTTGTATGTAATCGACCTATGTTTGTATATCAAAAGATAATAGAATATTAAAAGACTCTATCAAATGAGGAAATGTAAGGTTAGAATGTGAAGTGGCAAATCATTTTAAGTATATAAATAGTGATATGATCTAAATGAAAATAGTTCTGAATGATTTGAGATTAATATAAAGATCAATTCATGATCCTTTGAATGTCTTTTGTACTTGTTCTATATGCAATTGAATTTTTTTTCGTGTAAATATATTTACTTTAATAATAATGAATGCTTTTGTATCTTTAAGTCTATGTTAATGGATAATCCGTAACTTTGTTCAGAATGAATACTTGATGTGTTCCTTAGTTATGTTTGTGTTCTATTAATGTAATCGACTTCACACATAAATAAACATTAGCATGTTCTAATGGGTTTCCATGAACCTCTACTAACAACTGGTATTGTTTCCAACTATGTAATTTATTGTTTTCAATAATGATTTTTTCTATAGATCTAATAAGTAGACAATGCTTGAAAACCCAGTGAACTCTCAATACAGTCTTTAAATGCTTATTATTTTCCTTATATTGTTTGTAATCTAGAGCAAATAATTTTTTTCGTTTTGTAGATCATACATTTCATAGCACAAAAAATAGAGTGAGGCTATTGGAGATTAGGAACAAGTGAACACAACCATAAAATCAGTGTTTGCATGTCTAGCACTTTTGAAATTGTCACTTCTTCTCATGGGTATGTCAAGGGAGGAAAACATGCTCCTAGGGCCTTCTTTGTTGATTGCCAATTTTATGGGAAATATATGTATCACTCCTAGGCACACATTTCCATTGTTACATTTTGATGACTATCACTATATCTCATGATATTCAAGATATGCCCCTAAACCTTTCATGCTCATCTCTCTTTGCTCTTGAAATTAATTAATTAGGTTTATATTATTATTTTGCACATATTTTTTAGCCTACTTAAATTTAGTCGGATATTTGTGTCACAAATTAACTGTAATTTATTTAGCCATAATACATTTTTGTGAACATGTGTTGTCTTACACCCTTTATAGGGTTAGATTTGGCTTAATCTTAGGATAAAACTTAATTTATATAAGTTTTCTAAGGTTAATCCTATTATATACTATTAGATCAAATAACCCTGACTTTCTTTTTGCCTTATTTGATTGATCCCAAGCCCTAGTTTTTTTTTGCCTTTGTTTTTCAAACCCTAATGTGCTTCTTGTTAGCAAATAGTTCTAACATTAGTTTTTTATATGTGGTAAAAAATCTTAATTACTATTTATCGTGTGTTAGTTACCACGGTTATATGCAAAATTAGCAATTAGATTAGTTATTCAAATACGCTGATAACAATATATTCGTTTAATAGTCAGTTTGTTAGTGTGAGTCAGTTATGTGAGATATTGGTGGAGATTATATCTCACCAATTATAGGAATGGTTTTCCTATACAATAACATTATTTCGTTTAATAGTCAAGTTTGTTAGTGTGAGTCAGTTATGTGAGATATTGGTGGAGATTATATCTCACCAATTATAAGAATGGTTTTCCTATACAATAACATTATTTAAATTAATAAATTATGTTATTGTGATTGACCAAGATATTTTGTGCTTCGACATATTAAGAGCCTTCGACGCTTCACCAAAATGAGGTAACCCCTACATCTAGTATTAGAGCAAGTTGTCATGACCCTGTTTATACATTACATTCGATTGTTTTACATCAAAATGGACTTTTGAGTGGTGTTGCAGTGCAGAGTACGTGCAACAATGCTTGGTTGTCTATCCACCTTGCTTGCATATTGCTAATGGATGATTGGTGCAGACCACACATGATCCTGTTGGCTCCATGATCCATTTGCATTTTTCTCCCTTCCCAGATTGGTTATTTCTATCCACAACGTATCCACCCATTATCGTTCACTGTTTCATACATAGGGCATCTCTGGTTTTCAGTTTTATGTCTCTATATTAAAAAAATATAAAATATAAAATTGATATATATCCTATTAAAAACAAAAAGGGGGATATACCAAAATAAAAACAAAACAAAAGAGAGCAAAATTAACAAATAAATCATGATTTCTTCCTCAAATCTCAACTAAAATCAAAATTTCAGTGTGTTCTGGAAAGCTTAGAAGGAGCCGAACAAAACCCAGAAATGGATTTGAGAAAATCTACAAATTCAGAAAGTCGTTTGCAGTTTAAAACGACAAAGTGGCCATCTACGAGATGCATTGATCCACAACACTTGTCTTGCTTCATTCATCGAGCCACCGACTGCCCTAGAATAAAATATTCAACCAAACTGCATTCAGTCTCATCATGATCTCTATGGCGGCACCCAATCCACCAAGCTTCCTTCTGTTCTCTGCTGCCTTCAAGCCCCCTGCACAATTCTGCAATGAAAAATAATTTTAGGTTTTTTTTGTTTGTTTTAGGCTTGCGTCAAAATCAGTTTGTTTTTTATTAAAAATTTCCTTGAGTTTTTTTTTAAGATTTTTTAATGTTTCATAAAAAAATAGATATTAGTTTTTTATTTTTATTTTTAAGTCTTTTAGAGGTTAGCGTTTTAATAGTTTATATGTTAAGTTTATTTATTTTATTTTTTTAATTGTGTGGTTTTAATTTAAATAGTATTACTTTTTAGATTACGGTTTAGGTTTTTATTATAGTTTTATATAAATTTTGTTAAGTTTTTAATATTTAGTTTTAAGCTCTATGTTTTAGTTTTAGTTTATATTTTTTAAATATAGGGTCATATTTCATTTTTGGGTGTTATAAGTATTGAGTTTAGTCTTTAATTTGTAGTTTTTTAGATTTAATTTTTATTACGTCGTTAATAAATTGAGTCTTTGTCAAAAGTCAATAAAGTCATTTATGTTTAGAGTATCATTTTGTTTAAAGTATGAGTTATTATTTTTGAGTCAAATTTCTCAAATAAGTCTTAAAAGACAATCTTCAAATAAAGCAGGGTTTTCAAAATTGTGTGTTTGTAATCGAATGTATTATTGATTGAAACCGACATTCGAATTTATTGCCCCGTGTTAGAACTAAGGGGTGAATGTTAGGAAATAGTTCTAACACTAGTTTTTTACATGTGGTAAAAAATCTTAATTACTATTTACTGTGTGTTAGTTACCCCGGTTATATACAAAATTAGCTATTAGATTAGTTATTTGAATATATTCAGTTTGTTAGTGTGAGTCGTGGTGTGAGATATTGGTGGAGATTATATCTCCCCCATTATAAGAATGTTTTTCTTATATAATGTAATATTATTTAAATTAATAAATTATGTTATTGTGATTGGCCAAACTATTTTGTGCTTCCGCACATTCAAAGCCTTTGGCTCTTCACCAAAATGCAGTAACACCCACACTTGTATGGTGTGTATGCTCCATGTTTGATCTCAAGTTATACCACTAAACTTAATTAATTGTCAGGATTTAGCTAGGAAGAGAGTTATGATTTTTTGAGAACTTATTGCTTTTATTGAAATTTATTTGGTTAATTCTACTTCGAGTTTGAAAATGAAAATGGAATCTAAAAATACATTTAGTGTTGCTCCAAAAAATAAACAACTTTATGTTGAAAATGATGATAATGGTGTGAATGGGTATCAATTTAATAATGAAGCTCACTTAGAAAACCAACAAATGGCTATAGTTCAAGAGTACATTATAAGGCAGATAATGGATACATGAGTGCTCATGATGTTGATTGTGCTCCAAAGCATAGAAATCTCCTTTCAAAGCATCCATGCCAACTTCATGTTTAATTTGATGTCATCCAAGAACCAACATATGCCTTCTCATGTAGTCATATCTCAAATTTAATCCAATTCTACTAATAATCAAGTTTCTATTACTTCTATGTTTCTCTTATTCATCCTAATGCTTATCCCACTTCTTAAAATGTAATTATTTCCAATGAATCTCTCATTCCTCAAAATGATATAATTTATCTAATTCTTCCTATTTCTCAACATGTCTATATTTATTCTCATTTTATTTCAATTTCTCAATGTGCATTTACTTCTCAAGCTCTTCCAATTTATCAACCTACATCTATTACCTCTTATGTGCTTAGAAATTATTTCAATGTTAAGGTTCTTTTTATTTGTCAACAACCCCTTACTAATAATATGGTGAAGTCATGGTAGGGGGTCCCAGTGAAGGGATGACCTTGTCTTTGTAACCAAAGTCACATAATGGAAAACATCATTCATCTCTTTATTTATTATTTGAAATAAGCCATGTTGACATCTACATTCATATTGACTCTCTATTGACTACTTTACCTTATATGTATCTAAGCCTCTTGGGCTTTACAATCCCACTCTCTATTACAAAATATGCAACTCCTCTCTGAGACCTCTTTTTGATCTCTATTATGCCCCTTTCTGATCTATGACCCCTTTCCTTATTTGTGTTGTATCCCTCTTCTATTTTAGAACTTTTCTCTTGCTATTCGAGAGCATATTCTTTGTGGTTGTGATCTTTTTTTGTACCTCTAGTCCCTGTTAGTGTAGGCTTTTTATCACTATATGGTTTTACTTACAGGGTCTAATTAGCTTGCTTAAGTTAATAGTAAGTCATTAAGAGAAATGTGCTTTAAGTCATTTTCTAATTTTGAGTTGAGTTAGTTACATTTTTGGGTGACCTAATTCCTCACTATATAATGTACTTTTCGATGCACTTTTTGGTTAATATGCATTAATACAATTTTTTGATGTGAAGAAAAGCTTCTTCCTATTGTGAGTTATTCTTTAGATTTCACTATTCCATACAAATTCAGACTCCTTCGACCCTATCAAGTAGATCCTCGATTGTGGCCCGCTTCGACATGGTATCATAACTACACTGGTAGACAAATCCATCAATTTTATTGTGAGATCTTGCATTCTTACTTGTTCATGATTTTCATTAATTTTAGTTTTTTAGGGTTTGGTGGGATTTCTCATAAATCTAAAAAAATACATACCTAGAGTCTCTAAGTGAAAAACAAATTGTGTCATTATATGTAT
This sequence comes from Torreya grandis, assembly GCA_037957365.1. Lineage (NCBI taxonomy): Eukaryota > Viridiplantae > Streptophyta > Pinopsida > Cupressales > Taxaceae > Torreya > Torreya grandis. The sequence continues at coordinate 5,620,167 of JARHVA010000007.1, read as the reverse complement.
AATGTGGTAAAACCCTAAGAATGACTGTACACATGACCTAATTTCATGATAGTCTATTTTTAGAGGGTTTCAAAGTTATTTTTTTAATTTATAAAAAATATATACTTTTCGGTGACTTTGAAGAAAAATCATTTCTAGGTTTTTTTGGGGTTGTCAAGAAACCAAGTGGGCCTATGTCATATTTTAGAGAAATTACCAGAATTCATATTTTTAGAGGTTTTATAGTTTTACAAGATTTTAACCCCTCACAGATAGGTTTGACAGTCGGACTTTCCACAATGGAAAAATAGTGCTCAGTGAACACTCCATGGTGGTAAAACAACCCTTGACAGTCATTTTCCCCTATATTTGAACCTGTCAGACTTTGCCCTTATATTTGCACATGTCAGACTCCACCATTATATTTGAACTTCACCCCTGTATTTACACCCACTAGACTTTGCCCCCTATATTTACACCCATCAGACTCTGATCCTTGCTTGTGCACTTATCAGACTCTGACCCCTACTCATTTACCCTCTAGGTTTTGACACCTACTCATGCACCCTTTAGGTTTTGACATCTACTCATGCAACCTCTATATTTTACCCCTTGCTCAGGCAATCATAGGTTCTGGCTCTTTCTCATGCATGCCTCAAACTTTGGCTATTTGCTCAAGCCAGTGTCAGGTTCTGACACCTACAAAAACATATTATAGGTTCTACCCACCTTTAGCCCCTAGTCATGTGGAAGTTAAGCTTTTAGTCACTTCCAACCCAAAATTACTTAACTTTTGCTCCATAAAGTCATAAGTTTTTTTTATGGAAAATTGATTTCAAAAAAAAATCAACAAAATTTTGCACAACTAATATTTGTAAAGTGGAGATTGCCCTTGCCATCCAGAACTTCAAACACGCATAAATTTTATCCTATTGCTCCTTTTGAGGTGCCACTTTTTTGAAAGTGTGAGTTTTTTAAGCTCTACACATTGGTAATATTTTTATGCCTTGTAAATTTGAACCTCTACAGATTCATGTGAGGTTACATATTTTTAGTCTTTCAGCACATGTAATTCAACACATACTTCCTTTCTGCAACATGGATCTGAGTTCTATTTTCATTCTTACACCATTCAACCATCACGAGTGGAAATTCAATGTTTAAATCCTCTTGAGGAGTAAAGAATTACATTGAATCATGATGGGTACATAAAAAGAATTGACAATTGAGACAGAGAAGGTAAATTGGTACAATAAAAAGTGATGAAGACTGTGTTGATATTTTTTTGCCAAAAACCTCAAAACACTTTGTGCCTTAGAGAAGACCTATAAATTTTTTTGAGTAAAAGCTTCAAAATAGCCTAAGTACCCTTTTCCAAGACCCAAGTAGGAACCAGAGATTTAGGTGCACTTTGCAACTTACAAAGTTACAAAATAAACCTAAACCTTCACTTTTCACTTACTAAGTAACAAGCAAAAATCAAAGATTTTGGATTACACTTTGTAACTTTACAAAGTTGAAAAGTACACTTATATCTCTACTTTTCTACCTACCGAGTCCCAAATGGGGTTCAAAATTCACATTACACTTTATAACTTTGCAAAGTTGTTAAGTGTGATGCAGACTCTGTTTATCACTTTTCATTAAGACCTAAGCAAGAATCATAATTGTCACTACACTTTACAACTTTGAAAATTTGTAAAATGTAATGTGAATTATGCTCGTTATTTCCTAAACATCTCTGCCTCCAAAACCCCTCAGCAACAAGCGAAAAGCAGAGAATGAAGGGCATATTACAAATTTACAAGTATGCAGAGGTTTCCCATATTTTTGATTACCAAGACAAGCGAGAAATGGAAAATTAAAAACATATTGCAAGTTGTAAACTTTCAAGGTGACTCTAGAAACCTACATGTCCACCTATTAACCCATTTGCCATTATTATTGACATGCTTGGCATTAATTAAGGATTTTGGTAGATATTTTAGGTTTTTAAAGTCATTTTTAAACATTAAGAACCAGAGCTCCATTGCCAAGCAATGCCACAACTAGAGCCCATTCACCTCTAAGATGAGTGATGCCATGAACCTAAGCTCTATTATTAATGAATGAACACTAGATCCATCACTCATAAAACCATGTATGCACATACATGTAATTCTCCCAAGTCACATATGTTTTCCTTCAGTCTATTCCATTGTTATTTTTTTGTAAATCTTAGGTGTTTTCCCTTGCGATACTTAGGGTATTTTCTCTAAAATTATTAAAAGCATCATCTTTGACCTTATATTACTCATAAATTTCTAGTTTCTAAATTCACATGTTAATATCTTACTAAAATTTGTCTAGATTGTTGTAATTACCTTAGTTTTTTTATGAAAGGTTTTCATCAATTTTGTTTCCTTCACCTTCAACTTGGTTTAAAAACTCAATAATATTCCCAAAGAATCACCTAAAATCCCCACTCATATCTAAGCAAGGATCCCTCTTATTTTCTCACCCTGAGTTTCCATCAGATATCTGACTTGCAAATAAAAACCATATTCCCATCAGACCTTTGGATGGATTTTTCAACTATGAATTACACCCCAAAACCCTGCCAGAGATTCAATCAAAATTTACAAGTGCTTATTTCGAGTCAAAACCCCATCGACTCTATGTCAAGTTTTACAATTGATATTACATATCATATTTTCATTAAAGCAAAACCCCTATAGAAGCATAACAAAATTTTGTCAAGTTAAAAGCAAGAAAATTACCTGCAATTCCAAACACAAAGCTCGACTAGCTTTGTAGTTGGTTTCCTCACACATTTTTCCAATGTATATGTCTAGGAAGGAGATGAAGTTCAAATTAAAGGGACCTGGTATCCTTTCAAACTTGCATTCTAACATTAAAGAGATAACTAACACTGACCTAGCTAATTTCTAGATTAGAATCAATATAGAATTCAAAATTGATTATATTTAGAGCATATATGATAGTGGTTTACCTCAGGTTGTAGCCTTTCCATTCTTAGTGAAAATCCCTAAGCTTGTGCTCACTATGGCCAAACATTATGATGTAGAGAAAAGAGAGGTAGTGAATGATAAGGGGGGGGGAATATTTGAAACTAGATCTAGATTTCATTGATAATGAGTTTTTAATCTGAGAGTTTGAAAGTTATAAAGATATTACTCCTCACTCCTCCAAGAAATTCTACTAGGACAACACCTCAACCTATGCATGGATTATAAAAAAGCAGTGGTTGAAGACCCCTAAAACTTTAGCCTCAAAGACTACTTAAGACCTTGGTCAGGATAGAATTTAAATATGAGGTAGGGGACATCATTATACTCTTACATATAGTTATAGGAAACTTGAATACAAAGAACTACCAAGATTGGATGTACTAGTATATCTACATAATCCAACAAAATAAACAATACAATCATTGTGCTCAATTAATCAGTGAATCCATTCACAGACAGTTGGTAGAGGTTCAAATTACTAGTAAATTATACATGACCTCCCACCTTATCTATGCTTTGGCAAAAGGGAAGTCATTCGTAGGGTTAAACATAGTGTTAGATCAGGTTAACTAAGTTTATGATTGCTATCTTAGTCTCTTTTTTGATGGAAGTAAACAATAATTTAAGAGAGTTAATGATGCCTTTATATATTGCATCATAACTATGCTAGAACTAGAACTAGGGAAGACAAGGTTTTCTGATGATGCAATGATAGAGATTACAAATTTGGGATCATACTTCTAGTTCCCCACATTTTCTTGTATCAGATTTTGGTGGTTTTAGTGGGAGTCTTTACACCCTTCCTAGATATGTTAGTGATAAGTGGGACCTAATGGAACTTGTAAGATCAACTGGTGGAAACCCACAAGTTTCGTATCAAGCAAGCATAGAAACAAGCATACACATTCCTATTAGTATAGGGAGATACACATGCCCTTCCTTATCGAATGCCAAATGTGCAGAGGCATAAAAATGACTCAAATGACTTTGAGAACTCTCTGAGGCTAGGACCCTTTATGATGTTATAGATTTTATTGATAGTTTATTGGGTTCCTCATTCATTCATATTCCCTTCTATGAAGGTTATTTGGAGGACATGTAGGATGAGGAAGAGGTTAGGTTGAGGGATTATTCTAGGATGACTTTATTAAGAACTATGACATTGCACCAATTTTATATGAGATGAAATATGAAGAATAGCCAATGGATAGGGTTTATTATGATAATCACATCTACCTTCAACCGCTTCCTCAAGTCAGGTGGTCTACACCTGAATCCTTTTCTTTATTATAAAAAACTATCCCAATCATCAACATGATTTTAAACTGGTTAAGAAGTAAGGGGGTAAAGATAATAAAAGAGAGATTGAACATCATGAATAAGTTAAATAAGGCAAAGGATAAAGGGGTAGAGGTAGAAGTAATAATGGGTTCCAAAAGTGGCACCCAATCAAATCAAGTAGTGGGACCAGTCATCTCACACAAAGAGAAGCAAAAATAGAAGATCAAAAGGGGCACTTCTAGCACCCAAGTGCCATTAACCCAATTAGTTGACCAATCACTACCAATTTCTTTAAGGGACTCAACTATTTTAATCCTTCCTCCTATCTCTACCATCCAACTTGTGCAAGTAATTACTCCCCCATTTTAGCCCACTAATACAAGTGATCCCCTTGGCAATGAATAAATTAATGCAATTGGTTATCCCAACTCCATCCTCAGCTCCCTCTTCCATAATCACTTCTACCTCATCCCTTATATCTACTATCACCCCATTAATCACTAACACTACCCAACAATACATCGTTGTCAACTCAGTCATTCTGACTATAGTCCCACTATCCACCATAGCGACTAGGTCAGTAATAATTACATCTTCATCTTCCATCACACTACCCATTACTTATACTCTAGCCATTCCAACGACATTGTTAGATTCTTTTTCTACCTTGGAAACCATCCTTACACAAGTTCCCTTATTACCCATCTAAGTATCCTCGCCTTCCCCCACTCACTTTGACCCAAACTCCCACCAAGGAGTTGGAGATAGAGTATCCTACTGACACAAGCATAACTAATCAACCCACAAAAGGGGTAGAGATAGCCAAATCATCAGTGAAAGACTCTACAATAATGTTAGTGGTAGATATGAAAATTGTTACATTAACTACTAGTATGGTAACTTCAATCATAGATTCACAAGTAACAATGGTTGTTGGGATAGGATAGGATTCATTGGTATCCACTCCTAGTTGGCTTGCACAATCAGTGTCTAAGAAGAGGAAGCAAATGATATCTCTTAACACACTAGATTTTTTTTTTATTGGAAGCATCTAAATGATCAAAGAGAGGTCCCAAGACTATTTATAGAGTCTCTTATAATACAACATGGGAGAAGTATGTGGAGATAACAATTCCCCCACCTGACAAAAAAAAAGAAGATTTAATGGTGGGTGATTATTAGGTATCCATAGTACACCTTGGTCATCCAACAAGAGATGGACTGAAACATGATGTCCAAACAAGCATAAGTTCTCTCTCCAATAAAATGGATAGTAATAAGGTCACCAAGGATGAGTTGAAGAATAAGGTAGAGTAGTTGATGACTACCTTGAGGAAGGTCATAAAACTAACACATCCACTCGAACCAACCTAGAAAACTCAACCTCCCCCTTAGTTCCCTGATAAAGATACATTTGATACAATGATAGAGACTGGCACAATGGGTAGAGCTAAAAAGAATTGGGTCAAAGAAATAGTATCCAAAGGGAACAGGGTGATAGGGTAGGTAATGGATTATTAGAAAACATTGAAGGATGACCTTGCAATTTTGAAGGTAGAAATAAATAGATATGAGGAAGAAGTTGAAAGGATAAAGCTTTATTCTCCCAAGTTGTAGGCCATTGACCAATGAAAGAGTGACATCCTCATGTCCAAAAGATACTTAAAAATCCTATGAATCATGATGAGATAGAGAGGTTAACCATTTTCAGAGTCAGAATACTTAATGAAAGTATTGATAAAGCCAAAAGCACAAGTGACAAGGCCACCGATGTAAAGTATGACATCAAAGATTCAATTTATAAATTGTCATATGAGGTAGTAGATTACTGAGATAAACTTCTTCCTATTTACGTTGTCCAGGATAAATTCAAGGAGGTGATTAAGAGGGAGTCAACACATGACACAATTTTCAATTTGGATTATGTCCACCAATTTATCAAGTACCATAATATACTTGATCAGATGGGTAAAGATATCCAAATCTACAAAGCTTCTTCCAAAGAATTATCTGAGGTAATGGAAAAATGTGACATTAGTAATGTTTACAAAAATATTTGATAGCTTGGATGTTTACATCAAGAAGATATAAGTGAAAAAGGACTAGGAATCCTCTGATGTCACGGTCATTAATTAACTATTCAATTATTTGAGAAGAATGGATTCTATAAATTATAAATTTTGTAAGCCATGTTGAAAAGTTGTAAGTTGTAAATTACAACTATCATTTTGAAAACTCTTACCTTTTAGCTGAAAAAGTGCAACTTGTATTTTGCACCTTTTTTTTGACAAGTTGAATGACTTAAAATTTGTAAAAGCTCACATTGTAATTTGCATATCCCTTTTTGTCAAATGACTTATAAGTTGAAAAAGTCTCAACTGTAGTTTAAAAGTTAGGTTTTGAAAGTTAGGTTTTAAAATATTCAAATTTTAAAAAAAACATTCAACTTTGTTAAAAGATTGACCAAGTCATGAAGTTTCATCTTGGCGCCCCATTTATTGGTGAGAGACTTCTTCAACTGAGCTCAAGGAGAGATGTTTTGAATGGAAGACTCCAACAATGTTTGTCTTCTTCTTCAACATTTGGCAAAACACCCATCTACTTGCAAAGTCCTCTTCTTCCTTCTATTCCATAAAAGATGCCTCTTCAATTTGAAAATGAGGACATTTGTATGAGCACTCCCGGATTTCTTGCTCCAAGACTAAGTGTAAAAGTTTTGGACTTATTTTCTCTTAAGAGAGTAAGTGTTCTATATAAATATGGGTCTCCTATGTATCTCATGGATATTTTTTTTAAGAGATAATTTTTTATACTTTTGAGAAGTTCATCTACATGCTAAAACCTGAAGAATATCAATATACTAAAGTTTTTCCATCCTTATTTTGTGTCATCCTTGTGTATGTATGGATTTTATTACATTTATAAATGATATAAGTCTTATTTTGGTCATATAGGATCATTTATGGTATTTATCTTGCCCTTTTGAAATCTTGTTGAGGAAAAATTGAGAACTTTGTTCCTTATTTGATAAAATGTCCAATATTACCTTTGATTTCATACTCATGTAAGATTGTGTTTCAAGAGATTTCAATAAATTATTGTTCAAACTGTGTTCAATCAAAACAAGAAATAGTTTCCACTAAAACCCTTTGGTGCATCACCATTTCCAGTTTTAAAACTCCAAACTCTTTTCCTTATCAATAAAAGCCCAGTTAGGAGCAAAATCACAAAAAATTTATAGTTAAAAGTGAATTGGTCATGTATCAATTATAATAAGCTTAGTGAAAGGATGTCAGCCTTCTCCAGAGGTTCACCTCAATTCGTCAAGGTCCCAAAACTTGGAGGTGATCCCATTATGTCATTAGATTCGTATGTACTACAACTCCTATAAAACATAGTGGGTGCAAAATCTAATTGATAATAATTTCTAGCACACCCTATGGGACTCAAAGATCAAAGCTAAGAAAATGGTGTTATTCTCAACAATTATTATACAAACTTCATACACATCTCAAGAGAAGTTGGTGACTCTGTCAGCTTACAAATTCAAGAAATTCATGTTTACATATGCCAAAGATATAGACATGATCATCTACTAAGGTAAGAGGACTATCTTTTAAGAATTGTCTTTTCCATATAAAAAGAAATCAAGATAAATTTTACTTAACCCTAAAATAAATCCTACAAATATGTCTGCATCTCCCACAAATACCCTTAATTTTTTCATACCTTCCACTATGGCACAAAGAAATCATAATTCTTTACCAGTCAATGTAGGCAACCCAATTATGTTGGCCCAAAATGATGATATACCCACCTTGGCTCTAAAAATCCTTCCATATTTTACACTACCACCACAGGATGTTACTAACATCTATTCGATTAATAACATTGCACAAGAAAATATTGATATCATAATTTTTGCCTCATAATTTAAGGGTAAAGCCCTACAGTGGTATAGGAGTTTGTTTCTCAATTCCATTTATGTTTGGGATGACCTAGGGTCTGCCTTATGCATATAATTTGAGGATAAGAGTGATCAACTCTCTCTAGTTAAGCATCTAACCACCATTAAATGAGCTCCCCATGAGTTCATGGGTGACTTTAATTTTTGGTTCCAAAAGATGTGGAATAGGATCTCAATGTTGGTTAAACCATCCTTGAATAATGCTTTTTTGTATTATTTAAGAGATTTAAATAGTGATATAGTTGTCATAATCTAATCAATGGGTGATATCACACTCCCTAATGCTTACGACATTGCAATAAAATCCAAAAATTACCTCATTCAAGCTGGTAAAATTGTTCTTCGGCCTCCAATATTGTTGTTCTCAGAATTGCCTCCCACTCAATCTATTGTATCCCTAATTCCCACAATAAGCATTCAACCAACTTGTTAGGGTGTGGAGCTAAAAGCTTCACCAGGATGCAAATTGGAGGAGGGTGCTGAGTGCAGAGCAACCGATGTTGGTCTCATCAACCGATGTCGATCATATCCAGTGAGCAAAGCAACCGACATCGGTCAGGATCAGCCGACGTCAGTCATCTCCAAGCAGACAGGGACTGACGTCTGTCACCTGTGTGTTCCAAAACTGTTAGTTACACGAACAGTTAGTTTGTTAAACGACCAGTTTGCATGTTAAAGGCTAATTTTAGTCTTGAGTTGCGTGTCTAATTATTATAATTAGAAAGTCTAATTATTATTTGCATGAGGTCTATTTAAGAGACCCATGGGGCTGTATTGTAATCAAGGACAAGGAAGAGATCCTTCCAATTATAAGATCAGGTTGATCTGCAGGTTGTGCAAGATCAGGGAGAAGATCTACATGGTAATTAAGGTCATTGATTTGTAGGTGTTGCAAGATCAGGGAGATCTATATGGAGTACTTGATATTGGCAGTATTGTTACTGACTGGTTGGAGGTGAACAATAACTCTGTGTTTGAGTTGATTTTTGTGACCGTAATTGAGAGAGAGAACTCTTGATTGAGAATTACTGCAAGTCCTAGAGGTGTGGGAAGCCTCAGAGGTGTAAGAAGACTGTGGCATCTTCTTTATTGTATTTTCTTTCTGGATGAGTTGAATACAAGATTGTATTGTCTCTCAAATTCTGTGTTGTTTTTGATTTCTAGTTGCTTGTTGATTCTAGTTAAATTTTGTGTTTAGTTGCTTATACAAAGTAATCAATTGTGCTTCCTAATCCTGAAAAAGTGGTATCAGAGCTTTATGTTCTAGATTCCTGACAAAGTGTGGTATCAACTTTACCTCATGTCCCTTCTAATGATTTGCATGAAGTTAAGTCATTGATTCGAACCTTTGGCAATGTGTTGGTAGCCATGAAAAGGCAACAATCCTAAAATTACAAGCCTTATCAACCACTTAACTAGGCATATCAGCCCAATGGCAGCCATACTAAGGCAATTCATAAATCCAAAGCCAAATCATGCAAGCAAATCCCCCAAATATTTGTGCTCTACCTTCCCCAAATTCTTCTAAGGCCATCATTCTTGTACAAAATAACCTAGCCTAGTAACACAAGTGGTGTTATCCTTGTTCCCAACTACAGAATTAAAACACTTACCCTCATGGTGCATTAATCAAGCCTTGATGGTACAAAGTGTATCAACCCCCCAAGGTCAGCAAGAGGAAACTACTACTCAATAGGGAGAGGTATAGATGCCTGTTCAAAACAAGACCACTCTTTTGAACTAGAAAGAAGAGGATTTTTGCGATGTAAACTAGGAGGAATTACTAACCAATGGTGGTAGTTTAGTGGTGACAAATACATGCTCTAAGAAGAAGGTAATATAAGGCGATCAACCCCCCAAGGTTAAACAAGATACAATTTCTAAATTTTTACAAGAGATTTCAAAAATCAACACAAATCAAAAGCCACCCAATGTGTTGACTAGTCAACCAAAGTCAAAATTATTGATCCCAAATCTCATAAAAGAAGATCTAGCTCTCATGAAGTCACAAGCAAAGGTTAGTAGCATTCCTTTTAATGTTGTAAAATATATGAAAAGGACTAACTTAAATGTTATCATGTGGGAAGAACTATCCATCCCATCACAAAGGGATTTACTTCAAGAAACTGTACAAAATTTCCAAAAAATAAAGGAGGTCTCAGTTAAGGGACCCCCTACTACAGTTAGCTTGTGTCAACCTCAAATAGACATAAAAGTAAGTAAAAATAGTGAGCCCCCATTTTTAAATTTTCCTCGAAGTTGGTAAAATTCTTGTCCATGAATGTATGATAGACTTTGGGGCTAGTAGCTCTGTTATGCCTAAGAAAATAGTAGATGCACTGGGTATTGAATATAGACATGTCACAAAAAGTGTAGTTCAATTATATAAAATTGTTGTCTAAATAGTTTGGGTTATTAAAGGTATAAAACTTACCATCCATTTATGTCCAAGATTTTCCATCTCCTAATATATCTCGATTATTGACCTACTCCTTATTTTTCCATCTGCCTTTCTCGAGACTTCATTGTAAAAATAGGAGGGTACCTATCTACTGATTGGTCATATATGTTTCTCAGGATAAAATATGGAATTAGAGTGACCTTAAGGTTTGAATCAATTAAAAAATACCAAATTGAACTATACACTTCTATCCCTATGGATATGAATTTCATAATGCAAGACCAAGAATAGGAAATTGACTATGAAGTTACAACACCCTTGGAAAAAATCCTAGACACTCACCTTGATAAATGGGGATCAACTTTTTAGTTCGAACCTTATGACTATGTTAAATAAATAGGGTTGGGTATGTATTTCATCCATGAAGATGATGAAATCATCCCAAATCTTGTTAAACCAGCCAAAGATCACAAGGGAATGTGACAACCATACTTTGACGACTCAAGGAGTAGGAATGGTGTAGGTGTTGATATTATTTTGGTCTCTCCCCAAAAGAAGAGTTATTTTTATTCCTTTAGACTACAGTTCAGCTACATTAATAATGTGGTAGAATATGAAGCATTTATTCAAGGTCTTCAATTGGCAAGGGCAAGGGGGATTTAGTCACTATAGGTGTTCGGTGATAGTGAACTAATTGTTCACCAAGTAAGATCAAGAAGTAGACTAAGAACATCTTGTTGAGACCTTATAAACACAAGGTTTGGGACTTGTTTGAAGATTTTATTATTTTAAACATTCAAGTGATATTGAAAACACAAAATAAATATGTTGATTGAATGGCCTCAATGGGTTTTCAATATAATCTACCTGAAGAGATTAAGGATAATAGTTAGCATGTAAAGATGATAGTGAGACCATTCATCCTTGACAATGCAACCAACTGGAAAGTTTTTTATAGTGATGAACAAATTGTTAATTTTTTATGATATTAAGCTAAATTATTAGACAAAAATTAGTCAAGGTTCTATCAATAGTATGGGGAACAAATAATTTAGCTGAAGACTAACAAGTTGCCCATGGGTCTTGTTACTTTAAAAATTATATTCAACTCTAATGATCAGTTAAAGGGTGAGAACAAAAATCTCACAATCAAGGAGGAAGACTAAAAGCTAGTATCCATCTCAGAAGGCATGGCTTTGAAGTTAGAAAAGGTATGTAACACCTCTAAAAATCAAAATTTTATTAAATTATGTCAAGAATTTGATGATAACTTTGCTTGGAGTTGCAAATATCTAAGGGGTTTTGACCCTAGCCTTGCCCAACACATAATAGATCTTGACCCAAATAATAAACCTGTTAGACAAAAATAGAGGCCAATAAACCCAAAAGTAGAACCTTTGACGAAGAGTGAGTTATCCAAGTTGATAGAAGCCAACATTATTTTCCCTATTAAACACTCATCCTGGGTTGCTAACTTGGTCCCTATTAGAAAAAAGAATGGTGAAATCAGGGTTTGTGTAGATTTCCATGACCTGAATAAAGCATCCTTGAAAGTCCATTATCCCCTTCCACCCATGGAGCAAATCTTCCAAATAGTAGCCAGAGATGATATGTTCTCCCTTTTATATGGTTATTCTAGATATAACCAAATCCTAGTTCAGGAATATGACTGGTTCAAGACCACTTTCACTACCAAATGGGGCACATATACCTACAAGAAGATGTCTTTCGATCTGACCAATGCTGTTGCTACCTTCCAAAGGGCCATGGATATGATTTCAAGGGTTTTATCAATGAAATGATATTGGTGTATCTAGATGACCTCACAGTTTATTCAAAATAGGATGGTGACCACTTGGATCACCTCAGGAAAGTTTTTGAAAGGTGCAAAGAATTTAGAGTTTTCCTCAATCTAAAGAAGTGTGTATTTGTAATTCATGAAGGGAAATTGCTGGAACACATAGTCTCAAAATAAGGCCTTACAATATATCCAGAGAGGGTAAGTGATATCTCTTCACTAGCACTTCCAAGCTACAAAAAAGGGTTACAAGTTTCCTAGGCAAAATCAACTTTATGAGGAGGTTCATTCCAAATTTTGTTTCCATGGCCAAACCCCTTACCACTATGCTTAAAAAAGGGGCCAATTTCATCTAGACAAAAGAAGGAAAGAATGGATTTGAAGCTATTAAGTTATTTCTCAAGCTTTGACTCTTATAAATTCCAACTATGATAATGACTTCTCTATGATTTTGGAGGGGAAGGCAATGTATCAGGTATTCTAACCCAATACAACAAATATCAGTAGGAACAACCCATAGCCTTTTTTAGTCAATCCTTAAAGGATTATGAGGAAAGGTACAATTTTATTGAGAAGTAAATGCATACAATAATAAAATCCCTCAAAAAATTTAGACACGTGATCTCAAACAACAAGATTCAATTGATGATGAAAAGTTTGTGGAAAGATGGGTATGAACGAAAGGGAGAAGGAAGGTGTGAAAGGGGAGGGTTCAGATATGAACTATAGGGCAGTGCTTGGATTATAGTAGGTGGCTCAAGGTATACAGAATGTTTGAAAGGCTCCCTTCTCATAGGTTTCTGGCCCCTTTGACGCAGAAGAGCCCATTGGCATGCGATTACCCAAGGTCAACAGATGCCTAGAAAGATGCAAGGAGAGGCCCAAGCTGGTTATACCAATGGACATGATTGTTGAAGACATGGAATACTATTTGAATCACTCTTTGTATTGTAATTTTTTGGGGCTTAGGACTTCGCTCCAGTTCCTAGAAGAGTGGGCTCAGAGGACATGGGCATCGAAAGGAGAAATGGATATCACATTGTTAGCTAATAGATATTTTATGGTCACTTTTTCCTGTCTGACTAATTATAACATAGTCTTTGTTGGAGGACCTTACTTTCATAACCAGGTGGGGTTATTTATCAAGCCGTGGCATGTTGGTTTTATATCATTAGAGGAATTGCCAAACTGTGTCCCGGTGTGGGTGCATCTGCCTCACTTTCTGGTGGAATGTTGTCATGAAGACACTTTGCAAATGCTTGCGTCTCTGTTGGGAAAGCCAGTCGATTCTTCAATGTCAATCCTTGGGAAAAAGGTAATGACTTATGCTTGCATTTGTGTTGAAATTGATCTCAGCAAGCCAATACCTGATGCTGTTGAAATGATTCCAGGACCCTTTTCTTGGGTGCAACAATTGGATTATGAAACTCTTCCTTTCCATTGTCATCTTTGCCATGTTTATGGTCACTTGCAGCGATGGTGTCCCAAATCAAAAACCTTTGAATCCCAGCCTACTCAACCTACTTGCAATCCGCCTGGAACAGACAAAGGGAAGAGCTCGATTCCAGGTGAGGTGCCTGAAGCTGATGGTTTTATGCTGGTTAAAGGCCACTATAGAAATAGGGGCCAAAAATGGTCCTTGAAGGAAAGACAAGCAGATGACTCACTTAATAGATTTGAAATACTGGATGACCTTAATCAATAGGAGGTGAATCTAGGGTTAATGATTTTAGATCAACAGATTGAGGGCCCAACCCAGAAGACCATTGTTTCAGGTGCTTTAATTGAACCACAGGATGCTGGGGATTGGCACATGGATATGGACCAACAGATGATGATTTCAAATGTTTTGACTTCCTTAGTTGTTCCCTCTAAATAAGATGGAAATCTACCTCTTACGAGGAAATTCAGGGATTTAGGGGTAGCAAGGAGTAGTCAATCTTCTCCTCATCTGGAAATTTTGCAAAAGGACCTCAAGAAGGGAGGGGGGAGAAATCTGTCAAGCCTAGTAGAAAAAAGGACCTGGCAAAGATCAAACTAATGGGAGAGACTTTGGTGGAGTCAGGGTCTATGAAGACTCTGGATGCTCATTTTCTAAATCCTCTGAAATGATTGTACTATCTTGTAATGTAAGGGTCTTGAACAATAACCCTAGACAAAATGATGTTCACAACTTGATTAGAAATCAAAGACCTGATGTCCTTTTTTGCAGGAGACTAAGCTTTCAGTTGAGGCTATGTTCAGATTAGTGCCTAAGTTGTGGAGGCAAGGGGACTATCAATGCATTGGGGCTCTCGGATCTTCAGGGGGATTAGCTTGTTTTTGGAACCCTCAAAAGATTGGTCTCATAGGATGGCTGTCTTCTAAATTTTCCATTACTATGATTGCTTCCAGTTTTGAGACGGGGGAAGTCATTCTCCTCTCCAATATCTATGCCCCTACTGACTGGCAGGGTAAACACTCCTTATGGGGCCATATCAGTTTTGTCTGTAGCTTGGCTCCCTTCTAACCTTGGATTATGGTTGGAGATTTCAATGATATTCTTGAATTGACTAAAAAGCATGGTGGTACATCAAGGCTTGACCCCTTTGCTTTACTTATGTGCAATTATATAGAAGTTTTGAATTTAGTTGACATTAGTCCCAATAATGGACAATTTACATGGAATAATTGGAGGACTAGGAAACACTGCATTGCTGAGAGACTAGATCATTTTTTGGTTTCTAGTTATTGGGTTAGTGGTATGTGGTCTACAGGGTCTAAAATTTTGGACTGGAGAGGATCGGATCATTGCCCTATTAAGTTAAATAGTGTATCAAAGTATCAGCCTCGCTCTCCTTCCTTTAGATTCTAACTCATGTGGCTGCGAGATTAATCACTATTTGAGTGTGTGGCCAATTGGTGGTGGTGGGGTAGGCTTGCCCATGGTACAGTGATGTATATCTTTGCTAAATCGCTATAGTTTGTGAAGTATAAGCTCAAATGGTGGAATCATCAATGCTTTGGGAATATTTTTCATGCTACGACTGCTACATAGACTAAGCTTGATGGTATCACGAGAATAAAAAGGGAGGAAGGATTGACCGAAGACTTACTTTAAGATGAAGCCTAGGCTGTGAAAGACCTAGAGGAAAGTGAGCTATGGGAGGAAATGTTCTAGAAGCAGAAAGCACGGATAAAATGGCTCCAAGAAGGGGACATAAATACCTCTTTTTTCTTTCATTCGTCCAAAGCCAGGAGGCATGGCAACTCTATTTCGGCCCTGGTCAATGAAAGGGGTGAGCGGCTTAACTCCTTTCCTGTAATGTCTAAGGAGGTGGTGCAGTACTTCTCTACTCTTTTTAGGGAAGATGCGAATGGGGAATTACCAAAAGAAGCTTAGGTTCTCTTCTGTATTCTACCTCTAGTGATGTGTGAAATGAATGAGAATTTAATGAAGGATATCACACTTGGGGAGCTTGAGGAGACTATTACCCAGATGAAAAAGGTTAAAAGGCTGGACCTGACAGCTTCCCGACTAAGTTCTACCAAGAATTTTGGGATATTATCAAACTAAATCTTTTAGCTATTATTCAAGAATCTTAGTGGAATAAGTGAATGCTTAAGTCTTCAAAGGCGACCTATCTTGCCCTCATACCTAAATGTGAAGGAGCTGATAGGCTAAGTCCATTTTGCCCTATATCTCTTTGCAATGTTGTTTATAAAATTATATCTAAAATCATTACAAATAGGTTAAAAATAGGGCTAAGTGTTGTGATCTCTAAAGAGCAAAGTGGTTTTATGGAGGGCAGGCAAATTTTGGATGGTATTGTTATAGCTATTGAGTCCATTCACTCCATGGCCAGCTGCAAAGATAAAGCGATGTTTATTAAGATGGATATGGCCAAGGCCTTCGATAGGGTCAGATGGTCATTCCTATGAAAGGTTCTTAGTGATTTTGGTTTTGTATATGAATGGACTCAATGGGTCATGAGCTGCATTTCCTCGATTTCCTTTTCGGTGCTTATCAATGGGGAACATACGGAGTTATTTGGTGCCTCTAGGGGGTTATGACAAGGAGATCCCCTGTCTTCATATCTCTTTCTTCTCCTCACTGAAGGTTTGGGGAGGATGATCAGAAGGAATAGAGAGGATGGGCATATTAAAGGCTAGCGATGGGGTTGTGAACTGTCGGTGCAGTCTCACTTGCAGTTCATTGATGACATTGCTCTGATGGGCATGGCCACAATGAGTAAAGCAGCTAATTTGCACAGGGTGTTGGATGTTTACTTAATGGCCTCAGGATAAAAATTCAATGAAGACAAGTTGTCCATCTTCTTCTTCAATACACCGGCTCCCATCTAGTAGTGAATTGCTCAGACCATGCATTTTTAGATTGGGACTCCCCCCTTGATTTACCTGGGCATTCCTATTTCAGCTGGCCATATACCCAAAGAATCCTGGTAGAATATTTTGGATAAATTTCGAGTGAAAGTGAATCATTGGACTCACAAGTGGTTATCTTTTGCAGGCCATGTTCAACTAATCCATTCTATGGTGCAGGCTTTGCCCATTTATAGATGTATGCTTCAGGTTGCCTTGATGGGAATTATTAAGGAGTTTGATTCAGTTGCTAGGCAATTTTTATGGGCTGGTACTCTGATGACCTCTAAATGGAGCTTAGTTAGATGGGAGATTATCTGTAGCCCCGAACAACATGGGGGGCTCAGTCTAAGGTAGACAGACTTAAATGGAGTTGCTTTGGTGGCTAAGCTTTATTGGCGTTAGTGCACTAAACAAGACAGGGCCTGGGCCAGAATTCTCTCCCAAAAGTACTACTCAAGGACCACTCAGAGTGATATTCCTCGATATCCCCTCATTGGGAAAGGTTCAGCGATATGGGTACTCTCAAAAGGGGCTGCTCTTATTAAGGAAGGCTTATTCTGGATTTTTAAGCGGGGATCCAAGGCTCTTTTTTGGACTGACTCTTGGGACGATAATCCTCCCATTATTTTTCAGTTCCCTAATTTGTCAAACCTTTGTCAGAGATTCCTTGATGCTGGTTGGTCTCGTGTGAGCGACTTTAAATCATATATTTCATGTGGGCAACTGGAGGTGGCAGGATGGAAAGCTCCCAAGGCTTGGCCAGTTATTGGGATGCAGGAGTAGCATGATGAGCTACTGAGCCTCCTTTCCAGGCATTGTTGTAGCTCCCTCCAGGAGGAAGATGAGCTTGCTTGGTCTCCCAATCCTAAGGGAGTTAAAACACTTGCCTCTAGATATCAGGCCTTAGTATTTTAGAGATTGGGTAGGGGGAAGTGCAATGGTGGAGACAGGTCTGGAATAAATTATCATGGCCAAAATGTAACTGCTTTGTTTGGTTGTTGGCTTGGAATAGGTGCTTGACCTGGGACAATCTCCAGAAAACAGGCTTCCAAGGCCCTTCAATTTGTGTTATGTGTGGGGTGGCTGAGGAGGATTCTGCTCACCTATTTTTTCATTGCTCCTTTGCTTTGCAACTTTGGCACTATTGGTGGGATGTCTGGCAGAGCCCCTATTTTCATGCTTCATCATTGGTCAACTTTTGGAGTGGCGTGGGAGAAACCCCTCTAGGATGCTTTTCCTGCAGGATGTATGGTTAGGGGGAACCATCTTTCTGCTGTGGTAGCTCTAGCTCAAGAGAAATAGGTGAATATTCTAGGACATGAGGATCATGGCACAACAAGTCTAGCAGAAAGTCATGGGGATGATTCAGGAGACTATGTAGGCCAAGAGTGAGGTTTGCCTTCCTTTAACCAAACATGACACTGAGGTGGTGGCACGACTTAGATTCCAATGACTCTCAAGTAATTTGGCTTGTGCCAGGAGAGGTCGACAAATCAAATAGAAGATGCATAGGGTTAGTCAGTGGCAGCGCCCTCCCAATGGGATTCTCAAGATCAATACAGACAGTTCTTTTAGGGGCAATCCCAGGCCCATAGGTACTGGTGGGATAGGTAGGGACTCTGAAGGTACAATGATTTTCCTTTTTTCATTCCCTGAGGGGACGCAAACCAACAACATGATGGAAGGCCATGCTATTCTTTATGCCCTTGAGAAGGCTCAAGCTTTGGGTTGGCGCAAGATCATTTGTGAATCAGATTCCCAAGTCTTGATCAACTGCTCGTTAAGAGGAAAGTGTTATATGTCAATTGGCAATTAGCTTTGATTGTGTATCAGATTTTGAGGGTTAGCTCACTCATGGATATAGTTACATTTGTTCATATTCTACGTGAATGGAATAGGGCAGCGGATTGTTTGGCAAAATGGGCGTTTGAGCATTTAGATGGAGGAAATATTGAGGATTAGGAGTCTCTCTCCCTGGTCCTTCGCTTTGATTTGGAAAGAATTCTGGAGGAAAATAAGGAGATCCACTTGAACACATACAAGCATTCTTCATCTTGTGTCAAGAGGTTACTTATAGTAGTGAGTACTTACTATGACTATTTATGTGAAGTTTAACGAGACAAGCTCTTGATTGGCTACTTAAACTACCCAAGGGATCAGTTGCAGATTGGAATAACTTATTAGAAAAGTTTGTTAACTATTTATCATATAACATAGAACATGAATTGACTGTTGTTGACTTATGTAAAGCCAAGCAACGTGATGGTGAATGTTTCACTACAAATCTGCAAAGGTAGAGAGCATTGGTAGGCCACTTTCAACATAATTTACTAGACAAACAAACTTTTGCAAGAGTCTATTGTGGCTAATGATATAAACCTAGATCAGTTTCAGAACCTAGTTGGACATTTATCTTCATTTTGGAAAATTACATTTGATAAAAAGGACATGTCCACCCTTGGCCCAAACCATAATAACTCACTATACATTGAGATAATCATTACATATCACAAGATCAAGCAGGCTCTTATAGATAATGGTTTAGGGTTGAACATCATATCTCTTAAATTGGTGCGATGAATGGGTTAAATAGACAAAGACATTCAGATAAAGACTATTACAATCAAGGCTTATGACAATGCTGAGAGGGAGTCATCTAGTATAATTTGATTGTCAGTCATGGTTGGGTTTATTATCATCACACATTATTCCATATTGTGGATATTGAGCTGCCTTATACCATACTTCTTGGTTGTCCTTGGATCCATGAAGTACAAGAAGTTCCATCTACTCTTCACCAATGCCTTAAGTTTCCCCATGATGGGATTGAGGTTACTATTCCTGCTGATCAACAGCCATACCAATACTGTAAACATCTTGAAGTAGAGTTTCATGATTATAACTATTGCCCAGGTTTTGAATTCATTACAAAGAAGAATAAAGCCATCATTTCTCATCCATCTCCATTTAATTATATAGATCCTGGTAATCTAGCCTCCACTTCAACTGATCCATTTCTTGTAGCTCTTACCAAATAGGTGATTATTAAAGACACAAGCATTTCCATGTATCATCTAAAGGATGTCCTCCATATTGTAAAATTACCAAAATCCCCTTAAACATTTGATAAGCCTAAAACTTCTCAGACTCCTAACAAACCCAATCACATTTGGCAACCAAAGAAGAAACAACCAAAACCTACTATGGTTTTTGTACATGCAATTGCACCTAAGAAAGATTGAGAAGCCTTTGCAGAGGGAGATGGGTTATATTCTGAAGGCCTCACCAATTGTTTTTAGAATCCAAAGTAGCCTATCCATAACAAGATAATGGATCGTCTTGACTATATGGGGAAAGGCCTTGGCCCACACGCACAAGGATTTTTAGAACCCTTATCAGGTGGCATTGTCAATTGGAATCATGGTCTTGGATTTAAACTACCAGAGGATGACCTCATAACATTTGGTAGTGACTCTTCTGAAGTGACTAGTAATGAGACTCTTAGTAGTGACACAACCTCCCATTATAGCCTTTTCGATGAGCTTGTTGATTCAGATTTCTTTGATTCAAATACCATATTGACCATAACACCTATTGGAGCTTCTCATCCTAAAGCAAAAACCCATCCTAGTGGTGCTTCCCTTCCTAAAGCAGGACATTATATCTTTACCATTGGTTCTTTCTATCCTGAAGCAAAAACTTGTCTTAGTGGTGCTTCCCTTCCTCAAACAAGACATTATATCTTTACCATTGGTGCTTCCCATCCTGAAACAAACCCTCATTGTAACCTATGTCTTTGCCATCCTAAACTCATAGATTAGGATCAACAAAATTCAGTCATATGCCTTGATGAGTTTCAAAATGAAGAATCAATTGTAGAATACATGGGCCTACAAGATGCATTCCCCATTGGTGATCACAAGTAGGGTTTTGATTTTTCATTGAATTTTTCTACCTACTTTGGAGAGCAGGCAAACTTTCTTGGTAATAATAAAGAACAAACATCAAGATTTTTAGGTGAAAACCTCTTTGAGGCACTTGTTGATTAGGGAAAAATTAAATAAAAAGACAAGCCTTTGAGTGAAAACCTATTTCAAGCGCTCCCAAGTGGGAAAGTTTGCTCATCCCCTCAGGATGTAGAAAGTCCATCTAGCCCAAGTTCCATAGCTTGTACAAGCATCTCTTCAAAATAACATCAAATATTTGAGCATCTTGCTCTTGAGTTTCTAGAGGTCTTTGCCAATTGGCTTTTACCTAAGAAGATATATTTTGATTCTTCATATGATCCAGATCTTTGGGAGGAACAAGAAGAAAATATAGCAGGAGAAGATGATCATGACCATACATTACCTACAATTCTAGAGGATGGATCCACACTCCTTATGGAGAGCACAATATAAGTGAATTTGGGAACCCATGAGGATCCCAAAATTATTTATCTTGGAGCTTCCCTTACTGAAGCAGAGCATGAACATATTATATACATTCTTAAGGATTATATAGACATCTTTGCATAGGCATATTCTTACATGCCAGGCCTAGATCTAGATTTAGTTGTGCATCATCTTGTTGTTCACCCTGATGCTAAACCAGTCAAGTAAAAGTTGAGAAAGATGCATTCACGCATTGCCTTTTTAGTTAAGGCCAAGTTGAAAAAGTTGTTAGGAGCCAATTTTATCATACCACTGGACTACTCTGAATGGATTTATAACATAGTGCTAGTAAGTAAAAAGACCCTAGGCATACGTGTTTGTACTAATTTTTGTGATATCAACAAAGTATGCCCCAAATATGATTTTTCTCTACCCAACATCGACATGATTATCGACTCAACTAATGGGTACGAGATGTTATCCTTAATGGATGGATTTTCTAGTTACAATCAGATCAATATAGCCCCTGAAGATCAGCATAAGACTACGTTCACCACTTCATGGGGGAAATTATGTTACCAAGTCATGCCATTTGGTTTGAAGAATGCTCAAGTTACATATCAACGTGTAATGACTATCATCTTCCATGACATGATGCATGACATTATCGAGGACTATGTTGATGTTATACTAGCCAAATCAAGAATAAGAGCGGGACACCCTGGCATTCTATGAAGAATATTTGAGAGGCTTCGTGCATATAAAGTCCACTTGAATCTTAAGAAATGTGTCTTTAGAGTCACATCAAGAAAATTACTAGGGTTCATTGTATCACAATGAGGGATTGAGGTCGACCTTGCAAAGGTCACTGCTATTATGGAAATGCCTCCACCAAATAATCTTAAACAGTTGCGAGGCTTACAAGGCAAGATCTAGTCTATATGCAGGTTCATTTATCAATTAGTAGATAAGTGCCACCCATTTACCCATATCTTAAATAAAGGGGTAGCATTTTAGTGGGATGAAGATTGTTAGATAGCATTTACAAAGCTTAAAACATACTTGGCCAATCCACCAGTCTTATGACCTCCAACATAAGGAAGGCCACTGCTTCTTTATATATTAGCCACAACACATGTATCGAGGGCACTTTTGGCTCAACATGATGATCATGGTAAGGAATACATAGTTTATTATTTAAACCACACATTGGTAGCCTATGAACATAATTATATGCCTATTGAGAAGGCATGTTTAACTATGGTGTTTAGCATAAATTGTGACATTATATGCTAAATAACAAAACTATTGTTATCATCAAGGTAGATCCTCTCAAGTTCTTTTTATCTAAATCAGCTCTTCAAGGACGCATGGCTAAATGGATTATGCTTCTCAGTGAGTTTGATATTGAGTACCAAAATCAAAAGGCAATCAAAGGATAGGTTCTTATTGACCAACTTGCATAAGCTCCTATTATGGCCACTCAACCCCTCAACTTTGACCTTCTAGATGATTCTTTCATGACGATAAAACAAACATCACAAGAACCTAAACAATGGATGCTCTATTTTGATGGATACTTCACATCCCAAGGGTCTAGAGTTGGCATATTGTTGATCATGCCACAAGGGTATTTTATCCCCAAAGCATTCCATATACAATTTTAGTGTACAAATAATATGGCTGAATATGAGGCATTGGTTACAGGGCTCCGTCTTGCCATATAATGGGATATTCAAAGTTTAAAGGTCTATGGAGATTCGTAGCTAATCATAAATCATACAACTGATCAATATCAAACAAGAAATGATAAGCTTGTTCCTTAAAAGCAAATTTTTGATAACCTTAAAACACATTTTAAATTTATGTAGTTTGAGCAAGTTCTGTGAGTCAACAACAGATCTACCAATGCCATGACAACAATTGGTTTCATGATTCAAATGCATGACAGTGCTAAAAAGTATCAGTTCTTGATTGAAAATATTCTTTAACCGACACATATTCTATCAGATTTAGAGAGGATATGCACCATTGTTGATCCAAATCTCTCACCTAAGCTACCATGGTACCAAGATTTTTATAACTATTTCCATAGTCATGTATTTCCTGCCAACCTTTCCAATAACCAACAAAAACTTTTCCTTCATCACTTAACATGTTATATTCTCCTTGGAAACATGCTTTATTGAAAAGGCTATGATGGAGCACTTCTTCATTGTTTATCTTTGGGAGAATGCAAGCTGACACTAAAAGAGGTTCATGAAGGAATGTGTGGGGCCCATACCAATGGTGTATTCCTAGCAAAGAAACTTCTCAGAACATGCTATTATTGACCCAAAATGGAGATAGATGCTTGTAATTATGTAAAGAAGTGTGTTCCTTGTCATCAAAATGGTAACTTGATACATGCACCTTCTTGCCCATTGTAGTCGATTACAACACCATGGTCATTCTCAACTTGGGGTCTCGATCTCATTAGTAAATTCAATCTGACATCTTCAGATAGCCATAAGCACATTTTGACTGCACCTGAGTACTTTACCTAGTGGATTGAGGCCATTCCTCTCACTTATATTACCAAGAAATAAATAGCCAAATTCATTCATTACCATATCATCTGTCGATATGGCATCCCATCCCATATTATATCTAATAATGGTGGTTCCTTTGTGAACCAAGATGTGAAATATCTTTGTGAAAAATTCAAGATCAACCATAAAAAATCCACTCCATATAACCTACAAGGCAACTGACAAGCTGAGGCATCAAATAAAACCATTATAGCCATCTTAAAAAAATTGTCAATGATGTTGGCTGTAATTGGCATTTGCAACTTTTTCCTACCTTCTAGGCTTATAAAACCAATCATCACACCCTAACTGGATCTACTTTGTACTCTCTTATTTTTAGCACTGAAGTTATCATCCAACTATTAAAAAAACATTTGACTTTGTTAAAATATTGACCAAGTCATGAAGTTTCATCTTGGCACCCCATTTATTGGTGAGAGACTTCTTCAACTGAGCTCAAGGAGAGATGGTTTGAATAGAAGACTCCAACAACTTTTTTTTTCTTCTTCAACATTTGGTGAAGCACCCATCTACTTGTAGAGTCCTCTTATTCCTTATATTCAACAAAATGCCTCTTCAAGTTGAAAATGAGGACATTTGTATGAACACTCCCTAATTTCTTGCTCCAGGACTAAGTGTAAAAGTTTTGGACTTATTTTCTCTCAAGAGAGTAAGTGTTTTGTATAAATATGGGTCTCCTATGTATCCCATTGATCTTTTTATTGAGAGATACATTTTTTTACTTTTGAGAAGTTCATTTACTTGCTAAAAATTGAAAAATATCAATATACTAAAGTTTTGCCTTCCTTATTTTGTGCCATCCTTGTGTATGTACAGATTTTATTACTTTTTGTGAATGATATAAGTCTTATTTCAGTCATATAGGATCATTTATGGTATTTATCTTGCCCTTTTGAAATCTTGTTGAGGAAAAATTGACAACTTTGTTCCTTATTTGATAAAATGTCCAATATTACCTTTGATTTCATACTCATGTAAGATTGTGTTTCAAGAGATTTCAATATATTATTGTTCAAACTATGTTTGATCAAAACAAGAAAAATTTCCACTTAAGCCCTTTGGTGCATCACCATTTCTAGTTTTAAAACTCCTTCAAACTCTTTTCCTTACCAAAAAAACTCCAGTTATGAGCAAAATCACAAAAAAGTTATAGTTAGAAGTGAATTGGTCATGTATCAATTGCACTAAGTTTAGTGAAAGGAAGTTAGCCTTCTCTGAAGGTTCACCTCAATTTTTCAAGGTCCCAAAACTTGGAGGTGATCCCATTATGTCATTAGATTCCTATGTACTACAACTCCTACAAAATACAATGGGTGCAAAATCTAATTGATAATAATTTTTGGCACACCCTATGGGACTCAAAGATCATAGCTAAGAAATTGGTGTTATTCTCAACAATTATTATACAAACTTCATACACATCTCAAGAGAACTTGGCAACTTTGTCAGCTTACGAATTCAAGAAATTCATGTTTACATATGCCAAAGATATAGACATGATCATCTAATAAGGTAAGAGGACTATCTTACAAGAATTATCTTTTCCATATAAAAAGAAATCAAGATCAATTTTACTTAACTCTATAATAAATCCTAAAAATATGTCTACATCTCCCACAAATACCCTCAATTTTTTCATACCTTCCACTATGGCATAGAGAAATCATAATTTTGTGCCATTCAATGTAGGCATCCCACTTATGTTGGCCCATAATGATGATATACCCACCTCAGCTCTAAAAATCCTTCCATATTTTACACTACCAACACACCCATCAAACACATTCAGGATGTTACTAAAATCTTTTTGGTTCATAACATTGCACAAGAAAATATTGCTATCATAATTTTTGCCTCATCATTTAAGGGCAAAGCCCTACATTGGTATAGGAGTTTGCTTCCCAAT
This sequence comes from Torreya grandis, assembly GCA_037957365.1. Lineage (NCBI taxonomy): Eukaryota > Viridiplantae > Streptophyta > Pinopsida > Cupressales > Taxaceae > Torreya > Torreya grandis. Next base: position 5,594,495 of record JARHVA010000007.1, on the reverse strand, counting down.
TCCATTCATGTTTGGGATGATCTAGGGTCTGCCCTATGAATACAATTTGAGGATAAGAGTGATCAACTCTCTCTAGTTGAGCATCTGACCACCATTAAATGAGATCCCCATGAGTTCATGGGTGACTTTAATTTTTGGTTCCAAAAGATGTGGAATAGGATCTCAATGTTGGTTAAACCATCCCCAAACAATGCTTTCTTTTATTATTTAAGAGATTTAAATGGTGATATAGCTATCATGATCTACTCAATGGGTGATATCACACTCCCTAATGCTCATGCCATTGCAATAAGAGCAAAAAATTACCTCATTCAAGCTAGTAAAATTGCTCTTCGGCTTCCAATACCATTATTCCCAAAATTGCCTCCCATTAAATCTATTATAACCATAATTCCCATAATAAGCGATTAGCTAACTTTACCTCCTGTCCCTTATAATGATTTGCATGAAGTTAAGTCATTGATTCAAACCTTTGAAAATGAGTTGGTAGCCATGAAAGGCAACAATCCTAAAATTACAAACCTTATCAACTACCTAACCATGCAAATCAACCCAATAGGCAGCCATACTAAGGCAATTCCTAACTCTAAAGCCAAATCATGCAAGCAAAGCCCCCAAATATTTGTGCTCTACCTTCCCCAAGTTCTTCTAAGGCCATCATTCTTGTACAAAATAACCTAGCCCAGTAATACAAGTGGTGTTATCCTTGTGCCCAACTACATAATCAAAACACTTGCCCTCATGGTGTCATTAGTCAAGCCTTGATGGCATAAAGTGTATCAACCCCCCAAGGGCAGCAAGAAGAAACTACCACTCAGAAAAAAGAGGTATAGATGCTTGTTCAAAATAAGACCACTCTTTTGAACTACAAAGAAGAGGATTTTTGTGACATAAACTAGGAAAAATTACTGACCAGTGGTGGTAGTTTAGTGGTGACAAATACATGCTCTAAGAAGAAGGCAATAGAAGGTGATCAAACCCCCAAGGTTGAATAAGATACAACTTTTAAATTTTTACAAGAGGTTTAAAAAAACAACATAACTCAAAAGCCACCCAATGTGTTGATGGGTTAGCCAAAGTCAAAACTGTTGATCCCAAATCTCATAAAAGATGTAGCTCTCATGAAGGCACAAGCAAAGGTTGGTAGCATTCCTTTCAATGTTGTAGAATAAATTAAAATGACTAAATTAAATGTTACCATGTGGGAAGCATTGTCCATCACATCATAGAGGGATTTACTTTAGGAAACTCTAAAAAATTTCCAACAAATAAAGAAGGTCTCAGTTAAGGGACCCCCTACTATGGTTAGCTTGTGTCAACCTCAAACAAACATAAAAGTAAGTAAAAATAGTAATCCTCCATTTTAAAATTTCCCTTATAGTTGGCAAGAGTCTTGTCCATGACTGTATGATAGATTTTGGGGCTAGCAGCTCTATCATGCCCATGAAAATAGCAGATGTGTTAAGTGTTGAATATACACCTATCATAAAAGGCATGGTTCAATTATATATAACTATTGTCCAAATAATTGGGGTTATTAAAGGTCTAAAACTTACCATCCATTCATGTCCAAGATTTTCCATATGCCAAGACATCTCAATTATTGACATACTTGTTATTTTGCCATATGCTTTTCCTAAGACTTCACTGTAAAAATAGGAGGGTAACTATCTTCTGATTGGTCGTATATGTTGCTTAAGATAAGATATGGAATTAGAGTGACCATAAGGGTTGAATCAATTGAAAAATACCACATTGAACCATACACTCCTATCCCTATGGATATGAATTGCATAATGCAAGACCAAAAAGAGGAAATTGACTATAAAGTTGCAACACCCTTAGAAAAAAATCCTATACACTCACCTTGACAAATGGGGATCAACTTTTTAGTTAGACCCTTATGACTATGTTAGATAAATAAGGTTGGGTATGTATTGCATCTATGAAGATGATGCAATTATCTCAAATCTTGTTAAACCAGCCAAAGATCAGAATGGAATGTGACAACTATACTTTGATGACTCAAGGAGCGGGAATGGTGTAGGTGCCGGTATTGTTTTGGTCTCTCCCCAAAAGAAGGTTATTTTTACTCCTTTAGACTATAGTTCAGCTACAATAACAATGTGGTAGAATATGAAGCATTGATTCAAGGTCTTCAGTTGCCAAGGGTAAGGGGGATTCAGTCACTATAGGTGTTCAGTGAAAGTGAACTTATTGTTCACCAGGTAAGATCAAGAAGTAGGCTAAGAACAACTTGTTGAGATCTTACAAACATAATGTTTGGGACCTGTTTGAATATTTTATTACTTTAAACATTTAAGTGATATTGAAAACAAAAGATAGAGATGTTGATAGAATGGCCTCAATGGGTTTTCAATATAATCTACCTGAGGAGATTAAGAAGGATAATAGTCAGCATGTAAAGATGATAGTGAGACCATTCATCCCTGACAATGCAACCAACTACCAAGTTTTTGATAGTGATGAACAAATTATTATTTTTTAATGATATTAAGCTAAATTCTTAGACAAAAATTAGTCAAGGTTCTAATAATAGTATGGAGTACAAATAATTTAGCTGAAGACTAACAAGTTGCCCATGGGTCTTGTTACTTCAAAAATTATTTTCAAATCTAATGATCAGTTAAAGGGTGAGAATAAAAATCTCACAATCAAGGAGGAAGACTAAAAGCTAGTATCCATCTCAGAATGCAAGGCTTTGAAGTTAGGAAAGGTATGTAATACCTCTGAAAATTAAACTTTTATTAAATTATGTCAAGAATTTGATGATGACTTCGTTTGGAGTTACAAATATCTAAGGGGTTTTAACCCTAGCCTATCCTAACACATAATAGAGCTTGACCCAAATACTAAACCTATTAGACAAAAAAGAGGCCAATAAACCCAAAAAAAAAGCCTTTAATGAAGAGTGATTTGTCCAAGTTGATAGAAGCCAACATTATTCTCCCCATTAAACACTCATCCTAGGTTGCTAACTTTGTCCCTATTAGAAAAAAAATGGTGAAATCAGGGTTTGTATAGATTTCCATGACCTAAATAAAGCATCCTTGAAAGACCATTATCCCCTTCCACCCATGGAGCAAATCTTCCAAATAGTAGCCAGAGCTGATAGGTTCTCCCTTATAGATGGTTAATCCAGATATAACCAATTCCTAGTTTAGGAATATGACCAGTTCAAGACCACTTTCACTACCAAATGGGGCACATATACCTACGATAATATGCCTTTTGATTTGAACAATGCTGGTGCTACCTTCCAAAGGGCCATGGATATGGATTTCAAGAGTTTGATCAATGAAATGATATTGGTGTATCTAGATGACCTCATTGTTTATTCAAAATAGGTTGGTGACCACTTAGATCACCTCAAGAAATATTTTGAAAGGTGAAAAGAGTTTAGAGTTTCCCTCAATCTAAATAAGTGTGTATTTTCAATTCATGAAGGGAAACTACTAGAACACATAGTCTTGAAAGAAGGCCTTACAATAGATCTAGAGAGGGTAAGTGATATCTCTTCACTAGCACTTCCAAGACACAAAAAAGGGTTACATAATTTCCTAGGTAAAATCAACTTTGTGAGGAGGTTCATTCCAAATTGTGTTTCTATGGCCAAACCCCTTACCGCTATGCTTAAAAAATGGATCAATTTCAGCTGGACAAAGGAAGGAAAGAATGGCTTTGAAGCTATTAAGTTATTTCTGAAGCTCTGACTCTTGTAAATCCCAACTATGATAATGAATTCTCTATGATTTTAGAGGGGAAGGCAATGTATCAAATATTCTAACCCAATAGAAGAAATATCAATTGGAACAACCCATAGCCTTTTTTAGTCAATCCTTAAAGGATTTTGAGGAAAGGTACAGTTTTATTGAGAAGCAAGTGCATACAATAATAAAAGCCCTAAATTTTTTTAAACACATGCTCTCAAACAATAAGATTCAATTGATGGTTAGTCACCAGAGCATAAAGGAGTTCCTTCTGAGTCAGGAAATAAATGAGAAAATAACAGGTTGGATCATGAAAGTCATGGAATATGACATGATCATTAAAATAACTAAGCTCATAAGTGGAAAAGGCTTATGTGAGCAACTTGATTCTGACATTAAGGTTGTTGATGCAATATACATTCTATAGGTGTTTCAACCAATGAATCCTCATCTGCTCACCAATGAATCCTCATCTGCTCAACAGTTGGATCTATGACATGACTACCTTCCTATAAATCGACAAATACTCGCATGAGCTCTAACGATCCAAAAAAGGTACTTCAATATCTAATATATTCCTTATGCTCTCATTAATGGGATATTATTTAGGAAATATATTAATGGATTTATGTTGAGGTACATCAAACATGATTAAATATCCAAAGCACTCGAAGAGTTTCATGATGGCTCATTAGGTGCCCATTTTTATGCAAGGACCACTGCTATCAAAATAATGAGGGTAGGTTAATATTGGCCTAACTTATTCAAAGATATACATAGATGGGTGAAAAATTTTGAGAAATGTGCCTAATTTGTAGGCAAGCAAAAATTAACATCTCTTCCTCTCCAACCAATCCAAACTAACCAACCATTTGCTCAATGGGCATTGGATTTTATTAACATGATCAATCCGCCATCACGTGCTAGCCACAAATGGGTCCTTATAGTGACTAATTATTTTACTAGATGGACTAAACTAATTGCATTGAAAGATGCCATGAAAGCATCTATCTTGGAATTCATGGTGACATCATCATTATATTTAGTGTCCCTTACAGGATTATCTCAGATAATGCCAAAGCTTTTGTAGGAACTCAAGTGAGCGAATGGGCAGTAAAGCATAATGTCTACTTGAAGACCTCATCCAATTATTACCCATAAGGTAATGGCTTATTGGAATCCAAAAACAAAATTAACATAAGGATTATAAAAAGGACAATGGAAGACAACTAGAGGACCTGACACACAAAGGTAAAATCAGCACTTTGGCCTGACAGGATCACTCCCAAAAGAGCCATTGGCAATTCTCTATTTATGTTGGTATATTGAAGGGAAGCTAGACTTACAATATCAATAGAGTTATCATCTCTGAAACTCACTCAATATTTGGAATTAACTAAAAATGATACGATGACCGTGTGGTTGGCAGAAATCATGGAGCTAGAGGAGGTCAGGAACCAATCAATGCAAGTTCTGTAAGTCATGCTCAAGTAAAGAGAACTTTTGATAGGAAATCATCTAAAAGGGTATTCAATGAAAGAGACATGGTTCTAAAATGGGATGTTGAAAGGGCCAAACCATGCAAGCATATAACATTTGATGCAATTTAAAGTGGTTCATACATTATAACCCATTACAAAGGAGCCATTGCATTCCAGTTGTCTAGGCTTGATGGATCAGAGTTACCCATCCCAGTCATTGGGATATACCTCAAAGCATGATTTTGGGGTTAGAATTCTTTCTGAAACTTTATACATATTAGGATTAGTTGGTTTCTCACGAATAAGTGTTTTTGCACACTCTACTACTCATCAGGAGTAAATTGTTTCCTTAGTTTGTTTCAGTTTTTGTTCTCCCTATTTTATTTCTTGTTTAAGGCAATTTCCAGCTTAGTTTATTCTCTGAGTAGGATATGATAACTTGAAATGACTTCATGGCCAATGAACTAGAAAGCTACTGAGAAAAAATTGATTAGCAGGCAATCACCCCATAAAGGTCACCAAAAATGTTGATATTTTGTGCCAAAAACCTCAAAACACTCTGTGCCTTAGAGGAGACCTATAAAATTTTCTAAGTAAAAGCTTTGGAATGGCCTAAATACACTTTTACAAGACCCAAGTGGGAACTGGAGATTTAGGTGTACTTTGCAACTTACAAAGTTGCAAAATACACCTAAACCTCTACTTTTTGCTCACTAACAAGCAAAAACTAGAGATTTTAGATTACACTTTGTAACTTTGTAAAGTTGAAAAGTGCACTTATATATTCACTTTCCCACCTATCGAGTTCCAAATGAGGACCAAAATTCACATTAAAATTTGCAACTTTTCAAAGTTTTTAGTGTGATGTGGACTCTGCTTCCCACTTTTCGTTAAGACCTGAGTGGGAACCAGAATTCCGATTGCACTTTGCAACTTTTCAAAGTTTCAAAGTGTAATATGAATTTGGTTCCCTGCTTCCTAAATATCTTTGCTTCCAAAACCCCTCAGTATTAAGTAGAAAATGGAGAATTAAGGGAAAATTACAAATTTATAAGTATGCAGAGGTTTCTTAGATTTTTGACTATCAAAACAAGTAGGAAATGAAAAATTACAAACATATTGTAAGTTTCAAACTTGAAAGGAAACTCTAGAAACTTGCATTTCCAGCTATTAACCCATCTACCACTGATATTGGCATGATTGCCATTAATTAAGGGTTTTGATATATATGTTAGGTTTTTAAAGTCATTTTTAGACATTATGAACCAGAGATCCATTGTCAAGCAATGCCATGACCAGAGTCCATTCACCTACAAGATGAGAGAGACCATGAACCAGAGCTTTGTTGCCAATGAAAAAACACCAAATCTATCACTTGTAAAACCTTACATGTGCATACCTAATATTCTCCTATGTCACATATGTTTTCCTTAAGTCTACTCCATTATTCTTTTTCTATAAAGTTTAGGTGTTTTCCCTTATCATACTTAGGGATTTTTATTTGAAATTATTTAAATCATCATCATTGACCTTATATTGCTCACAAATTTCCATTTTTTACATTCACATTTTAATATCTTACTAAAATTTGTCTAGATTATTGAAATTACTTTAGGTTTTTTCTGAAAGGTTTTTATTGATTATGTTTCTTCCCCCTTCAGCTTTATTCAAAAAGTAACGAATATTCCAAAAGAAAAACCTAAAATCTCTACTCAAATCTAGGCAGAGATCCCTTTTATTTTCTCACCCTGATTTCCCATCGAAGTCTAAATTAAAATTACAAACCATATTCCCACCAGACCTTTGGTTAGAGTTTTCAATTGTGAATTACACCACAAAACCTTGACAAAGATTGGATAAGACTTTGAAAGTGATTTTTCAAGTCATAACCCCAACAAATCTATGCCAAGTTTTATAGTTTCTATTACATATCATATTCCTATTAGAGCATAAACCATGCAAAAGCATAATGAAACTCCACCAAGTTAAAAGCAGAAAAATTATCTACAATTGCAAACCCAAAGCTTGACTAGCTCTATAGTTGGTTCCCTCACACATTTTTCCAGAGTATATGGCTTAAAAAGAGATGAAGTTTAAATCAAAGGGACTTGGTATCCCTTCCATCTTGAATTCTAATTTTAATGAGATAACAACACTGACCTAGGCCACACAGATCTAGCCGACTTCTCAATTAGGATCAATACAAAATTAAAAATTGACTAGATTTGGAGCATATATAATAGTGGTTTACCTTAGTATGTAACCTTTAAATTATCCCTAAGCTTGTGCTCACTATGGCCAAGCATTATGATGAAGAGAAAAGAGAGGTAGTGAATGATAAGGGGGAAAAAATTCTGAAACTAAATCTACATTTCATTGACAATGTGTTTTTAATCCTAGAGTTTGAAAGTTGTATAGATATTACTCCTTATTCCTCCAAGGCATTCTACTAGGACAACACCTCAGTCTGTGCATGCATTATAAAAAAATAGTGGTATGAGACCCCCAAAGGTTCAACCTCAATATTTCCTAAGACCTTGGCTAGGATAAAATTCAAATATGAGGTAGGGGACTCATTGTACTCTTACATAGAGTTATAGGAAGCCTGAATGCAAAAAACTACCACGATTGGATGTAATAGTATATCTGGGTAATCCAAAAAAAAAAAAATACATTCATTAGGCTCAATGAATTAGTGACTCCATTCACAAACAATTGGTAGAGGTTCAAACTACTTGCAAATTCTACATGACCTCCTACCTCATCTATGCTTTGGCAAAAGGGAGGGCATTCTTAGGGTTAAACACAGTACCGAATCAGGTTAACAAAGTTTTTAATTACTATACTAATCTCACATTTTATGGAAGTAAATAATAATTTAGGAGAGTTAATGATGCCTTTATCTATTGCACATAACTATGTTCAAACAAGAACTAGGGAATATAAGGTTTTATGATGCTGTGATGATAGAGATTGCAAATTAGGGATCATACTTCATCCAGTTCCCCACATATTCCTATATTAGATTTGGTGGTTTTAGTGGGAGTCCTTACACACTACTTAGATATATCAGTGATAAGTGGGCCCTACTAGAATTTGTAAGATAAATAGTGGAAACCCACAAGTTCTTGTCAAGTAGGCACAAAAGAGGCATACACTTCCCTATCAGTATAGGGAGATACACATGCCCTTCATCATCCAAGGCCAAATATGTAGAGGTAGAAATGACTTAGATGACTTTGAGAACCCCTAATACTAGGCCCCTTTATGAGGTTACAAGTTTTGTTGCTAGTTTATTGTGTTCATTAACTCACATTCCATTTTATGAAGATTATTGGGAGGACATGTAAGATGAGGAAGAGGTTAGGTTGAGGGATTATTCTAGAATGAACATAGAATAGATTAGGAAATATGCTATGGAACCAGTTCTAGATGAGTTGAAAGAAGAGGAATGACTAGTGGATAGGATTTATTATGATAATCATATTTACCTTCAACCCCTTCAAGTCAAGTAGTCTACACCCAAATCCTTTTATTTACTAGAGAGGACTACCCCAGTTATCAACATAAATTTAAACTAGGTAAGAAGTAAGGGGGTAAAGATAACAAAAGAGATCTTGAACACCACTGACAGGCTCAATAAAGCAAATGATAATGGGGTAGAGGCAGAAGCAATAAAGGGTTCCAACAGTGGCACCTAAGTAGATCAGGTAGTTAGACCAGTCATCTCACACAAAGAGAAGTAAAAATAGAAGATCAAAAGGGGAATTTTCAACAACCATGTGCCAATAACCCAACCACTTGACCAAGAACTACTAGTTTCTGTAGGAGATTCAACTACTTTAATCCCTCCTCCTATTTCTACCATCCAAACTATGAAAGTAATTACTCCCCCATCTAGCCAACCAATACAAGTGATCCCCTTAGAAGTGAGTCAATCAATGTAGTTGGTTATCCCAAATCCATCCTCACCTCCCTCTTCCACAATCACTTCCACCTCATCCCCTATATCTACTACTACCCCATTGATCACCAACACCACCCAGTAATACATGACTGCCAACTTAGTCATTATGACTGCAGTCCCACTATCCACCATAGCAACTGGGTCGGTAATAATTCCATCTTTATCTTCCATAACACTACCCACTACTTCTATTATGGACATTCCAACCACACTACTAGATTATTTCACTACCTTGGAAACCATCCTTCCACAAGTTCCCTTCTTACCCATCCAATTATCCTCAACTTCTCTTGTTCTCACTTTGACCCAAAATCCCACCAAGGAGGCAGAGATAGAGAATCCCAATGACATAATGATGGCTATTCAACCCACCAAATGGGTGGAGATAACCAAATCATCAACCAAAGACTTAATGATAATGTCAATGGTAGATACGACACTTATTATGGTAACTACCAGTATGGTAGCTTTAGTCACAGATTCACATGTAACAGTGGCCATTAGGACAGGATAGGATTCATTGGTAGCCACTCCTATTTGGCTTGTACAATTAATGTCTAAGAAGAGGAATCAAATGATATCTCTTAACACCTTAGATTGTGGTCTATTAGTAGCATCTAAACGACTAGAGAGAGATCCCAAGACTATTTTCAGAGTCTCTTATGATGTAACAAGGGAGAAGTATACGGAGATAACAGTTCCCCCACCTAAAAAATAGAAAGAAGAATTAGTGGTGGGGGATTATCAGGTATCCATAATACACCTTGGCCATCCAATGAAAAAGGGAATAAAACATGATGTCCAAACAAGCATAAGTTCTCTCTTTAATAAAATAGACAGTGACAAGGTCACCAAGGATGAGTTAAATAACAAGGTAGAGTAGTTGAAAAGTGCCTTGAGTAAGGTCATAGACCTAACACATCCACTTGAACCAACTCAACCAACTCAATCTCCCCCTCAATTACCTAATAAAGAGACATTTGATACAATAATAGAGATTGGCACAATGGGAAGAGCTACAAAGAACTGGGTTGAAAAACTAGTGGTAAAAGGGAACAGGGTGATAGGGTTAGCAATGGATTATTTCAAAACATTGAAGGTATAAATAAACAAATATGAGGAAGAAGTTAAAAGGATAAATATCTACTCTCCCAAGTTATAGGCCATTGACCAAATAAAGAGCGACGTCCTCATATCCAAAAAGATACTCAAAAATCCTTTGGAACATGATGAGTTGGAGAGGGCAGCCAAGTTCAAAGTTAGAATACTTAATGAAAGTATTGATAAGACCAAAATCACAAGTGACAAGGCCACTGATGTAATATACGACATCAAATATTCAATTTTAAAATTGTCATCTGAGGCAGTGTATTACCAAGATGAACTTCTTCTTATTCAATTTGTCCAAGATAAATTCAAGGAGGTGATTAAGATGGAGTCATCACATGACACCATTTTCAATTTGGATTCCATCCACCAGTTTATAAAGTACCACAATACACTTGATTAGATGGGCAAAGATATCCAAATCTATAGATCTTCTTCCAAAGAATTATCTGAGGTAATGACAGAATGTTACATCAGTAATGTTTACATAATTGGTCCTGATGAAGAGCACCTACAAGAAATATTTGACAACTTTGATGCTTACATCGAGAAGATACAAGTGAAAAAGGACAAGGAATCCTTTGATGTCATGATCATTAATTAGTTATTCAATTATTATAAAATAATGCATTCTATAAATTACAAATTTTGTAAGCTACGTTGAAAAGTTGTAAAGTTGCAAGTTATAAATTGCAACTGTCATTTTGAAAGCTCTTAGCGTTTAGTTGAAAAAGTGCAAATTATATTTTTCACTCTTCTTTTTGACAAGGTGAATGACTTAAAAGTTGTAAAATCTCACATTATAATTTTCACATCCCTTTTTGTCAAATGATTTATAAGTTGAAAAAGTCTTAGCTGTAATTTACAAGTTGGGTTTTTAAAGTTATGTTTTAAAGTATTCAAATATTGAAAAACACATTCAACTTTGTTAAAAATTTGAATAAAGTCATGAAGTTTCATTTTGGCACCCGTTTTCTTGGTGAGAGACTTCTTCAATTAAGATCAGGGACAAATGGTTTGAATGGAAGACTCTAACATCATTTTTCTCCTTCTTTAACATTTGGCGAAGTGCCCAACTACTTGTAAAGTCTTCTTCTTCCTTCTATTCTACCAAATATGCCTCTTCAAGCTAAAAATGAGGAAATTTGTATGAGCACTCCTTGATTTATTGTTCCAAGATTAAGTGTAAACGTTTTAGACTTATTCTCTCTCAAGAGAGTAAGTGATTTATATAAATATGGGTCTCCTACATAGCCCATGGATCTTTTTGTTCAGAGATAATTTTTATTTTATTTTGAGAAGTTCGTCTACATGTTGTAACCTGAAGAATATCAATATACTAAAGTTTTGCCTTCCTTATTTTGTATCATCCTTGTGTATTATGGATTTTGTTACATTTGTGAATGATATAAGTCTTATTTCAGTCATATAGGATCATTTGTGGTAATTATCTTGCCCTTTTGAAATCTTGTTAAGGAAAAATTGAGAACTTTGTTCCTTATTTGATAAAATGTCCAATATTACCTTTGATTTTATACTCATGTAAGATTATGTTTCAAGATATTTTAGTATATTACTATTCAAACTATGTTCAATCAAAACACTAAAACTCTTTGGTGTATCACCATTTCCAATTTTAAATCTCCTTCAAACTCTTTTCCTTATAAATAAAACCCCAATTAGGAGTAAAATCACAAAGAAGCTGTAGTTAGAAGTGAACTGGTCATGTATCAATTGTACTAAGCTTAGTGAAAGGAAGTTGACCTTCTCCAGAGGTTCACCTTAATTTGCCAAGGTCCCACAACTTGGAGGTGACAAAATATAACAGGTGAAAAATCTAATTGATAATAGCCTGCAGTCTTTTATGCTTGTCAATATCTCCCAACCTACTCTTTCATATTAAATCTGACACTACTCCTAATGAATTCTAGACCATACTAAAAAATATATTTGGGAAGTAGGACATAATGGAAGGTCATGAGTTAGATAACGAGCTAATCAATTTGAACTCAAATGATTTTGATACGATATAATACTTCTTCACAAAGTTTAAATCACTCAAGTTATAGTTAAAACTTTGTGGCATTGACAAAAAGGATGATCAATCAATTCTTTCCATTCTTACCAAATTGGGCTATGACTATTTTGTCTTCATTTCTACCTTCCATGCCACCAAGCAATCCCTTAGAGCTATATGGACTGTGTTGTCATTGGATGACTTTGTTGCTGACTTAAATAAGGATCAAGACAAGTGCATTCAAATGATTACATTGAAGTAATCTAAATCACATGCCTTAATTATGAGTCATGACAAATAAAAAGCTTTTTAAAATAAAGAGAAGAAACAAAATAAGGACCTAGAGCAGAAATAGGGTAAAAAATATGATGCTATTATAAAACATCAAAAGAGTCATCTTCATATGGGAAACCTATGAAAGAGTGACTCATATATGGCTACTGTGAGAAATTTGGGCACGATAAATCTAAATGCATGAAGAATTAGATTGACCAACTGACCAAAATACTTGAGAAACACAACATCAGTGTCCTTGAGTCTTCCAATCATATTTCATTAGCACATGCGTCTTCAAAGGCCAAAGATAGTAGGAAGGAAAAAGATAAAGGAAAAATATTTATTGCAATTGTGTCCCAACCTTCCACATGGGTAATTAATTCTGGTGCATCACACCACATGGCTTCATCACAAGACACATTCTCATCCTTATAGGCTTGTTTTATGCCTTCCATCTTATTGGATGATGATACTTCTATAAAATTTAGTGGGAGTGGATCCATTGAAATGAATGATGGGACATTTCATGATTTTCTATGTGTTCGCTCTTTATCCACCAATCTCTTATATATTTATCAGATCACTCATATTGGTTCTAGTAAGAAATTTGAGTTCACACCCAATTATGTGGTTATTAGGGAAGCAAATATCAATTTCATTGTTGCATTTGGGAAAGTAGATCGCCAGTCATGATTGTATACTTTCTCACATTTTTCTCCTGAACAACATCTATTGCACCACTCACTCATTTAGATGGGGTGAGTAAATTATAACATGAATGATTAAGCCATCTCAACTATTGATGCATAGATCAACTTATTCATTAGGACATGGTTTTAGGATTGTCATGAGTCAATATTTATGATAGAGTTTGCCAGTGTTGCATATTTGGTAAGCATCCTAAGGAGAAGTATGAGAAGGGAAAATCATGGAGAGACGAAAAAATATTGAATATTATCCACAGTGACATTGCTCGTCCTTTTCCAAAACCTCCATTTAATAGGACTAAATACATGCTTAATTTCATTGATGACTTTTTGAGGCATACTTGGGTATATTTTCTTAAGTAAAAATAAGAGGTGTTTGATCATTTTTAGGACTTCAAGGTGCTTACATAAAAATAGTTAAGTAAACCCATCAAGATTTTACACATCGACAATGGTGTTGAGTATGTCAGTAATTAGTTTAAGCAATTTTGTACATTATAAGGGATTAAACTACAACATAAAGTTATATATATTCTTTAGCAAAATGGTGTTGTAAATCACAGGAATATCTCCTTGAATTAAATGGCCAATTGTATGATACACTCCAAGCCTCTTGCACCTTAGTATTGGGTCGAGGCCATCAATTGTGCATGTTATATCCAAAACTATGTTTCTCATAAAGCATTGAAGGTAGTCACTCCTTTTGAATCTTGGAGTAGTAAGGTGATAAAATCTACTATGGCCGGCATTCAAAAGAAGAAATGTAAGGTAATAAAACCTCAAAGTCAGCCTTACATTTTTGTTAGATATCCTAAGGGTGTTAAGGGATACAAGCTTATCCATCCCACCAATCTTGAGTTATTTGTTGAGAGGAGTGTTTTATTTCAAGAGGGGCCTTGAGAATCTGCACATGACACTCCTCCCTCTTCATTGGATGCATTGGGATTTGATGATACAGATTCACTCAAGTAGCTTCTTGATGATCTAAATTCTTCTTATAGTTCTAATGATGAGAGTAGTGATGAAGATTCCCCTCCTCCTTATCAAAGAATATATTTAGAGGATGAGGAATATCCTCCTGATTCTCTGAGCACCAGACTCTCTAGACTAGATAGATACTGCAAAGTGTTAGCCAATGGATTGGAGATCTATGAGACACCATGCGAACTTGTTCACAATTCTAGAATGCCCCACATGTTTTCATTGAATTTGTTTATGATCTAAAATCATTTTATGAGGCATTAAGCACTCCTAAATGGTATTTTTTTTATGAAAGAGGAATATGGTTCCTTGTTGAGGAACAACAATTAGGATTTAGTCCCTCTTCTTAAGGGAAGAAAACTTGTCTAATGTAGGTGGATCTACCAAATAAAATTTTTAGCAGATGGGTTTGTAGACAAGTTCAAAGCATATTTGGTAGCAAAGGGTTTTTCTCAGGTACCTAACATTGAATATACCAATATATTCACCCCAGTTGCCAAAATGAACTCAATTCGACTCTCTTGCTATTACCATAGCACATCGCTAGGACGTTCATCATATGGATGCGAAGAGTCTCTTTTATCACAATGACCTCAAAGAAGAAATATACATGAAATAACCACAAGGATTTTAGGAATATTCCTCCTTAGTTTACAAACTTAAAAAAATTATCTATGGCTTCAAATAATATCTTTAAGTTTGGTATGCCAAGATGGACTCCTTTCTTCTTTTAGTTAGATAATAGATGCCATTCTGATCTGAATGTCTACATTTTATGACAAGATGATTCACTGTTGATTTTGGTTCTTTATGTGGATAACCTATTGATCATAGGGAATTCTTTATCCACCATCACAATAGTGAAAACTACTTTTTTGACAAGTTTTTAATGACTAACTTGGGCTTGTTACATTACTTCATCAAGATTAAAATTTATTGATTTGACTCTAGGATCACTATTGTACAATCCTAGTATGTTATCAATTTGCTTGCATAGTTTAACATGGCTGACTGTAAGCCAAATCTGAATCCTTTTCTATCTAGTGTGAGACTTGAGGTTGATTTTCCATCTCCTTTAGTTGATGCTACCTCATATCAATAATGTGTTGGCAGTCTCATGTACCCTATGCACACTAGACCTAATATTGTATATGCAATGGGCATGGTCTCTCAATTCATGTAAGAACCACACGAGTTGCACTAGAAATCATCTAAGTAGATCCTCCACTACATTCAGGGTACTCATAGTTTTAGGATTCACTATGGATCAAACATTGACATCGACTTAATTAGTTATATAGATTTAAATTGGGATGGAGATATTTAAAATTATAAGTCTACTTAAGGGTATACTTTCTCCCTCGATCTAGGTCTGATTAGTTGGTCAAGAAAGAAGTAGAAGGCTATTGCTCTATCTTTTATAGAGGTAAAATATAGAAGAGTTTTTAATGTTTCCACTAAGGCTATTTGGATTTAAGGTATTCTCACTAAGTTTTCCTTCCAATTTTGATGACCAACAATCATCTTATGTGACAACCAAAACACAATCCAAATTTGTATGAATCTGGTCCTCCATCAATAGACCAATCATATCTAGATTCATATGTGTTTCATTTGGGATCTCATGCATGAGCAAGTCATTGATCTCTGCTATATTTAGACAATGGAGCAAATTATTCATATATTCACCAAACCCTTCACTAAGAGAAAGCATATTCATTTGTAGGTTCTTTTTAGGGTTCAAGTAGCTTTGTCGTCCTCCTCCTCTTGGGGATCATCTCTATGTACTTGGGTACCTTGTCAGGCCTCTATGTCGAGACCCAATTTTTATACCCACCTAAGCTACACTTAAGGGGGGTGTTAGTGTAGGATTTTTCCTACTATTTGGTTTTACCTACACGATATAATTAGCTTGCTTAGGTTAATAATAGGTCATTAATAGAAATGTGCTTTAAGTCATTTTTTAATTATGATTTGAGTTTATTAGTTTTTGGGTTACTTGATTCCTCACTATATAATGTAATTTTTGTCCAATGCTCATTAATGAAAATTTTTGTTGTGAAGATAGGTTTCTTCCTCTTATGAGTTATTCTTCAAATTTCACTACTCCATATAGATTCAACCTTGTGCATTTGAACCTATCTAGTAGATCCTCGATTGTGTCCCAATTCAATAGTCCTCAACTCTCTAACATATTCATTTGTTTTGTTGATTCATGAGATAATTGAACTGTCACACAAACATCTTGTTGATATTTCTCCCCTTGAAAAAATTCTTCATGAGATATTTTATGATTCATGTCCACTACTAATTGAAAACTCTCATTCATAACTTTTTAATGAGACTAAGAATATTAAAAATGGTGATCCCAAGTGGAAGTTATGGCCTCCTAAAATTTGGTGTGTTGTGAATAATTTGAAATTGTGACCATTGGTTCACGTTATCATGTCACATGGTATGATCTTAGGGCCTTTGCTTAATAAGCTCAAATGTTCCCAATGATCCAATTATTTTCCCATGGACCCGTGGGAATATCAAATACAAAATATAAACTTGTCACATGTCTATGAGAACATTCAATAGTGATTATAATTTCTAAAGCATCTGGAAAAGTGGTCCCACCATTATATTATGATGTGCATTAGTCATGATTTTGATACTTGTCCTTATTCTGTGATCCTAGACTCACATGCCTACATGATTTCTCTGTGAGGGAATCATGATGTCATGGACCTTATAAATATGAGCTTAAATTTGATATCCATCACCACTTATCAAACCATTATCCCATGCAAAAATTCTAAGAATCTCATGAACTTGAAGTTAAATTTGACGTATTCTAGGCCATCATCCCATGTGTGAATCCCAGGAGTCCTATGGATCCATTGACATATCAAATATAACTTATAACTTCAATGGGTCTAGTGGTCTCTATGAATATCCAATTTAACTTAGTATTGTTGTTAGTCTACCACTAAGACTTAGTCATGAAAAATTTGATACTTGGAGACTACATTACATTGAGGTTGTCATGAATACATAAGCATATGAGTGGTATCCAAGCAACATGAAAACTATAGTCGTTGATTTCCTTAAGTCTTAGGAACTTGAAGTGTCTTGTGAACATTGCAACTTAGAGTTGTGAATATAATTTATGTGACCACTAATTACCTTACAACTTAGGGTTACATGATAAACTTTGACCATGTGATCCTATGACTTCCAAGACTGTTGAAATTCCACAAACCATGACTGGGTCTCATAAGGTGTCCCAAGATCAATATTCTTATGAGAATTTTGGCCTGATACTTTTTACTAAAAATGACCAAATTATCTACATGTTTTTGGGTGGTACAGGATTGCATATACACCTTAGATGCTCCTGTATTAGACACTGGAGGTAATTAAAATTTGAGATCCTACTCACATGGATGGAATAAGTTATAAAACCACTCTTTTGGTCATTAAGGACAATGACCATGGTGTTCCCTTATAACACATCAAATATTTTGGTTGATTCTCTTTTTCTCTCACTTCCAACTTCTTACTAGATTCAAATCCACTCCATGCTCATCTCCACTCACTCTTTCCTCTTTTTGGGGACTAGACCCACTGTATTTTATCCTCCTCCACTAAAGTCTTATCTTATTTTTACCTATTATTTAGGTATAATCCATCCACCTCCACCAAATGGTCCTCTTCTTATTCCATCTTCCTATGAGATTAAACCCACCATCATCCAACCTCCTCCACCGAGATGTTTTTTATTGCATCTTATTTTATCTTGTGCGCTTGTACCCAATAGTATCTAACCACTTCCTATTAAATCCTTCTTAGCTTTGCTCACTCACTATCCAACCTCTTGGTGGATTCTTCCACATTACACTATTATGTATTTGCATTTTTATTTCCTCATGGTTTCCATATCTTCCTTTGATTTCCTATATGCCACTACCATTTTGATTTTTGGTTCCTTCATTCACAAGAATCTTAAAATTATATTCTTCTTATTCCTCAACATTTTCACATGCTCTAGTTGATGTAGGAATCAACTGCTCCTCTTCACATTCTTTCTTGAGTGCACATTTTTACACTTATGGCTTCTATTTTGCCCTATTTTTGATTTAATAGCATTTAATAGCGAGCGATATATATATATATATATATATATATATATATATATATATATTCAAATTGTAATATATGACATTTAAGCATAAATATGAATTTAAAGCATAATTGATTGAAATTGATGTCAAGTGGCACATTCTAAAAATAACAAGTATAACCAAAAGTAAGATACTTAGATTTTTTGATTTATAATTGAGTGTAACTGATGTCTAATAGTAGAAATCATGGTAAGACAATATTTTGATAGCTTAGAATTAGAGGTGGGGTACGTGAATATCCCGAGATAGGTAAATGCTCAATGTATAACAATACACGTTGGTCATGTACATTGACTAAGAACTTGTCTACTTTGATTATGAGAAAACTATGATTGTTATGCCACCTATGCTTGTGTCTACTAAGAGGGCTAAGATATATCACTTTTTGAAGAACCCACATGTGAATTATTATTTTTTATCCTTACCTTGAAAACCTTAGGAGTACTTGTGAGAGCTATAAACTTACAAAAAGATAGAGGAAGTGTAATTCATTGAGATGACCCCAATCACCCCCATTGATGATTTATCATTGCCTACGTATCAAGATACTCCAAAGAGGGAATAAATCAGCATTAGATCTTCCACCTAATGAGTTTTTAATTGTGCTCCTTGACTATATGTGTGCAACTAGTAATTTGGCTTTGATACTTGACAATGCTAGCTCTTGACTTGATTTGAAATGCTTATGACTTAGCTTATGACTACTCCTAGTGAATGACATTAAATTTGAGAAGAATAGGGCAATTTTTATTAATGTGTAATCATGTATAAGTATTCAATAAATAGTTCCAAACTAGGAATAATGAATGGCCTTTTATTTATATTTATAGTGAAACCTTTTTAAAAATTATTTTAGCCAACTTTGGAAACATGCAGGATGACCCAAATGAATATTTAAATTTTTTAAATGGTGTAGGGATGAGGCCACACTAGGTGGATAGGTTTGTGACAACTAACTTCTCTACCTAGTGTAGACCTATCTCGTAAAAGTAAGAATAGTTATCTTGAGGTTGGAAGTAGTCTAAGAGTGATATAAATAATTTCAAGCATTATCTTGGAGATTCATTTATAGCAGTGATAAAAAACATAGGGATCAAGCTTGCATATAGATATCATACTAAAGGAATGGAGAATAAGAGTCATGTCTCTGAGGGTAATTTAAATGGTTTGATATGTGTCAAGTACCTGTGACTAGATTTAGGTGTATACATTCCCCTCCCACCCAATTTTAGTCATGAGATTGTTGAAGTAAATGAGAAAGAATAAACTTGAGTGTATGACACACTTTGAATTTTGATAATACACTCCAATTATGCAGGGCACTCATTTTATCAATCCCTATAATAATGCATGAAGTATTCATTGCTCATATTTGAAATTTAAAAAAAATATTAAACTTTGAAATTTGAAAAATTAAAAGGAGAGAAAAGGAGCACACTTATATGGAGATAAAACCTTGTTGCACTGTAACCTGTAAAATATGATAAAATATTAGATAAATGTGCCCCTTTGTTGAAGAAATTTTAAATATGAATCCTTATGTTGAACCAATGGGAAATTGAGAGTGATCAAGTCTTGATTTTGAGTTATTAATCAATCCCTTGAGTTGGAAAGATGTGTGCTCCAACTCTTATGAATAGGGAAAAGTACCCTATGTACTAATCCAAAATAAGGTGGAACTGTGATGGATTCGCTATAAGTGATGCCAAGACTATTGAGTGTCACTAGAATTGAACATACATCACACGAAATAGAAAAGTGGACCACACAATGGGTTTGTTAGAAGTAATTACAGGGTCATTGAGTGTCACTATACTCAGACATACATTACTCAAAATAGAACAAGTCACACCGCTATTGATAGATATAGATTCTATTTGTATGATCGAAATAAAATTAATAATATCAATGCCCTCATCATGACTACAATGCCAATATATTTGATGTAAAATAATAAACATTGTTATTGAATCTATAAAACTATATCGTAGTGTATATGCACATGAACCAATATAATGCCTTTTGACTTTGTAAAATGTATATATGTTAATGAACTAGTATCATGCTCCCTAAATCTATGCCAAATGATATAAAATGCATGCATTTATATGCTCAATTATAACCATCTATAAAACCTATAATTTTTATTCCTAAAACTATATTGTATATACCTATGCACATGTATTCAATTATGTATGAATATATATTTAATTTTATGTAAGATGAGTGCATATGCATGTCACACGCCCCTATAATCTGTATCAATGTGCCAATATCTATCATGTATGTAAATTACTTTGAATATTTGAAACCTGTAATCTATCATGAAATATAGTTTTTGTATTAATTTGAATCATTGAAAATTATACTTTGTCATAAAAGCTAATTTTTTAATTAATTTGAATATTTAAAACCTATACTCTATCATAAAATATATTTTTCTACTCATATAGGTTTGAATCTCTAAGATAATCCCATTTTAATGCCCTCCTTTGAGATGAGGAATGTATCCTGCAAGACACTCATCTTAAAAGAATAGTTAACTATATCATGTGATAAAGATAGAATCATGTATAATCATGTAAACACATGGAGAGTATGGCATCATAGAAATGTAATTGTCATTGGAGCATGTATGTAACATATGAATGCAAGGCATACAAGTGTCATGTCGAAATATATATAGAAATGAGTCATGTAATAATGTAAACATCTCTAAGTAATACTACATAATAAAGGTTCATGATATGGATCATTATACCACTAATCAATCTCAATAAGTACAAAACACACAATGTCACACATAAGGCCAATGGCCACATACAATGGACATGAACAGGTCACAACAAACAAGCCCAAGGGCCACATGAAAGGATATTAAGAATGTAAAAAATAAGGGATATAAAGATGACACACACACAAGTCCAAGTAGCTACACACAATAAGCAAGCAATGTCTAGCCTATCATACAAGAAAGTAATATCATTGAATGAACATAAAACAAATGAAAACTAGTCTATACCATCCATATGTATTAATGTCACATTATAACAAATTAGCATCTACATTTAATATAATGTCAGATATGACTAACTAGAAAAACACTTTTAATATATGTAGCTCAACATGGTGGTGTTTACTATGTTATTTAATTTAACAATAAAATGTAATAAAACACTAAATGATTGAAAATTTTATTTATATCTATAGAATATTCATAATCTAAATGTAAAATACAGTAAAATATAAATTTTAAAATGATCAATAAATAGTAACTTTTAATAAAATGTGTAAACCTAACTTGGATTTGATTTATGCTGGTTGTGCAAGCAAATAGCTAATATAGAACTGACTAGGAAGATATTTGAAATGTGTTTCACCCAAAAACACAATAATATGATGTGCTAGGATAGGGTTAAATTATATAGCCAAGGGCACATTATGACCTTGTTTGTGTTGACTGTGTAATTGATTTTATGTTTGAGTACTTGTAGTTGTTTGAGATAGTTTTTTGATGACCCATGAGTTTCAATTTGACATGTGAAAGTGCCTAAAATAACAAACCCTAGTTCATGCACAATAAATCAAATATAGATCAAATACAAAGGAGGAGATTAGGTGAGGAAAATAACCTAGTTATTATTGACTAATTTGACCCCAAGTCAAATTATGTCAAGCCCCTACATAGTTCAAGTTTGTCATAAGGTCTTTTGGGTTGAAAAGTGGTCCCATGGTATTTAATGAGGTCATATAACATGTTTTATCTTTGTCACCTTTGTATAGTTTATCTCAAGTCATTATAAGGACAAATTTTGAGTCATTAAATAAATTAGTACAATATATATAAGAAAAAAAAGGTGTCAATAATAAATTTAAGATCTCACATGTTAGGACTAGTCAAGGAAACTATTTTGAAACTGACAAATTATAGAAGTAACATCCATCCAAGAACATGTAGTTCCAAGTGATTTTAGGTAGTTGTATAGCCTGTACAATAGTTATGGCACATGGGAAGACTTTAGGGATATATCTTGAGATCCTCACAATTCACTTCCATGCTCAGGTAGCTTTGATAGACCTAAATTTGAGAAAAACCAATTCTTCTTTCCCATCGCTCTCTTGGACAAGTTAAAGAGGTCAATCAATTTCCACATGGTATAGAAAAGATGAGAAGAGTCGAAGAAAGTGATTTTGGTGGGTGATAATAGTCTCTATGTACTATAACTTCATGGTCATATTTCCAAGTTTGGTGTTTTGTGCTTCATGAACAATTGCTAAGAGTGTTGGTGACTCTAAGTTGCCTGCACATTCCTACTGGCTTCAATTTTCTTCTCTATTTGCATTGATATGATCAAAACATATGGTGTACATGATATTAAAGGGTATGAACATAATTATCACAAGATTTAAGTCTTGTTTACACATGTGACTATGAACTGATAGGCAAACACATCTCATTATGCTAGTAAAAGACTCCATTAAAATCTGCAGACATGGTTATCAAAATTACAAATCTTATCTTCATTTATTGGTATTTAAAATAAAGGTGATATGTCATGTTAAATCTCTCATTTCATGATGACCAGTTTATCCTTTGAATTCTAGTCTCAATATTAGCATTGATAGAGTGAAAGGGTCTATGACATTTAGCACATTCAAGAAGCCCTACAACAGTCACCTACAAGACTATGTGAGAGTGCTTAGGCATATGTTTTGTTGATGTTTGTAACCTTTAAAAATACATAATATCTCATGTATCATCAACAACATGGTTGAATAATTTAGATACCCAATGTTGGAAAGAGAGGACTTTGAATACAGTCGGGACACACACACAGAGTCAGATCTCCTTATGACTATCACCTATAGTCACGTGAAACTAAGCCTTAACCTATCATATTGATGAAACAATAATATTTCAATATGGTGAGAAGACTCCCAAGGTCAAAATAGTAATATTGATCTATTCAAAGTGTTAGATATTGGTTGTGAGAACTAATTCAATATACATAGTCTTATATCATATAGACCTACAAACAGTCTTCAACAATGGCCTGAGTTCAATCCAAAAGAGGTAGAAGAGTATTGAGATAAAGGTGTTTGAACTTAGTTGAAACCTTAAATTAGGTATAAGAGCATAGATAAGATCAAGGTGACAATGGTGAGGCCATTATGTGTAGACAGACCTAGGTCTAAGTTCATAGGTTGAGAAAATTACAAATGGAAACTTTTACCTTGATCTTTTTGAAAAAGAGATTTTACTCTATAAAATGTCATCTTGTGGTGAAGATTGATGCGGTATAAGCAAGTCTAATGAATTCAAACAAGCAACCCAGGCCTTAGAGATAACATCTAAGCATAATAATAAGTTTTTAGGCCATAGAAGATGATGGTTGAGTAGTTTCCAACCTAGGCAGATCTTCATTGGAAGTTTTCAGTAGCTATAGTGCCCTTAAGATTAAAATGAACCTGTAGCTCATAAGAAAGACTTAGAAAAGAGGTAATTTGAATGTAATCATATCCCTAAGGCAGGAGTGAGTTCAAACAACTATGGAATGGTCTTAATGACATCAAGGGGAACTTAGGGAATGAAAAACAATGTTAAAAAACACCTATAGGAATCTCATTTTCTTGAGATGAGTATCCACAATCTGCAGGCTAGTTCAAGCTAATGGGAGAATGAAGGTCTTGGCTAAAATACACAGATGTATGATGGGTTGAACATGATTGAGTCCAATTTCATAGTGGTGATGTCAATGTAATATGATTCTTAGAGAAATAGAATAGAGCAAAGATAAGTTCTAACTTGTCACTCAGTCTAAAGTTTTTAGACCCTATAGACATACACATACTTGAAATCCAGTCTTAAGGGTTTGTGATATTGGGAGATTTTTATAGGTGACCAAGCTTTATAACTTTTTAAAAAATGTCATCAAGACCTAATCTAGCCTCCCATAGTCTCATATTATCTAGGTAAATAGGGAAGATTCCCTTTGTTTTGTCTCAAATAGAGGGCACTCCTAGTAAAGACAAAACTACAGGTAAAGTACATGAATGAATAAGGGGATGAAATTAAGAATCTTATAATACTATTAAATGATGTATAAATCTTATTTGGATATGAAAAAATGAGATTAAACACCTACAGTCACTGAAATCCAATCAAAAGTGGTCATAGGTAGTTCAACACAGTCTAAGTCTACTAAACCTAAACCCTCAGGGTGCCTATATTGGTTCACAAGACCACATGATCCTTATAATCCATTTTATGACCCTCATGGGAGAGTTAAGGGTGGATTTGAATCATTTATTTGTAGGAAATTACACAGGACTAGTCATTTTAGCCTAAACTCACTTCAAGGGTGTCCAGAATACAATCAAGGAGCTCAAGAGCCATCTTCAAGTGCTCATATCTATACAGATCAAATGCATGAGACATAAAGAAGATAGGGGTAGTTGAGGAGGGTCATAAACTCAAGTTTTTTGGAACTGGTTTGGGGAATGAACATCTAGATTTTATGAACTATCACTAAGAAGCAAAACCTCCTAAAATCTTATCAAGAACCCGATAGAGAAAATATCATGAGAGATG
This sequence comes from Torreya grandis, assembly GCA_037957365.1. NCBI lineage: Eukaryota > Viridiplantae > Streptophyta > Pinopsida > Cupressales > Taxaceae > Torreya > Torreya grandis. The sequence continues at coordinate 5,569,467 of JARHVA010000007.1, read as the reverse complement.
CATCCAAGAGGGGTAAAATTTCCATGAGAATGAATTAAACATATCTATCACTCACCAAGGCTCTATGACATTTATTTTATTAATACTATCATTTGTACGAGCATGCTAAAATTTGAGTTTTTCATAGGCTTTGAAGTGTTTTGTAGGTACATAAGAGAATTGGTAAATGAAAGGCATTGAGAGAAGTCTATAGGGACTTGTCATAAATACATATACTCATCTATCACCTTGGTTAATATTAAAATACCTTTGTTGAATCATTCATCACAGGTAGTCTTGGATAGATAGTGAAAAGGCAAAGTGACTACCTAGTGAGAAGATGAGAGTTTTGATATTAGACCTTATTAAGGTCTAACTAATGGATTAGAAGATAAAGGGAATTTTAATAGATATCCTACAACCTCTTCCACATATTTACTTGAGCAATTGATAGTCACTTTTATGACAAAAGTGAAAATTGAAGCTAAGAGGGCTAGTAAATGACTATAGATAGTGAATATAAGTGTCAAGAGGAAGGCTATCAGTTAGGGGGGTATATGATGACTATCATATCTTGTTTCTAACCTACATAATATATTGCATATGTGTCAAGGATTCCTAAGGTAGTTTGGAGTAGTCAATTGAACTCATCACTAAAAGGTAGTTTTAAGAAGGCTATTTGATGTCTTTATGCTAACCTGAAGGAGAATGATGAATTTCTAGTAGACACTTGTCCGTGACAACTTCTAGACCTCTTTTCACACTTATTTCTCTTTTAATGTGACTGGTTCTCATAGTTTGACACTTTTCCTTGTGACTCTTCCATTTCTCTTCTTGTCTCTCCTCTCTTATGCTTTATAAATGCAAGCCCTTGTGGCTTTGTAATGTAATCCACATCTGATAGGGTGAAACCTTGCTAGTTTGAATACTATATTTGCATTTGAAATAGAGATTTACAATATAGTTTTAAGTTCATAACTTCTTGTATAAGTGTGTGAAGCTGTGCATAGTGGAATGACAAGTGACAAGTATATGTCCTTATGTTTATCTTTACTCTTTCATGTTTGGTGCAATTAGTTATCCCTCTAACAGGTCACATGAAGTGTAGTCAAGTGTATTTATCTAGGTGATAAGCTATCAAATATTAATATAGGGAGCTAGCCCTTAAACCTAGAGGTTTACCTCTACTATAAGCATCCCACAAGCCTAGAGGTAATCTAATGTTCCACTTAATCTACAGAAGGCTTGAACAACCTCTCTAGGGTACAATATTGAGTGATAATAGTTATGGCATGCCCGATGGGATCACTATCTCAAGTACATCTTATCAAGGTGAATGTTTATCTTGACAATATCACAACTACAATTTTTATTCTACTTAGCATTTGGTGACTCCATTGATGGTAATATCTGGTTGTAGACCAAGTTTTATCATTTTTTTTATTCATACTTCATGGTCCTTACTAGGTCAACTACTAGTAAATGTAACAAACCCATAAAACTATTCCTTCAACCTGAAATTGCTCTTGAATTTCAACACCTTCAACCTATCTTTACATTTGAAGAGCAAGAAGACTTTGCAAGCCAAGAAGATCAGGGAGCGAGGAGGAGCTTGAGGAAAATATGGCTAGGCAACATGCCTTCCTAGTATTTAACACTAAAAATCCTATATAGCTCAATGCATATGATGATATCCCTCATAATGCTACCAAGAGTGTTCCCACTTTTAATGGTGAAGGTCCCATTACCCCAAGTGAGCATATTAGGGACATCTCTAACTTTTGCAACTTTCATAATGTCACTAAAGTCAACATTGCAATTAGGTTACTTGCCATGTCTCTTAGGGTAAAATCCCTTGACTGGTATAGGACATTGCTAGGAGGATGTATCACCACTTGGGATGAGTTCAAAGAGTTGTTAACCCAAAGGCTTGAAGATAAAAGTAATCACACATCACTCATTTATCAGTTGAATGTGATTCAAAGAGGTCTTAAGGAGACTATGCATGAATTCAATGAGAGATTTTAAATAGCTTGATATAGGTTACCTCCTCCCATGAGACCTCTTTCAAGATTGTTTTTTCCTACATACCTAAGGTCTATTGAAACTGACATAGCCATCATTTTGTAGTCCATGGGTGGTTACACCTTACCTAAAGCTATGACATAGCCAGTAGAGCTGAGAATGGTCTAATATAAGATAATAAACTCCCTCCTAAAATATCCATGCCTATTATACCCAACATGTTTGTTTTTATTCCAACTATTTATCCAATATCAAATGCAAATACTAAGTCTGTAATAGCTCCAAAGAAGGCAAAAGATACCATTGATTGGGAGGCAAAGTCTAAAACCTTTGAGACTCAAGTTAGGCAACTCAATATATAATATGGAGTTAACCAAAACACCTAACCATACCCTCCACAAGAAAATAGATTCCCACCTCAGCAATATGGTCTAAGGAGAGGGCAAGGATAGCTTGACTTCAATAGGTCACCCAATGCATATAATCCAACCTTTACTTCCAACACAAGATTTATGGTCCTAGTCCATAATAACCAAGTTCAAAATGAAGAATGGCAGTCTCAAGGACAATATATGGATGCCAATGAAGGTGGGGAACAAGCTTTGGTAGCCCAAGGAAGAACTACTCTTCAATTGATACCATAATATGAGAACTTCATGTAATCAAATGAAGGATGACAACCTCAAAGAGTGAGCCTTGCAAACTTTCTAGTGGAAGACACATTTCTCCTAAACCAAGGTACTTCATTTGAAGCTAATACCATATGAAAGAGGAAGGCTTTTGGAAATGTTCATGATGTTGACATAAGTTCAAGTAACCCTCCTACAAGGCAACAAGGTGTGAGTGCAAGTGTGATAGCCCCTATAACTTCTGCACCTATTCCAAATTAGAATGTAGGAAGGGTGACTCAGAGTTCTCCATTGCCTGAAGCTCAAGGAACTTATTTACCTTCAAGGATATAATAAAAGGTAAATGTTTCTTATTTGAACATTATTTATTCTTTGAAGAGTACTAAAACATCTATATCTCTTTGGGAAGTGCTTCACATGCTCAATCAAAAGGAACTTGTTGTCTCTAAATCTTGTACCCTAGAAGAGGGCTGTTCAGGCCTCCTCCAGATTTGGGTAATGTTGGGACATTTCCAGGCCTATGGGTGTGCCTTTAAGTGGAAATGAACCTCTAGGTTGAAAGGGATAGCTCCCTGTATTAGCTTTTTGTGTAATAAAACTGCTGACCCAGTTTGTATGAGTGAAAAGAGTCATAATTTTGCATAAATGAAAAGCCTAGTCTAAGATGGTGATACACCAAAAATTAGTATCCATATGCATGCCCTATACTTATGCACAATATAGTAAAATATAGTCTATAACTCAAGCTCTAGAAGATTCCAAAATAAGTATTTCAATGTAGAGACAAAATGAATGAGATCACATAAGGTAAATAACTGGAAAAGACAACCTGTATAATCCAAAAAAAGGGTTACACCTATGCAAAATCTCATACAGCTAGAATGCACTCTACATGACCTGTTGGATCAACTCTTTGCTCGAAAACATGGAAGATAGAGAACATAAGGATAAAACATCACTTTCTATCACCCTGTGTCTCTTGCATGCCTAGATAAATGTCTAGAACTTAGAAAGAAAACAAACTTAAGATTCTTTGCTCAAAGGCAAGAAAATGGCAAAACATTCTAGCAGGGTTCATCATGTTATCTATGGATGATAAAACAAGGGCCCAAGGATCTTATTTATATAAAAAGAGGGAGATAAGAGAGATCTCTTAGGTGCCAAAATAGAAGCCTACAAAATGGTTTATAGTCACCATCTGGGTGAAACCAATTCCAACTGTTCTCTCATTCAGTTGGAGTTTATCTTTTTCTTTGATTCACCCTCTTGAAATGACCAAGATCATTACAAAATCAATGGTGAGATGACCCTCCGTAAGAAATGGCTTGGATCACTGCTACAAACCTTAGATTCCTCTTGAAAGATCCCACATTTTGCACTGTAGACCCATTCAGGCCTTTTGAATGCTTTACTTATAAACCTATAAGTCAAGCATGTTTGGAAACCTAATTTGCACTCTCTTTACCTTTTTAGGTTCTTTGATTGCTTCTAATTATAAAAGTCATAATCAAAGCTTGTTGGGAAGCTCGATTTGCACTATAAAGTCATTCAAGTTTTCCAAGTGACTTTACTTCTTACTTGCTCCCCAATGGCTAGTTGGCCACCCTAAATTTAGCATCCTACAACACATCATCTTTGCACCCCAACAACTAGTTGGCCACCTTGAATTTGATATCCTCTAGCACGTCATCTTTGTACCCCAACGACTAGTTGGCCACCCTAAATTTGATGTCTTTGGCACATAATATTTTTACCCTAATGGTGAGTTGGATGTATTAAACTTGACATCATGTGGCACGTCATGGGGATCCATCAGGTTGGGTTTATGTTTCGAGAAATTTTCCTAAAGTAATTCCTTTAGACAATTTGTCTGTAGGAGTTCTTTTGGGGATGTTGCCTGAAAGGTAATGGATAGTTCTTTCAAGAACTTTTCTCAAAGGACACTTGGGAAAGTGTCCTTTGAAAACTTTTGAAGGACACTTGGGGAAGGCACAAGGTCCCTTAGAAATTTTTTGAAGGGCATTTCCAAAGGAAATGACCATTCAAAACTTTTTCAAAGGGCATTTCCAAAGACAACGTACCCTTCAAAAAAGTCCAAAGGGACATTTGGGAAGAAAAGTGCCCTTCAATTTTTTTTTGAAGGATCACTTGGACAATAGAGTGCCCTTCAGAAAAGTTTGAGGGACACTTGGGAAGAAAAGTGCCCTTTAGAACTTTTTCAAAGGGTCACTTAGAAAAAAAGTGTCATTCGAAAAAGTTTGAAGGGACACTTGGGAAAACAAAGTGCCCTTCAAATTTTTTTTAAGGGACATTTGAGGGGGAACAAGGTAAGAAAATCCCTTCAGAAAAGTTTTGAAGGGACAGTTCTGAGAGGTATTGTCAAGACCATTTTGGGTTTTCTAATCCCTATTACTTACTCACTTTGGACCTCTCATTGCTCGCTACTTATAAATCAATTTAAGACTTGCTCCTTGGAAAAATTGAAGTCATGCATCATTGAGAACCTGCAAAGCAATGGAAGAAGTAATTTGGGTTCGTAAACCCAAATTACTTCTACTCATGAATTTTTTATAAGTCGAGTCGTTCAGAGAACTTGACTTGGTCTTGAGGAGTAACTCAGGTTTATGAGGAGCCAAGACTTGACTTGGGGAGAACTTGACATACACTGCAATAGTGATAAAACACTTTAGCCTCCTTGACTTGTAATTTTAGACCTCTAAAATGACCTATTTTTGTAATTGTTGTTCAGTTCTCCATGAAAATGGTTGAACAAATTATACTGAGGTGAAAATTGGTCAACAAAACTTCTTCAAGGATACTTGTCCCAAGTTCACTTTCATCCTCAACCATCAAGACATGGTGTTGCACTCACTAATTCTCCCAATCACATTGTTTAACCCTCTTCCAAATCTAAAAATCCTCTACCCTTCTACCTCACTCTCAATATGGGAGACAACCTTTTTCATAATTACATTATGGATAGTGGGGCAAGTACCTCAGTGATGCCCAAACTTGTGGCAGATAAATTGGGATTGAAATATGAACCATATAACAAGGGAGTGATAAAACTTGATGGGACACCAGCTAAGTTAGTGGGCCTGATCAAAGGTTTGAGAGTTTTCTTGCATGATTGTCCAAGCTTTCCTATACTTCAAGATATGGTGGTGGTTGATCTTTTTCTCACTTTACTATCTTCCTATCAAGGGACTTCACATCCAGGATAGAAGGATACCTCTTAGCTGATTGGTCCTTCTTAGCTTTCAAAACAATTTATGGAGCAAAGGTAACTATTAGGACATAACCATTGGCTAAGTACCATATTGAACCATATGTGGAAGCAAGATCTAATCTCAATTGTACCATCAATGATCAAGAGGAGTACATTATGGATGATGGATTATCCTCAAAACTTGAGGGTATTTATGATATTTTCCTAGATGAGTATGGTACTGACACTTATGTACATGATCCATACACTTTCATTGAACAAACTGACCTTGGCACATACATCATGCATGAGGAAGGTGATGTATAATCTGAGGTAATCATTGATAATGTTTTTCAACAAACCATCGATGGTAATTACCTTGTTCATATACTTGATGATGATGGTATTCAAAGTATGGTAGATCAGGATAATGAGGAAATCAATGCCATTCTACTTACCTAAGATGGAGGAGTCCATTAATGTGACAACCATGAAGAGGAAGATGATCTATGGCAATAGTTCCATGCCATAGTTCAAAAGTTTGAAAAGTTGAGTAATTCAACTCCCCTTCCTAAAAAGCATGAATCTGATAGTAAGGTTGTTGATTAATCTCCTAAGCATGAAGTAGAGTGTCTTATAAATCATGAGAATGAGTGTGAAACTACTGTCAAGAAGGCTATAGTCATGAAGGAATCCAATGAGGCTAAGGCAAAAATGTGTGTGTTTGAGGAGCAATCCAGAACTTAGTCTAACATTGAATCATTTTCAAACTTGTGGGAATATCAAGTAGATAGTATTGGTGGTTCTATAAATCAAGTGCATCATGTCCTATAAGAGGGTAAATTTGAGACAACTTTAATGACTCCTAAGTTTCAGTTTGAGAAGTGTCAATTGAACATGACAAAATTCAAGCAAGTTGCAAAGCTAAATAAGATTCTTGGAGGGCAAGATGGAGCATTCATGAGAGCTCCAAGTGACACACTTGCAATTATCATAAGATATAAATATGGTGAATAATTTGACTATCTACATAAGTAAGTTTTCATTGACAAGTATGCATCACATCAAGATATGTTTTCTTGGAGAGACAATGATGCAAAAGGTATTGTGTTTGACCCTAATTGAAGCAATGGTGAATTTTTATTCACCTTAAGTGTTTAAGGTCTTGTGAATACTAGGATAGGTGTGATTTGCTTATGTTGTGTGTGTTTTCCCTAAGTGTTCTTAATAACACAAGTGTGTTTGCTTTGGTGTGTTATCTTGTGTGTTTGTTTCCTATTTTTTGGTGTGGTTTGGTGTTCTTTTAGAAGCAATTCAATGTCAAGTATAGTGTATAGGTGACTCCATATCCCAATGGATAGGAGAAGGCTATTGGTCTTTGGCATAGTTGGCTTCTCACCCCTAGGAAATTACAAAAATATTGGCTAATTTGACACCAAAGTCAAATTTGGTCAACCCCTTACATAGTTAAAGTTTGTCTTAGGGTCTCTTAGGTTGAAAAGTAGTCCCATGGTCTTTAATGAGGTCATATAACATGTTTTATCTTTGTCATCTTTGTATATTTTGTCCCAAGTCTTTCTAAGGACACCTTTTGAGTCATTAATTGAACTTTTATGGTTTACATAGGAAGACAAAGGTGTCAAATGAAGTGTAACATCCCACATGTCAATAATAGTTAGGGAAACTATTATGAAACTGATATATTGTAGGTTTAACATCCATCCAAGAAGATCAGGAAGCTTCAAGTAGTTTTAAGTAGTTTTATAACATGTACAATAGTATGAAACATGAGAAGACTTCAAGGATATCTCTTGAGATCACCACAATTCACTTCCATGCTTAGGGAGCTTTGACAGACCTAAAGTGGAATGAAAATGATTCTCCTTTCCCATCGCTCTCTTGGACAAGTCGAAGAGGTCAACCAATTTCCATATGGTACATATAGGAAGAATAGAGTCCAAGTGAGTGATTTTGATGGTTGATATTAGTCTCTATGTACTACAACTTCATGGTCATAGTTCCAAGTTTGGTGGTATTTGATTCATGAACCATTGCTAAGAGTGTTTGTGACTCTAAACTACCTGAAGATTCCCAATGGATTTAATTTTCTTCTATGTTTACATTAATATGAGCAAACAAAGTGGTGTATATGATATTTAAGGGTGTGACCATCCTTCTCATAAGGTATTGAGTCTTGTTTGCACATGTGGGTGTGAATTGATAGGTATAAACATCTCATTATGTTATTAAAAGACTCCATTGAAGTTTGTAGACATGGTTATCACAATTTTAAATCTTATCTTCTTGTATTGGTCTTTAGAACAAATGTGATATGTTATATTCAATCTCTCATTACATGGTGACCAATTTATCCTTTAAAGGTCTAGTCTCAAGAGTAGCATTGATGGAGTGAAAGGGTCTATGACATTTAACACAATTAAGAAACCCTGTAACAGTCACCTAAAATATTGTGTGAGAAAACTTAAGGAGAGGTATTGTTGATGTTAGGAACTCATAAACATCCATATAATCTCATGTATCATCAGCAACATGGTTGAACCATTGAGATACCCAATATTGGAAAGAGAGGACTTTGAATACAATCAGGACACACACAATCAGATCTCCTTGTGACTGTCACTTGCAATCAAGTGAAACTAAGCCTTGATCTATCATATTGGTGAAATAAGAAGGTTTCAAAATGGTGAGAAGAATCCTAAGGTGGAAACAATAAGATTGATATATTCAAAGGGTTAGAGATTGGTTATGAGAACCATTTCAATATACACAATCTTACATCATATACACCTACATGCAGTCTTCAACAGTGGCTTGAGTTCAATCCAAAAGAGGTAAAAGAGTGTTGAGATGAAGGTGTTTGATCCAAGTTGAAACCTTTAATCAGGTCTAAGAGCATAGAGAATATCAAGGTGACAATGGTGAGGCCATTATGTGCAGACAGACCTAGGTCCAAGTTCACAAGTTGAGAAAATTGCAAATGGAAACTTTTACCTTAATCTTTCTAAAAAAGAGTTTTTGCTTCATAAAATGTCATCTTGTGGTGAAGATTTATGAGGTATAAGTAAGCCTAATGAATTTAAACAAGTATCCTAGGCCTTAGAGATAACATTTGAGCACAAGAGGAAGTTGTTAGGCCATAAAAGATAATGGTTGAGTAGTTTCCAACCTAGGCAGATCTTTATTGGAAGTTTTTAGTAGCTACAGTGCCCTTAAGATCAAATTGAACCTATAGCTCATAAGCAAGACTCATAGTTTAAATGTAAGCATAAAGTTAAGGTAGGAGTGAGTTCAAACAAATATGGAATGGTCTTAATGACATCAAGGGGAACTTAGGGAATGAAATACAATGTTTAAATACACCTATAGGAATCCCATTATCCTGAGATGAGTATCCATAGTCTGCAGGCTAGTTCAAGCTAGTGGGAGAATGAAGGTCTTGGCTAACATACATATATGTATGATGGATTGAAAATGATTGACACTAATTTCATAGTGGTTATGCAAATATAATATGATTATTAAAGAAATAAAATATATCAAAGACAAGTTCTAACTTGTCACTTGGTCTAAAGTTTCTAGACCCTACAGACATACACATACTTGAAACCTAATTTTAAGGGTTTGTTATATTAAGAGATTTACAGAGGTGGCCAAGCTTAAAAAATTTGTACATAAGGTCATTAAGACCTAATATATCCTCTCATAGTCTCATTTTGTCTAGGTAAAATTGGGAGATGCCCTCTATTTTGTCTCAGATAGAGGGCACTCCCAGTCAAGACAAAACTATAGGTAGAGTACATGAATGAATAAGGGGATGAAATGAAGAGTATTGGAACAATGTGAAATGGTGTGGAAATATTATTTGGATATGAACAAATTAGATTAAACACCTATAGTCACTGGAAACCACTTAGAGATGGTCATAGGTAGTCAAACACAGTCGAGGTCTACTAGGCCTAGAATCAGGCCTAAACCCTCAGGGTGCCTATCTTGATTTACAAGACAAAATTATATTTATAATCCATTTTATGACCTTCATGGGAAATTTCAGGGTGGATTTGAACCATTTGTTTACAAAGAATTACACAGGACTAGTCATTTTGGCCTCAACTCACTTTAGGGGTGTCCAGAATGCAGTCAAGGAGCTCAAGAGCCATCTTCAAATTCTAATATATATACAGATCAAGTTCATGAGACCTCAATAAGATAGGGGTAGTTGAGGATGGTCATGAACTCAATATTTGTGGAATTGGTTTAGGGAATGAATGTTTAGATGTTATGAACTATCACCAAGATACAAAACCTTTTAAAACCCTATCAAGAACATAATAGAGAAAATATCATTGGAAATGCATCCAAAAGGTGTAAAATTTCCATGATAATGACTTAAATCATTCTATCACTCACCCAGGTTCCATGACATTTATTTTATCCATACTATCATTTATATAGTCATGTTAAAATCTAAGTTTTTTGCAAATTTTGATGTGTTTTATAGGTACAAAAGAGAATTCATAGATGAAAGGAATTGAGGGAGGTATGTAAGGAATTTTAATAACTCATTATACTCATATATAACCTCAATTAATCTTAAAATTACCTATGTTTAATAATTCATCATAGGCATTCTCAAATATATAGTGAAAAGGCAAAATGACTGCTCAGTGAGAAGATGAGAGGTTTGATATTAGATCTTCTTGAGGTCTAACTGGTGGAGTAGAAGATAAAGATACTTTGAAAAAATGTCCTAAAACCTCTTAAATGTATTTAATTAAGTAAATACCAATCACCTTATTAAAAAATGTGAAGATTGAAGCCAAAAGGGCTAGTAAGTGACTGTAGACAATGAATACAAGTGTCAAGAGGAAGGCTATTAGTTAGGGGGGTATCTAATGACTATCATGTATTTTTTCCAACCTTCATAAGATATTTCATATGTGTCAATTATTCCTAATGTGTATTATATCAGTCAAGGGAACTCATCACTAAAAGGCAGTTTTAAGAAGGCTATTTGAGGTCTCTACGCCAATGTGAAGGAGAATGATGAATTTATGGTGGAAACTTGTCCATGAAAACTTATAGACCTCTTTTCACACTTCATTATATTTCAATGTAAATAGTTCTCATAGTTTGACACTTGTCCTTGTGACCCTTCCATTTCTCTTCTTCTCTTTCCTCTCATATGCTCTATAAATGCAAGCTTTTTGGCTTTGTAGTCTAATCCACACCTAGTATGGCAAAGCCCTGATAGTTTGAATATTATATTTACCATTAAAATAAATATTTCCAATCTAGTTTTAAGTTCATAACTTCTTGTCTAATTGTGTGAATTAGTTCATAGTGGATTGATAAGTGACAAGTATTTGTCCTTGCGTTTCTCTTTACTCTTTCATATTTGGTGCAAGTAGTTCTCCCTCTAATAGGTCATATGAAGGGTAGTCAAGTGTATTTGTCTATCTCTAAGTATAAAGGGTAGAATTAGTGTCTATAATCTGACCTCTTGCTTACTCACCTTTGAGAAGTACAATGCATATCACATCCATGTTTGAAATACTTATGTTAGAGTAATCTAGGATGATGAAACTAGTATTGTGAGTCATGTTTCATATTGCAAGTGAATGGTAATCTAGTGGAGATATATATGGTGTATCATCTCATTATCCTAGGTTATGTTTTATGTTCCCTCTATCCCTTTTCATTCAAGCAAGCAAGTAATATAGGTGATAAGCTATCAAATATTAATCGAGGAAGCTAGCCCTTAAACCCAGAGGTTTACCTCTACTATAGGCAATCCACAGGCCTAAAGGTAATCCAATGTTTCACTAAATCTAGAGAAGGCTTGAATAACCTCTCTAGGGTGTAATATTGAGTGACAACAACTATACTTAATAAACTCCATGTAATATGAATGTTGCCTACATATCCCAAAAGGGCCTCAGATCCATATAGTTCTCCCTCTTAGAGTGAGTGTGTGAATCTTGATATTTGTTATATGGATGCACTTAGTAGATTGAATTAAATTATTGACAATGAATGCCCTTGATCTACAATAAAGTAGATTCATACTTGGCATATCACTATTAGAATAAATTACAATTTGAATTAGAAAGATTAGTGGAAGCATAGGTTCTTGGAAAACTCATTGGAACATGCTAATAGGTGTTTCTATGCGAAGTAAGCTACATGTTCAAAACATAGATAAAGTCTAGTTTTGGGAAGATAAATGGATACTTCATCATCCATTTTAGGAAGTTCCTTCTTGGATTGAAATTTCTTATTGTCTAAGAAGAAAATCTGGGAATAACGTGCAAAATTATATCTTTAATAGCGAGATGGGAAGAGACTGGTTATTATTACACCTGTACGATGCTAGTTTGAACTAGGCAACAATCATTTGTGATCTTAACCTTCTACTAAAAATATTATTTATTAACAGATATCTTATAAATGATGATCTTAATTGGGTTAAGACTTTGGATGAATATTTATTCATTAAATCAAATTATAAAGTAGCCATTGAAGCCATTCCTAATGAATTTCCTTGAGAGAAAATTTGGAATAAAAATTTAATCCCTAAGGTGAATATTTTAATTGGCTGGCTATCCAAAATAAGATTCTTGCCATTGATGATCTCCAAAAAATAGATTACTTTATTCCCAACCACTATGTTCTTTTCGAGAACGATGTTGAGTCGACTGCTCATATTATATCAGAATGTCCTTTTACCTTCACTATGATAAATGTGATTATTTCTAAGTTTGAGGTGGACTGGGTTTTATTAGTTTATCTTTCTAATCTCTGAGATCAATGGAAATCTCCTTTTACAAGCAAAAAAAATTAAAATGTTATGGTATATGGTTCCCCCTCACATTTTTTAGGGAGTATGGAAAGAGAGGAATATCATCATTTTTAAAGGAGTCAAGATCAAAATTAATTTTTTAGCTCTTAAATTGATAAATCTTTTGAAATGAAATGTAGTTATTTTCAAGCAGATTGAAGACTATAAGATCACATGAGATTAATTGAATATTGATATAATTTGGAATATTAATTTGGTTAATAATCATTCTTTGGATCAGAAAAGACAAGCTAAGAGCATGACAAAATGGACTCATTCTCCCCAAGCTGGTTTAAATTAAATTTTGATGGCTCCTAGAAAGGAAATCTAGTGTTAGTAGTTGCTGGAGGGATTATTAGGGATAATAATGGTCATATGATTACGGCCCTTGCTAGGGATCTTGTTATCCAAACTATCCACATAACTAAAGCTTTGATTATACCATGGGGTGTCAGATTTGCTAAGGAAGTTGGCTCAAGTAATATTTGCATTTTATTACATTCACTAAATATTATAAGTTATCTTCTTAAAAAACATACTCCAAGTTGGACAATTGGCAACATTATTAATGAGATTCATGATATAATGGAAAATTTTCAACAAACCATTATTATACACATTTTAGGGAAGGGAATAGAGTTATAGATTGGTTTACTAATAGGGGCACTAATATTCATGATACTATAAACTAGTGTATACATCCAATTTCTAACACCATTTGTGTTAAAATTGTCAATTTTACTCAAATTGCACTCAAATGCACATTTTAGGTCAAAATCCATAAAACACCCTAAATGGTTCAAACTTGTCACTTACAAGTGCTAGTTTAGTTTAAAGTATCTCTAAATAAGGCAATGCATTTTATGGGCCAGCTAAATTTGATCAAATCATTTCGACTCAAAATGACAATTTTGCCATTTAGTGCTCTGGATCACTCTTTTCTTTTAATTCATTGGTACACATCACGTACCTTTGTTATTTGGTGTTGGAAACATCCTAAATGATAATAAGGATCCAACACATATAACATCACCTTCCATTTCTTTTCTAGTCAAATTATGACCCAGTAATATGACTTTTTATGACCATTTTGATTAATTGTACACCAATTTCCAAAGAATTGCACTAAACTTGATTAAACTTACTTAAGCTAATTAATCCAATTTAAGAGATTAATTAAGAATTCCATATATATTTTTGAATGTCTCATTATTGAAAATTGATTTTGAATATCTACATCACCTAATGACATCATCTATGGGATGGCATCCATCAAGCCATAAGTGCATAAAATATTAGGATTATGGGTCACCCATGCCTAGTTAATGCCTCCCATGCCTCTTTAATGCTTATTTATCTTGAGAATATTTATGAGTTTAATTCAAAATATTAGGATTCTTCATAGCCACACATCTCAATCTTGAGATGGACGGTCATGGTTGATCTTGACCAATCTCAAAAATCTATAAATAGAGAGGCCATGGACATGAATTTTAAGCTTGATTTATGCAAAGTTATTATGCAGAATTGTCTCCACAATCCTTCGCAATAGACCATTAAAATTAGTTACAAGCTTTATTTATAGGATAGTTTAGTGATTTGGAATCATAAGCCTAGGTTTTATGGAGTTTTCTTGAGACATTAGAGGGGTTTGTCACCTTTGTTGACAAAGACAAGGATGCTTAATCAAGGAAGAACATGATTTTGAGCCACATGGGTATGGTGAATCCATTTGGGAAGGTAATATGAAGTTTACATTCTTTCATTTGTTTCTTACTATCATTTTTAATTGCCATAGGAATATATAGGCTTAGTTAGTTAGTTCTTTATGCATTTTTCACGATTTATGGACTAATGTTTGACTAACTTGCTTTCTAATCCTCTCTACATTTTGGCATGCCCAGTGGGACCAAACGCATCCCACACATGAATAATATCAGTATGAAACTTTAAAATCTTCATTTGTATCATTAAAACTCTTGTCATTTGGTTTTCTAACTTTGTTTTGCCATTTTTTTGTCACGGGTTTACATAGTAACCGATGTTGATTAGTAAAACCATCATCAATTGGCATAGCCATCGTTGATCACTATTAGTATAATTGATGTTGATTAGATAACCATCATTGGTTAGTAAGTGTAACCGACGTCAGTCACTATGTTTTTCTTAAAAACACAAACCCGAGAGCTAAATAGGCCATTTTAAAATGCTTGGTTTGGGGTCATACAAACTCCATTTTGGATGATTTTTTTTAAACCATGTGTTTTATCCTAAATTTTCATTATTTGAAATTAGTTTAGCTTCAAGTTTCATATATTTTTCACAAAATTTGGAAAATCTATTTAAAATGTTTCTAATCTTAACATATTTGCTTTTGAGGTGATGCCTTAAGGGTAGACAAGTAACTAGCAGATTTCAAGTTTGATAATTAATGTTTTAGAACATATTTTACATGTTTTAAAATGAATTAGGAACATTATTTTGGTTCTTAAAGTAACATTTAAGGTGTTTAAATAAGTGTTTTTAGCATTAGTTTTCAAAGTTACAACTAAGACCATGGGGTCAAATGAACACAACTTCATTTTTTTGAATTTGGGCTTAAAAATGAACTCACCTTTCCAAGATTTTTGTATTCACTTAGTTGCTTAAATTAGACTTTTGTTTAGAAAAAAGAGGGGTGTTGTGTGTATGCTCTTCCATTTATCCCCTTTAGGGAACCCTTAGAATCAAAAGTTCCATTTCTATTGCAAATATCCTAGTCTAAGGCTTAGAAAGAAAGTCATCTAAAGCACTCCCCAAAAACTCGTCAAAGTTTGGGTAACCTTGAAAACAACCCTAAAGTATTTCTATTTCATGCTTTCTTTATTTTTATGAAAACTTGGCTTGCGAGGGGGATGTCATTATCTCCCATGAGTTCTTTGGGGAAGCTTTGACTCGGGGTTTCATCTCCTGGCATTGACTTCACGTACTCCTTCTGAGTTGCACATGGGATGTATATGAATTTGGACATCACACTACACTAAGAAAATATTAAGATGTAGTGGTTATAAAAAGGACTGGACCTTTTTACAACTATCCAATGTCGTGGTCACCTTATTTTTTTACTTTTCATTTGTATCATTTGATGTGAAAGTCATTGTGCAATTGATTCCCCTAGAATGATCAAAACATTGCTAGTTTAGTAGACCCCACTTTGCCATACCTTGTCAGTTTAGACTAAAGATGTTTATCTTTTGTCATTAGCTTACTTCGTCTTGATTTGTGTCTAAAACTACTTGTTAACTCATTGAACTTAACCAAAGCACATTGTCCTCAATTTTATTGAGCAAGGGAGGCATTATGTTGTCCAATTGAAAAATTAATCTTTTCCTTGTTCAAATTGTTATCAAAATCTTTGTGTCATGTCATCCACTTTGGCATAGTCATGTTGCCCAATTGAGTCTAGATATTTTACCCAATTTTTTTAAATCCTTCATTTATAATCCACATTCAAAATTGAACCTTTTTGAGTTCTAAGGGTTGGTATGTCAAAGTGAGTTTGCCATTTGCACACTAAGATTATTCTAACGTAGGTTCAATTTTCAATTTGGATTGAAGGTCATTTATTAAGACTCAAAATCACATTATCATCTTGGTGGACTCAATTCATCTTATGTATCACTCATGTTTTGAGTCCTAGAACATATTTTATCCTACTTGAACCATGTGGTGACGTTATGTTGCTTATTGGTCCTAGTTTTATACTTAGTGATTCATGTACATTTTTACATCTTGAGTTGCTTAATCCATTTTGTCTTCTTCGTAATCCAAAGATTTTTCCTCTAAACTTCTAAGGGTCAACTTGTTAAATTCGAAACTAGCTTTTATAGTATAGTTGTATCGCAAAGATATAGGCTTTGGTGTACTAATTTTCACCTTGGATCTTTGAGTTACCTTACCCTCTTCTAATATATATGATTTCAACTTTACCAAAGGTTGAGTAAACTCATGAGCCAAATCTTCTAAATTATGCATGGTTTCAAACCACCCTCCCTTATAGTCTCATTGGTACCTTGGTTATTTGTTTAAAAGAGAGCTAAAGCATACTTTGTTTGATTGCCAAGCATTGGTCCAAAGTTAGTCAAACACACAAAACAACTTTTTTAGAAATAACTCAAAGGTTCACTAATAGTGGGGCCTCTTATGGCCTTAGTTATGAAGATGAGCAATTTTATGATGGTCAAGATAACCCTATTGTTTTTGATGACATCCGTATAACAATAGGATCCAAAGATGATTATAATGAATATCAACCCCAATAAGATCACAATGAAGCCCTTCTTAGATTGATAGAATCAGGTGCTAAACTACCTTCTAACTTCCCTACAAAATAATTACATACCTTAGTTAGAGAAGGAAAACAACGATGGAAAGAGCAATATTTTTCACGAATAGACATACCTTCTTCCTCTAACAAAAGAAAATAAATAAAAACATAGTCAAAACCCTCAAATATGGATCTTCTAGCTTGTTGGGTGAATATTTTGTCGACCAACTAACTTGGTGAGAAAAATAGGTCTCTTCAACCATAGCATAGGGAGATTGGTTGGCCAAATGTGTAGTTTTACTACATCAATAGGGGACAAATCTCTCCTCTCATCAAGGGGAGGTTCCCTATAAATATGCAGGAGCTATATACTATAAATATAAGTAGAAAATAACACTCAGGGTAGGATAAGCCATCCATCACTTTTTTTTCAGAGATGATGTTAACAAACAAAGGATAAAATCCTGGTGAAAACACTGAAGGCACTTCTCTTCTTTTAGAAGTGTTCTTACAGGGAACATCATGAATACTTTTAGGTAGGATAAGTAACTGGTAACAGAATACAGAGTGACCAACAATCTAAGATGTAGCACAAATTCTCCACCTTGACTGCCCAAGAGTGAGATACGAAGAACAATGGGGGCACAAAGTCATCCAAAGGTCCTTTACATAGAAATAGAAAACAAACACACACTGAAGACAACTATGACAACACAAAGTCTAAAAGTAGCTGGCTTCAGGACACCTTCTTTATCACTTCCACTAGCTCTACTTGTTAGATTGCATAAATAAGAATACATTTAAGAAATAGACATAAGAATAATCTCTGAGAATGATACAAGCTATAACAGCACAAAGTCTGAAATTAACTTACATTCTAATTCAAACAAAGAAATATGATAAACAATCTGAGCTCAAAGTCTCAGTATTCGCCTTTCAATTTGGGCAGATTTTTGCTTCTATATTGGGAAGATCTCTTTTAAAATGATACAAGATATTACATTATATAGAGGCCAAGGAAGGCTTGGCACTTTTTCCCATGGAGTGTCCCATGCTATGCATTAATACTTTGGATGCATTTTTGGTTCTGTCAGGGAGGGCCATGGTGGAACAGGGCAGCTGCCTTAACTATGGCGTGTTGATTCATCTCTAATGTCTCCTCCTGAACCTGAGTCACTTATTCTGTCACCTGCTATCCACGCAAATGTCCACTTTACCTTTACTCCAAAGGGGACAAATAGGTTGCGATTTCAATGTTTGTAGGCCCAAATACCTACCTGATGGACTACCCCACCTACTAGAAATAACTCCTACAGATATTTCCCTTTTTGTCTCTTCTTGCTGTGATTTGAGTCCTCAGGTTACCTTCTCCCTTTTTTGGTTTTCTTGGTTCATTTTTTGGATGGTTCTTCCTTTCATTCTTGGCCTTAAGGCCCTTGAGTGCATTCTGGTCCGCTTTCAAGCTTGCAAAGATCAATAGACGCTTTATTGCCACAAATTTGACATTCACGGGTCTTTCATCCTCCTTAGCAATTCCTTCATGTCTTTCTCGGTTGCTATGGCCACTTTCCACTGTGACACAGGTGAGGACATGTGGCAGCATCCATAGCTTCAGAATAAGCTTATCGATATAAGCTTTGAAACTTATTCGAAACCTGAAGCACGAATGCAGACACTTGTCATGCTCCGCTTGTTTACAAAGGACACGTGGCAGGGTCCGTTACTTTGAAACTTATTAGAGACTGTGTCTCGGCATGCGACACTTGGTAGCTTCCACTACACTTTGAGGCTTGATCCTTCTGGAAGGGAACTTGCCCTTCAGGGTCTTGAAAGAAGGTTCATTTTTTGAGTGTCAAATATCCTTCGCGAGGGTACCTACCTTTCAGGATCTCCTGGGTGGCCTTCGGGCTTTAATTATTTCAAAAGACTATCATATATTTATTTCCTTCAGACAAAATGTTCGAAGGAATTCCTTCAGACAATTTGTCTGAAGGAAATCTTTCCTTGGCTCTGCATCTTTGTATTGGGAGTGCTCCATTCTTGACACATGGCACATTCTGCTAGAACAGGTGAGGACACGTGGCAACATCCGCCTAACTTATAGGAGCTTTTAGAAACCTTTGAGAGTCTTGCAGGAGATGACACGTGGTGGCTTCCACTGATCTTTAGAAACACTTACATAAAAATTTGGGACTCATTTAGATTCATGCAGACGATGACACTTGGCATGTTTTATTTGTTCTTGTGACTTACCCGGGGTCCACCACACTTCTTACTCAATAACTGTGGATGTCGACACTTGGCAGCCTCTGTCGATTCTTACCAGAGACACATGGCAACTTTCACTTAGTTTTAGCAATCACACGAAGGATGACACTTAGAGCGCTCTGCTCATTCTTTTAGTAACTTGTTGGGGCCCACCATAGTTTTTACTTGATAGTGAAACCAAAGGAAGATACAACTACCGTTGACACTTGGTAGCCTCCATCGATCTCTATAGATGACACATGCAACGTTATGCTATTTTGAGAAAAAGACATTCAAACCTTCCGCAACTGCCATTTTTCACTTTTCATGGAACTCTACAAGGGACACGTGGCAGGTTTCACTCTTTGGTCCTTTTCTTTTGTGTGCCCCTTTGAACCGTTTGATTGAACTAACCCTAGAAATGTATAAGTGCTAGAAACTTGCCCTTTTGAAGGAATTTATCTATTAAAGCTGCTGAAACCTTTAAACCTATCAATTTCAATCATATTGAGTCTATAAAAGAGAGTTCGTAGACTTGGGGGAGTCCATAGAAACGTATCTGTAGGGTCTTTTAGCTAAAAAAGTTTTGGAAAATAGAGAATTTGAATGCCCAGAACAATTTTTGAAAAGGGAAGATAGGATTTTGGTTTGTTGAACCAAAATAGTTCATAGGTTGTCCCAAAAATGAGTGAAATTTTTTTGGAGACAACAGTTGGCTCCAGTTGGGGAACTTCCTTCAGTTGGAAACTTGAAACACAACTAAGGGGAGTAGAAACTAGAATCTCTAGTGCCTTGAAGTATGCCATTGGGATATGAAGTCATGCTACCCAGAAAGAAAGGCTCCAAAAAATGAAAATGAAAAGCACAAAATAGAAACAAGACTATACAAATATACATATGTACAGGTGAACTCATCTGATACTTCAAGAGTTGAAGTGCTTCAGATGCTGGCCATTATGGGGCAGGGAAAAAAGAGTGCCATCTTGATATCTCAACAGGAAACTATTTTCACCATTGAGCTAATAAATAGTAAAAGGGCCCCTCCACAGGGAGTCAAACTTTCCATGCATTCCCTTTGGCTCTCTCCTCTTATCCCACAACAGGACTTGATCTCTAATCTGAAAATCATGGTTCTTTGCTTTCTGGTCAAAGAGCTTCTTCACCAGACTTTGATGGGCAGCAATTTGATCCACCACTGTAGTTCTCTGCTCGTCCAACTCAATCAGGCACATGATCTTATTATTAAGGGAGCTTTCATATATTTGATCTTCAATTGCCTTAGCCAATTTCAATGCTGGCAATTCCAAGGTGATTGGTATCTCAACATTGATACCATAAAGAAGTTGGAAAGGAGACATACCAATTAATCTTTTTGGTGTAATTCTATCTACCCATAGAACATCAACCAATGCTTTATGCTGTCGTTTGGTTGTGATCCACTAGCTTCTTGATGAGAGTCACCAGGTTCTTATTGCTTGATTCAGCTTGTCCATTCCCTTGTGGAAAGTAATCAAAAGAGTGGGAGAGTGTAATCCCATAGTAGAAATAGAATTGAGTAATCTCGTGGGAAGTGAAACAAGCTGCATTGTTAGTGACAATCTTGATTGGGACCCCAAACCTAGAAATGATGTTCTCTTTGAGAAAATTGCATACTACTTCTGAAGTAGCATGTTTGGTTAGAATAGCTTCCACCCATTTGGTGAAGTAATCTATTGCTATGCGAACATAATCATGTCCAGCACTTGAAAATGGGTTTACAGCTCCAATAAAATTGATTCTCCATTGTTGGAATGGCTCCTCTATGACCACTGGCTTGAGAGGCAGGGCAGCTAACTTGGGTCTTTCGATAAACTGCTGGCATAGTTCACATTCCTTAACCCACTTGTATGCATCCTGAAAGAGAGTTGGCCATTAGTACCTAGCTCACATAATTTTATGGGCAATCATAGGAGCAAAAAAATGTCCTCCACAAGCCAAATTGTGGAAGGACTTCAGAAGTTGGCTTTGTTGCTCCTTGTCCACGCAACGAAGGAATAATCCATATAGACTCCTCTTATACAGGCCATTGTCCCAAAGGACAAAATTTGTAGCTTTTAGCTTGATGGTTCTCCTTTCTTTATAAAAAAGGTGAGTAGGACACTCGCCATAAGTAAGGAAATGAGTAATACTTAAATACCACTCATTCGTGGTGGAGACAAAGAGGATTGTTGGTGCATCTTCTTCTACTAATTCTTCATGCTTTGTTCCTCCTGGCTTGTTATAAACAATTAATTAGCAATGCCCCTTTCCACGCACCAGCTTTGTTGGCTTGATGACCAGATCAAACTCCTAGATCTTTGCCATCCAATTGCCTCTTTTCATCCCAAACTCCTGTTAAATTAGTATGGATTTGATTGTGGTGTCAGGAACCAAGGCAATAGTGCATGAATTCAAGATGGAGAAGTGGAAATACTTTACTGCCTTCACCACTGCATAAGCATACTTCTCCATGTTTGATTACTTCAGCTCATGAGCTTTGAGAGGACAGCTCATGAAGGAAATGGGAGATTCCATACCTACTCTATTCTGTTGAACTAGAATTGCTGAAAGCGTATGTTTTGAAGCATAACTGTATATGGTGAACTCTTTGTTATAGTCTGGACAAACCAAAATTGGAGCATGGGCAATGGAAGTCTTGATATCCTCAAATGCTGACTTGCCTTCTTCAGTCTAGCTAAAGGTGGCCTTTCCCTTTATCATGTTTACAATATGTCTAGTCTTCTCAGCAAACTTGGGGATGAACCTCTGTAAGAAATTCACCTTTCCAAAGAAAGAGTGAATAACAGTCTTACTTGTGGGCAAAGTAAGCTCTTAGATAGACTTGACTCTGTCTGAGTCAATCGTTATGCCTCCTTTGGATAGAATGTGTCTGAGTAGTTTGTCCTCTGTTACTCCAAAAACTAACTTCTTTGGGTTTAAAAAAATGCCATTCTAGCGACAATGTTCCAGTACTTGTTGTAAATGACACACATGATCTGGGCGATGCTTAGAAAAGATGGTCAAGTCATCAAGATAAACTATGATGAACTTACCCATCTCATCCTTGAAGGTAAGGTCCATTGCTCTTTAGAAAGTGGCACCAGCATTTATCAAGCCAAAAGGTATTCTTTTATATGCAAACGTGCCCCAAGGTGTGGTGAAGGCAGTCTTATGCTGGTCTGCCTCACCAACTTCAACTTGATTATATCCTGAGAAGCCATCTAGCATTGATAACATCTTGGAACCCATCACTGTCTGAAGTACTTGGTCCATGATTGGCAAAGGATAGTTATCCTTCAAGGATGACTGATTTAAATTTCTAAAATCCACACAGAGGTGAATTTTGCCATTCTTCTTCCTTGCAAGGACTATGCTTGCAATGCATGTGGAATGATGGATTGGGAAGATGATCCTAGCATTCAATTTTTTTTGTATCAGATAGAATAGTACCTGATATTTTTTGATAATATTTTCTAGACTTTTGCCTGTAAGGTGTCGAATCAGCCTTGAGAGGAATGTCATGTCAAATTTCATTAGGCCTGAGTGACTTTAGGTCATCATAGGAGTAAGCTAGGACGTTCATGTATTGATTTTAAAAAGTAGTGAACTTAAACCTCTCCTCAGGAGTACAACATTTACCAATGTTAACCATCTTGGGATCTCTCTTGCTTTCTAGATTTATTTGATCAAACTCCTAAGAGGAGCTTGAATCCATTTGATGATGTTTGATGAATCTGTCATGCTTATCAAATAGCTTCTCAAGGGAAACCAGGCCTTTGGGAATCTTGTTCCCTTTAAGTTGTAGGAACCCCTCACCTGCATTTGTATTTGATTCAGGAGTTGGTTCACACTTCTGAGGTTCACTGCCTTCAAAATACAGTCGTTCAAATCTGTCTTTTTGCTCTAGAAAGGCAATGATTTGTTTGTCATTGTTAAACACTTGCCAATGACTGGAATTATCAGGTACACTTGGTCTAAAGACCAGCTCAATAGTGTACTTGTCTCCTTTGAAGTGTGGGTGGGAGACTAAGAGAGTGGCTGAAATAACCAGTGCATCAGCCCAGTCATTAAATTCTCTAGGAATGGCAGAGATGCTAAAAGCATCAAAGCTTTCAATTTGGTCCCAAACTAGATTTTGGTAGTGGCACAATCTCTCATTCTTAGTTTGATACAGGTTCCTCACTTGATAAACCACTAATTCAGCATCTCCTTTAGCATGAAGGAGTTTGATGCCTTTGTCCTTTGCAGCTTTCAATCCCAGCAACAGAGATGCATACTCAGTTGTGTTATTAGTTTTGCTGAACTGCAACTTGTAAGATGAAATAAAAATATCTCCTTTAGGAGATATCAGCACAACTCCAGCTCCTGAACCAATGGAGGAGCAACTGCCATCAAATTCAAGAATCCATACCTCATTAGACACTACTTTTTCTTTGGATTCTCCTTCATTCGGAGGGGGAGATCCTTCCACACTTGCATCACACTCCACCAATTCTTCTACTATTTCAGCTGAACTAATCTTCAGGTTGTCACTTTCAAGAGTTTCAATAGGAATTTCATGGAATTCATTTGTGGATAAAAAGTAGTTACCCATGCCTAAAGACTCAAATAAAATTTGAGATTCAGGTGTTGATGTTTGAGTAACCACATATTTTTCTTCTTTCTTAGGGAGCAACCTCTTCATAATGCCTTTGACTAGAATCCTTGCTTCGGATAGGTCCATGCTCAATTCACCTCCAACATCCTTGCAGAAATTTTGGCCAAGAAAGATGCCATATGATGCTGAGACGTCAGCCACCAAGACAATCATCTTGATTCTTTTGTCTGGAAAGGATGCAAATGCAAATTGGGTGTCCTTGATCTGCCCCAGTAGTGGTACTTGCTTGTTTTCCATGGAGAAGCATCTACCAAATGTTTTGGTCAGTGTGAGTTCAAGGGATTCAGCCACTTTAGCAGGCATGACGTTGTCTGAAGCTCCAAAATCAATGATATAATTGTTTAGCTGATGTCCATTTATCAGTAATGAGACATAAAAGGGTTCAGTCCTACCAAGAACAACAGGAGGAGTAATGACAAGATTGTTCCTGGTGGGGGCATTCCTAGGGGAATCATGTGTCACTTTGGGAATTGCTTGTCCTATAGGGATGGTCTGGTTTTTAACACATTGAACCAATTTGTCTAATTGCTCAAGATGGGACTGCAGAAATTCTAATTTAGACATTTGAATTTTGGTTTTCTTTATATGGTCAATGATATCAAACGCCTGGAATGAGCCAGGAGCAGAGGATGGGAATTCATCTTTTTGAGTTTTGGAAGGGGGAGGACTGGACTATGAATTTGAAGTTGAAGGTGCAAAAATGTTAGGGGTACTTACCTTTCTAGCAGTCACCAGGTCTTTTGACTGGAAGGGCAGAGTGGTCCCACATTTAGCAATTGAAATTGATGATTGAGGTTGCCCCTCTGTCTTCTATTTATCAACTTATTGAGCTGATTGATTCTTAGAACAGGTGAATACAACATATGATCCCTCAGCTACATTACCTTCACTTTTGGGTTCATCCTAATAATTCAAGAAACCAATATTGGAGTCGCTAGCTAATTCTTCTTCTTCCTCAATGAAGAGGTTAGCGTCATCTTCAGGACTCAACTCAGGCTGGCATGAGAAATCTAATTTAGCTTCAAGATATCCAATCGGTAAGTTAGTTGGAGCTACTTTAATGGCAAGGTTATTCCTCTGAGGGGGAGGAAGATGATTGGTTTGCCCTTGGTTCTTGGCAGCATGGCCTTGGTAGGATTGATTAGGGAATGTCCTCCTTGGTACATCTCTGTATGAAGGAGTAGATGACATCCCTTGTGCCATTTATTTTTTGAGGGCTAACAATTCATTTGCTAGATTGTGCACCATTGGATCAGTGGTGGTTGAAGGGGAGTATTCAGAGGAAGAAAAAGATCTACCTCTATTTGGATCTCTCCTTATCTTTCCTACCAAGATAAGGTCATCTTCAACTTTGGTAGTCAAATCTTGAGTAGCCTCGAGGTCTATGTGGCCATCACGTCTTAGCAAAAAACTCACTTCAGGTAGCTATGAGTTGATGAAGAAGCATTTGAAGTTTTTAAGTGTCGATTGAGTAATAGTAAGAATTTTATTCCTCAACTTATCAAACTTTGCTATGAAATCCCTCATAGGTTCATGAGGTTCCTTCTTCATTTGTGTGAGCTAGGCCAGCAAGGCTTATGCATCTTCTACAGGTGTGAACCTGGCTTCAAATTTAGCTTTGAGTGTGTCCAATTAAGTTACTGATCTAGCTTGTAGATGGTAGAACCAGTTTGCAACAACACCTTGTAGCATTTCCATGAAAAGCCTAATTACCACATCCTCAAATTCCATGCCTATCATGCCACAGGCTATGCAGAAGGCTATAATGTGTTCATCAGGATGAAATTTCTCATCACCAAATAATTTAAGAAAATTCTTCCTTGAACTGCGTGGAATCTCATGTAGAGGTGGAGTCAAATTTAGTGGACCAAAAGAGTTACCCCAGGGGCCTTGAACTACCATGATTGGATTATTGAAATTAGGGATAACAAATTTGGGTGGAGTATGGATAGGCAAAGCTCTGCCTTGTGTTGGTGTCCTGGTACGGGTAGGAGGAACACTCCTGGATCATTGAACTTAAAGTTGGGAAGGAAGTAGGTCAAAATTTTCTTGATGCACCAACTCAAAGACAGGGTCAACAATACCTTGAACTCTTTGGCTTCTGGCATAGTGTGGAGTTGCCAGATTGTGAAACAAAAATGAAAAAGGATTGGTTTTACTTCAACTTGAAGCTTGAGGCTTCAAACTGCTTGTCTTTCCCTAGCGAAGTCACCAAAAACTATTGGGTGAATATTTTGTCGACCAGCTAACTTGGTGAGAAAAATAGGTCTCTTCAACCACAACGTAGGGAGATTGGTCAGCCAGATGTGCAGTTTTTCTAAATAACCAGGGGACAAATCTCTCTTCTCATCAAGGGGAGGTTCCCTATAAATATGCAGGAGCTATATACTATAAATATAAGTAGAAAATAGCACTCATGGGTAGGATAAGCCATCCATCTCTCTTTTTTCATAGATGATGTTAACAAATACAGGAGAAAATCTTGGTGAAAACACTGAAGGCACTTCTCTTCTTTCAAAAGTGTTCTTACAGGGAACAACAGGAATTCTTTCAGGTAGAATAAGTAACTGGTAACAGAATATAGAGTAACCAGCAATCTAAGATGTAGCACAAAGTCTCCACCTTGACTACCCAAGAGTGAGATAGGAAGAACAATGGGGGCACAAAGTTGTCCCAAGGTCCTTTACATAGAAATAAAAAACAAACACACACTGAAGACAACTATGACAACACAAAGTCTGAAAGTAGCTGGCTTTAGGACACCTTCCTTATCACTTCCACTAGCTCTGCTTGTTAGATTGCATAAACAAAAATACATTTAGGAAATAGACATAAGAACAATCTCCTAGAATGATACAAGCTATAACAACACAAAGTCTAAAAGTAGCTTGCTTTCTGATTCAAACAAAGAAATATGATAAACAATATGAGCTCAAAGTCTCAGTATTCACCTTTCAATTTGGGTAGAGTTTTGCTTCTGTATTGGAAAGATCTCTTTTAAAATGATACAAGAGATTACATTATATAGAGGGCAAGGAAGGCTTGGCACTTTTTCCCATGGAACATCCCATGCTGTGCATTAATGCCTTAGATACATTTTTGGTTCTGTCAAGGAGGGCCATGCTGGAACAGGGCAGCTGCCTTAACTGTGGCATGTTGATTCATCTATAATGTCTCCTCTTAAACCCGAGTCACTTATTTTATCACCTGCTATCCGCATAGCTGTCCACTTTGCCTTTACTCCAAAGGGGATAAATAGGATACACTGTCAATGTTTACAGGCCCAAATACCTACTTGATGGACTGCCCCACCTACTGGAAATAACTCCTACAGATATTTCCCTTTTTGTCTCTTCCCATTGTGATTTGAGTCCTCAGGCTACATTTTCCCTTTTTTGGTTTTCTTGGTTCATTTTCTAGACGGTTCTTCCTTTTGGTCTTGGCCTTAAGGCCCTTGAGTGCATTATGCTCCGCTTTCAAGCCTAAAAAGATCAACATATGCTTTATTGCCGTAAATTTGATGTCTACGGGTCTTTCATCCTCCTTAGCAATTCTTTCATGTCTTTCTCGCTTACTATGGCTGCTTTTTGCTGTGACACAGGCGAGGACACATGGTAGCATCTGCAGCTTCAGAATAAGCTTATCAAGATAAGCTTTGAAACTTATTAGAAACCTAAAGTGCGGATGCAGACACTTGTCACACTCCACTTGTTTACAAAGGACATGTGGTAGGGTCCATTGCTTTGAAACTTATTAGAGACTATGTCTCAGCATGCGACACTTGGCAGCTTTCGCTACACTTTGAGGCTTGATCTTTCCTGAAGGGAACTTGCCCTTTGGGGTCTTGAAAGAAGTTTCATTTTTTGAGTGTCGACTATCCTCCACGAGGGTACCTACCTTTTAGGATCTCTTGAGTGGCCTTCGGGCTTTAATTATTTCAGAAGACTATCATTTCTTTATTTCCTTTAGACAAAATGTCTAAAGGAAATATTTCCTTGGCTCTGCATCTTTGTATTAGAAGTGTTTCATTCTTGACACGTGGCACATTCTACCAAAACAAGTGAGGACACGTGGCAGCATACACCTAACTTATAGGATCTTTTAGAAAACTTTGAGAGTCCTACGGGAGATGACACATGGCGGCTTGTGCTGAGCTCTAGAAACACTTACAAAAAAATTTGAGACTCATTTAGATTCATGTGGATGATGACAATTGGCATGTTTCGTTTGTTCTTATGACTTACCCGAGGTCCACCACAGTCCTTACTCAATAACTGTAGATGTTGACACTTGGCGGCCTTGATCGATTCTTACCAAAGACACGTGGCAACTTTTGCTCAGTTTTAGCAATCACACGGAGGATGACACTTGGAGCACTCTGCTCATTCTTTTATTAACTTGCCCAGGGCCTGCCACAATTTTTACTTGATAGTGAAACCAAAGGAAGATACAACGACCGTTGACACTTGGCAGCCTCCGCTGATCTCTATAGATGACACGTGGCATGTTTTGCTATTTTGAGAAAAAGACATCGAAACCTTCCGCAACTGCCATTTGTCACCTTCTATGGAACTCTACAAGGGACACGTGGCAGGTTCCGCTCTTTGGTCCTTTTCTTTTGCGCACCCATTTGAACCGTTTGATTGAACCGACCCTGGAAATGTATAAGTGCCAAAAACTTGCCCTTTCAAAGGAATTTATCTATTAAAGCTGCTGAAACCTTTGAACCTATCAATTTCAATCATATTGAGTCTATAGAAAAGAGTTCATAGACTTGGGGGAGTCTGTAGAAACGTATCTGTAGGGTCCCTTAGCTGAAAAAGTTTTGGAAAATAGAGAATTTCAATGCCCAGAACAATTTTGAAAAGGGATGACAAGATTTTGGTCTGTTGAACCAAAATAGTTCATAGGTTGTCCCAAAAATGAGTGACATTTTTTAGGGAAAACATAGCTAAGATCAAGGTAATAAGTCAATGATATGCAGATCAACTTGTCGTAGACTTAACTAACTCCCTAGTTTCCACTTCAATTCACAATGATGCTTCGAAAGAACAAGGAAATGTGGTTGAAAGTATACAATAAATATTGGATGAGGACATTACCATAGTGGATCAAGGTAATCTAAATGAACAGTTAAAGTCACAAGAGACCTTACAAAGTGTTCCATTTGACATGGAATATACATTCTTCAATCATCAAGAACCTCTTGTTACTTTACAAACTCAAATACCTAAACATTCAATTAAATTGAGGAAATCCCTCGAGACAATTTGGCTAGTTCTTTTCAACCAACACAAAAATTGATAAATAAACAGAAATTTTCAAAATCAACAAAGTACAAAATAGCCAAATTTAGGGAATATTTTACAATCCAAGAATCAATGGCCTATGTTCTCAACTCAAGGAGAAAATCAAAACCAAGTCATGGATCGAAAGGTATACAATCCCTAATAGATCCACACAAAACAAGGGGCACATTTCACCCCAATGGAAATAAAACCAAGGGCATATTCCACCCTAATAACAACAAAACCAAGGGCACATTCCACCCCAATACCAATAAAACTAGGGGCACATTCCACCCTAACAACATCTTATTCAATCTATAAATGCACCAAACATGCAAGAATGGAATTATATGAATGAAATTGTTCAAATATTGGAGATTATTAATAGAGTCAAAAAGTGCAAATTTGATGAGATGTGCCCATATCCATTTGATTTATCTATTCTCCAAAACCCCTTTCCACCTCATTTTAAGGCACCCAAATTTGACAAGTATAAAGGAAAAAGAGATACATGCAAGTACATATAGGCATTCTTTTTCTTATGTCAAGAGGTTGCTTATAGTACCGAGTACTTACTATGACTATTTCTACAAAGTTTAGTAGGACAAGCTCTTGATTGGCTACTTAAACTACCCAAGGGATCAGTTGTAGATTGGAATGATTTATCAGAAAAGTTTGTTAACCATTTCTCATATAACATAGAACATGAATTAACTGTTGTTGACTTATGTAAAGCCAAGAAGCATGATGGTGAAAGTTTCATCGCATATCTGTAAAGGTGGAGAGCATTACCAGGTCACTTTAAACATAACTTGTCAAACAAAGAGTTGGTTGATATCTTTGCACAACATTTGCATCTTGAAGTTGTGCATAATCTATGGTTAGCTTGTGCTAACTCATTTGAAGAAATTATTGATATAGGAGTGCAGATTGAGAAGGATCTTAATGCTAGGGCCTTGTTAATATTTTTGCATAATGTCAAGCATATAATCAGACTAAATCACTAATTTAAATAGATATGCAGGATAAGCCTAAAAGCTTTAGAAAAATTAAGAACATGGTTGGAAATGAGGTGACTGAAACAAGACATGTATAAATGATATAGGCTATGCCTCCTCCAAATGTAAAATTAACTCCCCCAAATCCACTACCTACTTTGCAGAGACAACCTCCATGAAGGACATTTCATAACAATTTTAGAGTCTTTAGCAAGTTAGTAGAATCGATTGAAATAGTGTTACAAAATCTTGTTGCAGCTAATTTAATTGTATGGCCAGTATCAAGGCCATTTTCACAAGATCAACCAAAACTAGATTGGTATAAAGAGAATGAATGGTGTAACTTTCATCGTGTTGTTGGTCATGGTGCATATCATTGCGTTCAATTATGACATATTATTGAGGACTTTATTGAATGTGGTGAACTAGAAATTAAGTTGGCCCCTAATCAGGACACAAATTAGGATATGGGAATCTATACAGACCCCTTTCCTTGACATGATCCACCACCACCAAGAAATAATCAAAATGGTCATAATCAAGGACAGAGGCAAAATCAAAACCAACAACAAGGTTAGAATTGTAATGAGTATAATCAAGATCATAATGCCCATACTAATAATGTGGCTTATAACAACATTCCTTATGACTATAATAATACTGTGGGATGTATTTCTGTAACCAACGTTACCACTGTTATTATGAAACCACGTGGTCAATCTCATGTTCTTCACAACATAGGACCCATCATTATAGGGTCAACATCCTCTCCCCCTAGTAATACCATGTCAAGTTCGTATCATCATGTTGCAACTCTATTTACACGGGTTACTAATTTTGAACAACAACACCTTTATTCTAATTATAAAGGCTCCTTATTGACCCAAAATTATAGAAACTAGACGCCCGTGAGTTACCACCAAGGGCCTTTCAATCACCTACTTCTTCCATAAAACCCAATGAGAACATTAGGCCAATGGTTCCAAAGCTGAATACCATCCCAACAAAGACTAAAATAGTTCACTTCACAATTCAAAGGCCTTATAGTCTAACGAATCAATTAGATAAAACCCCTACATGAATTTCCATATTAGAACTCTTGCAGACATCTGATGTCCATATAACCATCTTCAACAAAAATTTTCAAGAGTCTATTGTGCCTAATGATATAAACCTTGATCAATTCCAGAACCTAGTTAGACACTTCTTCATTTTGGTAAATCACATTTGATCAGAAAGACATGTCCACCCTCGTCCCAAACCACAATAACCCACTATACATTGAGATAATCATTGTAGATTACAAGAACAAGCGGGTTCTTATAGATAATGGTTCAAGTTTGAACATCATATCTCTTAAATTTGTATGATGATTGGGCTACATGGATAAAGGCATTTAGCCATAAACTATTATAATCAAGGCTTATGATAATACCAAGAGGGAGTCATCTAGTAGAATTTGGTTGCTAGTCATGGTTGGGTCTATTTCTCATCACACATTATTCCATATTGTGGATATTGAGCTTCCTTATAGCATACTTCTTGGTCATCCTTGGATCCATGAAGTACAGGTAGTTCTATCTACTCTTCACCAATGTCTTTAGTTTCCCCATGATGGGATCGAGGTTACTATTCCCACTGATCAATAGCCATATCAATACTGCAAACATTTTAAAGTAGAGTTTTATAATTATAATTATTTCCCAAGTTTTAAATTCATTACTAAGAAGAATAAATCCATCATTTATAATCCATCTCCATTTAATTATATAGACCCTGGTGATCTAGCCTCCACTTCAACCGATCCATTTCCTGCAGCTCTGGCCAAACAGGTTATTATTAAAGATGTAGGCATTTCCATGTACCTTCTAAAGGATGTCCTTCATATTACAAAATTATCAAAATCCCCTAAAACATTTGGTAAGCCTAAAACTTCCCATACTCCTAACAGACTCGATCATATTTGGCAACCAAAGAAGAAATAACCAAAACCTCCTATGGTTTTTGTACCTACAATCACACCAAAGAAAGATCAAGAGACTTTTATCAAGGGAGATTAGTTATGTTCTGAAGGCCTTGCTGATTATTTTCAGAATCCAAAGTATCTTATCCCTAACAGGATAATGGATCATCTTGATTATATAGGGAATGGCCTTGGAACACAGGTGCAAAGAATTTTAGAACCCTTATCATCTGGAGTTGTCAATTAGAATAATGGTCTCAGATTTAAACCACCAAAGGATGAACTCATGACATTTGATAGTGACTCTTTCAAAGTGACTAGTAATGAGATTCTTATCAGTGATACAACATCCCATTATATCCTTTTTGATGAGCTTACTGACTTATATTTGTTTGATTCAAATACCATATTGACCATAATGCCTATTGGAGCTTCCCATACTAAAGTAAAAACCCATACTATTGGTGCTTCCCTTCCTGAAGTAAGACATTATATCTTTACCATTGGCACTTCCCATCCTGAAGCAAACCGTCACTATAACCTATGCCTTTGCCATCTTAAACTCATAGATTAGGACCAACAAAATTTGGTCATATGCCAAGATGAGTTTTAAAATGAAGAATCAATTGTAGAATACATGGGCCTACGAGATGCATTTGACATTAGTGATCATAAGCAGGGTTTTGATTTTTCATTAGATCCTTCTACCTACTTTGGAGAGTAGGAAAAATTTCTTGGTCATAATAAATAAAAAACATTGAAATCTTCAAGTGAAAACCTCTTTGAGGCACTTGTCGATCAGGGAAAAAGTAAAGAAAAAGACAAGTCCTTGAGTGAAAACCTGTTTTAGGTGCTCCCAAATAGGAAAGTTTGTTCATCCCCTCAGGATGTAGAAAGTCTATCTAGCCGAAGTTCCATAGCTAGTATAAGTATCTCTTCAGAGCAACATCAAATATTTGAGCATCTTGCTCTTGAGTTTCTAGAGGTTTTTACTAATTGTGCTTTACTTGAGAAGGTAGATTCTGATTCTTCATATTATCTAGATCTTTGGAAGGAATAACAAGAAGATATAGTAGAGGAAAATCATCATGACCATACATTGCCTATAATTCTAGAGGATGGATCCACACTCCTTGTGGAGAACATAATAGCAATGAATTTGGGAACCTATGAGGGTCCCAAAATTTTTTATCTTAGAGCTTCCCTTATTGAAGCAGAACATGAACATATTATATCCATTCTTAAATACTATATAGACATATTTGCATGGGCATTCTCTGACATGCTAGGCTTGAACCCATATTTAGTTTTGCATCATCTTGTTGTTCACCCTGGTGCTAAACCAGTCAAGCAAAAATTAAGAAAGATGCATCCATGCATTGCCCTTTTGGTTAAGGCTGAGTTGGAAACGTTGTTAGCGGCCAATTTTATCAAACCACTAGACTACTCTGAATGGGTTTCCAACATAGTACCAATGGGTGAAAAGACCCTAGGCATATGTATTTGTACTGATTTCCATGATATCAATAAATCATGCACCAAAGATGATTTTCCTCTGCCCAACATCGACATGATAATAGACTCAACTGTTGGGTATGAGATGATATCCTTAATGAATGGATTTTATAGTTACAATCAGATCAAGATAGCCCTTGAAGATCAACATAAGACTAGGTTCATTACTCTGTGGGGGACATTTTACTACCACGTCATGCCATTTGGTTTGAAGAATACTAGAGCCACATATCAGTATGCAGTAACTGTCATTTTCATGACATGATGCATCACATTGTCGAGGACTATGTTGATGATATACTAGTAAAATCAAGAACAATATTTTGACATCTTGACATTCTATGAAGAATATTTGAGAGGTTTCATGAATATAAAGTTTGCTTGAATCCTAAGAAATATGTGTTTGGAGTCACATCCAAAAAATTGTTAGGGTTCATTATACCACAATAAGGGATCGAAGTAGACCTTACAAAAGTCAATGCTATTATGGAAATGCCTCCATCAAACAATGTTAAATAGCTATGAGGTCTACAAGGAAAGATATAGTCTATACACATGTTCATTTCTCAATTGGAAGATAAGTGCCATCCATTTACCCATCTCTTAAAGAAAGGGGTAACATTTCAGTGGGATGAATATTGTCAAATAACATTTGTAAAGCTTAAAACATACTTGGCCAATCCACCAGTCTTATGACCTCCAACACAAGGAAAGCCATTGCTTCATTATATATCATCCATGGAACATGCACTGGGGCTGCTTTTGGCTCAGCATGATGATCATGATAAGGAAGACACTATTTATTATTGAAGCCGCACATTGGTAGTCTATGAACATAATTATATGCCTATTAAGAAGGCATGTTTAGATATGGTATTTGTTGTCCCCCAAAAATGTCACTCATTTTTGGAAAAACATTTGAACTATTTTGGTCTTACAGACCAAAATTGTCTCTTCCCTTTCCGAAATTTGTCTTGGGTATTCAAATTCCTCATTTTTTAAGCTTTTCAAAAATCTACAGACTCTGCAGGCAGGTTCATTTCTATAGGTTCAAAGGCTTCTGCAGGTGGTTTTAGTCAAAAGAATCAGTTTTCAACACTTAGTCATTTTTTAGGATTGGTTTAGCACCTTGGTTCAATCGAAAATCTCCATCGGCAAGCATCTAAGCACAAAAAGAGGCTTGAACCATTGAGCCGTTGAACCACTTTGGTTCAAAGGTTCAACAGGTTCAAGGTTCAACAAGTTCAACATCTTTGGCAAGAGTTAAGCGCTTCAAAGGTTTAAAGTTCAATCGCTTCAATTGGTTCATTGGCTTCAAAACACTTAGCTAAATCAAGGCAGCTTGAACCATTGAACCATTGAACCACTTTGGTTCAAAGGTTCAATGGGTTCAAGGTTCAATGGCGAGTTCAACCAAAGAAATAGTTCAATGGATTGGTTCAACCAAGTGGTTCAACGCTTTGTTTCACTCAAGTGATTCATTCCCTTTGTTTCAGCATCTTTTGGTTCAATCAAATGGTTTGTCAGTCAGTTCAAGGCTTTGTTTGAACCATTGAACCAAAACTTGGTTCAACGAATAGTTCAACGTCTTGGTTCAATGAAAAGGTTCAACGTCTTGTTTCAATGAAGCATTCGGCTTGGGTCATCCAATTAAACCCTCGGCTTGAACCATTTTTGGTTCAACCGATTGGTTCAAAGACATGGTTTAAAGGCAAGTTTAATGCTTGGTTCAATGCTTAGTTCATCGGCTTGAACCATTTTTGGTTCAACCAATTGGTTCAACAAAATGGTCCAAAGCCATGGTTCAAAGGAATATTTTAAAAGGCAAAATTTCAAAGGGCTTCTCGAAGGACAAGTGCCCTTGTGGAGGACACTTAATCGAAAAAAACACCCTTTGAAAGGGTTAAATTCCTTCGGATTTTTGTTTAAGACAGTTCAGAAAGATCAAGGCAAAGAAGCAATTTTGTCAAACTTTTTATCCAAAGGAATTCCTTCAGGCAAAAGTCTGAAGGAATACAGAGAAGTTGCAGGCCAAAATACCCTGAAGGAATTTTTAAAGAATGAGTCAACATTTCTGTAAACTTTTTGTCCACAGGAATTTTTCTCAGACTTTTGTCTGTGGGAATTTTCCCCAGGGAAAATGTCCACAAGAAAGCACACAAGGAAACATCCGAAAGAAAGCCCGGGGATTTATCCGTGGGAAAATGCTGAGGGATTTATCCATGGGAACTGCCAAGGTGAAGGCCACCGAAGGACCCCAAAGGGCAGGTGCCGTTGCGGGGGACTCTCGGCTGCCAAAGTGAAAGACATTTTCATGAATTCCAAAATGAAGAATCTAGCGACCTGCCATTCAAAGACTTCTCAAAAGATAGATACCCTTGCGGGAGGCTATTCCCAAATCAAAAAGGGATCATTTCTCAAGGCCTGAAAGGGCAAGTCCAATCTGGAAAAGTGCCAAGCAGAAAGCCAAAAGAAGACGAAGGGGTGACGCACTTGAAGACGTCAAATTCAACACAGTGAACTAGCCGTTGGAAACATAGTGATGGGCACGTGAATGTCAAATTGAAGACAACAAAATAACTATTGATCCTTTGAACTTACAGATCAGAATGCATTCCTAGAATTCAAGACCAAGACCAACAAAAAGTGAGGAAGGAATAGAACAAAAAATTGAATCTAGGACTCAATTCAATTAACCAAAAAAGGAGGAATGATGAAGGTAAGATCAGATCGCTAGGTGGACATTGAAAGTTGCACACTTTCAATAAGTGTGACTTGTTTCCCTACATTGATAAAATCAAATGGGTAAAATGCCCCTAAGTCCTAGCCTATCTTCTTAACAGATTCCAATGCAACATGATGTGTTACTGTTCCTGAGTCCTTCTTGAAATGGCTATATAAGGGATTCTCTTCTATTGTAAAAGTATCTCTTTTTTGACAATCAGAATGAACCTCTGCCCAAATTGAAAGGCACTTCTGAGACTTTGAGCTTAGTTTGTTTATCATATTTTATTATTGGAATAAGAAAGCAAATGGTTTTTCAGACTTTGTGCTGTGATATCTTTATTGTTAAGGAAACTGTTCTTATGTCTTTATCCTTGATGTATTTTCTGTTCCTTTAATTCAACAAGCAGGATTAGTGAAATTAGTCAGAAAGTTGTCTTGAAGAGTTAACTGTGGAGAGACTTTGTGCCCCCATAATTTCCTTTCAGTGTGTTTTCTTTTCATTTATGTGTAAAGGACTTTAAGAAGACTTTGTGCTCTCATTGTTCTTCTTATCTTACTCTTGAGCAATCCAGGTGAAGACTTTGTGCTGCATCTCGATTTGATGGTTATTATATCTTTTGCTACATTTTGTTGTTACTACTTGAAGTATTCTTGTGGCTTGCTGAATAGTACTTTTGAAAGAAGATGAGTGTTGTCTCTCATTTTCCTTCAATTTTTCCTTTGATCTGCATACATCATCTCTAAAGAAAGAGAGATGGATGGTTTATCCTACCCTTGAGTATTATTTTCTATTTATATATATATATATATATATATATATATATATATATATATATATATATATATATATATATATATATATATATATATATATATATATAGCTTATCTATAGGGAACCTCCCCTTGATGAGAGGAGAGATTAGTTCCCTTTTGATGTGGTAAAACTACACATTTGGATGACTAATCTTCCTACTTTGGCTGATCATACCTATTTTGTTTATCAGTATGCTAATCGACAAAATATTCAACCAACAGTTTTTGGCGACTCCGCTGGGGATGTCATATCCATTATCCATTTATAATCTATCCATTCACCTCCACATTAACTGGGAAAGAACACACAATTTAAAGGCTCAATATTTTATTGAAGTAAGGTTAATTCTTTTCCACCTTTATTTTACAATCTGGCAGATTCAAGGTATACACAAAGACAAAGGGCTAAAGGTATCGTTGACCCTGTATTCGAGTTGGTATAGCAAAGTGATTTTGATATGTTTCCTTCACCATCTCATCTCGAACAAACCAAGATTTTTCCTCCTACTAAAATTGGATCTCCATTTCCAGATGAAGTATCTACTTCTGTTGTTGATAAAGCTGTACCTATAATTACCCCTCTGAGATTTGTTATCCCTCCTTTTCAAAATCCTATAATGGTAGTTCAAGGTCCCTGGGGTAATGATTTTGGTCCTCTCAATCTTACTCCACCTCTACATGATCTTCCACGTAGTTCAAGGAATAACTTCCCCAAATTCTATGGTGATGGGAAAGTTCATCCTGATGAGCACATTGCAGCCTTCAACATAGCTTGTGGAGTAATCGGAGTAGAATGTGAAGATGTAACAGTTTTTGGTGACTCCACTGGGGATCTCATATCCATTATCCATTTATAATCTATCCATTCACCTCCACATTAATTGGGAAAGAACGCACAGTTTAAAGCCTCAAGCTTTTACTGAAGCAAGGTCAATTCTTTTCCACCTTTGTTTTACAATCTGGCAAATTCAAGGTATACATGAAGCCAAAGGGCTAAAGGTATCATTGACCTTTTATTCGAGTTGGTACAACAAAGTGATTTTGATTTGTTTCCTTCACCATCTCATCTCCAACGGACCAAGAGTTTTCCTCCTACTAAAACCAGATCTCCATTGCCAGACGAAGTATCTATTTCTGCTATTGATAAAGCTATACCTATGATTACCCCTCTAAGATTTGTTATCCCTCCTTTTCAGAATCCTATAATAGAAGTTCAAGGTCCCTGGGGTAATTTTTTTGGTCCTCTCAATCTTACTCCACCTCTACATGAGCTTCCACACAGTTCAAAGAAGAACTTCCCCAAATTCTATGGTGATGGGAAAGTTCATCCTAATGAGCACATTGCAACCTTCAACATAGCTTGTGGAGTAATTGGAGTAGAATTTGAAGATGTAGCAGTCAGGTTATTTGTAAAAACATTACAAGGTGCTACTGAAAATTAGTTTTATCATCTACAGGCTCGGTCAGTAACTGATTGGAATACTCTCAAAGCTAAATTTGAATCCAGATTCAAACCTACAGAAGATGCACATACACTTCTAGCTCAACTTACACAGATGAAGAAAGAACCTCATGAGCCTATGAGAGATTTCATAGCCAAATTTAAAAATTTGAGAAATGAAATCCCTATAATTGCTAGACCTATAGCTGAGATTCTCAAATGCTTTTTCATTAATTCTCAGCTACCTGAAGTTAGTTTTCTCTTGAGACGTGCTGGTCAAATAGATCTTGTTTTAGCTCAACTTTTGGCCACTGAGGTAGAAGATGATCTCATCTTAGCATGGAAGATAAGAAGAAATCCAAATAGAAATAGAGCTTCATCATCTTCTGAATTTGCATCTACAGGCACCACATATCCAATGGTGTAGAAATTAGCAAATGAGTTGCTTGCTCTCAAAAAGCAAATGGCTCAAGGAATGTCTTCTGTTCCTTCATACAGAAGGACATTCCCAAATCAATCATATCAGGGCAATGCTACCAAGAATCAAGCACAATAAAATTGCCTTCCTCCCCCACAAGAAAAACTCACCCTAGAAGCTCCTCCAACCAATTCAGCAATGGGATATCTTGAAGCAGAATCAGAATTCTCTTATTAACCTGAATTAAATCAAAAAAATGACGTTGATCTCCTTGAAGACAATCAAGAAGAATCAGTTGGCGACTCCCATATTGGTTTCTTAAACTACCAGGATGAACTCAAAAGTAAAGAAGAAGCTTTTGATGGATCATATGTAGTGTTTACCAGGTCCAAAAACCAATCAGTCTAGTAGGCTGATAAAGAGAAGATAGAAAAACAACTGCAACCAGCAATCACAATTGCTAAGCGTGGGACTAGTCTGTCTTTTCAGTCAAAGGACCTGGTAATCGCCCAAAAGGCAAATACATCAATTGTGCCTTCCCCTTCTAATTCAAATTCGCAAACCAACCCACCTCCCATCCCTCCTAAAATTTAGAAAGTTGAAGCACCTTTCTCTGTACCTAGCTCAATTCAGCCATTTGACATAATCAATCATGTCAAAAAGACAAAAATACAAATGTCTGAGTTTGAATATTTGCAGTCATCAATTGAATAAACTGGTCTAATATGTCAAAAACCAAACCATCCTTGTAGGACAAAAGGCTAAAAAGGTAAATTCTAATTCTCCAAAGAACACACCTATTCCAAATAATCTAGTCATTACTCCCCCAACTGCTCTTGGAAAAATAGAACCTTTCTATGTTTCTTTGTTAATTAATGGCCACAAGCTGAGTAACTGTATCATAGATTCAGGCACATCTGATAATGTCATGCTAGCTAAAGTAGCTGAGTCTCTTGGTCTCACATTGACCAAGACATTTGGGAGATATTTCTCCATGGAGAACAAGCAAGTACCATTGTTGGGGCAAATCAAAGATGCCCAATTTACATTTGTAGCTTTTTTAGACAAGAGAATCAAGATGACTGTTTTGGTAGCTGATGTCCCAGCATCTTATGGAATTTTGCTTGGACAAATTTTTTGCAAGGACGTGGGAAGAGAACTAAGCATGGATCTGTCTGAAGCAAGGATCCATGTTCAAGGCATAATGAAGAGGTTGCTCCTTGAAAAGGAAGCAAAGTATGTGGTCACCCAGACATCAGCCCCTGAAGCTCAAATCCTTTTTGAATCCATAGGTATGGGTAACTATTTTTTGTCTATAGATGAAATGCATGAAACACTTGAGAGTATCAAATCAGATATCAATTCTAAAAGAACAACAGAAGAACTAGTAGATTGCAGTACAGACCAAGAAGGATCCTCCATCTCTAATAAAGGAAAGTCTAAAGAAAAATTAGTATTAGATGAGATATGGACTTTGGAATTTGATGGCAGTTGTTCCTCTACCAGTTCAGGAGCTGGGAATGTTTTGATATCTCCTTAAGGAGATATGTTCCCTTCATCTTACAACTTACAGTTTAGCAACACTAACAATATAGCTGAATATAAATCTCTGTTGCTGGGCATGAAGGCTGCTCAAGAAAAAGGCATCAAGTTTCTTCATGCCAAAGGGGATGCTAAATTAGTAGTTTGTCAAGTGAAGAATTTATACCAAACTAAGAATAAAAGATTACGCCACTATCGTAACTTGGTTTGGGATCAAATTGAAAGCTTTGATGCTTTCAACATTTCTGCCATACCCAAAGAGTCTAATGACAGAGCTGATGCACTTGCTATTTCAAGAACTCTCTTAGTTCCTCATTCAAATTTCAAAGAAGACAAGTATACTATTGAGCTGGTCTATAGACCAAGTGTTCCTGACAATGCTGATCATTGACAAATATTCAATGATGATCATCAAATCACTGCCTTCTTGGAATGAAAAGATAATTTTAAATGGCTATGTTTTGAAGGTAGTGAACCTCAGAAGAATGAATGTGTCTGAATCTAGCTCAGATATAAATGAAAAATTCTTGCAGCTAAAAGGAAATAAAATTCCTAAAGGCCTGGTTTCTCTTGAAAAGCTGTTTGATAAACATGATAGATTCATTAAACAATAGCAAACAAACTCGAGTTTATCTCAAGGATTCGATCAAGTGAATTTGTCTAGTGAAGAAAATCCCAAGATGATCAATATTGGTAAGTGTTTCACCCCTGAAGAAAGATTCAAGTTCACTTCTTTACTCTATCAATACATGGATGTCTTAGCATATTCTTATGAAGACTTGAAGTCTCTTAGACTAGATGAAATATGCCATAACATTCCTCTCAAGGCCGACTCAATGCCATACAAGCAAAAATATAGACAGTATAATACAAAAATATCAGGTACTATTATGTCTGAGATATAAAAATGTTAAATGCTAGAATCATCTTTCCAATTCATCATTCTACATGGATTGCGAACATAGTGCCTGTAAGGAAGAAGAATGGCAAAATTTGCATTTGTGTAGATTTTAGAAATCTGAATCAAGCCTCTTTGAAGGATAATTATCCTTTGCCAATTATGGATCAAGTGCTTCAAATAGTGACAGGGGCAGAAATGTTATCAATGCTGGATGGGTTCTCAAGTTATAATCAAGTTGAAGTTGGTGAGGTAGACCAACACAAGACTGCATTCACCATGCCTTGGGGTATATTTGCATATAAGAGAATGCCTTTTGGTCTAATAAATGTTGGTGATAACTTTCAGAGAGCTATGGATCTGGCTTTCAAAGATGAGATTAGTAAATTCATAGTGGTATACTTTGACGATTTGACTGTCTTTTCAAAGCGTCAATCTGATCATGTACGCCACATACAACAAGTGCTGGAGCGCTGCCACCAAAATGGTATTTTCTTAAATCCTAAAAAGTCTATTTTTAGAGTAACAAAGGAAAAACTCCTTGGACACATTGTGTCCAAATAAGGCATAAATATTGACTCAGACAGAGTCAAGTCTATTCAAGAGCTTAATCTACCTACAAGTAAGAATGATGTTAATTCTTTCTTCAGAAAAGTGAATTTCTTACGGAGATTTATTCCCAAATTTGCTGAGAAGACTAGACACATTGTGAACATGAGGAAAGGGAAGACCATCTTTAGCTGGACTAAAGAAGGTAAATCAACATTTCAGGATATCAAAACTACCATTGCTCATGCTCCTACCTTGGTTTGCCCAGATTACAACAAAGATTTCATCATATACAGCGATGCGTCTGAACACACTCTTTCAGCAATTTTTTGTTCAATAAGACAAAGTAGGTATGGAATCTCCTATCTCTGTTATGAGTTGCCCTCTCAAGACCCATGAGATGAAGTATTCAAATATAGAGAAACATGATTATGCCTTGGTAAAAGTAGTCAAACATTTCCGCTTCTATATTCTAAATTCACATACTACTGCCCTAGTGCCTGACACTACAGTCAAGTCTATATTAACTCAACAAGAGTTTGGCATGAAAAGAGGTAATTAGATTGCAAAGATCCAAGAGTTTGATCTAGACATCAAGCCAACAAAGCTAGTCAGGGGTAAAGGCTTATGCCAATTAATTACTAACAATAACCCAGAAGACACACAGCGTGAAGAAACTGAAGTGGAGGAGACACCAACAGTGCTTTTTGTCTCCACTACTAATGAGTGGTATTCAAGTATCACTCATTTCCTTACTTATGGTGAATGTCTTTCTCATTTATCTTACAAATAAAGGAGGACTGTCAAGTTGAA
This sequence comes from Torreya grandis, assembly GCA_037957365.1. NCBI lineage: Eukaryota > Viridiplantae > Streptophyta > Pinopsida > Cupressales > Taxaceae > Torreya > Torreya grandis. The sequence continues at coordinate 5,526,573 of JARHVA010000007.1, read as the reverse complement.
TGCTGAAAATTTTGTCCTTTGGGATAATGGCCTATACAAGAGAAACATAGATGGAGTATTCCTTCGCTATGTAGACAAAGAGCAGCAAACCTAGCTTTTGAAATCTTTCCATAATATAGCCTGTGGAGGACATTTTTATACTTCTGTGACTGCTCACAAGATTTTACGAGCTAGGTATTATTGGCCAAGTCTTTTCCAAGATGCACATAAGTGGGTAAGGAAATGTGAACTCTGTCAGCAATTTATTGGAAGACCCAAGTTAGCTGATATGCCTCTCAAGCCAATGATCATAAAAGAACCTTTCCAGTAATGGGGGCTTGATTTTATTAGGACAATAAACCCATCTTCAAGTCCTGGACATGATTATGCCCTTACAACAACTGACTATTTCACCAAGTGGGTAGAAGCAATCCCAACTAAGCATGCTACTTCAGAAGTTGTATGCAACTTTCTCAAAGAGAATATCATTTCCAGGTTTGGAGTTCCAATTAAAATTGTTACTGATAATGCAACTTGTTTCACCTCTCAAGAGATTACACAATTCTATTTTCATTATGGAATTACACTCTCTCACTCTTCTGATTATTTCCCACAAGGGAATGGACAAGCTGAGTCCAACAATAAGAATTTGGTAACTATTATCAAAAAGATAACAGATGATAATCAGAGGACATGGCATAAAGCATTGGTTGATGTTTTGTGGGCAGACAGAATCACACCAAAGAGGGCAATTGGTATGTCTCCTTTTTAACTCCTTTATGGTATCACTGCTGAGATACCAATCACCTTAGAATTGCCAGCCTTGAAATTAGCAAAGGCAATCGAAGATCAGACATATGAAAGTTCTCTTAACAAAAGAATCATGTGCCTGGTTGAGCTGGAAGAACAGAGAACCATGGTGGTGGACAGAATCACTACTCATCAAAGTCTAGTAAAAAAACTCTTTGACTAGAAGGCCAGAAATCGTGATTTTTAGATTAGGGATCAAGTCCTGCTGTGGGACAAAAGGAGAGAACCAAAGGGGATGCATGGAAAGTTTGACTCCCTTTGGAGAGGCCCATTTATAATTCATCAACACATTGATGAAAACAGCTTTCTATTGAAATATCAGGATGGCACACTCTTTTCTCTGCCCCATAATGGGTAGCACCTGAAACATTTCAACTCTTGAAGTGTCAGATCTTTACATCTGTATATATGTATATTTGTATAGTTTTTAATTCTATTTTATTTTGTTTATTTTCATTTTTGACACCTTTCATTTCTGGGTAGCATGACTCTGTAACCCAATGGTACACATGAAGACACTGGAGATTCTGGATTCTACTCCTTTCAATTATTTTTGCAACTGATAAAAGTTCCCCAACTGGAGCCAGTTGTTTCCCCCAAAAATATCACTCATTTTTGGAACAACATTTGAACTATTTTTGTCTTACAGACCAAAATTGTCTCTTCCCTTTCCAAAATTTGTCTTGGGTATTCAAATTCCTCATTTTTCAATCTTTTCAAAAATCTATGGACTCTGCAGGTAGGTTCATTTCTACAGGTTCAAAAGCTTCTGTAGGTGGTTTCAGTCAAAAGAATTAGTTTTCAACACTTAGTCATTTTTTAGGATTGGTTCAACACCTTGGTTCAATCGAAAATCTCCATCAACAAGCATCTAAGCACAAAAAGAGGCTTGAACCATTGAACCATTGAACCATTGAACCACTTTGGTTCAAAGGTTCAACAGGTTCAACGTCTTTGGCAAGATTTAAGCACTTCAAAATTTCAAAGTTCAATCGCTTCAATTGGTTCATCAGCTTCAAAACACTTAGCTAAATCAAGGCAGCTTGAACCATTGAACCATTGAACCACTTTGGTTCAAAGGTTCAATGGGTTCAAGGTTCAATGGCAGGTTCAACCAAAGGAACAGTTCAATGGCTTGGTTCAACCAAGTGGTTCAAGGATTTGTTTCACTCGGGTGATTCATTCCCTTTGTTTTAGCATCTTTTGGTTTAATCAAATGGTTCATCAGTCAGTTTAAGGCTTTGTTTGAACCGTTGAACCAAAACTTGGTTCAACAGTTGGTTCAATGAAAAGGTTCAACGTCTTGTTTCAATGAAGCGTTCGGCTTGGTTCATCCAATTGAACCATTGGCTTGAACCATCAGCTTGAACCATTTTTGGTTCAACCAATTGGTTCAAAGACATGGTTCAAAGGCAAGTTCAATGCTTGGTTCAATGCTTAGTTCATCAGCTTGGTTCATCGACTTGAACCATCAGCTTGGTTCATCGGCTTGAACCATTTTTGGTTCAACCGATTAGTTCAATGTCTTGGTTCAACGGAATGGTTCAAAGCCATGGTTCAAAGGAACAGTTCAAAAGGCAAAATTTCAAAGGGCTTCTCGAAGGACAAGTGCCCTTGCGAAGGAAACTTAATCGACAAAAACACCCTTTGAAAGGGTTAAATTCCTTCGAATTTTTGTTTAAGACAGTTCAGAAAGATCAAGGCAAAGAAGCAATTCCTTCAGACTTTTTGTCCAAATTGACAGGTGCGCAAACATCAAATTGAAGACAACAAAATAACTATTGATCCTTTGAACTTATAGATCAGAATGCATTCCCAAAATTCAAGACCAAGACCAGCAAAAAGTGAGGATAGAATAGAACAACAAACTAAATCGAAGACTCAGTTCAATTAACCAGAAAAGGAGGAACGATGAAGGTAAGATCAAATTGCCAAGTGGACATTGAAAGTTGCACACTTTCAATAAGCATGACTTGTTTCCCTACATTGATAAAATCAAATGGGTAAAATGCCCCTAAGTCCCAGCCTGTCTTCTTAACGGATTCCAACGCAACATTATGTGTTACTATTCCTGAGTCCTTGAAATGGCTATATAAGGGACTCTCTTCTATTGTAAAAGTATCTTTTTTTGACAATCAGAACGAACCTTTTCCCAACTTCAAAGGCACTTCTGAGACTTTGAGCTCAGTTTGTTTATCATATTTTGTTATTAGAATAAGAAAGCAAATGGTTTTTCAAACTTTGTGTTGTGATATCTTTGTTGTTAAGGAAACTGTTCTTATGTATTTTTCCTTGATGAATTTTTTGTTCCTTTAATTCAACAAGCAAGATTAGTGAAATTAGTCAGAAAGCTGTCCTGAAGAGTTAACTATGGAGAGACTTTGTGCCCCCATAATTGCCTTTCAATGTGTTTTCTTTTCATTTCTGTGTAAAGGACTTTAAGAAGACTTTGTGCTCTCATTGTTCTTCGTATCTTACTCTTGAGCAATCCAGGTGAAGACTTTGTGCTACATCTTGATTTGATAGTTATTATATCTTTTGCTACATTTTGTTGTTACTACCTGGAGTATTCTTGTGGCTTGTTGAATAGTACTTCTGAAAGAAGAGGAGTGTTGTCTGTCATTTCCCTTGAGTTTTTTCTTTGATCTGCATACATCATCTCTGAAAAAAGAGAGATGGATGGCTTGTCCTACCCTTGAGTATTATTTTCTATTTATATATATATATATATATATATATATATATATATATATAGCTTATCTATAGGGAACCTCCCCTTGATGAGAGGAGAGATCAGTCCCCTTTTGATGTGATAAAACTACACATTTGGATGACTAATCTTCTTACTTTGGTTGATCAGACCTATTTTGTTTATCAATACGCTGATTGACAAAATAATCAACCAATAGTATTCACCACTCAAAAATTATGACATTATATGCTAAATAAGAAAACTATTGTTATCACCAAGGTAGATCCTCTCAAGTTTCTCTTATCTAAAGCAACTCTTTAAGGATGCATAGCTAAATGGATTATATTGCTCAATGAGTTTGATATTGAATACCAAAATCAAAAGGCAATTAAAGGACAAGTTCTTACTGGCCAACTTGCAGAAGCTCTTATTAAGGCCACTCAACCTCTCAACTTTGACCTTCTAGATGATTCTATCATGATGATAGAACAAACATCACAAGAACCTAAATAGTGGATGCTCTATTTTGATGGATCATTCACATCTCAAGGGTCTAGAGCTGACATATTGTTGATCACACCATAGGGGGATATGATCCCTAAAGCATTCCATATACAATTTCATTGTAAAAAAAATATGGCTGAATATGAGGTATTGGTTGCAGGGATCTATCTTGCTATACAATGGGATATTCAAAGCTTAAAGGTCTATGGAGATTCATAGCTAATCATAAATTAGACAACTGACCAATATCAAATAAAGGATGACAAGCTTGTTCCTTACAAGCAAATTTTTGATAACCTCAAAACACATTTTAAATCTCTGTAGTTTGATCAAGTTTTGCAAGTCAACAATAGATCTGCTAATACCATGGCAACAATTGGTTCCATGATTTAAATGTATGATAGTGCTAAAGAGTATCAGTTCTTGATTGAAAATATTCTTCAGTTAGCACATATTCTATCAGATTTAGAAAGGATATGCGCCATTACTGATCCTAATCCCTCACCTGAGCTACCATGGCATGAAATTTTTTATAATAATTTCCATAGTCATGTATTTCTTGCTGACCTTTCCAACAACCAACAAAAACTATTCTTTCATCGCTTAACATGTTATATCATCCTTGGAAACACGCTTTATCATAAAGGCTATGATGAAATGCTTCTTCATTATTTATCTTTAGGAGAATCTAAGATGGCACTAAAGGAGGTTCATGAAGGAATGTGTGGGGGCCATACCAATGGTGTAGTCCTAACAAAGAAACTCCTCATAACAAGTTATTATTGGCCCAAAATGGAGATAGATGCTTGTAATTATGTAAAGAAGTGTATTTATTATTAGTAGCATGGAAACTTGATACATGCACCTTCCTTACCATTACAACCAATCACAACACCATGGCCATTCTTAACATGGGGTCTCAATCTCATTGGAAAAATTAATGTCACATCTTCAAATGGACATAAGCACATTTTGACTGTAATTGAGTACTTTATCAAGTGGATTGAGGCCATTCCTGTCACTTATGTTACTGAGAAACAAATAGCCAAATTCCTTTATCACCATATCATCTGTTGATATGGCATCCTAGCCTGTATTATATCTGATAATGGCACATCTTTTATGAACCAAGATGTGAAATGTCTTTGTGAAAAATTTAAGATCAAGCACAAGAAATCCACTCCATATAACTTGCAAGGCAATGGACAAGATGAGGCATCAAATAAAACCATTCTAGCCATCTTAAAGAAGATTGTCAATATTGCTAGCCGTAATTGGCACTTGCAACTCTTTCATACCCTTTAGGCTTATAGAACCAATCATCGCACCCCAACTAGAGCTACTCCATACTCCCTTATTTTTGGCTCTGAAGCTATCATCTTGGTCGAGATTAAGATCCCATCATTAAGAATATCACTGGAGCACATGGAAGATGATGAAGACTATAGAGTCCCATGGCTACAAGAACTAGAATTTTTTGATGGTAAGCATTTTGCTGCCCTAGCAAACTTATAGGCCTATCAGAATGAATTGTGAATGAGCTAAAACAAATGCATAATCCCTCAAGAGTTTGAGATTGGTGACTTAGTTTTGAAAGAGAAATAGAAGAACACAAATGCTAAACCCAAAAAGAAAGGCAAGTTTCAGCATAATTGGTTGGGACCATATATTCTCACAGTAACCTATGCATTAGGAGAATATCAACTGGCTAAACCTAATGGTGAAGAAATTTCAGAGCCCATGAACATCATACACCTTAAGAGGTTCTATTCATGAACAACTTTGAACCATTGTCTACGAGACCCCTAACTTAGGGGCAACTTGTGCTGACATAATTTTATCACATCCTTTTATCTTACCTTAAATGCATTTTATACTACCCTAGTCTACTTTTCATGATTCCTGACAATAAAGGCTTTGAATATTTGGTACTCTAAACAGATTCTTCATCCCATTCTGGATTGTTCTCTTTGAGAAGCATATTCTTTGTTATGTCTAGGGCATGTTATAAGATTGAACACTATTTATCCCTTAACCAATTATAATCTTGATTATATCTCATGAACATTATGAACATCCTCAACAATAATTCTACAAAGCAGTTTGACCAAGATAGTATTATGCAGCTTCAGACAAGTGAATAAAAACATCTTCTCAATTCTAGACTATTGCTACATTATTAAAAATAGGTGAACGTAGATACTTCTTTTTTACTTCAGATAGCACATTATTCTATATCACATTTGTTGTTCTTTATTGTTTTATCAAGATACTCACTCTCAATGATTTATGAGCATAGGTCATTATAGCCAGTTTAGCTATCTTATTGAAACCTCTACTCTTAGGATGTGCATCTCCTCGATTAGATGGTCCCACCTAGTGCATATATTATCCCAAAAACACCAAAAACATTAGAAATACTTTGAAAACACCAAAAAGATCAGAACATGATCCACAAAAGAACAAAAAAATTGTCTTATGCTTTTATACATTTATACATTCCCATTCCACCATGCTATACTCTTTCCATTTTGTAAGCACATAAACACCAGTTCATTTCATCTTGTCCCATGCACTTGTTTTTTTACCAGAGCATTCTTTCTCATCTCATCAGCTTCTTGTTTGCCAGACCATTCTCATTTGTTTATTGTACCTTCCATTTCTTCTATAACATTAATCATGCTAGTCTGATCATCATTTTTCTTCTATCCCATTTCCTAGGAGAACTAAATTTGGCTTGAAGTTCATGTTGGAATATGCATCCATGGAACTATGTAGGTAGCATCCACATGTCTTATACATTTGGAGTCAACTCGACCAACCCCTTCCTTTTCTTCTCTTCCCCCATTTCTTCTGTCATTATTCCTCTTCAATTAGGAATAATTGTCATGTCATTATTCTTTATTATGATGTGGTGGAAAGTAACACCTCTACCGCACATGCATGAATATTTGTCTTTAAATTTTACTAACTTGGTTTTTTTTGTGTGTATTTATTTGAGTTTTCTTGGTATTTTGTTGTGATTTCACACCTCTCCTTTTATTTCTTCTCTTTTTTATTACTTCTTGTCTTATCTTGGTCTTGTGTTTCCTTGATTGTTTTTGCTTCTCTTTTGTGTTTCAGAACATCTTGATGATCCACATGGAGCTCAATTGTTTATATCTTGATCCTATGTTATTACATTATTCTTAGAACATTTTGTTTATTTGATTGTTGTTGGTGTCTTACTTTTCTGTTTGATTTTGCTTTTCTCTTTTATGTTCAAGAATGCCTTGATGGTCCACATGGATCTTGATTATTCATATCTTGGTCTCATTTCGTTAAGACATTCTTGCCTTTTTATTTTTAAACATTTGTGTTCCTACTTAAGATCATATCTTGATTTCAAGCTAGGTTCATTTATGTTTATCCTTTTTTTTTGTCTTTGCTTTTTTATTTAAATGTAAATTGTTGTAACTATGGTTTTGGTCATATTTTACCATTATCCTTAGTTATAGGTATGCACATTTAAAATAGCTTAGCACAATTGGAATCTTATGTCATTCTAAGTTATTCATACTTATGATGCATAATTTATTTTTCTATAGCAAGCACTTTGTACTTAGGTCTCAAATTCTTAACGTCAACATCAGCTCTGATGAATGATTCTCAAGAACACTTTGCAAAACCTAGGCTCATGATATGGAATTAGGCTTCTTGGGAACATGCATTTTAGGCTTCTTTGTCTATGCTTAGATTTGCATCTCTTTGAATACATTATAATTCTAATCAAATTCTTAGTCTATTTTCATCATTTCTCATTCCATTCTCTCCCAAACATGGGTGAACTACATTGGCCTTAAGTTCATATTGGAACATGAGTCCATGAAACTCTGTAGGTAGCACTCAATTTCTATTGAGGTCAACTTTGCTATATTTCATTCTTTTTTCTTCTCTTTCATCAATTTGTGTATTCTCATATGCTTGGTTTTATATGGCTTTCTAAGCCATTATACCATTGCATGTACATTTACGCCTGCTCACTTTAACCTATCTTTTGGGTTATATCTTTGAGCTATTTTGCTTGCTAATTGCCCATGTTGGGACCCAACTTCTAAACAATATCAAAATCCTATCAGACATATAGGGGCAAATTATTATTTATTATTTATCAATTATCAAGATTCACCTACTGGGGAAAAACTATTTTATCATGATCACATTTTCTCTCTCGGGGTACTTCTTATTATCTTCTCTTTAGAGACCTTGTTCTAGTGGTTCTTCCCTTCCTGAAGCAGAATGTTCTCCCTTTTCCTCTAATTCAAAGCTCTCCACATTAAAGCCCATGATGGAAATATTTTAGTGTGCAACTTGTCTCGAGATGGATCAATGACGTAAGCGTGCAACTTGTACTCTCAAATTGGGTACATTTAAAGTGTGTCCCTTATATTTATGGATTGTATCTTTGCCATTCCCCCCATTTTTGGGGCCTATTATACTCCTAATTATATTTTGATCATTGATGGTAATCACATGTGCAAGCATTAGCTCATTTGGATGTGATCTATTATATGGGTTAATCTCTTACTTTTTCTCTCTTTTTGAGAGTACATCCTTTTCTTCCATCTTAATATGTCCTCTCGAGGGGGCATTATGGGTCTGTTCCAATTTCTTATTGACAAATCTTTTCTTTGAAAAGATGTTGCTTCACTTGAATGTCTTGTTACACCTTCTCAAATAGGGGTAAAATGTAGAGATCCAATTCCTAACACCATTTGTGTTGAAATTGTCAATCTTACTCAAATTACACTCAAATACACATTTTAGGTCAAAATCCATAAAACACCTTAAATGGTTCGAACTTGTCACTTACAAGTGCCATTTTAGATCAAAGTATCTCTAAATAGGGAAATGCATTTTATGGGACAACTAACTTTGATCAAATCATTTTGAGTGAAAATGATAATTTCACCATTTAGTGCTCTAGATCACACTTTTCTTCTAATTCATTGGTACACACCACGTACCTTTGTTATTTGGTGTTGGCAACATCCTAAATGGGAATATGGATCTAATGCATCTAACATCAATTTCCAGTTCCTATCTAGTCAAATTATGACCCAATAATATGACTTTCTACATTTTGATTAATCATGCACCAATTTCCAAAGAATTGCACTAAACTTGATTAAACTTACTTAAGCTAATTAATCCAATTTAAGAGCTTAATTAATAAATCCATAAATATTTTTGAATATCTCATTATTGGAAATTGATTTTGAATATCTGCATCACCTAATGACATCATCTATGGGATGGCATCCATCAAGCCATAAGTGCATAAAATATTAGGATTATGGGTCACCCATGCCTAGTTAATGCCTCCTATGCCACTTTAAAGCTTATTTATCTTGAGGATATTTATGAGTTTAATTTCAAATATTAATATTATCCATGGCCACACATCTCAATCTTGAGATGGATGGTCATGGTTGATCCTGACCAATCTCAAAAATCTATAAATAGAGAGGCCATGGACATGAATTTCAAGCTTGATTTATACAAAGTTATTATGAAGAATTGTCTCTACAATATTTTACAATAGACTATTAAAATTAGTTACAAGCTTCATTGATAGGCTAGTTTAGTGATTTGGAATCATGAGCCTAGGTTTTATGGAGTGTTCTTGAGACATTGGAGGAGTTTGCCACCTTTGTTGACAAAGACAAGGATGCTTGATCAAGGGAGAACATGCTTTTGAGCCACATGGGTATGGTGAATCCATTTGGGAAGGTAATATGATGTTTGCTTTCTTTCGTTTGTTTCTTGCTATCTTTTGTAGTTCCCATAGGAATAGATAGGCTTAGTTACTTAGTTCTTTATACATTTTCATGATTTATGGACTAATGTTTGACTAACTTGCTTTGTAATCCTCTCTACAACTGGTACAATGAATCTAATTCACCTCTTCAAGTGATTCAAATTCTTGAGGATGATAGGACGAAAAATTAAAATTTTTGGTAGGAGAATTAACCCTTATTTTAGGGTTGCTTCATTAGATTTGGCTTTTTATTTTTTTCAGGATGTCAAGTATAATATTCATAGTTATTTGATTGATTTTTTTTTGCCTTATTAGGTACTAATGAGTTAATTAGCCACATGGGAAATGATGTTTGTTGGAGGTGTCAGCACTTCAAGGATTGTGCTAACTAGGGCAATGATAATGCTCACACAAGTGGCATTAAATGAATGATTTTGACCTCTAAATATGTTAATCAAATTGTCTTGGCTATTTATGGGTGTGAGTGGGGTAAAAATATCTACAATTATTTTAAGCTTCACTTGCTAAATTATAGAATGGGAGGAGATTTATGTCACACTGAGCCTAATTTTATGGGACATGTAAAGAAAAATAGGAATGTGTGGAGAATCATAGAGGACGGGGGTTTATCTAATTACATGGAAAAGATCTACTGCAATGATACATATATTTCCTTAAGCTTTGCTAGAGGCTGAAATGTTAGGACTGTTACTATGAGGGAAGTCACCATTATGGTTTTTGAGGATTTTATTGCTCATCTTGGGTATGAGTACCCATTGAAGGAAGTACTATAGGCATAAGTAGGAAAATGATGAATAAATTCATGAATTTCTCTTACATGGGGAGGAATTGGTGCATTAACAAGGTGGTTATTTTTAAGAAGCTCTACCTGAGTCCTACCCTAAACTACGTAGTCAAATAATGAAGTATCTCACTCTCGACAGAAGGCATGGTGTTGTGTTTTCTTGTCACTTCACCCTTTTAAATCACTTTAGACATAATTATCCTATGAGTTTTCCATTCTATTTGTAAATGTTTGGAACATTCTGTCATTGAAACACAACTAAGGAATGCTCCTTTAACCTGCCACCAAGTCTTTTTTTATTTTGTTTAATCATTCAAAGGCTCTTAGTTTTGACGCCTCTTCTACCATTACACTAGTCAAACCTTCTGGTATTGTGAAAACCATTTCCAAAGGTAAGGGGAAAAGCCCTGATCATAAGACCATCTACATTTATGAACTCATTTGCACTCATTGTATAACCACCTCAGTTGTTACATGATTGTATATGAGTGCATAACCACCTCGACAATTGTTATAAATTGAATATAATAAAATAGCGTGATATAAATATAGTTTTAAATAATAAACTGAAGATAAATGACTGAAATAGAAAAAGCAAAAAATAAACAAACAAGGCTAAACTATGAAAAAGAGAAATGAACTTAGTTTTTTGAGTCAGGAGGTGACTACATGAGAAAATAGAATGCAAAAATCCCATAAATATCCTATAAGTTGTGCCTAAGTGCTTAACAGACATGAATTTCTAGTAAGATAGGAACACCCATCACTTTTGTCCCTGTTGGTTGATTCTATCTTTTTATAGGAAATTGTAGTGATTGAAACACTCGAGTGTAACAATGGTAGTTAAGTATTTATGTGCTAATTTGATATTCAGAAACTATGCAAAGACCTATATGTGTTCTCTTGACATTGTAAACTCTATATTTGTGCCACAAGAATAAACATTTGTGAAAGAATAAATATGGGTTAGTGGTTGGAGTTATTATATATCTCAACACCTCATTGTGTTGAGTGTTGCCTACATACCATACCTCAAAGAGCGCTCAAACATCCATGTAGTTATCCCACCTAAGTGCATTGTGCAATTATGCTCCTTTGACTATATGAATGCATCTATAATTGAATTTAGTACTTGACCATGCTTGGTTATAACTATGTAAAAGTGAGTTCAGACTTGGCTCATTACTGGTTGAAGTGCTTGGAAATTGATTTGGGAAGAATAGGGAATTTTTGTTCAATGTGCACTTGTGTAAGTGAGCTCTTGTAATATACCCATAAACTTACCAAGATGTGTGAATTAAATGAACTGAATATGATTTTATAGTGGTTTAATTGGGAAAAAGACCCATTTGAGAGTTTATATATATAAAAGGCTAACCCTAAGGATACTTTCCTTTTTAAAATTTTAACTCTTGTGAGGGAAGGATATGATCGGTAAACAAGGACAAGAATGTTAGGCGTTCTTGTACTATTGCATGTTCATGTCCATTTAATAAAGGTGATGATTCTTAGGTATTAATTAGATCATATAGATGGCTAAATGTGTTTTCAACAGTAAAATCATCTTATTGGGCATTTTTGTCCCTTAAGGAAAGGTGTTGAGTCTTAGGTATGAGTCAAAGCATTCATATGTGTAAAGGTGTTTCCAACACTAAAATCATTTCTATAGGTGACAATAGATGGCCTTATATTGATATAAGGTCTCTTCTTATGCTTAGGATACGTAAAATTTATGAACTAGGTTTAAATTGAGTACACAAGCCATTTAATGATAAAAAGGGGATAAAATAGGCATGATCATGTATTCACGACCAAATTTAGGTTACTATATTTTCCCCTCCCTTTAGTCTAAAAATGTAATTAATAGAGTAAAGGAAAACCATACCTTAGAGTGTAAGATGTCAGGGAAACCCAGGAACAACAAACATGCTCCGATCCCTCCTGAGTCAGGATCTTGCTCTACCAATTAGAACACATGTGATTACTTCTTGTATTAGCAACTAAACACGGAATTATACCAAAATTAATAAGTAACTAGAAATATGAAACAACACAGGAATTAAGAGACAATACACAATTGTATATTATACATAGAAGAATATACAATAAGGAAGATGCCACTTCTTCCTCCACCTCAAAGGTTCGCCACACCTCAAGACCTTCTTCCCTCTCTCTCTCTCGGTCCCAACAATCAAATCCAATACAGAATTGATGTTCACCTCTCCAAACAGTCAGTAACACGCTGCCAGTTCACCAAGTACACAATCGTACTCCAAGTAGATCCCCTGCTCTCTGCTACCTGCAAATCACTAGACCTTACTCACCATGTAGACATCTCTACACCCCTGAAGAACCCTTGTCCTTGCCTCACCAAGTCCTTATGATTCTTCAACCAGTACTCCAGTGGATCAGCTCCTTGACCTTGCAGACCTTGCAACTCTCCCTGATCATACACACTCAGCACCTCTTGGAACTAGGAGGAGCTACACTAGCTCTCTCTAAAATCTCTCTGGCTTTCTAGCACACCATTACAATACAGCCCATGAGTCCATATATATATTTCATGCTTACAATAATTAGACTAATCTAATTACAATAATTAGACTCGCAACTCAAGACTACGACTAGCCTTCAACATGCAAACTAACAGTCTCAAAATAGACTCTCCCAGATTCGTCATGCAAACTGCCTGTTCTCACACAGGCTGCCGACGTCGGCTCCTCCATGACCAATGTCGGCCGACTGGTAACCGACGCCGGTTGCTTCCTCTTGCTATCTGACCGACATCGGCTGATCAGACCGATGCCATTTTTCCTGCAACTGATTCTGCAACACTGCATCCTCCGTAACTTCTCCTGTTTGCATCCTGGTGAAGCTTTTAGCTCCACAACATAGCATAAGACACACTTTGTCTTCAAGCTATATCTTTAAATTGTGCAAGGCATCATTTAGTTTGGAAAACTCTGAAAAATGCATGAAGTAGTTATTTTGTTCCTTTGAAAACTTGCATTTGAACATTTGAATTTTTTTTTGATAGAGGTAAGGAGGGGGTTTTGAAATGGACCCCACCCTTTTATAGAGGAGAAAAAATATCTAGCAATAACACCCATAAGAAATGTCTTTACTAATCGTAAATAGGAAACAAGTTGTGAACAAGTTTTAGACCAATAGAAATAAACAACATAATAGGATATGAAAATGATGCAAACCAAAAGGTTCAAACATCACAACAGACAACAAAAAAGAAAAAATATTATCACAAAGGCCAAAACCCTCCCAAACCATCTCCTATATGGGAGTAGAGGGTCATATTCAACGCTTAAGGGCTCTTTTTCAAAATTAACCCTTTTTATTTCTAATTGAAACAGTCCAATTTCCTTCATCCCCTAAATCAAGATAAATAGGAATAGAAACTTCAATTGAAATAATGGACCGTAATGTACCTAACGAAATAAGATTCATTGTATCTCTAATAGGATCAACATTTGAATTCTATGGGGTTCCTTTTGCCTTATTTTTCTTCACCTTATTATAATCCATATGCTCATTAGACTTTTAATCAACAACTCGAGTCTTTAAAACCATTTATAGTTCATCACTCTCTGATGTGTCATGGTCCTTCCCAACCTCCAATGTAAAATGTTCTATAATTGTATCCTTCCACCATGAGTTCTCCAATTTGCATTTGGAACTACTACAAGTTATAGCTAGATGACATGCCTCAAAACATTTCCAACATTTGTAGGTTGAACCCTCATAATCGAGGGATTATGTCCAGTGTCAATCCTTCACTATCAAATCAGTTTTAGTTGGAAGGTATTTCAAACAATCTATACTAACCAAGATTATTGCATAATTATAATGCTTTTCTATCATTGTATTAGAGTCCATTGACAAGTACTCACCAATGGAGTTACTTATAGCCTTAAATCAACGTTTTGTCTAGAATTAGATTGGTAGATGTGGTAATCGAATGCAAATGGGCCTCATGTTAAAAAAAATTAACAAGGGGTTAAAGGACAGATATCATGGCTTAACCATAAGGATTCGATGATCCCACATCTAGACATGATCTTGGAGAACTATTTTATTATCTTCTTTAGAATAAAAAACCACAACAAAAAATACCTTAACACAGGGATAAATTTCCACCTCAATTCCCATCAGGGGCCACTAGTTATCTGAGATCCATAAATGGACATTAGGAAGGCTTGATAAAATGATTAAACCAATAGATAAATCCTCTCATTAAACACCCTTCTTCAATATCTAACACACCCTCAAGCACTTCCCTATCAAAGATAATTGAATGATTTGATTTAGCAAGGGCTACTAGATTTACAATTTGAATTTATTTATTAACATTTGAAAATTGCTTGAACTTAAAAAATTTGTAATTTGAAATGAAGTTTGATAAATTGATTTTTTTTTGTATTTGAGTAATTTGAAAGTTGAAAATGAGAGCATGGAATGAATACACCTGTGTGTGACATCCATGTTGATTTTGTGACTTTACTTAGTGATGATTCTTTGTTAAATCATTGGAAAATTAGTGCATCTCACGAGGGACTTGGAGAAGATGATTCCTTAGCCAAACCATTGGAAAAAATTGGGGGTGATCAAATGCCAACCTGCATTTTCTCTTTTGAAGTGAAAGTATGGCTCATTGAAGAATGCTAAAACTTGAAATTTTTGTCCATTATAACCCCAAGATGGAAATGGGTTAGAATCCTAACAGATTTGCACACATAATTTTGGAGTGCTCAGTGATCCCAAATCATGCACTATGCAACTAAAATGAATCAACCACTACAAATGGCTTATAGATTCAATTACAAAATATTGGTTTGTTATGGTATATCCTAGTATTTGAAAGCATGATCACAAGAGAATGAAGTAAACCCATGCTCCTACCATGTCTATAGCCAAGACATGTGTCCTAAAATTATATTGTGCACCCATTATAATTGTATAATTTGAAACAGTGTGTGAATGTTCCTTGAAATAGGAAATATGAGTGTATATGTAATGGCATATGCCCCCATAATATGTGCCAATAACTGAATTTGCAAATTTTAAAACTTTAAAACTGTGATTATCTCAATAAGTAATTTTTATCTTTGAAAATGTCTTATCCCATGCATGATAAAGCCACTTAAATGCCCTCCTTTTGAGGTGAGAGGATTTTTTGTTAAAAAGTTACTCATCTCAAAAGAAAAGTTAACTTGAAATAATGTAGTAAGATGTTATCATTAACATTGTAGCATATGGTAAAGTGTTAACATAGCAAGATTTGAATTTTGAATAAAAATTAAGAGATATGTCCTATATAATGTATCATTGAATCTCATGGAATTAGTATTATAGATACTAAAATCTAATTTATGTAGTACTCCAGTGTTGTACACTTGGAAAATATCCATCATGATTGTACATTTCAATTATAGACCTGCCCACTGCTTAAAGGCTCATGTTAACTATCTCTTTGTGCCTAAATTTCTTATCTCTTAGTCCAACCAATGTTATCTTGATGACTAGGCCTTCTATATTGTGCAAAAATCTTTAAATCTGATCATTATCCATTAGTGTAAGTTTTAGACTTGTACCTATTTTCTAGCTTCAAAGACACTTGTGTCTCAGACAGACACCTATGTTGGTACAAGAATCCACTTTTTCTATAAAGTGTCATGTGCCCAAAAATCATCTAATTTGAAAATTAAATGTATCCTGAAGGTTGACCTAAGTGCTTTAATGTGAGATATTTCCAAAAGGGATTGGTATATATATGAGATCAACTCTCATTCATTCCTCAACTATAAAATACCAAGAACTCACAAGTCAACTTACCAAGAAGCACTCAATCAAGCATTCAAGTGAGAAAACCTAACATATTCATCCCTATTTATATATTAGTCATAAAAGCAATATTTCCATATGTTTGAAGCATTCAAAGAGTAGTTCATGAGCCATATTTTCCATGTTATAAGTTAGGTAATTACATGTCATTGCTTATGACATATTATATCCTTGTGCACACACAAGCCAACATGTAAGGGAGAACTACATAAGTTTGAGGCCTTATTTAGAGTATTGGATATGTAGGAAATGTTCATTAACAGAGGGTTCCTTGGGGCAGCTCGACATCGTGAGCCCACTAACCCATTTTTTGTTAGGATTGTGGAGCTAAAAGCTTCACTGATGCAAACATGGAGGAGGTTGCAGAATGAGTTGCTGAGTGTCAGAAGTGTTTGGCGTTGGTCTGGCCAACCGGCGTCGGCAGGGTAAGACAGGAAGGCAACCGACGTCGGTCATATATCGGCCGGCGTCGGCGACCCCAGGCAGACAGGGACCGACGTCGGTCGCCTGTGTGGTTCGACTGCGAGCTATTTACGGGCAGTTAGCTAACGAACCAAGAGTTTGCATGATGAGCGCTAATTTTAGACTCATAGCTGCGGATCTAATTATTGTAATTAGATGTCTAATCATTGTTTGGATGAGATCTATATAATAGACTCATGGTTGTATTGGAAAAGTGTGCTAGGGAGTAAGAGAGCATAATTATAAGCTCCTTCTGTGTGTGAGGTAGAGCTATGGTGCGTTCCTCCTAGTGCCACAGTACCAGGTGTGTTGGTGCTGGATTGGAGAGCCAGCTGGGTTCTTCAAGAGTGTAGGATCTTGGTCACAGTTGCATGGCCTATATAGGAGATCTACATGGTAAGTAAGATCGTTGATCTGCAGGTGTATGTGTGTGCAAGGTCGAGGTTCACAGGTGATTAGAACCATTGCTTGATTTGCAGGTGTGCAAGGTCATACAGACAGCAACACAACAGGGAGCAGTATCAGGCAGGATCTACTTGGAGTACAGGTGTGTACTCGGATAGAGCAAGAGGAAGGCAAGGGAGTTCCTTCCATAAGTATGGTCTGTTGAATTGCAGATTGTTGCAGATTCATGGGAGATCTACTTGAAGTACCTTGAGTACTTGTGGAGCACGTGGAGTGCTTGTGGAGTGCGTGGAGCACTTTTGGTGTGCGTGGAGCACGGGATGTGAACACCAACTCTGTATTTGAGTTGGGTGTTGGGACCTGTGAGAGGGAGAGCTTTGGGGAGAAGAATTACTGTTCACTTGAGGTGTGGGAAACCTCTGTAAGGTGGTGGAGAAGAAGTGGCATCTTCTTTATTGTATTCTTTTCTGTATAAAGTGTTAATACAATTTGGTATTGTCTCTCATATGCTGTGTTATTCTGAATTCTAGTTACTTGGTAAATCTGGTTAATTTCCGCATATTAAGTTGCTTGGTATTAGTAATCAAATTGTGTGCTTCCGGTTTATCCACCCATCCTCCCAACAAGTGGTATCAGAGCCTTGGTTGTAGGTTCTTGAGCTTGATACCAAGAAGTGGTATCAGAGCTGAGGTTGGAGGAAGCAGGTTTTGTGTTTGGTTACAGGGCACTCTCAGGGGTTTCTGATCGAGTGGGAGTAGAGCAACAGCAGATCAAAGTAAGCTAAGAATGGAGGAGTTGAAAAGCACAGATGGTCACTCACGGTCCTATGGAAAGAAAGAGCAGGTAAAATATTATTGTTGGTTGGTAGCAAATCAGCATGAAGAAACTGAAGATACAGATGTTGCAGGTGTTATTGCACAGGATGTTCTTGCAGGTTTCTTGGATAAATTTGAATCTTGGATAAAAGATTCGGTTGCCTCTTTCCATGCAGTTCCAGGTAGAGGAGCTGGTGAGCCTTGCCAAAGAATTGGCAAAGGGGAAGTGAAGCTGAAATTGCAGGCGGCCAACACACAGGTGTTGATGAAGGTCATGCAGGTCCCAGGTTTGGAGATATGGCTAATTTCTTCAGAAAGATTGGGTGATGAGAGATGCACAAGAACTCTCACAGCGGATGCACTTGAATTAGCTGGTGGTAAGAAAACAGGTATCCTTTATCTACTTGTTTATATTACTGATTCTTCTTTTGTTGTGGAGACGTGGCTTCGTAGGCTTGGTCACATGAGCAGGAAGGAGATGCATGTTCTTAAGCGGAAGACAGATATATTTGACAGGCTTAAGAACTGGAAAGCCTTGGTGTTTATGGAGGAGATGGCAGACAGAACCCAGTGGATGTGGCTGGATACTTCTGAGCAGGGCAGTTTGGACATGGATTTTGATTCAAAGAAGCTCGCGGGTAAAAAGTCATCACTCACAGGCGAACACAGGTACCGATGTCGGTCAGGAGGAACCGGTGTCGAACAGACAGGTGCCGATGTCGGTCATGTGCAGACCGAAGCCGGCGATGTCGGGCAGGGTAAGACCGATGTCGGTCAGGAGACCGACGTCGGCAGTATGTAAGACCGATGTCGGTTATCAGGACCGACGTCGGCAGAAGGGACACCAGTGCAGGCAGGTTGGTAGTCAGGTACAGACGCATGGAACCGACGTCGGTCGGATGCAGACTGTGGAGTGACCGAGGTCGGTCACTGTAACGGATTTTGGGTGGACAGCAAGCTGTCAAGGAGTCTCAAACACCCATACGGAGGACTGAAGGCGTAAGTAGGCCCTCAAATTCGTTGTTCCTCTTCTTTATACATGTTGCTGATTGTAGAGCAGGGAGGATCCAGGAAACAAGTGTGAGCTTGGCATGGATGAGGATGTGATTCCTTGGAGGAGAACCAGACAGGTGTGTTTTGGTAGAGATGCCAGCAGGTATAAAGCACAGAGACGAATGGATACCTTAGTAGAAGAATAGAGAGAACGGATACGTGAGACGGAAGACCAGGTATGTGGTCTTGTGGAGCTGCAGGACAGTGTTACAGGTTTTGACAGGTGGAGGACGGAGCATGGCTTCAGTCAATGTCAGGGTAACTACTGTGGTTTTGTCTTACCAGGAGGATGATGAGTCATGACATCATTCTGTTGCTGTATGTGGATAGTATGCTAGCTAGCAGGGGTGTACATACAGGGTTTTGCTGAGCTAAGGGTAAGATTAGTTCAGTGGCATGTCAGGAGGAGTTTGGAGCAGCGGAATTCTTTGACATGGGAGGCATGGAGATCACAGGTTGATTTTGTCTCGAGTGGGAGCTGATGTGAATCAGGTGTTGGCGAGGTTCGGGATGCAGATCCGGAGCACACTAAGGGCTGGACAGGTACAGTGTCCAAAATCACATGAGGTCTGGTATAGACCTGAGTATTCCCATGCAGTGGGAGCTGTCAGAGAGTTAGGAGCCAATTCGGGGAAGTGGATTCTCAGGTTTTCTGAGAGGGACCGGCAGCAGGTGATGCTATGCAGGGTCAGGACTTCACTACATGCATTTGTAGGTTCAGATGTGGCAGGTTACTCGGATGACAGGTGGTACACCACGGGATGTGTGGTGGGTTGTCTTCAGGTGGGAGCTTGAAGAGGGATACAAACCAGGAAACAGATTAGACGGAGTACAGGTACAGGTACAGTGCAGCTGTTTATCTCCAAGTGGGAGATTGTTAGGATTGTGGAGCTAAAAGCTTCACTGATGCAAACATGGAGGAGGTTGCAGAATGAGTTGCTGAGTGTCAGAAGTGTTTGGCGTTGGTCTGGCCAACCGGCGTCGGCAGGGTAAGACAGGAAGGCAACCGACGTCGGTCATATATCGGCCGGTGTCGGCGACCCCAGGTAGACAGGGACCGACGTCGGTCACCTGTGTGGTTCGACTATGAGCTATTTACGGGCAGTTAGCTAACGAACCAAGAGTTTGCATGATGAGCGCTAATTTTAGACTCATAGCTGCGGATCTAATTATTGTAATTAGATGTCTAATCATTGTTTGGATGAGATCTATATAATAGACTCATGGTTGTATTGGAAAAGTGTGCTAGGGAGTAAGAGAGCATAATTATAAGCTCCTTCTGTGTGTGAGGTAGAGCTATGGTGCGTTCCTCCTAGTGCCACAGTACCAGGTGTGTTGGTGCTGGATTGGAGAGCCAGCTGGGTTCTTCAAGAGTGTAGGATCTTGGTCACAGTTGCATGGCCTATATAGGAGATCTACATGGTAAGTAAGATCGTTGATCTGCAGGTGTATGTGTGTGCAAGGTCGAGGTTCACAGGTGATTAGAACCATTGCTTGATTTGCAGGTGTGCAAGGTCATACAGACAGCAACACAATAGGGAGCAGTATCAGGCAGGATCTACTTAGAGTACAGGTGTGTACTCGGATAGAGCAAGAGGAAGGCAAGGGAGTTCCTTCCATAAGTATGGTCTGTTGAATTGCAGGTTGTTGCAGATTCATGGGAGATCTACTTGAAGTACCTTGAGTACTTGTGGAGCACGTGGAGTGCTTGTGGAGTGCGTGGAGCACTTGTGGTGTGCGTGGAGCACGGGAGGTGAACACCAACTCTGTATTTGAGTTGGGTGTTGGGACCTGTGAGAGGGAGAGCTTTGGGGAGAAGAATTACTGTTCACTTGAGGTGTGGGAAACCTCTGTAAGGTGGTGGAGAAGAAGTGGCATCTTCTTTATTGTATTCTTTTCTGTATAAAGTGTTAATACAATTTGGTATTGTCTCTCATATGCTGTGTTATTCTGAATTCTAGTTACTTGGTAAATCTGGTTAATTTCCGCATATTAAGTTGCTTGGTATTAGTAATCAAATTGTGTGCTTCCGGTTTATCCACCCATCCTCCCAACATTTTTCTCACAGTCACTCCAAGGGTGAAAAAGCTAGGGTTTGATCATTTGAAGAAGAGCCAAAACCTATGTGTGTGATATAAATAGATCAAAAGAAAGGTAATAGAAAACCTAAGAGGCTCTAGTTGGTTGTACCAGATTGAGTCAATATTTTATGCAAGACACTTGCATCAAAGTTAAAACACCTGTGTCGATGCAATTGTCCCAATCTAATGCAAGCATATTAAGCCATAGAAAAATATTCTTAAAATCTGATGATTATTCTAAGATTATCTTCTAGTCCACTTATATCTTATTTTAGATCATACATGCATGAGTACATTAAACTAGTTAAGTATCATTGTTCCCTATTTATTGCAATATCTATCAATAGATGTGCTTTACTATTTTTAACAATCTTAGTGGTATAACTTCAAAATATTATTTATATGAGTTTATATTAATTAGCCTACTTATTATATTGGTTTGATAGCCTTGTGTAAAATCTAATATAATACGCCTTAACCCTAGCTATCCATACATATCTAAATTTAGGGTTAAACATTTGGTAAACTGGACCTTTGGTCTCCAAGCCCTAGCTACACCTAGGGTTTCCTATTTTTATTTATTTTTTCTAATTTTTAATTTTCTAAACTATAAAATATTATAGAATTGGATTTATATTTATTTTAAAGAAATTAAATATGGATGCATGTATCATTAACTTCATTTTCCAATATTTCATAGTATCCCTTGTTTGTTATACTTCATGGCTAAATTAACCAAAAACCTAAGAAAGGATAAAAATCAAGTTTATTTCTAAAAATGCTTTTGTAATGGTATAGAATTGATATCCAAACACCAAGGTGCATGTTCCTAGCCCTTTGTTACACCTAGATCCTATTCAAATGGCAAATACCATCCCATACCCATTATTTTCCCATGGTTTATATTAGATCATACGATCCACATTATCACATCTCAAAAAGGTAAAGGTGCCCAACCTATCCCACCACCTATTACTACATAATAGGTTCCTCCTAAGCCTAAAATTTGTTAGTGTAGGTATTTAATAAACTTATATAATTCACCTTGTTTAGGTGGATATTAGGTCTATTAGGTGATTTATGACATCATCATGATGTCATCATACACACATAAGTGCATAGGGTCACTGAGTGGGTGGATGGGGTCTCCATTCCACTTAGTCTCCTTAGTGCTTTCACCACTAAGGCCTCCAACCTACTAGTGTTCCCTCAGTGCCCTCTTCACTCATAATGGTGGAGCCCACACACTAAGGTTGTTTGGTGAGTCACCAATCCATTCACCCTGCCTATTTAATGGTGTGTCCTCCTTTGTATTTGTGGTGGACTATTATTGAGCATTTTTCTCTATTTTGTATATGAAATATTCTCGTATATTTGATTTCATTAGCTTGTAGTTGTGTGTTAAATGCTTGAATGTCTTGCACCTATCATAAACCTATGCATTCAATTGATCCAATGATCTTGACAAATACTATGACATGGTATCAGAGCAGAGGGCTATTAAAATGAACACTATTTTTATTATGTTGTTGTTTATTTGAAATTTTAAGTAGAATTTTTATTGTATTCTTTCAAATTATTGATAAAACTTATATATCTATGTGATCATCTACAGTTTTATTTTTGCATTGGTATTTTCATATATTTGCATGTTTTTATATTGGTGGTATAAGGAATTTCTTGTAGATTTGTAAGATCATCCTCATGGCAATCAAGGTTATTATACATTAGTTATGGTCGTTGAATTTTTCTTCATATTATTCTCTCCTCCATTTTCATGGGTTTGAAGAAATTAAATGAGATGTACATTGGGAGAATCAACCATAAATAATAGTAAAAATTCTACTGACAAGATTGTTCATCATTTGATGCTTCCTATTGCCATTGGTCATTCTTGGGATGTTTTTTTTGCCATCCATATTGTTGTTAAATGTGTACTGTTGTTTGAGTCTCTAAAAACACTTGAAATTTGGCATTAAAATCCTTAGCCATCAACATTGCCTGAACTATCAAAGAGGAATTAGTTATCTTATATTGGAGTTCAATCTAAAATTCTGGTCAAAGTCATTCCACAATCATCCACATAGCTCCACGTGCCTCCCATGGCCACAACTTTTGCATGGTCACTCCAAATTAGCCCACAACTCTATTTTTGCATCAATACATCCAACATTTGGTTATTTATTCTTGCTTGGATGTCCTCCACCAACCCCAAATCTTATTCTTAATCAGGACTTGGTCATTCTCACCAAACAACCATTTTCTCCACAGGCCCATTGTTATCCTTGGTGAATTTAAAACTCTAAAACCACCTTTTTAAATGATTTATGGTATTCAACATTTAAAGAGCGATTTTTTTTTAAGTTTGAATGATTTTTCTACAAAGTCAAAGCCACTTTAACTAAAAATATTTTTGTAGGGAGCATTCAAAGTGGGGGGCATTAATTGTAATGGGGGGACAATATTATTATTGTGGCTCTTGTATTGTTTGGTGGGATGGATTCAATCAAGGTGGAGATAATTATGGGCACAATAATTTTGTTGATTTTCATATGGGGGCATGAATATTTTTAAAAACAATATAATATATTTGATAGATATTAATGTAAAGGAGATATTAAAGAGCAAAAATTGTGTTATATACCTAATATTTTTGCCAGTCAAAGATGGAGGGTGAGGATCAGTTTGGTAGGTGGCCAAACTCCCTCACAAGCAAAATAATTTTCTTCTCCTTCCTTATTTTTGCACATTTTTTTCACTTGTACTCCACTTGGATGCATTTTTAGTGGTAATTGACGTCCATTATGGGGGCTTTTTGTTTGTAAAATTGGTGAATTTTGGGCTATTCCAAGGGACATGCAAGCTCCAAATTATATTTGGTGTTGGGGGCACTGCCCCTTAACCCTATTATGTACCACAATAGGTAGTGTGTCTGGGGTGCTACCCCCATACCTCATAAGGGGCATTGCCCCTTGACCCTGTTGGGGCCTGTCACCCCTATACCCATGCATTTTAGCCCCTTATTCATTACTTCATGTATACTTTCTCTTGAATGTCAAAGACTGGTGGGTGAGGTCTGATCTGATAGGTGGATAGATCTCCTCACAATAACATTTCATATATTTTGTTGATATTTGTATATAGATGCATTATCAATAGGGCTTGCCGTCCTCCTATTTAGATTGTTTGTTGTTTTACTTGTGCTAATTTAGTGGATATATGCACTAATTACTCGTGTTAATGGATGCATTATCAATAGAGTCTAATGTTCATTCATTGAGACATGTTTTTTTTAGTCATGCATTGATTACTATCATTTGTGTGGACCCATTGCAGTTGTCTCCAATGTCCATACTTAGAGCATGCAATAGTACTTGATCATAAGCATATATTGCTCATTCCTTGAGCATTCTTTATAATTACAAACATAGGGGGTCATTGTTAATTGTCTTAGGGGGTTGTTATGGGTCCTGCATGCTCTCTCTTGTGCTCATTCAATTTTTATAACTATTACATGTGCCTATTTAGTGTTAATTGCACATATTACTTTCATATTTTTTGGATGCATTGTCAGTTGAGCCTGACGTCCATACATTGAGCCTGTATTATCACTTGTGCACTAATATATCTTACTTTACTGGACTCATTTTTGGTGTAGTCTGAAGTCTATCTCTAAAGTGTGCACTACTACTCTCAATTGTGGTCATGCCAATTCCACTTGAGAGATTATAGATAAGGAAAGTTGTTTCTACACCAGTGGTTCTTATAGGGAAGACCAATTATGTTTCATGGCATGTGTACATAAAACATTCACTCATGGATTAGGAACTTATACCAATCTTGTATGGACATATTATTGCTCCTATTGACCCAAGTCAATATGATGATTGGACTGACTCTTGTGACTATGTCTATGGTCAATTATTGATGCATGTTTCATGGGATCTATACCACCATGTGGAGCACACAAAGTTTCCCTTCACTATTTAGAACACTCTTCAGAGTATTTTCGGTGATCATGTTGGGAGTTTTATCACTCCTCCTCCTCCTACTTATATTTCCTATGATGACACATTCTAGGTGGTTAATGCTCTTCCTTCTATCGAGCCACCACTATGAGATGAGATTATGTTAGACCTTATTTGTCTTATTGTGAAGTCTAGATTTATTCTTATTCAAGATGTTGCTGTTATAGAGCCTTTATAGTCTATCACTTAAAAATACTCTATTGTTTCAAGTATGAGTATACCTATTGAGAGCATCAATGACTCATCTCTTTTCTTGTGGATTTTCCTTCTTTAGTTGGTGATCCATGCTCCATTATTCACATGGGCATTCTTTTAATGAATTTTCCATGTCATTCTCCTAATTGGTCTACTTTAGTGGTATTACCTCTATCTTTTGCATAGATTCTTTCTAGACCTATGCCATAAATTAGATTTAGACCACTTTTAGAGATTTTTGTATTGTTGCATTCATCTTCCATTATGAAATGGGTAGACTATCATTACACGCATTATGTTCTTCATTTCCCAAAAGGAAGAAACATAATTTGACATAAAAGATACTTCTATAGTCTTCAAACATAAAATCTCATCAATGACCTTTATCATCTTGTGAGTTGTACTAGGAGTATTAATTGCTTCAACATCATCATCTAGGGAGTTTATTAGTCTCCACTTCTTCTTTTCTCTCTTCTTTTTTTTTGGGGGCGGGGGGGGGGGGGGGGGGGCGGGCGAGGGGTGGAGAGGGGGGGGGTTTCTTATGGGTTTTTTTCCTTTTATCCACTTTGTGAGAGATATTTGTACTTGGGTAATTTATCATGCCTAGTTGTCAAGACCCAAATCTACTACCCACCTAAGCTACGCTTAAAGGGGGGTGTTAGTGTAGGTATTTACTACATTTGTATAATTCACATTAATTAGGTAAATATTAAGTTTATTAGGTGATTTTTGACATCATCATGATGTCATCATACACATATAAGTGCATGGGGTCAGTGGGTGGATGAGGTCTGCATTCAACTTGGTCTCATTAGTGTTTGTACGACTAAGGCCTCCAACCCACTAGTGTTACCTCAGTGCCCTCTCCACTCACAATGGCAAAGCCCATGCACTAGGGTTGTTTGGTGAATCACCAATCCACTTAACCTTCCCATTTAATGGCCTATCCTCCTTTGTATTTGGGGTGGAGTATTATTGAACATTTTACTCTATTTTGTTTATACAATACTCTCACATATTTGATTTCATTAACTTGCACTTGTGTGTTGAGTGCTTGCATGTATTACACCTATCACAAACCTATGCATTAAATTGATCTAGTGATCTTGGAAAACACTCTGACAAACTTGTTATCAAATCAAAAGGATGTGATATTATTGATAAATTGAGCAACACACATGCTAAAATTTCAATCCATAAACTCTTAAAGCAATCTACTATCTAAAAAAATATTTTATATGAAGCATTACATGACATCCAAGTACAAAGTGATATTAAACCAACCTATTTTGTAGATATTATGCAAAATCTAAGAAACAATGTAAATGTTATTACATTTGAGCCACTAGATTTACCATCAAAAGATATTATTCATCAAGATTTGCCTTTGTTCATACAAGTGAGAGTGTTTCACTAGGGAATCAAAAGAGTGTTAGTTGATAATGGTTTGGGCATAAACATTTATGGCATGGATTTATTAACCACCATAGATATTAGTAAAAATCTTCTTCAAAAATTAGATAAGCATATCAAAGGATTTGATAATTTATATAACACTCTAGTTTTCCAAATCACATTAGATGTGTCATTGGGGCTAAAAACGGTTACAACTACAATCCAAGTAATCTCTTAGTCATTACACTATAACTTATTTTTGGGTATACCATGGATACATACCATGGAATCTATCCCATCCAAATTACATTGATGTGTGAAATTTATACATGATGGGACCTTATTCACCATGCCTACTAATGATGAACCCTTAATTTTTTGCAAAATGATACATTTTAACACAAAAGGGATACTGAAAGTAGTAAAATCTCAACATTGATTCCACTTGAAAATATACAAAATTGTGAAATGGAGGAGTCAAGCACATTGACTCATTTACTTCAAGAAACATAAATCACTAACCGCTGAGGTGCACATGTATGCACATAAATATTAAGAACTATTACTAAAGGAGCTAATGATATTAAAACATTAAGAAAATACAACATTTGAGCTTCCTTTATTGGTTAATGTTGAGCATCAAGATGAAAACATTGCAGATTGCTATGATAGTGATGATGAACTTCTTCATGGTACAACTGATGAATAATTGTAAAAACGTAGCTTCAATCCACTTGAACATCTTTCACTTAACCTATTCACACCTATAGGTCCTAGTACATACAAGTTAAATTCATTACCAAATGATACAAAACCACATGCAAATAAGGGAAAGACAAAAATAATAGATGAACATGTGGTTTCTTTTTATTCAATCCATCCCTCTTGGCTAAAAATATTAAGCCAACCTTACAAGGGACCAATGCAAATTCACCATGTGAATAATGTGGAATCCTCTCAAAAACCTCCATAACATATTATCTAGATCTTAACAAACCAGGTTGTCCAATATTTAATTCTTCTTATGTTACTTGAGCATTGCATGGTATCTTTACCTCCTACTAGACATAAATCAAGCAACAAACACATTCTTAAAAATGGATCACTGTATTTTGATTACCATAAGATCTATGACCACAATGCAAATCAATGTGTAACATTGAAAACCCATAGTTAGAAATATAAAGGTTAGGGGTGCATATAAGTTGTGCCCGAGTAGAAAAATGTTACATCATGATTCCTTGCTAAGTTAACTCTTTGACTACTTATAGATGGTTATGGGAGATACACACGATATTGGTTATATTTTCTAAATAAGCTTGAGATTATGTTATTCTAAGATAATGGAATATTGCTTAATTAGATGATAATTCATGATTGATTAGTATGAATTGGTTTATATATGCATTTACATTTTAAACATATTAATAAAGTGTTTCAGTTATATATTGTTGCTTATGACTATCATGTGATATGATCTAATGTCTTGTGTGTTGTGAGGTAGATGAAATAGAATTCATCTATTGAATGTGTCGGAAGGAGAGCATCATCAGAGAGGGTGGTGTAGATGAAGACATTGAAGTTCTACAGAGAGCTATCGAAACCTTGCACACACCATGATAATTAGTCATGGTAAAAATAAATTTAAAATGATTGTTTTGGTGTTTATTTAAATTTTTAATTTCTATGTTTTCTTGAGTAGGTAAACTATAGGAATAAAAAACCCTTATGTGTTAGCCTAATGTGTCATTGATACACTTAGAGGCAAATTTAATTAAGGTAAAATTTAAATACGAGTTATTATTTATTATTTTACCATTAAATTGCTAAAGCATGATTAAATGCTAAATGAATTTAATATGAAATTAGAATTTTATATTAAAATATAAAAGGAAATAGTTTTTTTTAAGAAAAAAAGATAAAAAGAGGAAAAAACATTGAAATTATAAAATAAAATTAAAATATAGGAAAAAAACAAGAAAAGAATTAAAAGATCCTAAAATTAACAAACACAAAAAGATAAAAAGGAAAAAGAAAAAACAAAAATAAAAATCTGGGAGAACAATTTAGCATCTATTGTTCTATTTAAGAGAAAGATTGAAAGAGTATTAGCATAACTTATGCATTGGAGAGGAAAGAAGGAAGGATGTGACATGGAGAAAAAGAGGCACAGAGGATCAATAGGTGAATCTTGATGGTAGGTG
The DNA here is from genome assembly GCA_037957365.1 of Torreya grandis. NCBI lineage: Eukaryota > Viridiplantae > Streptophyta > Pinopsida > Cupressales > Taxaceae > Torreya > Torreya grandis. The sequence goes on along the minus strand of JARHVA010000007.1, from coordinate 5,497,489 downwards.
GTGTACTTAAAATTCATTGTTTGTTGATGTGAGTGAAATAATGTTATTAGATAATGGATAATAACATAGAAATCATTATTTAATAGGTTTTGGGCAAGTGTATTGTTGAAATTACCTTTTAATTTAGTAAACACCCAAACCCTTTAGAAAACTTTGTACAAATATTCATTTTGGAGTTATATACAGTTTATAACTAGCAATGAATGCTAAATCCGTGGTAGATGGATGCACCGCCATACAAGAGAAAAGGAAGTATAGCCTTAGCTCTAATTTTATAAATATACAAGATCTAATTTTTTTATCTGTGTTCATAATGGAAGGCATCACCCATTTTGGGAATGTAAATATTCAATTAATAAAGTATGTTTTTAATCTTAGCAATAACTTGCCAAAGTTAGACACCGTACTACAAACCCAAGAGAAAATATATGTGTATGTGTGTGTGTGTGTGCACGTGTTATAGTTTTGGTCAGAATTTTTCTAGCAGACCTTACTCTAGTGCCACCTCTATTTTGGGATGGCTTGGTGTTTCAAAATTTGATAAAATATTTATTTAAGCTATAGACATACCCGTATGAGCTTGCTATGTGCCTACCCTACTGGGAGAATTTAGACAAGTTTTGTTGGATCTACCATAGTAAGGCATTCAAGTAAGGAACCAATTTATATAAATGAGTTTTAATAAATCCATTTTTTTATTTTAAATGGTGGTGGCTTGTATAGAAGAAAATAATAAATTTAAAAAAATGTAGTTTTATGACCTGATTAAACTCTAGAAGAAAGGCACCTTATTAAATCTTAATGAAATTATGTCAATACTGATTTTTGATAGGGTGTCAACTTAGTGTTCTAGCACATAAAAATTACCATCGAAATTGGGTTGGTTCTGATCTCTCTCAGGCATTCTTTTAATAAACTTATATTTATTTAATTATGTGATAAACATTTGGGGTGACTTAAAATTTACAGATCGATGTCCTATTATTATTATTGAAATTATTTAATATCATTCTCATACTAGAATGTTGTACCATTCTACTTACACAATAAATAATAAATATTGTTTAGAGCATCTTAAAATGATCTTACTAGCAAATAACATGGTGCCAAACTTTATTAAACTCAATTATACTGATAATTTTTCCAGCCATGGGCCATTTTATTATATTAAAGTTTGTTCAACCTGATAATATAAAACTAAGAGAATTTTTGAGAATATGAAATACCCAGTGAACAATTAGGAGGAATTCGTGGTAGTTCAGGGAGCTAACTATGTGTAATATTTGTCTAATGTTCCTTGGGCCATGTCATCCTGATAAAATTTAGAATGCAACAATCTAAATTTTAGATAAGTTTAATTCATAATGAGCATTTTGGCAGCCTGTACATTGAACTAGGTAATACTTTATCTTAATACCTCATAGATTGGCATTTTGGTAAAATAAGATTTAAAATATTGTCTATAAGTTAGCATAGTCCAAACCAATGAGCTAGGTAATTAGGCCAGCTAGGCAATTGGGAGATTTGGGAGGTTCACTTTTGTCTTATGTACATTTAAAACTATACATATGTATATCCATGAGTATATACTTTAAATCTAATTGTATATTTTTTTATTTACAAGCGACTTGGATGTTTTCATTTGTATGTAATAAATTTATATATTTGGGAGAACTTTATTGATAAGTGAATGGAGTATATCCATTTGTACCACAAATCCTTAACCTAGTTGATATACACTTTATCTTGGTTATCAATGGATATATATAAAATAAAGTCTTGGAGATTTATGTATATATCACTTTATTGAGTTGTGTTAAAAAAATGATGACAAAAACTAGTGGGGAAATTATAAACTTTTATAATGGTAAATGAGTTGTGTAGCTGGTAGGCATAAAAACTTTATAATTCTAGTATGAGAGTTGAAATAAAGAACCAGATACTTAGTTATAACTAATGGATTCGGTTGGATTTACCTTTTGTTTTTGTGGGATAAAACTAATAGACTCATTAAAATCTAGAAATATGTCATGTGGAATATATAATTAATTATGCGGTTGGAATTCTTTAAATTAATATTCTTGGAAGAAATATTAATCAGAAAAATGAAAGAATTTAAATAAATAGTTTAGCAAAAGGTTTCTTATAAAACCCCAAAAATAAATCAAACAGATAAACTAGACCCTTTTGTGTTTTTGGGCTAAACAAAGGTTATGATTTTTTAGTTATTATTTGAAATGAATGTTTTCATATACTATTAACTACTTTATGAGTTGTATTTATTAGTTACAGTTAAAACATTGAATTGGTAATATGGGTTACCATATTGTGTAGAGAACTGGAAACCAATTATGAAATTGTACAGATAATTTGTATGTTTACTTGAGTAGTATATTGATAAAACATTATTTCTAGTATGGGATATAATATAATTAAAGATTCATGCATATATTAGATAGAATTAATGTATGTAGTTAATATTCCTAAATATAACATGTCATGTGTTGCATTTTCTAGTAGGATATATGTCATTGAATTTTATGGTTGAATTATGTTTGACCAATCCACATTGTTAATGCAAAGTAAGGAATTACACAAAGTTCATTGGCTTACTAGCATTATGATGTAAGTTAAAGACAATCTGATCAAGTGGTGTGCATGAAATTGATAGATCTATAGATCATTTTATATTACTATTCATAAAGCTTTGGCCAAAGTATGTTTAGTTAGACATTATCATTCATGAGTATGATTTACATGTATGTGCGATATCTTGCAATAGATCAAAAAAATTTATGATACACTGCATATTTACTTAGTTAGAAATCATACAACACATATGTACTAATTAGTCTCTCTGGATTCTTGCATCGTCATTATCTACCCATCCATAAAGGGAGGGCCATTTCCTAATGGGATAGTGTGTGGGATCATTGGTCCGTAGTTGGTGTAAAAAAGCTCTTGGATTATGCTCTCCCTCTCTACAGTAGTACTACTTATAAGATGAAACCTGAGATTATCATAGATACTTGAAGTTCAAGAACTGAGCTTCGGGGTAGCTGAGTATCTTATTTGTATATTGTAATATATTGTAATTGATATAAAAGAATAATAACCATTGGTGCATATTGATAGTGGTTATTGTGTATTTGGTTAAGTAAAATGTTATAATTACTTTCTTTATTGAGTTGTCATACTCTCATATTATTAGAGATCTATAATTTATGTTGTATATGAATTATTTATCATGATTACACATGAATACTTTTATTATCTCTATTAGACTCTTGACAAGTATTCTAATTTTGCATATGTATTCATCTTTAAAAAAATTGCATATTTCTAGTTAGATCCCAATGGGGATGTTACATGTGGTATCAGATCTATGAATTAAACTCTAAGACCTAATAAGTCCATTAACATTTTTATAACCTTCTTTTGACATAAATAAGGATGGTGAAAACAAGAGTTTTAGGAGAGGGTCCTTCGAATGTTGATGACAACAATCCTCCATTTGATTTTAGTTGATTTGCTATTGCATCATCAATGAAGATGGATCAACTTCTCGTAGTCATGAATGAGACTAAAGATAGGATTATAGCTCTAGATTAGGTGATTCATAGCCACAAAGGAGAATATTAACAGGATGAACCTGAAGAACATTTGGTTGAGCAGAATAATCCACATAATGTTAGAGCTCAGGTTACTGTGGAGTTGGCCAGAGACATGAAGAAGGTGAACCCACCTAAGTTTGATGGGACTATTATAGGTGAAAAATATAAGGCATGGTTGACTGAGATGGAGAAGTATTTCAAAATTTAAAACTACTATGAGGTCACCAAAGTAGTATGGGGAGCATACTAGTTGGTTGGCAAAGCAGCTACATGGTGGGCCAATAAAAGGTTGGAAATGAATCTGAATTTGACCACCACCACTTAGGATTAGTTCATGGTTCTATTTATATAATGGTGGCTCCCATAGTTATATATTGATCAGAAGCTTATAGATTTTTAAAATCTAAAGTAAGGTGACATGTCAGTGAATGAGTATTGGGAGCAATTCATCAAACTACTGAAGTATGTACCCAATATCAGAGAGATGAGTAGTTTTGGATCAGTAAGTTCATCATGGGTTTGAGGCCCCAAATTGGTGGAGAAGTAGACATTCATGGACCATCCACCGTGGACCAAGTCTTTGAGAAGGCAGTCAAGCAAGAGCAGAAGCTGAAGTTTCTTTCACAAACTAAAGATAGACTCAAGAAGAGGTTTGGGAATCCTAAGTACAACTTTAAAAAGAAGAATTGAAAAAAAAGGAGTGGAGACTCTAAGAAACATTTTAAGAATCAGAATGTTAAGTTCCACAATGGATCAGGCAACAAAAATTAGGGCAATGAATCTAAAGACGGTTTTAAGGGAAACCAATAGAATTTTAGAAAGGGACCACCAGGAGGGTGTTTCATTTATAGAGAGGATCATTATGATCATGATTTTTCTCATGAAAAATAAAAGGGAAAAGGCCCTAATACTTAGTAGGGTGCTTTCTAGTAGTGGATTCATGCAATAATCGATAATCAATAAGCTGAGTATTAGGCACTAACTATTGAGCTATCAGGGATTTTGTTTGACCATTTAGTTTCCATTTTAATAGATATAGAGGCACTGAATGTTTTATAGCTCCTAAGATGCTTAGTAAGTTTTATATAAGAGTTGGTGTAATAGAAAATTCATGGTCAATATAGTATAATAATGACGTAAAGGTCATGGTAAATAGGTGTTTAGTCGAAGTAGAGATTAAGTTGCCTGAATTCACAATAGTTGTGGATTTATATGTAGCACCTCTAGGATTATATGATGTGATCTTGGGAGTCAACTGGATCACAAAGCATAAAGCCAAAGTTGATTTCTACTTGAAAAAGGTGGAGTGTCCTGATGATTTTAGGAACTAGACACAAATCCAAGGTGAGAAGAGAGAGTTGAAGCTTAGGTAGATTTTAGCTATGTAGCTTAATAAAGCTCAAATAAAAGGGTGTTAAGCATTTATCATAAAGATAAATAAAATGGAGGAATCTAAGGAATCATCTCTCGAAGAATACTCATTTCTTAGAGATTGTCATGATGTGTTTCTAAAAGAGTTTTTAGGTTTGCCTCCTAGACATGAGTTTGATTTTTATATCGATATCATACCTAGTTTGGAACCTTAGTCTAAGGCATCGTACAGGATGACAACCTCAAAATTGGTTGAGTTAAAGGCTCAAATTCAAGATTTATTGGCTAAGGGGTTGATTAGGCCAAGCATGTCACCATGGGGTGCACCAATTGTCTTTGTCAAGAAGAAGGATGGTACCCTTCAACTATGCATTGACTATAGAATGTTGAACAAGGCAACCATTAAAAATAGGTATCTACTACCTTGTATAGAGGAAATTTTTGATCAAATGCAAGGAGAAACAATATTTTATAAGATTGATCTTTGAGCAAGATACCATCAGTTGAGGATTTAGGATGAAGACATTCTAAAAACAACATTCAAAACTTGATACGGGCACGATGAGTTTATAGTGTTACCATTTAGTCTAACTAATGCTTCAATAGCATTTATAAATCTCATGAATAGTGTATTTATAGATTATATTAGCCAATTTGTGTTAGTTTTTTTGGATGAAATTATTATCTATTCAAATAATGAAGAAGAACACCTTCAACATTTGGAGTTGGTTTTGCAGCAGTTGTGAAAACACAAGCTTTATGGTAAGCTATCTAAGTGTGCATTTTTCTAAAAATGGGTGTAGTACTTGGGACACATTATCTCTGCAAATGGTATTTCTATAGATCTAGGAAAGATTAGAGTCATTATGGAATGGTTAACACTGAAGAATGTGAATGAAGTTAGAAGCTTCAAGGGGTTAGTAGGCTATTCTAAGAAGTTCATGCCAAAATTTTCTAATATAGATAACCCAATTACTTCCTTGTAGAAAAAGAATAACAAGTTTGTTTGGTCAAAAAAGTGTGAGTTAGTTTTTTAAGAGTTGAAGAGAAGGCTCATGGCTGCACCAGTGTTGAGAGTTCTAGGCTTTAATGGTCATTTTCAGTAGTCACTGATGCATCAAGAGATAGATTAGGAGGAGTCTTTATGCAGGATAGAGAAGCAGTGGCTTATGAGTCATGAAAGCTTAAGCCATATGAGGTGAATTATTCCCCTCATGATTTTGAGCTTGCATTGATTGTTCATGATTTACAAGTATGATGACATTATTTATTGGGAAAACCTTTTGAGCTCAAGATGGATAACTTGGGGCTCATATATATTTTCACCCAACCTAATTTGAATGCATGTCAGAGATATTGGATTGAGTTTTTATCTGATTATGACTTTGATATCAGTTACATCAAGGGAAAAGAGAATATAGTAGTTGATTCCTTTATTTGTAGAAGGTATATTGTAGCTATAACTACTATCAGGAGTACCTTAAGGGATCACGTGATTGAGTTATCTCTAGGAGATAAATTTTATGATCAAGTCAGGAAAACATTGTCAGAGAATGCTTAAAATCCTTAGTGTAAAGGATTCAATCTGGAGAGAGATGATCTTTTACGTAACAACAAAAAAATGTATGTGCTAGATTGAGAGAATCTATGAATCACAGTGCTTAAGGAATTACATGATGGCCCTTATTCAAGACATCCAGGTATAACAAAGATCATGGTAGAGCTTAGACCATTATATTTCTAGAATAGAATGAAGAAAGATGTAGTGGATTATGTGTCATGTTGTTTGGAGTGTTAGAAAGTGAAAGCTAAGCATGTGCATCCAAATGTATTGTTATACCCACATGATATTCTAAAATGGAAATGATAGATGATTAGTATGGATTTCATCCAAAGATTATCGATGCTATGAAATAGGCATGATATGATCTTGGTAGTTGTTGATAAACTAACCAAGGTAGCTCACTTCATACCAGGTAATTTGATAGATGATGTACCTACCCTTATAAAGATATTCATGAAGTGTATAGGTTGCATGGTTTTTCAGAGAAGATAATTTTGGATCATGATCCAAAGATAACTTCAAGGTTTTGGATGACTCTAAATTCAATTTTAAGTGCGCAACTTAATTTTAGTAGAGCTTATCATCCAGATACTGATGGTTAGACCAAGAGAGTCAATCAGGTGCTTGAAGATCTTCTTTGAATGTATTGCATAGATTAGTAGTACAAGTGGGAAGGTTATCTTGCATTGGTTGAGTTTACATATAACAACTCATATTAGTCAGCATTGAAGATGGCACCATTTGAGGCACTTTATGGGAGAAAGTGTAGGACACTCATTAGTTGCGACAGATTAGAGGACCAAGTAGTTTTAGAACCTGAGATGCTCTTAGAGATGGAAGAACAAGTTAGATTGATCAAGCAGAGATTGGTTGAGGCCAATGATAGATACAAAAAATTGCGTAAATTTGAAGAGAATAAAAAGGCACTTCGTAGTTGGTGATAAATTAATTTTGTTGGTAAAACTATAGAAGATATTGATTAAATTTGGGAAGTCTAAAAAAATGTCATCAAGATATGTGGGACCCTTCAAGGTGTTAGAAGTGGTCAATCATATTGCATATAGGCTTGCATTGCCACTAGCCTTAGCTCTTTTACATAAGGTCTTTCAAGTATCATATCTTAATAAATATATAGTCAATATTACATGTGTTAAATTAGAATGTTTTATAAGTTTTGGATCCTATGGTGGTCACAATAAAACCAATCAAGGTAATTAACACACACAAACTTCATTTGCATAACAGATAAATGTCACAGTGCAAGGTTCAGTGGGACCAATACTCTAAAGGTAGTGCTACATGGAAGGACTATGATAAATTTTTTAGGAGATTTCCACATTTACTTGCTTGATTAAATACTATTATGTTATGTTGAATAATTTTTTATTTCATATAATATGTTTGAATAACAATCATCCGGGATGATGACTAGCTTTAGGGGGAAGGATGTTACATCCTAATTCCTTGCTAAGCTAACTCTTTGACTACTTATAGATGGTTATGATAGATACACATAATACTAGTTATATTTTTTTATTAAGCTTAAGATTATGTTATTCTGAGATAATAGAATGTTGCTTAATTAGATGATAATTCATGATTGATTAGTATGAATTGGTTTATGTATACATTTATATTTTAAGCATATTAATGAATTGTTTTAGTTATATATTGTTGCTTATGATTATCACATGATATGGTTTAATAACTTGCGTGTTGTGAGGTAGACGCGGGGGAATTCATCCCTTGAATGTGTCAGAGGGAGAGCATCATCAAAGAGGGTGGTGTAGATGGAGACATAGAAGGTCTACAGAGAGCTAATAAAACCCTATACATACCACAATAATTAGTCATGGTAGAAATACATTTAAAAATGATTGTTTTGGTGTTTGTTTAAATTATTAATTTTTATGTTTGCCTAAGTAGGCAAACTATAAGAATAAAAATCCCTTATGTGTTAGCCTAATGTGTCATTGATACACTTAGAGGTAAATTTAATTAAGGTAAAATTTAAATACGGGTTATTATTTATTATTTTACCATTAAATTACTAAAGCATAATTAAATGATCAATGGATTTAATATGAAATTGAAATTTCATGTTAAAATATAAAAGGGAATTATTATTTTTTGTAAAAAAGAGAAAAAGAGGAAAAAACATTTAAATTAGAAAAATAAATTAAAATCTAGGAAAAAATAGGAAAAGAATTAAAAGATCCTAAAATTAACAAACACAAAAAGATAAAAACAAAAACAAAAATCTAGGAGGACAATTTAACATCTATTGTTTTATTTAAGAGAAAGATTGAAAGAGTATTGGCATAGCTTGTGCATTAGAGAGGAAAGAAGGAAGGACGTGACATGGAGAAAAAGAGGCATAGAGGATCAACAGATGAATCTTGATGGTAGGTGGTGTACTTCAAATTCATTGTTTGTTGATGTGAGTGGATTAATGTTATTAGATATTAGACAATAACATAGAAATCATTGTTTAACAGGTTTTGGGCAAGTATATTATTGAAATTACCTTTTAATTTAGTAAACACTCAAACCCTTTAGAAAACTCTGTACAAATATTTGTTTTGGAGTTATATTCAGTTTATAACTAGCAATGAATGCTAAATTCATGGTAGATGGATGCGCCTCTATATAAGATAAAAGATAGTATAGCCTTAGCTTTAATTTTATAAACATACAAGATCTATTTTTTTATCTGTGCTCATAATGGAAGGCATTGCCCATTTTGGGAATGTAACTATTCAATTAATAAAGTATGTTTTTAATCTCAGTAATAGCCTACCAAAGTTAGATGCCATACTACAAACCCAAAAAAAAAAATATGTGTGTACATGCGTGCTATAATTCTGGTTAGAGTTTTTCTAGTAGACTTTACTTTAGCACCACCTCTATTTTGGGCTAGCTTGGCATTTCAAAATTTGATAAAATATTTATTTAAACTATAGCCATACTCATATGAGCTTGCTAAGTGCCTACCTTGTTGGGAGAATTTAAACAAGTTTTGTTGGATCTACCATAGTAAGGCATTGAAGTAAGGAACAAATTTATATAAGTGAGTTTTAATATATCCGATTTCTGATTTTAACCAATGGTGGCTTGTATAGAGGAAAATAATAAATTAAAAAAATGTACTTTTATGCCCTGATTAAACTCTAAAAGAAAGGCACCTTATTAAATCTTAATGAAATTCTGTCAATACTGATTTCTGACGGCATCAAACTTAGTGTTCTAGCACATTAAAATTAGCATCGAAATTGGGTTGGTTTTGATCTTTCTCATGTATTCTTTTAATAAACTTATATTTATTTTCTTATGTGATAAACATTTGGGGTGACTTAAAATTTATAGATCAATGTCCTATTATTGTTATTGAAATTCGTTAATATCCTTTTCATTCTAGAATGTCATACGGTTCTGCTGAAACAATAAACAATAAATAATGTTTGGAGTGTCTTAAAATGGTCTTACCAATAAATAACATGGTGCCAAACTTTATTAACTTGGTTATACTGATAATTTTTCCAACCGTGGGCTATTTTAATATATTAAAGTTTGTTCAACCTGATAATATAGAACTAGGAGATCTTTTGATAATAAGAAATGCCTAGTGAACAATTAGGAGGAATTTGTGGCAGTCTAGGAAGCTAACTGTGTGTATTATTTGTCTAATGTTCATTGGGCCATTTAGTCTTGGTAAAATTTAGAATGCAAAGATTTGAATTTTACATGAGTTTAATTCATAATGAGCATTTTGGCAGTGTGTACATTGAACCAGGTAATACTTTATCTTAATACCTCGTAGATTGGCATTTTGGTAAAACAAGATTTAAACTATTATACAATAAGTTAGCAGAGTCCAAACCAACGAGCTAGGTAATTAGGTCAGCTAGGCAATTTGGATATTTGGGAGTTTATCATGTTCACTTTTGTCTTCTATGAATTTAAACTATACATATGTATATCTATGAGTATATACTTTTAATCTAATTGTATATTTGTTTATTTACAAGCAACTTGGATGTTTTCATTTGTATGTAATAAATTTGTATATTTGTATGATACAATTCATATGTGTATTACTTACTAATTCCAAAAGAAACTAATCCATATACTGCATGAGGGACAAAATGATAGATCTATAACAACAACATATGATATTCCCTTACCAAATGATACATAATCACTCAAAATGATGTGGCATAAACATTGGTGGAAAAAATATGATCCTTGAAAATTATTGAATAGTCTTTTATCTTCCGAGTGGGAGGAATAATCTTATTTCATTTAAATTAAGCTTCATAAGTACCAAAACATCAAATATTCAAAAAATACCAAAAACATTCAAATAATTCAAAAATACCAAAAAAAAATAGCATGGTCCTAGTTGTATTTTTTTTTATGCATATGTTATTTGTTTCATATTAATAGATAGTGTATCATGCTTTTCCTATATACAAATATGTTTCATGCTTCGTTTGAGTGTTATACAAGCGTACCTAGATACCTAATATACTCACATACAGATGTTGGAATTTCCCTACACTCACATCCTAAGTACATTGGGGGCATCTACTTATTTGATCATAATACACCTAGGTTATGTTATTCTATGATCAATATTTATTATCATGTTTGAGCTTTTATACTTACATATGCCTATATCCATGCCTATACATTTCATAGTGTACTTGATATACTATGTACTTTAACATTTTAAAAACACGTATTTGGAAACTAGTATGTTAGGTTCATGTTGGTTGATTATGTTTGTCCTAATTATCTATTTTTATCACTTCTTTGAGTGTGTTCCTTATTTGTTATTGTCTTGCATTGTATTGATTGTTTGAACATTTGAATATGTTCCATTGAGTATGGCTCCCATGTCTTTGTTTGCCTATTTTAAAATTTGAATATGTCATTTTTTATTGTATGTGGACATTTAAATATGTTATTTTATGTTTTGTGGACATTTAACTAAGTCATGTCCTTTTGATTGTGTGGCATTTGAACATGCCCTTATATGAGGCCACTTTGGAGCACTCCCTGTTGCTTTATTTTTTAATGATCTTGTGTTTTCTTGATTGTTTATTGATCTTGTAGTGTTACTCTCTAGATGTTGCCATGAACTACATCATATATCTTAGGATTTGATGTGATCACATATTGCATGCCTAAAAATCTATATCTACCAAAACATGTTACTCCTATATGTTATTATGATCCATACATAATTTATACAATTATCTTATCCTTTTGAGGTAAGGTGACTAGTAGATTCTACTTCCCCTCACCTCAAAATGGGTGGGCATGTCATAGAGACATGGATTCCACACTTTCATAGTTTCAAATTATAGTGGGGGCATGTTATGTAAACATGTTCTCCATATTTACACTAACATGTTCTCCACATTTACCCCAGTTCCTAGATTCTTCAAATTATAATGGGGCATATTATGTAAACATGTTATCCATATTTACACCAATTTTTAGAAGCTATAGGGGCATGTTCTAAAAAAATGTCCTCCACACTGGCACCAATTTTATATTCATCAGATTTCATAGTATATGATTTAAATACACATTTGTGGCAACATTCTATACATTTATAGGTTACTATACCTAAATTTTAGCTTGAAACATATAAGAGGTGCATATGTCATGCATACAACACATAAAATTGTAAAATCAAATCATTTTCAGATTTTAAATACTATTAAGGACTATTATTATACCCAGGTTAGACTTTTGTGCACTGTTATTGAGCTAATCTACTACAATAGTTGGTTCACTTTTAGAAGGTTGAGTTGATTAAATTACTCAATCTTATCAAGATTATAAGTTAGACTTGGTTAAATCATCTAACTTTACTACACTTATAAGTTGGATTTGATTAATTCATCCATGCTCACCAGATATATATTATGAGATGATTAATCACTCACACTTCACCGAATCATGCACATATTTGAGTTGCATGATTGAGATAAAACAAGTTCAATGGATATGTTGCAATTCACCTTTACATAAAGGTCAAGGGAATGTGTCCTCTAATATTTTTCTATATATATGCACTTGCAAGTTTAGATTTATCCTAATCTTAGATTAAATGCTTCATAATAAGGCATCCTTTCAAATAAAATTACTAGAAGGCAAGTTGGTTTCATCAACACACGTGTGTACTCTTAACCTTGTTCTTTATACTTTCAAGAATTTAATATTCCTTTAATTTTAAATTTCATACATTAATTATATACTATAACATCTTCTTGGTTATATGACAGTTACTAGCAAAGCACTCAATTTGGGCTCACACAAAGATAAGGTACATTATACACACCCAGGCATCCATTTATTTCTTTTAAACTAACAATTATATTACTAAATTAAAATGGGGATGTGTTAATACTAAAATATGATTTATGTATAACTCTAGTCTTATATACTTTGCAAATATCCATCATGGTTTTACCTTTTAGTCATAGACATGCCCGCTATTGAAAGGGTCACAATCACTATCTCTTTGTGCCTAAATTTCTTATCTCTTAGTCCAACCACTATTATCTTGATGACCAAGTCTTTTATACAGTGTAAAAAACTCTAAACCTGATCATTATCCTTCACTATCAGTTTTGGACTTGTACCTATTTTCTAGTTTCATAGACACTTGTGTCCCAGATAGACACTTGCGTCAATGCAAGTGTCCACTTTTCCTACAAAGTGTCAAGTGCCCAAAATGTTGGAAATATTATCATTGATTTCAAAAGGTAATCATGAATCTAATTGATGGAAAATTATTTCAATAAAAGAATTAAATTAAATAAATAATATGTAATTTGATTGAGGCAATTTATCATGCAAACAATGATTATATCTTTGCATGGAATCAAAGATAAATTAACTATGTCTAATAGGCCTAAAGAGATAATTATGATGAAGGTTTCAAGGTAGTTTTAAAGGCTAAAATGGTCCCCAACCTTGGCCAACCTGATTTCTAAGAAGTCAGCCCACCACTGGGAGAAGTTATGATCGTTCAAATGGACTTTTTTGTTTGAAGAGTCACGACTTTAATTTTTGGCTTTATGTGGGTTATAAATAAGTGCATAGCGAGTGGCAAATTTATGAGTTCAAAAGTGGAAGAAATAAAATAAGAGCAAAAATATTTGAAAGATAAATTTTGTGAGAATATTGAAAGGAAAAAACAACAAGTATAAGGCAGAGTATAACAATGAAAATACTCAAGTGTAGATCAAATTGAACAGATATAAAGTAGTGTTCTATCATCGATTATGTTAGCAACGAATCAAAGATAAAAGAGTAATTCTTGTGAGAAGGTTGATGCCTTCATTTTGAAGAGATTGGTGTCTCTTGTTAAGTTGGTGCTTAGTGATAGGGTTTGGTGCTCCTATAGGTTGGTGCCTACAAAATTCTATTTGGGCTTGGTGCTCCAGGAGGTTGGTGCCTATGCATATTTATATTGAGAAATATTTCTTTATGGTTTTCTCTCAAAAGGGTTTTCATTTATATCTAGTGTCACTTTATATTGTGTTATCTTGTGTTGTGATTTGATTGCTTTGAATATCTTAATTGGAGTAAGTGATCAAGTGTTAGAAAAGAAAAGAATATATAATACTGATCACCCCCCCTCAGTACTAGCCTATGTTCAATAGTTGGTATCAGACCAGGTTCCTTTAGATATAGCTTAACTACTAAAAGGTAGATCATACAAGCACACATGGTTGGATCACAAGCTCAGGATGGATTTTACACTAACAAAGCACCATTGTTTGATGGTACAAATTATGCCTTCTAGAGCATAAGAATGAAGACATATCTAATGGCTCTTGGGTTTGATATTTGGAAAGTATTAGTAACCGAGTACCAAATGCCACAAACACTACCAACAAACACTAATGGAAAGAAGGCTAGTGAGAAAAATGCTAAAGCAATGAATGCCATCTTATGCAGCCTTTTAGAATTAGAATTCATAAAATGCATGCAATGTGATTTTGCAAGAGAGATATGGGAAAAACTTAAAACTATCTATGAGGGTGATAACAAGGTAAGACAAGTAAAACTCCAAACTCATAGGAGACAATTTAAGAGTTTAAAGATGAAGGAAGAAGATAACATTATAAGATAGCTACTCTGGGTTGATGAAATAGTCAGTGTTATTCGATGACTTAGAGAAACCATGGAAGAGTCTACAATTGTCCAAAAGATTTTGAGGTCCTTACCACTGAGGTTTTATGAAAAAGTCTCTTTTATTGAAGAAATCAAATTAAAGATGGATGAGCTACATAGAATCGTCACAACATGTGAATTGAGGACTGAATCTGAAAGACCATCAAAAAGAGAAGCAATATTCAAAGCATCAAAGAAGGAAAAAGTCAAGGAACCCAAGCCAAGTGATAGGTCAAGCAATGAAGAAGATGAAAAGGGGGATCTATTCATTCTAAAGGTAAAGAAAGGTTCGGACAACCATTCAAATGTTTTAATTGCATTAAGATTGTTCATTTTGCAGTGAAGTGCCCGAATAAAGACAATAGTGATGAAGAAGAGAGCAAACCAAAATTGAAGAAGGGATTCAAGCAAAATAAATATAATAAGAGATTTTAGAAACAAAATAAAAACTTATACTCCAAGAGGAACTATAGCTCATCTGAGGAAAGTGGAGCCAGTGATTTTTATAATGACAATGAGGAAACATTGTTCATGACCATAGAAGACAATGCTTTCACAAGCAGAAAAACTTGGAAGAATAAGACGAAGGCAAGGTAAATCTTGAAGAAGAGCTTATATATGCCTTAGGAGAGATAAAATATCTTAATAAAAAGAACATGAAACAAAATCTTCTGATTAAAAAATATTAAAAAGAGAGTCAAGACTCAAAAGCCAAAATATCACAAGGTCTTGAGGAATCAAAGAAGATAATTATTGATCTAAAAGTCCAAATTGAAGAGGCAAATAAAATTGAATAATATCTAATGGATCAGATAAATAATAAAGGAGAAGGCTATGAAAGGTATGAATATGAGATTGCTACTTTAAACAAGGATCTAGAAAAGGCAAACACTAAAATAACAAGTGACTTGAAATTTGAGAAAAGCACCCAAATTTTGAATAAGATTTTGGAGAGTCAAATATCACCATCTAACAAGTCAAGCATTGAATATGAGAAGGAAAAACATAAAGCTAAGAGCTATACTAAAACTCTTAAGGAGCCTATGAAAAAAGAGACCAAGAAGGAAGAAGGCCAAAATACAAAAACTAGCTCTATCAACAAAGAAAGCAAAGGAGAACAAAACTTCAAGAGACCACTTGCTCCAAGATATGCAAATAAAACTAGGTGTGGTAATTATTTTGATGGATATTTTTATTATTTCAATCATTTTGGTTATAATAAATTATATTGTAGAAAAAGAGCCAAGGATATTGAAGTCAAGGGCAAAAACAAAGGAATCTATGGAGCTTCGAACATAAGCTACAATTCATTTGCTCCCCTATAAAACTTTGATGAAGAAGCTATAATCTGTTATAAGTGAAACAACTATAGACATATAGCACACTATTATAGAAGTGTTTTTGAATATGTAAGACAAGATCAAAAGTTAAAGGCTCCAATGATAAAGAAAATGGAACCAACAAAGACTTGGAAGAAGAAGCAAGAAGCAACCATGATTGTTCAAACAATATTCCATGCTAGAGATGAAGGACAACAATGGTTCATCGATAGTGGATGTTCGAGACACATGACTGGATATAAAATCAAATTTATCTCATTAAAAAAGTTCAATGAAGGCATGGTGAAGTTCATAGACAACACTATAGCTAGAATAATAGGAAAAGGTATGCTTAGTCTCGATAATGGAAGAGCCAAAATAGAGAATGTGTTATACATTGAAGGATTAAAGCATAATCTTCTAAGTGTGATCCAAATGTGTAATCAAGGACACGCACTCAATTTATTTTCTAAAGGTTTCAAGATCAGAAAAAAGACATGGGAGAGCTAATTACAAATGCTCACAAGATAACAAACAATCTATGCATGCTTACAGAAGTTGAAGGAGAGAAGTGTTATCTGAGTCAAGTTGAATAAAATTGGCTATGGAAAAGAAAAATAGGCCATATAAATTTTTATAACCTTATGAATATTAGCAAGAAGAAAGATGTAAAGGACATTCCAAAGATAACAAAGTCATCAAGCACATTTTGTAAGCAATGTTAGCATGGGAAGCAAACCAAGGCAAGATTCAAAATGAACTAATATTCCACCATGAAGAAATTAGAACTCATTCATATAGATCTATATGGACCCACCAAAACACAACTTATATAAGGTGAGAGGTATTTTATGTTGTTAATTGATGATTACACTAGAATGACATGGGTTGTGTTTCTAAAAGAAAGGTCTGGGGCCTTTAACAAATTCAAAGTGTTTAAAGCATTAATTAAAAATGAAACTCATTTAAAGATCAAATGATTAAGGTTAGATAGAGGAGGTGAGTTCATGTCAAATGAATTCATTGAGTATTATGAAGACCATGGGATAAAAATATAGTACTCAGTTGCAATAACCCCACAATATAATGGGGTAGTAGAATGAAAGAATAGGATTGTCCAAGAAATGGATAGGATAATGTTGAACAAATCCAAGTTATTAAACAAATATTGGAGAGAATCAGTCCACATAGATTTTATATCCTAAATATAGGGCATATTAGAGTCAATAATGACAAGAGCCCATATGAGTTATGGATGGGAAGACCAGCTTTTGTCAAATATTTCAAAGTATTTGGACGTAAGTGATTTTTCAGAGGACTAAAGATGATTTGGGAAAATTTGACTCAAGAACCGATGAAGTAATATTTATAGGATATTCCACCAAAAGCAAGGTCTAAAAATCCTACACCAAGAGAATGTAAACTATTGTAGAAAATGCCAGTGTAAAAATAGATAAAACTAGAACTCAGAAGACAAGTGATCCATTAGATGAACCATATATCATTGAAGAAGCAGATGTTGAAGTAGAGAACATGGATGAAGATAAATAGTAAGACACCAAGGAACCATCTCATTTCATTCAGAAGAACCATGCCAAAATCCAAATCATTGGTAATATAGATGCTAGAGTATAGACCAGAAGAAGGATTGTAAGAAATTTTAAACAAATAAATTTTTCTTTGTTATCTAAAATACAGCCTAAGAATTTTTCATAAGCAAGCCATGATGAACATTAGGTAAAATCAATGGAAGAAGAGCTAAACCAAATTGAGAATAATGAGATGTGGGATCTCGTACCTAGACCAAAGGATCGGAATGTGATCAACACCAAATGGGTATACATGAACAAACTAAATGAGGATGGTTAAGTGACACAAAATAAAGATTGATTGGTATGCAAAAGATATGCTCAAATGAAGGTATTGACTTTGAAGAAACCTTCACTCCAATGGTAAGATTAGAGGCAATCATAATGTTTCTTGCCTATGTTATTTTCAAGAACTTCAAGGCATATCAAATGGATGTAAAATATGCTTTTTTGAATGGTAAATTAGAAGAGGAAGTGTACATCGAGCAGCTAGAAGGATTCATTCCATCAAAAGATAGCAAATATGTATGCAAATTGAAGAAATCCTTGTATGGATTGAAGTAGGCCCCCAGATCTTGATATTCAAAACTTGATAAGTATCTAAAAGACCAGAGATTCAAGAGAAGATTTGTTGACAGTAAATTATACATCAAAACTGAAGGTGAGCATCAGTTAATTGTTGAAGTTTATGTTGATGAAATAATATTTAGAGTAGATAGTGAGAAATTGTCCAAAGGATTCACTAAAGACATGCAGAATGAATTTGAGATGTCCATGCTTGGTGAGCTATCATTATTTCTTGGATTGTAAATATCTCAGTCCAATAAAGGAATATTTATCTCCCAGACCAAGTATGTTAAATAAATGTTGAAGAAATTTGGAATGGAAAACTGGGCACTGGTTGGCATGCTTATTCCTACAAGAAACAAGCTGAGTAAGGATGATGAATCACTGAATATAGATCAGTCCCTCTATAGATCAATTATTGGCACTATTTTATACATAATGGCATCTAGGTCAGATATCAGGCAAGCAGTGGGCATGGTAACACGCTATTAGGTAGATCCTAAAGAAACACATGTGCAAATAGTGAAGCAAATATTTAAATATCTAAAGGGGACCTTGGACTATGGATTGTGGTATCCTATAGGGAAGGATTTCACTTTGGTAGAATATAGAGACTCAGACTAGGCAAGATGCTTAGATGACAAAAAATGCACAAGTGGAGGAGCATTTTTCCTTGGAGATAACCTAGTGTCTTAGCTAAGTAAAAGGCATAATTCATTTTCCTTATCCACAATAGAGGTAGAGTACATAGCGGTATAATTATGTTTCACTCAAATTATTTGGATGAATCAGACCCTTAAAGACATCAAGGTATAATATAATCATCCAATTTCAATATACTGCAACAATACCAGTGTTATCAACATCTCAAAGAATCCAATGATGCATTCTAGAACAAAACACATTCCAATCAAATACTATTTCTTGAGAGAGAAAGTTGTATAAGAGAAGGTAAAATTGGAATATATTACCACCATAGAGCAGATAACAAACATTTTTACCAAGTCACTTCCAAAAGACACATTTGAATACCTATGTGAGAAGTTGGGAATAATCTCTTTTGTTTCCTTACCACTAAAGGGAAGTATTGATTAAGGGGGAGCTAAGCATTGCATTATTTGACTACTAGGTAGTCCCTTTGCCATTAATGTCAAAGGGTGAGAAGTGCAAAAAGAAAGAGAAGCAAAAAGGGGGAGCTATAGAAAAGAAGATCTTTGATAGAAGAAATAGTACAACAAGGGGGGGCAGATTCAGTGCATGGTTGCCTTTAATGACAAAGGGGGAGATTTTTGGAAATATTGTCATTGATGTCAAAAGGTAATCGTGAATCTAATAAATGGCAAAGTATTTTGATAAAATAATTAAATTAAATAAAGAGTATTTAATTTGATTGAGGCAATTTATCATGCAAATAATGGTTATATCTTTGTGTGGAATCGAAGATAAATTAACTATGTCTAACAGACTTAAAGAGATGATTATGGCAAAGGTTTCAAGGTAGTTTTAAAGGCTAAAATGGTCCCCAACCTTGGTTGACCTGATTTATAGGAAGCCATCCCACCTTTAAGAGAAGTTGTGACCATTTGAATGGACCTTTTCATTTGAAGAGTCACGACCTTGATTTGTGGCTTTCTGTGGGTTATAACTACATGCATAGCGAGTGGAAAATTTATGAGTTCAAAAGTGGAAGAAATAAAATAAGAGAAAAACTATTTGAAAGTAGAATTCAATGAGAATACTTAAAGGAAAAACCAACAAGTATAAGGCAGATCATAGCAGTGAAAATACTCAAGTGTACATTGAATCAAAAGAAGATAAAGCAGTGTTTAATCATACATTATGTTAGCAACAAATCAGAGATAGAAGAGTGATTCTAATAAGAAGGTTGGTGCCTTCATTTTAAAGAGATTGGTGTCTCTTGCTAAGTTGGTGCTCGATGAAAGGGGTTGGTGCTCCTGTAGGTTGGTACCTGCAAAATTATATTTGAGGTTGGTGCTCTAGTAGGTTGGTGCCTATGAATATTTATATTGAGAAATATTTTTCTGTGGTTTTTTCTTGAAAGGGTTTTCATGTATATCTGGTTTCACTTTGTATTTTGTTATCTTGTGTTGTGATTTGATTTCTTTGAATATCTTAATTGGAATAAGTGATTAAGTGTTAGCAAAGAAAAGAATATATAATATTGATTCACCCCCCCTCAATATTAGCATGTGCTCAACATAAGAATCATCCAATTTATAAATGAAATGTATCGTGAAGGTCAACCTAACTAATTTAGTGTGAGATATTTCCAAAAGGGATCGATATATATACAAGATCAACCCTCGTTCATTCCTCCCCTAACAAATATCAAGAACTCACAAGGTAACTTATTAATAAGTACTCAATCAAACATTTAAGTGAGCAAGCCTATCCTATTCATCCCTATTTCTATATCATTCATAGTATTAGTATTCCCATAGTTCTGAACCATTTGAAGAGTAGTTCATAAGCCATAATTTCAAAGTTATAAATAGGTACTACATGTCATTGTTTATCACATATTACATCTTTGTGCACATACAAACCAACGCATAAGGGGTAACTACATAAGTTTGAGGAC
The DNA here is from genome assembly GCA_037957365.1 of Torreya grandis. Classification (NCBI taxonomy): domain Eukaryota; kingdom Viridiplantae; phylum Streptophyta; class Pinopsida; order Cupressales; family Taxaceae; genus Torreya; species Torreya grandis. Next base: position 5,476,664 of record JARHVA010000007.1, on the reverse strand, counting down.
CTCTTCAAAGTATTAGATTTTTAGGCATCACTCATTGACATAGGGGTCCTTTGGGCAACTTGACATTGTGATCCCACAAACCCATTTTTCTCACAATCACTCTAAGGGTGACAAAACTAGGGTTTGATCATTTGACAAGGAGTGACAATATGTGTGCATGATCTGTATACATTAGAATAAAAGTGACATAAAACATATGAGGCTCTAGTTGGTTGCATCCATATCTAGTCAGTATTTTGTATAGGACACCTATGTCAAAGTCATACAACTGCATCAATACAACTATCTAGATCTGACAGAAGCGTCTGAGGCCACAAAAAGAATATTCTTATAATTTTATGATTGTTCTAGGATCATTTTTTAGTTCAATTTCAGCTTATTCCACATCATAATTGCATGAGCATAGTAAACCAACTAAGTGTCATGGCTCCTTATTTATTTCAATATCTATCAGTAGTTTTACTTTACTATTTTTATCAATTTATGATATAACTTCGTAGTATTATTTATCTAAATTTCTATTAATTGGTTTTTTATTAGATTAGTTTACCATGCTTGTGTAAAAGCTAATTTAATACCCTTTACTCTAGATATCCACCCAATCTAGATTTAGGGTTAATCGAGTATATTATTATGTTAGTGTGTTAGTATGTTAGTATGCTAGGAGTGCATGATATGGATCATGAAATTTATCAAACTAATCAAGCTTGACAAACTCACACACACAACAAGCACAAATGTTATAAAATTGACATAGATGGGCCAAGGGCCAAGAGAAAGGACATGTTCAAATGTCCTAAACAACACACATATACGTGAAGAATGTCCCAAACAAGGGACATATTCAAATGTCACACACACATAAGGCCAAGCACAAAGTCAATGACATGTTCAAATGTTGCAAACAACACAAAAGATCTCATATAGATGCATCACTCAAAGAATCTCACCCAAGGGCCAAGGGACAAAAAAATAGATAAGCTAATTTGTACTCTACCATGTGTGAGTAAGCAACATAAATGGAATGTATAATTAGCAAAGGTAGTCTAATATATGTGTATGCCATGTGATCATATCTAAGAAAATAACATGTTCATGTACACTATGTAAAATATAGATGTTAACAAGACATTTGTAAGTAATTGAAATCTCAACAATATAGGGGTTATAAAATGATAACATCTATATATTGTCACCTATGAGTAAGATGCCCCTAACTTAGCAAGGCTAATGGGCATATAGAAAGAATATGTTATCTACTAATCATGAGATAAACAATAGATTGAAATGATATACACTAGATTATTAATCATGGTCAGGTCCTGATTTTATATTTTTTGTCAATATTTAAATGTTTTTGCACTTTTTAATATATATGTTTCTTTTTTTTTTTTGCATTTTTAGAATATATGTTTTTTTTTTTTTGTATTTTTGCATTATGGAGGTAAACAACAATAAATACTAAAATGAAACCAAGGTGTCAAAAAATAGAATAAAAGGAGACCAAATTTGGATAGTCAGTAACAAGTGTCAATGAAAGATGAACACTAACAAAGGTTTGCATGGCTTGATAGAAGGAATTTGCCTCCTAATAAATGTGAATTGGAACTATTGATTCAGTAGGCTAATGAAAAATGTATGCAGATAACTAATTGATATTATCATTTATTTAAATGTACATGTGTCAAAATATGTCACATGTATGGAGTAATTGAGCTTGAAACCAAGAGATTTTTGCATGAAAGATAAGAAATTGCATATTGATATTGCATGAATAATATGGAAAAATTAACATCATTATTGCTTTGCATTCTAGAAATGTAGGTTCTGAGAATAAAAATACAAAGGATAGGATTGAACAATTAGGATAGTAGTGATTGATGTTTTTGTGCTTCTAGGTGATTCTATCATGTAGGCAATATGACAAAAATTTGATAAAATTTTGTAAAAATACGTAAATAAATGTGATTTTTAAACAAAGTTGACCGTTAACGACTATATAGATTCATAAAATAAAAAGGAAGGGCCAAGAGGCCAAAAAACCAATAATATCCAAGGGCATGGAAGAATGGATCAAGAGATTGCATATACAAATAAATGGAAGAAGAATATGCAAAAAATTAAAAACTATGTACAAGTAATTTTTTGGTTTCTAAAAGCTAAAGATATCATCAATGGGATGCCTTTATGAAGTCCCTATATTGTTTATGTCATAACCTTCAATTAGGTTTTCATTTTCATCTTGCATGTTAGTTGTATCATTCCAATCATATTTTTCATAGTCATAGTCATCAAAGGAAAAAACTAGCTTCTTAGTTTTTTCTTGAACTTTTGACATACCATTTTGAGCATCTGTGTATGAAAAACCAATTGCACCATATATTGGAGTTTCCTTCTTTGAAAATTTATTTTTCTTGAGTATGTTCATCATTGTCACAATAGTTTGTCTCATTGTGAACTAGATAAGAGTCATGTATCTTTTCTTGAACACCAATAATAACAATAATTTGTGACTTGACTTCTTGATTTGAAGATGTAAGCATAGACTTTGTAGCATTGGCCTTAACTTTTTATTTTATGCATGAAGTAGACATATTTGGACCATTAAGATTTGTAGGATCATTTTCCTCTTGAAATGCACTCATGAGAAACCTCTTTGACAAATTTGCCTTTTTTACTTGCCTTGTGTTTGCTCTTGCAATTTATCTTTTGGTAATTGATCTTTTTGTAACATTTATTGTTATAGCTTTTGTAACCTTGCTTGTTCCAATTTGTATTTTTGAAAATTTTCTTTCTCAATTTGTTCATTTAATAATTTGTCTCTTTCCAATTATTCCATTTGCATCCTTCGCTTTTCAACATGTTCCTTTTGTAACCTTGATTTTTCATCTTGCTCTTTTATGTGTGAATTCTTAGCAACCACATTTGTATCATTAGACTTTGTAGGCATGATTTGATTTTGACCTTCCTTTGAGATAAATTTTCTTAATATGTTTTAATTGTCTTGAATTTTTTGTTGCATATTTTGATAAATTCTCTTATAGTAACTTTGCCTTTTTGATATGTTCCTTTTGTAATTTCTATTTTTCGCCTAGTTCTTTTTGTAACTTTTCTTTCTCTAAATTGCCTTTTTGTATCTAAACTTGTGCTTTAAGAGATGCATTCATGATGTGAATGGTTTGCTTGATTGATTTCTCTACTATAAGGTCACCACTATCAATGATACTTTGCATTTTTTTTATTTGAAGCCAAATAATCATTTGTATAATGCCCATGCATTCTAAGATACACACAATAGTATTTTGACCTTCTTAAATGATGCATATAGGCTAATTTGATCACTTTGTTTTGAAGCATTTATCTTATAATTTCACTTGAATTCTTATTAGCCTTTTGTTCATTTTTAATCATTAGTTGTAGATTTATTATTGATGAATCCATAAACTAGTTAAGCAAAATATCAATATGCATAAAATTAAAAAATTATGTGAGAGTAATTTTCTCTCTCGATTATCATTAAATGAATAAAAAATTACATAGGAGTCTTTAAATAAATCTCAACTCCAAATTAGATTTTAAATGCATAATTAAAAAAACTAAATAAATAAATTTTTTATCTAAAGCTAACTGACCTATACGATTTTTAACAAATGCTATTTTTAGTAACTTTCATCTTCTAACAAGTTTTCAACCATTTTTTTTAGTAAGTTTTGCATGCAAGCTTAGATGAGCCTAAAAATTACCACATATCCTCTAAACACTAAAATTAATGTAATAGATGAATTTCAACTAAAGTTCATGTCTGATTACAAAACTATGTTATTTCTAAAAATGGAAAAATCTTGAAAAATATATTAAAATGCATTTTTAGACTTTTAGATGGTCATGTATGAAAAGTTTTAAAATGTCCATGACTAGATATATCCAGACATGGTTGAATTAAATTTTTCAAGACCTTCATTTTGATGTAAATGAGAGCTCAAATGGACTTACATATCAAGAGTTATGAGCTCCAGAAGATAGGCCTCCACATCATTTCTCTTGGAATTTCACTTTGACTCTTGGTAGCCTTTTATGCCCTTTTTGAATCATTAGTTGTATATTGATTATGTTTTGCCTTCAAATCTTGATATGAAATCTTGTCAGGCACAAAATTTCTAGATGAAGATGCAAATACATGATCAACAAAAGTATGCTTTGGATTCTTTGTGAATGTGATATGATTTTCCCATTATGTGATCTTTGAAACTAAATATTGTTTTTTCTTTTGTGCCTCTTCTATTGTCCTTTTCATAGTGATGATTTGATCTTTAAGGGATTCATAAGCATAAACCCTACATACTTTTGATTGAACATGCATAAAAACACCATCAAGAGGATGTGTAGGAGGTGGATGGGGTTGATGGACATATTGATTACATTCATTTGACACTATAGGGTTGCTCAACTTACCTCTTGGGATAGTGACAACATTGACCTTATTAAAGGGATAGTAGATATCATCATCGTGAGATTTGAGAGGAGGCTTTATAATATCTTGAATGTGTGATTGTTCTTGTTCCCATGTATGCTTGACTTGATAAAAGAATGCATTAATGAAACTTGTGTAAATTTTTGGGTAATTATCTTATCATAGTTATCATATATATATAATTCATTTTAAAAGACATGAAAAAGATATTGTAATAGAGGAAACAATGAGATGCATATAAAAAAAGAGAAAACTATGAAACCCTAGTATTTTCTTTTAAAATCCTAGGTCAAAAAATTGAAACCTTATAAGGTTAAAACCCTTAGAAAAAAATTAGGGCTAGACAATGTTTAAACAATACATGGGTTCACCGAATGTGTTATCTGATTTTGAATTAATATTAAAATATCAATCCTAATTAGATAAATTGAATAGTATAAAACAAGGTGCTATAAATATAGTTTTAAACATCAAACTGAAGATAACTGACTAAAATAGATAAAATGAAATGGAAACAAACAAAGCTAAACTATGTAAAAGAGAAATGAATCTAGCTTTTTGAGTCATCAAATGACTACATAAGAAAATAAAATGTAGGAATAAACAAAATGTAGAAAACCCATAAATATTCTAGAAGTTGTGCTTGAGTGCCTTGATGGATAGGAATGACCAATATGATGGAAGCAACTACCACTTTTATCCCTATTGGTTGATTCTATATTTTTGTAAGAAAATGTAACTTTTGAAACACTCAGATGTGACAGTGATAATTATGTATTTTTGCATTGATTTGATCTTTGGAAACTATACATAGACCTATATGTGCCCTTTTGAAGTTGTAAACCCTCACTTTTTACCACAAGGAAATAAATGGATGTGAAGAAGTAAAAATAAGTTAGCATTTGGAGTTATGTTAGACCTCAACACCCCACTTTGTTGAGCATTGCATATATTCTAATACTTTAAAGAGGGATCAAACCTCTATGTAGTTTTCCCACCTAAGTGCTTTGTGAAATTGTGATCCTTTGACTATACAAATGCATCTTGAATTGGATTGAATAATTGATCATGTTTGGTTAGGGATGCATAAAACTAAGTTCAAATAAGGCTCATAATTGCTTGAAATGCTTGGAAAACTAATTTGGGAAGAAAAGGGTTTTTTTGTTCAATATGCACTTGTATAATCGAGATCTTGTAATAAACTTGATAATCTTGCTAAGATGTGTGAAATGAATGAATTAAACATGATTTTATAGTGGTTCAAACTAGAAAAAGGCATGTTGGAGAGTTTATAAATTTAAAGGCCTCTTAGAGATTTTATGAAAATTTGACTCTTGTGAGGTAAGAACATGATCCATAACCAGAGACAAAAATGATAGGCATTCTTGTCCTTTTGGGTGTTCATATCCCTTTAGTAGTAAAATCAAAGCATACATATACATAAAAGTTTTTTCAGTAGTAAACTCATTTCTATACATGACAATAGATGGCCTTGTAGTGAGAGAAGGTATCTTATGCTCAGGATAGGTCAACTTTATGAAATAAGTGTCAATTAAGTGCACATGCCAATTAATGGTAAAAGGGGATAAAATAATCATGATCAAGTATTTTTGATCAAATTTAAGTTACTAAAGTTGCCTAACTATTGGTTAGCATACATTGGTGGTTTTCCCACCATATGAAATTTCTTGAAGTTGAAAAGTTATAAATGTTTTTTCTGATCATTGTCAATTCATTTGAGGTTATTAGCAAAATCCAATGATGAGAGATCATAAATACAGGTTGTATGTAAGGCAAAAGACATCAAAAGAGTATTGGAATTAGTTTCATATTACAAGTTATCAAGATTGGGTCTTGGTTCAAGTTGTCTTTAATTATTCTTAGTTGTTTCAGTGGTTGTTTTAAAGTTGACACATTTTGAGAAGTGTCTAAAAGGTGAAAAATAATGTTGTGTGAAAGGTTTAGACAGGAAGTAGTGAAAATTTGTTCATAGAGGCCAAGTTCTGGTAGTATCTTGTACATTTTTCGAATCACAAAGTGGAAAGGGAGTGCAATTGCCTCTCCTAGCTGGATTTTTTCCCACTTTGGGTTTCTCAAGAATAAATATTTGTGTTTTAATGTGTTTTTGCTATCTTTGATTCTCATATATATAGTTAAAAATTATGTACTTTCATTTTCAACAATTCATAGCTCCATTTTCTTCAAGCAAACTAGTTTAGAATAGTAGCTTATTCAACCACTTATTGAGTTGAGAGTAAAGGGTTCATTTAGGGAAGATTATAGTGGTTTAACTACCTGGTATATAGACCAGTTCTAAAATGAAGGAACATTGGTATCGATAAAAGGTTTAACATTATGGTTTGTTATAGTTTCTTTGTAATTATGTCTAATAACTAATATTTATCATGTTGTTTCAAGCGTATGAGATCCTTGCATTACCCAACCAACACTATACGATCAGTATTTGTTATACTCTTTGAGCCCTTATGTCTTTGAACTCTCCCCCTTCAACTGTCCCAAACAATTTATTTTAATTACTATCTTAACATGTAAGTGCTTTGTATAACCTCTTGGTTGGGTCTAATGGTGAAATGCACATGTTTCCATCTTGAAAACACGTATTAGAGTTGTAAGGGGGGAAGGTGAACAAAGTGGTATGATATATATCCTATAGTTTAGGTATAATCAGGTGTGAAAAATTATCACATGTATATTGTAACTATATATTCTACGTGCATAGTAATAGCGTGTAAATTTTTCATGTGTATAATATAACCTTATATTCTATGTCCATAGTTAAGTGGATCTTGAAAAGACTTTTCCTTTCATTTCTCTTTTCTTTGTATATTGATAAAAATGGAGGAAAGGTTTTTTAAGTCCATGATGCATGGTGTTCTATCATTATAGTTCAAACATGTACCTTCATTCCACACATATACTCATACACATCCTCTAACCCCACGAGAAATAAAAAACATGTACCTTCCTCACCCAAACACAAGATTTTAGCTATAACCATTTAAGAATTATACAACTATACATATCCCTTCCAAATAGACATAGTTTATAATTATGAGAAAATAAATTTATGGGAAAAATTGTATGTAAATTTAATAAATCAATTAAATTTACACATAATTTTCCAAAAAATGTATATTTCTTCATAATATAAATTATCAATGTCTTAGATATTCCTTAGATTATAATATTTCGTTCATTATTATATAATAAAAAACAATCCACAAAAACAAAATTAATTGATGAAAAAAAAGCTATACTTAAAGAACTCGCCAATTTACAATTTGTGTTGGGTATTCCAAGGGGTCTTATGCTAGGGACTAGTTAATTATTTTTAATAGGGTGTTGTTGAGAAATTATAGAGTTTTTTTTTTAATAGATATATTTCTAAGATCATAAGAGATTAACGTTGAATAAAATAAATGAATGTTAAAAGCAATAAAGTTACCTCAAAGAGTAAAACAAGCCATTGGATTGAGATGAGAGTTGATAAGTGGAGAAACTGTCAAATGGAGAAAAACTCCATAATTTATCAAAAGCCTTACAAATAATTTAACTCCAAGTACAAAATAAAATCTAAGAGAGAGAAAATAATGACCTTGAGGCAAAAGGGCATTACAATAATGAAAGAACAAGATTGTGCATCAAAATTATTGAGTTGAAGAATAACAGAGAAAAACTCAATAAATAGAGCTAAGAGAGAAAAAAATTACATGAACAAACTTCATGTGTGTTTCAAGTGTCATAATCCTCTTAGAGGAGTTAATTGTGAAATTAACTCTTAAATCTTACAAGTGGACAAGAGATGTGAGAGCCACCTCATAAATTTAGAATAAGTACATATATAAATATGATAAATACACACATAAACAAGACTTGTGATAAACATATAATAACTTAAGGACCTAAATAAGATTAATTCTCTAACACTTTCTATTAAAATTAATTTGAGGTTAGAAAATTAGAGAAAACCTTTTACAAACAAATAAGGGAGTTGAAATGATTTGGGCAACAATTCAGGTGACAATTTGGGTGACGGTTCTACCCTAATTGATGACAGAACTTTTGGGAGCCATCACTTTTGCATCATAGCTCCAATTGACTCGTCATTTGAATCATTGGAAATCTAATAATGAGGATAATGTGGTGAGATGGCATTGATATCCACTTGATAGATTTTTACCCTTAAAAAATCCAATGGAAGTTCCCTAAATTTTAATTTTAGTAGTGTAGTCTAAAAATAGTAATTCCTCGAATTCTATATTATTTTAAATCATGGAAGTTGAACCACTTAATATCCATCGATATTGGTGACCTTCCACATCCTCCTCCTACTTTCAAAATGTGTATAAATGAAGATGTAACCCGAAAGGGAATCAGACATCTCTTCCTAGAGATAAGCATATAGTGGTATTGCAATTTTGAGTAATAAAACATCTCTTCTCAGAGAATTCATTGTTACTGTGTTATTTTCATGTTCTTGAAATATTTTTCAATCAAAACTTCTAAGTTTTGGATTATGAAATTATGTTAATATCCTTATTAATATAATTTTAATTCAAAAGAAATTACAAAAGTTTCGAGAAAAGAAATAATAAAATAAGGTGTCACCAAAAGTCACAAAGATGAAAATGTGATCATCAAAAATCTTCAAGAATCATTTTATAATAATTTGGTTGAAACAAAGACCAACAAGAAGGAGAAGTAATCTATGAAAACCTGAAAAACAAATAAGTTAACACAAATCTTTTAAGTTAAATAATTAATATGCCATAACAATATGATATACATATATAATATAATAAAAGTAGATGTACAACAAGACAAATAGAATAAAGATAATTTCGATCACAAAGTGCAAAACCCTGTATGACAAGCAAGTTAGTCAGAATATTCAAAGCAAATTTTCTTTGCAATAAAAAATCAAGAATGCTTAAAGAGATTGTATGTATCAAAATGAAGACAAAGAAGATGTGTCACTTATAAAAGACATTCTACATGAACCACTAGAAGAAACATCACATGAAGATATTAAATTCTCTGAAAGATCTAATATTTTTACAAATCTAAATAGTGTTAACCTTAGAAGTAGGGAATTTAGTCATTTTACAATAATGCAAAGTGTCATGAGTGAATTTACTACAAGATTTATATGGATGCAATTTATAACATTTAAAGATATGATGCTCATGTTTTCCACAGTGTGCATAAACTTTATCATTTTAAACCAAAGTATGAGTATTAGAAATATTTAATCAAAAAAGGTTGTATTATAAGTCATTCAATGCAAAGCACGATATGATTTTAAAATTGCATTAGAAGCAGTTGAATCATTAAAACTAAGATCTTTATAATTTTCATTTGAAAAAGCCTGTATGAAAAGGAAGTTAGTCAAAATATTCAAAGCAAATTTTCTTTGCAATAAAAAATCAATAATGCATAAAAATATTGTATGTATCAAAATGAAGACAAAGAAGATGTGCCACTTATAAAAGAGATTCAACATGAACCACTAGAAGAAACATCACATGAAGATATTAAATTCTTTGAAAGATCTAATATTTTTACAAATCTAAATAGTGTTAACCTTAGAAGTAGGGAATTTAGTCATTTTACAATAATGCAAAGTGTCATGAGTGAATTTACTACAAGATTTATATGGATGCAATTTATAACATTTAAAGATATGATGCTCATGTTTTCCACAGTGTGCATAAAGTTTATCATTTTAAACCAAAGTATGAGTATTATAAATATTTAATAAAAAAAAGTTGTATTATAAGTCATTCAATGCAAAGCACGTTATGATTCTGAAATTGCATTAGAAGCAGTTGAATCATTAAAACTAAGGTCTTTATAATTTTCATTTGAATCAAGCAAAATAGTTTTAAGAATACCATCTTCACACTTACCAAGCCCACCACCAGAATACCTTATAGAATGCAATATTTTTAAGCTAGGGTTAGAAGGAGTATGTAAAGACATGCAAGTTGATTTAGGAATACAAGTAAGATCACGATGAGAACTATTATTATGTGCAAAAGATGTGAATTTGACATTTAAAGTGTCAATATAATTTTACATAGTCATTATCTTCTCATTAAAAACATTGTGCAAAGCAGTTAAAGTGTCATTTTTACAATGAATTTGATGTTTAAGATTACTTATTTCATTATTTTTAAAACTAGTTTGATGTGTAAGCTTTCTAAAAACTAAAAATAGACTAGTTTTAATGCCATTTAAGCATGATTAAGAAACAAATTATGTAAAGATTAGTGAATGATAGATTTAAAAACATCTAAAAGTTAATAAAAAAAGATATAAAAAGTTTGTTAGGAATGTGATTAACAATTTTAAAAAAACCTTATGAAATGTTTTGAAAATTAACTTTACAATTCAATTTTTTTCATGAACATGTAAAAAGGAAGAGTCTTAGATTTACCAACAAAAATGAAAATATGAATTTGAGTTTTGTGCACTTTTTGAAACACTAGTTGTAGATTGATTATTGACAAATCCACAAACTAGTTAGGCAAAATATCAATAGGCATAAAACTCATAAATTACTTGAAAGTAATCTTCTCTATTGATTCTAATTGAATGAATAAAAAATTACATAAGATTCTTTAAATAAAGATCAACTCGAAATTAGAGTTGAAATGCACAATTAAAAAATTAAATAAATCAAAAACTACTTAAAGCTAACTAACCCATACTATTTTTAACAATTATTATTTTAAGTAACTTTCAACTTCTAGCAAGTTTTTTAACTGTTATTTTTAGTAAGTTTTATATGCAAGCTCATATGAGCCAAAAAATCTCTACATATATTATAAACACTAAAATTAACCCAATAGATGAATTTTAACTAAAGTTCATGTTCGGTTATAAAAATATTCTATTTCTAAAAATAGAAAATATCAAAAATATATTAAAATACATTTTTGTACTCTTAAATGGCCATGTATGAAAATGTTAAAAATGCTCCTAACTAGATATAGCCATATATGGCTGAATTAAACTTTCCACCTTCATTTTTACATAAACGAGAGCTCAAATGGACTTATAGATCAAAAGTTATGACCTCTAAAAAATAGGCCTTCACATCATTTATCCTATAATTTCACTTTAACTCTTAATATCCTTTTATGCACTTTTTGAATCACTAGTTGTAGATTGATTATGTTTTGGCTTCAAATCTTGATACGAAATCTTGTTAAGCACAAAATTTCTAGGTGAAGATGCAAATACACGATCAACACTAGTGTACTTTGGATTTTTTGTGAATGTGATCTAATTCTCCCATTATGTGATATGATTCTCCCATTATGTGATCTTTGAAATGAAATATTCATTTTTCTTTTGCACCTCTTATATTGACCTTTTCATAGTGATGATTTGATTTTTAAGGGCTTCACAAGCATAAACCCATGAACATGCATACAAACACCATCAAGAGGATGTATGGGAGGTGGATGAGGTTGATGAAGGACATATTGATTACATTAATTTGACACTATAGGGTTTCTAAACATACCTCTTGAGATAGTGACAATGTTGGCATTGTTAGAGGGATAATATATAGCATCATCATGAGAGTTGAGTGGAGGTTTTGTAATATCTTGAATATATGATTGCTCGTGTTCCTGTGTTATGATTGACTTGACAAAATATTGCATTAATAAAATTTATGTAAAGTTTTGGATAGTTATCTTATCATAGTTATCAAATATATATATATATATATATATATATATATATATATATATATATCATTCATTGTAAAAGACATGAAAAAAAATATTGTAACAAAGGCAACAATGAGATGCATATAAAAAAAAGATAAATTTTTGAAACCCTAGGAATTTTTTTTAAATCCTAGGACAAAAAAAATGAAACCTTAGAAAGTTAAAACCCTGAGAAAAACCTAGGGCTAAACAATGTTTGAGAACTAAATGGGTTCACCAAATGTTTTACTTGATTTTGAATTCATATTAAAATATCATTCCTAATTAGATAAATTGAATAGAATATAACAAGGTGTTATAAATATAGTTTTAAACATCAAACTGAAGATAAATGGTTGAAATAGATAAAATGAAATAGAAATGAACAAAGATAAATTATGTAAAAGTGAAATGAACTTAGTATTTTGAGTTGTCTAGTGACTACACAGTAAAATAAAATGCAATAACAAATAAAATATAGAAAACCAATAAATGTTTCAAAAGTTGTGCATGAGTGCTTTGACAGATAGGAATGACAAGTAGGATGGAAACAACTACCACTTTTTTCCTATTGGTTGATTCTATATTTTTGTAAAAAAATTGTAACTTTTGAAACACTCGGATGTGATAGTGATACTTATGTATTTTTGTGTTGATTTGATATTTGAAAACTATGGAAGGACCTATATGTGCCATAATGAAGTTGTAAACTCTAACTTTTTACCACAAGGAAATAAATAAATGTGAAGTAGTAAAAAGAGGTTAGCGGTTAGAGTTGTGCTAGACCTCAACATCCCATTGTGCTGAGCATTGCCTATATTTTAATACTTTTAAGAGGGATCAAACCTCTATGTAATTCTCCCACCTAAGTGATTTGTGAAATTGTGCTCCTTTGACTATATGAATGCATCTACAATTGGCTTGATACATAAAACTAAGTTCAAACTTGGTTTATAATTGCTTGAGGTGCTTGGAAATTGATTTGAGAAGAATAGGGAATTTTTGTTCAATGTACACTTGCATAAGTGAGCTCTTGTAATAGGCTTGATAATCTTGCCAAGAGATGTGAAATGAATGAATTAAATGTGCTTTTATAGTGGTTCAAGTTGGAAAAAGAACTGTTGGAGAATTTTAAAATTTAAAGGCCGATCCTAAGGGTACTTTTCTTTTTGAAAATTTGACTCTTGTGAAGGAAGGATATGATCAATAAATAGGGATAAAAATGTTAGGTGTTCTTGTCTTGTTGGGCATTCCTATCCCTTCAAGAAAGGTGTCGAGTCTTAGGTTTTAGTCAAAGCATATAGATACATAAATGTGTTTTTAATAGTAAAATCATTTATGTACATGATAATAGATGGCCTTGCAGTGAGAGAAGGTATCTTATTATGCTTAGGATAGGTCAACTTTATCAAATAAGTGTCAATTAAGTGTACATGCCAATTAATGGTAAAAATGAATAAAATAAGCATGATCATGTATTTGTGATCAAATTTAGATTAATAAAGTTACCTAGTTATTGGTATGCATACACTAGTGGTTTTCTTGCCATATAAAATTTCTTGAAGTTGAACAATTACAATTTTTTTCTTCTCATTGTTAGTTTGTTTGAGCTTATTAGAGAACTCCAAAGATGAGAGATCATAAATATAGGTCCCATGTAAGGCAAAAGACATCAAAAGAGTCTTAGAATTGGATTCTTATTACAAGTTATAAAGATTGGGTCTTGGTTTAGGTTGTCTTCAATTGTTCTTAGTTGTTTTAACGTCGGCACATTTTGAGAAGTGTCTAAAAGGTGCAAAACAATCTTATGTGTAAGGTTTGGATAAGGAGTAGTGAAAATATGTTCATAGAGATCGGGTTTTGGTAGTATCTTGTACATTTTCTGAATCACAAAGTGGAAATGGGAGTGCAATTACCTCTCCTAAGTGGAGTTTTTCCCACTTTGGGTTTCTTCAGGTTAAATCTTTGCATTCTTATGTATTTATGTTATTTTTTATTCTCATATATATAGTTAAAAATTGTGTACTTTCATTTCCAACCCTTCATAGCTCTATTTTTTTCAGGCAAACTAGTCTAGAATGATAGCTTATTTAACCACTTGTTGCGCTGAGAGTAAAGTCTATTTTAGGGAAGATTATAGTGGTTTAACTACTTGGTCTATGTATCAGTTCTAAAATGAAGGAACAATGGTATTGATAAAAGGTATAACATTATGGTTTGATATGCTTGCTTTGTAAATATGTCTTATAACTAATATTTATAATGTAGTTGCAAGTGCGTGAGATCTTGCATTACTCAACCAACAATATATTATAGTTATTTGTTATACTCTTTGAGATCTTATGTTTATGAAATCTCCCCCTTCAACTGTCCCAAATAATTTATTTTTTATTTCTATCCTAACATGTAATAGCTTTGTATAACCTCTTGGGTGGGTCTAACGGTGAAATGCACATGTTTCCATCTTAAAAGCACAGATTATAGTTGTAAGGGGGGAATGAGAACAAGGTGGTATGATATATATTATGGTTTAGGTATAATCATGTGTGCAAATTTATCACATGTATAATGTAACCATATTTTCATGTGCATAGTAGCGTGCAAAGTTCTCATGTGGATAATGTAACCTTATATTCTATATGCATAGTTAAGTGGACCTTGAAAAGACCTTTCCTTTTATTTCTCTTATCTTTGTATATTTATAAAAATGGAGGAAAGCTTTTTGAAGTCCACGATGCATGGCGCTCTATCATTATAGTTCAAACATGTAGCTTCTTTCCTCTCATATACTCATACACATACTTTAACCCCATGAGAAATTCAAACATGTACCTTCCTTACTCAAACACAAGATTTTAGCTATAACCCTTCAAGAATTATAATTTTATACATCTCCCTTCAAAATAAACATAGTTTATAATTATGAGAAAATAAAATTTTGTGAAAAATTATATGCAAATTTAATACACCAATTAAATTTACACAGTTTTTCAAAAAAAAAAGTCGTAATATAAATTTGGAATGTCTTAGATATTTCATAGATTATGATATTTCATTCACTATCATGTAATAAAAAACTATGCACAAAAATAAATTTAATTGATGAAAAAAATCTACACTCAAAGAATCGACCAATATTCAATTTGTATTGGGTATTCCAAGGTATGGGTACCATGCTAGGGGATAGCTAATTATTTTTTAAGGGGTTTTGTTGAGAATTTTAAGAGTCTTTTTTTTAATAGATTTATTGTCAAGACAATAAGAGATTAACATTGAATAAAATAAACAAATGCTAAAAGCAATAAAGTTATCTCAAAGAGTGAAACAAGCCATAAGATTGAGATGAGAGTTGATAAGTGAGGACACTGTCAAACGGAGAAAAACTCCACAATCTATTAAAAGCCTTATAAATAATTTAATTCCAAGTGCATAGTAAGTAGAAGAGTGCAGGGGATTCCAAGTGCATAGCTAGAATAGGGAAGGAATAATGACATTAAGTCAAAATGACATCACAAAAATAAAAGAACAAGATTGTGCACCAAGATTGTTGAGTTGAAGAATGAGAGAGAATAACTTAATAGATAGAGCTAAGAGAGAGAAAAGAATTACATGAACAAACTTCATGTGTGTGTCAAGTGTCATAATTCTCTTACAAGTGAGAAGTATGTGTGTGCCATACGGGGGGAGGAGTTACTTATGAAAATAACTCTTAAATCTTATAATTGAATAATGGATGTAAGATCCACCACATAAATCTAGGATAAGTGCACATATAAATATAATAAATTCATATATAAATAAGACTTAAGATAAATCTGTAATAGTCTAAGGACCTAAATAAGACTAATTCTCTGACACTTTCTTTTAAACTTAATTTTGAGGTTACAAAAGTAGAGAAAACATTTTATAAACAAGGAAGGGAGTTAAAATTATGTTAATCTCCTTATTAATATAAATTTCATTCAAGAGGAATTACAAAAGTTTTGAGAAAATAAAGAAGAAGAGAAAGTGTTGCCAAAAATCACAACGATGAAAGTGTGATCATCAAATATCTCTAATAATTATTTTTGAACAATGTGGTCAGAACAAAGACCAACAAGAAGGAGAAATAATCTATGAAACCATGCAAAATAAATAAGTTAATACAAATCTTTTAAATTAAACATCCAAAATGCCATAACAATATGATCTACATACACAATATAAAAAAAGTAGATGTACAAGAAGTCAAATAGAGCAACAAAAACTTCGATCACAAAGTACAAAACCCTACATGAAAAAGAAGTCAGTCAAAATATTCAAAACATATTTCCTTTCCAATAGAAAATAAGGAATGAATAAAGAGATTGAATATATTAAAATGGAGACAAAGAAGATGTTTCACTTGTAAAATACATTCTATGTGAAGCAATAAAAGAAGCATCATATAAAGACACATTAATATCTCTAAAAGATCCAGTATTTTTATGAATTTAAATAGTGTTAACTTTAGAGGTAGGGGATTTAATCATTTTTCAACAATGCAAAGTGTCATGAGTGAATTTACTACAAGATTTATATGGATATAATTTATAATAGTTAGAGATATAATGCTCATATTTTACACATTGTGTACAAAGTTTATCATTTAATCAAAAGAAGTTGTATTATAAATATGGGTATTATAAATATTTAATCAAAAGAAGTTGTATTATAAGTCCTTCAATACAAAGGACGATATGATTATAAAATCCCATTACAAAGAGTTGATTCATTAAAACTGAGATCTTTATAATTTACATTTAAATTAAGTAAAATAAGTTTAAGAATATTATCTTCACCTTTATCAAGTCCACCACCAGAATACCCTATAGAATGCATTATTTTTAAGTCAGAGTTAGGAGTATCTAAAAACATGCAAATTAATTCATGAATACAAGTAAGATCATGATAAGAACTATTATTATGTGTAAAAAATGTGAATTTGACATTAAAAGTGTCAATAGAATTTTATATAATCATCTTCTCACTAAAAATATTATACAAAGTAATTAAGGTGTCATTTTAACAATGAATTTGATACGATATTTAAAATTAGCGATCTCATCATTTTTAAAATCATTTTGATATGTAAACTTTTTAAAAACTAAAAACATAACTAGTTTTAATATTATATAAACATGGTTACAAAGTAAAATATAAAAAGATTAGCAAAAGATAGATTGAAAAATATTTAAAAACTAATAGAAAGGACATAAAAACTAATATTATTTTTAGGAATGCGATTAACAAGTTTTAAAAAGAATCGTTATGAAATACTTTGAAAATAAACTTGACAATACTTTTTTTATTGTTATTAAATGTAAAAAAAAGAGTTTTAAATTTACCAAAAAAAATTAGAAATATAAATTTGATTTTGGTTAAAAACGGTTTAAATGAACTTTTTTATTTTTAAAACAATCAAATTTAAACCAATAATCATTAATTCCTTGTCTCCTCTTTTAAACCAATAATCATATGACAACATATTATAACACCAAACATAAGTTTAAAGTGACAAAAGGAATTTTGTTTTGAATTATATAACTAAAAATAAATTGTGTGCCAAGTTCTTATGGAGTAGTTAGTTTGTTTAGCTAAATTTTATATTTAAAATAATTAAATATAATTTTAAAAAATATTTAATAAAAAATATGAGAAAAATAATGCAAAATTTACCTGTGTAAAACTTAATAGTTAAGTGCATTGCCATAGACCATGCTAAATGTTAAATTTTCACAAAAAAATTGACATTGCATGATTGGACTTGACAAGAAATTGGCATACTTTGGTAGCCTTCCATCGAGCACTTTCAATTACAAAACTGGGTACTTTGACAATTACATTTCAATACAAACATGCTTTGCATATTTTATGTTTGTGGGATGCATTTATCTTAAATCTAGCAAGAAAACACCCAAATTCATTAAATTAAAGGTAAAAGTACATGAGATTTTGGAATTACATTCATCCACAATGATAATGTGAGATTTATTATAGATGATAGAAAATGACATTTCAACGCTGCAATTACAATTACAAATCTATTATAGAATTCATATTTTTGATACAATCATGTCGATTTTTTAATTCAATATTTTGTACTTCAAAATGAAATTTATAATCAAAAAATTATATGATAAGATTGTAGACGAGTTCCTTATCCAATAAACTTTGACACAATTAAAATATCATCACCGTTGAATGACAATTTAATAGAATTTTTATTGGTAGAGAATGCAAATTTTAATCGAAAGTTAAAGCAAACTGAATGCTTTAGTATACCCCTTTGGGACTAATAATGCACAAGTCGAATGTTTCAAAAAATACAAAATGAAATAATTTATTGAAAGACTAAAACTCATTAACTTGCTCCGAGTTCGACGCCATAGCGCATGGAATGGCGGTATTTTTTATACAATATAAAAATAATGAAACCTGCCCTTCGAAACCATTTTATTTTTCTATATTGCAGGGACTATCATGCTTCTATGCAAACTCTAGCGTTCTTCCATAATTTTTTTTCTCTGCCTACAAATCCTTTTTCAAGTGCTGAATTTTCTATAGATTAGGTTACGCTATAATAGCAAACAAATCTCAATGTTAATTTTAAATCACAATTAAAAAATACTTTTCAATCAATATTTAATTGTAACAGGGCTCAATACATAAACATCTTAAAAAAACCTTGACATTATCAGTATTCCTCTTAACTAATCAAACACTTTATGGAACATCCCAAACTCCACATAACATTCTCGCTGCGCCGTCATATTTGTTAAGAGGAGTTTGTTCCCAGAATTGAAACATACAAACCTTGTCTTTAGGAGGAAGGCTTCTCAATAAATCATGATTGTTTTTTTTTTTTAAATCAATGTTGATATGAATAATTTGAATACCCTGCACAATATCCCCCAAATCCACACTTTCTAATGTACCGATTATTAGGACACAACACCACTAGCATCCAATTTATTAAAAATTGAACTCAATCAAACACAGAGTTAAGTTTCTCCTCATGTATTATAACCTTCATAAAACTATCAACAATAATATCTAGTAGGAGTAAATATCCCCTAATATATTCTCTTTTTGAACAGTAGAAACATTCTTTCACTAAACATTTTTATTACGTCTTCGAATATTTTCACATCATGAAGCTTAACTAAATCCAATATCTACAACAACAATTCACAGCTATAATTTCTTGAGTCCTGATTCTTACTAGTATATATATAGTCAATAACATTATGGTATATTTTTAAAATATGTAAATATAGAAATTTCTAAAATTGAAACAAAATATTCCATCATTACATCCATTATATCCTTGCACAGGGTGAATATCTTCTCCACATAAAACGTCACTTGAGAAATAGCTCGTAGTACTCCAAGAAAAACCCTAGCGACATCTTCTCCACTTTTCCCCCATAAACTATTGTCGCATGTGGTGGTGATACTAATGCTCGCCATGGATAAACCGGCCCAGTTTGAGTGAGATATTCTTTAGCTAGGATTTGAGTGGGATTTTTAAAATTTAAATTTGTTTGAACAGTTCAGGCCGCGTCATCAGTTTATGCCTTAACGGAGTATAACCATGCCAGCATGTTGAGTTTGTCTATGCAATTCACTTTGATGTCACCTACGTCACTTTGCTCTTCCTTTACGCACAAATAGTAAATATCTATATAAAAAAAGAAATTTTTAGAACTAGAATTTGTAAATAAATACTAGTAAATCCCAATTGTTGGTTATGGAATCCACAATTGTGGGGCATTTTCCACCCAATTCTAGAGTGACTGGCGTCAAATGTTTTACAATGGTTATCATTATAACTTGCCCAACGCAGTGGCTTCCTGAGAATTATACAACAATTGATGAGTATATTGTCAACATTAAAGTTAAGAAAAATTAATGATTAAGGTTCCATTTGGGAATTGTAGTTGTATCGACCAGTGAAAAATATTTTGTCCCACTTATGCTCTAGCAATTGAGTGCTCTCATGGGTGCCTCCTTGGATGACTCTCACTGCACTATTGTCTAGGTATTTGGGAATAAGCAGTGCAAGTACATCTGAGGCAGCAACAACTATTTTTAAGGGCTTTAAAACTACAACATTTCCAATTGCAATGACGACTATCATTGGTGTTATAGCCAAATCTATACAACATAAAACAAAATGAATGTAAGCATCCTTCTAATACCTCTATCACTTCAATGCTGGCTAAAGGGGAAATTCCATGAAGAGAATATTAAAACTACACCAAGGGGCTTTGCTATGACTACACCTAAACCATGGAATGTTGTAAGCGGTAAAGAAACCTACTTCATAACATAAACAAAAACTAGTCACAAATATTCTTTTTATCCACTTAATTTTTTATGAAATTTTGTCACGGTGCTTGCCTTTGTCGATGTCATCTACTTGGTCAAGCATTCAAGAGCAAGCTTCATTGTATTTATTGAAATAGCTACCTGCAACAACAAAAACTTTATTAATAACTAACTATTATTGTAATAAATGTAGAACCAGAAGCAGAACCTCATCTCTATATGCCTCAATTTGACTCTTTCCTAGATCAGTATAAAGTGCATGTAAATTTTCATCTTCATTTTGGACAATTAAGTTGATTACAGAGTGAAGTTGTTTCTTCCTCCAATTCATGGAGTGAGTCTTTCCAAAATTAAAACAACTTTTCATCTCCCACAAATCTCTTCCAAATCCATGGCTAATTACGACCAACTTTAATTATGTGAATGTCCCAATGCTTATAACAGAAGAACGCCCAAGAAAAAATTGAAGACCATATATCCATAATCGAATTATGTTTTAAAAAATATATGTTTAATACAGAGATATGAACAAAGGTTATGGACAATCAGCACTTACAATTTCTTAGAATAGAAAAAACACACTTCAAACAATGAGGGATGGCAGTTTTGAATGACATACAAAATCAGTGTGAATTTAGTTTTCCCATAATGGTACCCACAATGACAATGGATCCACATTCTCATTATTCATGAAATCATGATGTGGCATCAACGGGATATACAGCATGTCGATCATCCTAAGATATAGTGCCAATGAGAAATACAAGCTTATCATATCGCAAACTCATATCCATGAGCTTTGCTTAGGTGGTTACCAATCGATTTTCAGTTTAGCAATCTACTTCTTTAGTTGATGGATGGCACTTGCACTACCGTGAATAGGGTCCTCACTCTCACGCTTGCTTCCTACACCATGTTATTTACTGCATTTACTATTTGCTCAGCCTAAAGGCCCTAAATCAACATCACATCAAACACATGATACTTGATGAGATTTACATTCACCTAAATGTTTCGAGCAATGTGATTTGACAGTACATTATATTTTTTAATTCTTATCCATATTTACCCAAATTTTTTGAGTAGTATGTTCTGATAGTACATTTATTCTATGTACTATACATGACATCACCCTTCTACCCCCCTTTTTTTTCATATTTTTTGTTAACAAATATGTAACTTGACTTTTAAAAACTTGTAAAATTTTCAATGCGCAAAGAATAATGAATTTTGATTGGTGAAGAATGCAATTTTCAATCAGAAGTTAAAGCAAACTGAATTCTTTAGTATACCCTCTGAGACTAATAAGATGACCAAAGTGTGAAGTGAAAAAAAATAGTAATAAAAACAATAATAACGAAAGACCATTAGGAGGAGTTAAATATTCCACATTTATGCTTATTAGACTCCACTGATTTTGAAAGAGAAGCTGAGCAAATATTAGTAGAGTAGAAAAACGTATAAAAAAATACTTTTTTTCATTTTCAATCTTGTACAAACATTCAAGAATCAATGTTAGAAATTGATGGTTCTGATATTATAATAGGGTTATTGTCAAGATCGTAAAATATTAACATTGAAAACAATAAATGAATTCTAAAAGCAACATAGTTATTTTAAAGAGTGAAATAAGCCACGAGATTGGGATGAGAGTTGACAAGTGAGGACATTCAAAATACTTACAAACAATTAAACTCCAAGTACATCACAATTAGAAGCTAGGAGAAATATAGAAGAATGCCTTTAGCCAAAGGAGCATTGGAAAAATATAAGAGTAAGATTGTGCATCAAGATTGTTGAGTCAAAGAATGAGAGAAGAAAGCTCAATAAATAGAGCTAGGAGAGAAAAATGAGTTACATGAGCAATTTTTATGTGTGCAACAAGTGTGTTAATCTTCTTATAATGAAGAGGATGTGTGTCATGTGAGGGAAGGAGTTATTTTTAAAAGTAATTCCCAAATCCTACAAGTAAACAAGAAAGGTGAAAGCCACCTCATAAATATGAGATAAATATATACATAAATATAATAAATACACACATAAACAAGACTTAGAATGAATCTATACTAACCTAAAGATTCCAATGATATTAATTCTTCAACATTTTTACTATTAGAATGTTCACATTAGATTAACAAAAAAATATAATTACAGAAGATTACAAAGTAAAGTAGTTGGATAAATCATGGCTCAAACTCCTTATCGAAAGATAAACCCAGCTTCAAAACAACAAAATTAGTCGGTCAAGGCATGACCCAAATAATTACAAATAATCATAAAGCAAAGTTTTACACACATGCCACTATCCTAGGAGGTGGAGACAGATGATCATCCTTGTGAAGCATCGACCAAGTAGGTGGTTCCACATCAAGAATCTCTAGATCATTCCAGCCATCTAGAGAGTCATCATAAATAGTGATAGGCCAACCATCAATCAGTTGCACAAGAACAATAGTGCTTGTCAGAGATAATTGTGAAGGACCAACATCAAACTTGCCATGAGAACTCTAGCCACCCCTAGGGGAGGGTGAGGAGAAAATTAGCCCCTACTTTTGGACTGACTTTTACTTCGATGCCTCTTGGGAGGAGATGGTGGTGGACTGTGAGGTAGCCCATTATGCATAACTCTATTCATGGTGTAAGGGGCACTCCTCTAATAGTCGAGGAGCTCCTGTAGGTACCAGAGGTCCAGAGCCATCTTTTCCACTTGGGCTTGAATCTATAAATAAACCAAAGAAATAACAACCTTTTCATTAACATAAAATAATATTCCACAGGCCTCATGATTAAAAATAACATTGTTCCTGGCTTTCCATAGCTAAAAGAGTATAATAGTATGAAAGAATTACCAGAGAAAGGTAATCGAGGCTGGCCAATTAGAAAAATATCCAAAGAGCCCCTGTTGTCGAGAGAAAGGCTTAGGGTGATAACACTGAAATAACAAATGAATCTAATGCCAAGTAGAATGTGCTTTCAAATAAAACCAAAATAGATGTTTAAAGGATTCTTGATGCTTAAAAGCTGGACAAAAGGGTAGGGGAATGTGAAGGTGGAGTAGCCTCTCACCGAGGGGGAGTCCTTGGTAGATTAAACACGATAAAAAATGAGACAACTTGGGCTTCAGGCCAGGGTGCCACACACAATCCAGATGGGCGAGCCAAGTCCTGGGATAGGACTAGAGACCTCAGTGGCTGTTGAGATTATCTAAAGATGGAGAGAACAAAATAATCATTTGATAAATAATCCCAAAAGAGTGGCTTTTAAATTGTGTATCATAGTGTCACCTCCAATATTTTCATCAGGCCCTAGGAGGTTGCAAGCCAAGTTTATGCAATATAACATTAGATAACAATTCTTGAATGCAAATAATATAAGATAAGTCCACATTGTTTAATTAAAACTTATTTTTTTAGTTCAAACTAGGGAATCCAATCTCTGGAGATAACCAAATCACGTATAATGTGAATCCCTTTGTAGGATAATTGTAGAGCTTTAATACTAGGTAATTCAGCTAGGGGAATGGAAGAAGTAGTAAGTATAGGAGACCACTATAAGTTATGGTCATTAAAAAACAATCCTATGAAAAAACCATCCCCCACCCACTTTAAGTGGAGTTTGACTATTTCAAAATCCTTCCATATGCTTTTGACTATAAAAGATCCATAATCTTGACAAGAATAATAGTGATGAGGAGGGATTGGAAGCTAATATTCTACCAGCTAGTTTTACCATAGGGAGAGCCCATAAAGAAATAATGTCTTGCAAGAATTTTCCAAGATTAATTGCCCTCAATAATCTAAACAACCCACTTTGAACACAATACCATACTTTATAAATAGTTTTCAATGATGCGCATGCCACCTTTATCACGAGGGAGGCAACAAATGTCCCATGCCACTCGATGAAAACCCTAAGCTTGATTAGAATTGGCTTAGAGTAAATCTCTAAGGAGATTGGTAAAATTATCATAAGAGGCTTTAGAGGGATCCCAATAGGAGAAATAATAGACACATGTAGTGACCAAGGTATTGGTGCAAATCTGGAACTTGTCAACTAGAGATAGGAGCTTAGTGATCCAATACATAGTCTTCCTTTCAATCTGGTTGAGGACATACTACTAAAGTTCGATTGATGAATTGTTAAAAGCAAAGGGGATGCTCAAGAACTTGAATTATTTCCCACGAGCATTCCATTTCCAATTATACTTATGAAACCACTCAGGCATAGGCATGTACTTTGATAAAACACTGGGTTTTCCTCCATTGAAGGTTGGAGATGGAAGCCAGACAAAAAGTGTCAAGGCATTGGATAACGTCATTAACAGTGGCCTCTTGTTCTTTGATCATGAGGAAGGTGTCATCTTCAAAGTGTCCATTGATGAACTGGGAGGTGCAGTCAGGCAAGACAATCTCACAAGCAAGCCATTGAGAAGCTTTGGAAGCCAAGAGATGACCCAGGGCTTCAATAGATAACACATAAGGTGTTGGAGCAAGGGAAAAACATTGGTGAATAGACCATTGTAGCTCAATCCCATCATTTTTATGTCTATTAATAGTGAGGTAGGCTGAGGCATCATGAGGTAAAGTCTACACTGCATAAATGAAGTAGGGGCCAAAGACAAGAGCATTGAGCATGGTAAGAATAAATTGCCACTAAATTTTCTCATAGGCCTTTTCAAAGTCTAATTTAAGAAAAATAATTCTCTAAAAAGAAGAATGAGACCAAGCCATGCCTTCTTAGACTACAATAAGATTGTCCAAAATATATCACCCTTTGATGAATCTTGTTTACTTTGGTCTAACAATAGCAGGTAAGATGAGCTAGATGTGGTTGGTGAGGGCTTTGGCAACAATATTATAAGAAACATTGAGCAAGGTTATCAACCTCCAACTGATAAGTAGCTTAGGATCTTTGTCTTTACGAATGAATTTGATATTACCTTAATTGATCATGGATTTAAGACACTGATTCTGCAAGGCTTCTTTGTAGACATGCGATAAATCATGTATGATAAACTCCCAGGTGGCTTTATAATTTTTTCATGGGAAGCTATCGAGGTCAGGGGCTTTATCATTGTTCATGTAGTGTAGAGCCCCTGTGAGCTCTTACAAGGTAAGCGGGGCATTGCAAAGCCACTAATTGATCGGGTTGAGCTTGTGAGGCACCACATCAAGACATTTTTGAAGCACTTGTGATCTCTTAGCTATGAAAGGCTGAGCTTGAAAAACTAGCTTATAATGTTCAAGGAAAAATTAGGAGATATCAGACCAAAATGTAAACTAGGATTGAGCCACTTGAATGGCTTTGATATGCCCATGAGTTTTCTTAGATTTCATAGATTTAAAGAAATCCTTGGAGGCTTTGTCACCAATTTTTAGCCAATGTAGTCGAGTACGGAGTTGGGTGCCTCTAGCTATTTGGATGTCCACCACCTTAAGGTGGTGTTTGAGAGAGGTTGTAAGCCATTGCAACTACGTTTTGAAAGGATCAGCCTCAAGGGATCCAAAGACCTATAGAAACTCATTGAGCATGGCCTCTTCTGAGCACTTTTAGATCTAAGTGACATGTTTGGAATGGTGGCAAAAAAAGGAGGTGGTGTGCAGAATGGCCTCATTCTACCACTCAATCCAACTACTGGTGTATGGGGGCCATGGGGCAAGGTTTCAGATCCACTCGATGAGTCACATTGTTCCAGCATGACTTAACACATAAGTATTTAGGATAAATTCATTACATGGCACATTGTACTACCATGAGGTATGTTTCACCTTACAATAAATAAGGGAGTGGTTTGACAAAATAATACCTGAGTGGACGTTAATAGGCTAGCCATCAATGCTGAAAAAGGAAAAAAGATTTTGCTTTGATAACATAAAATAGTCAAGCTATTTGAGCATGCGGTGATCCCCATATTGGTAATTGGATGACATAAACCGAGACATGGGGTTAAATGCCCACTGCCAAAAAAGAGGGCTGGCCAGACCCCATTTATTTTTGAAATAATACCAATCCTCACATTCACCAACACACCAATGCATGGGGATGGCCCCAACCTTGTCTTGGAGCTGTTCAATCATATTAAAATCTCCACACATTAGCCATGCGGAAATAAGCAACCCATATGTCAAAGATCGCCAAAGTAGGAAGTAGTTAGGGCCATCATTGGGAGCATATATGTTGAGAATGCTAGATGAATGACCATGAATGTCAAGAATAATACAGACTAACAAATGTGATGGGTCCTCCCCTGTGTCAATAATTATAGGGGAAACCTTAAGGGCAACTAAAATACAAGCACCGCCACGTCTTGCCTCATGCAAGGTGGTGATTTGGGTGGTGTCATGCCAAATGCTTCATAAAGATGTCTGAAGGAGAAAGCCAAACACTTTAACTTCTTGAAAATAGATAATATCTAGAAAACTAATACGCTGCCAAGTAACACGCACATAATTTTTACGAATAGAATCTATAAGACCCCTAACATTCCATGACAATACATTCATAGGGAATGGTCATCCATCTGGAGCTCTCTTTACCCATCCTCAAAATCTACCAATGTTGCAAAGTTGTTGTACTGACAAGGGCATGACTTTTTGCCAAATGTAATGAAGTGGCATTTGGCTTTGTGCTCCTCTTAAGGAGAGTCTGCACCCTTGTGAGGTGGGCTATGAGACTGTTGGGAAAAAGAGCCATTGGTTAAGAGAACCTCAACCATGAATATCATCATATTTTGTGAAATTGGAGAGATGCTTTGTGGGTTGGAAGGAACCAAACTGGTAAGGGATGGCAGAAAAGTCCCCTAAAAGGGTTTGATAGATGGAAAAGAATCCTCCTGAGGTGGTAGTTGGGGTGGGCTTTGTGGCTTAGGGCCCAACGACCTTTTAGCGGGTACTATGTTCCAACCATCACCTTAGTTTGTTGGTTTGCGCTTCTCGATATGAGGAGGCAATTGAGGATGCTTGGGACGACCCATGCAAGGATAATCTATTAGGATCTAGGAAGCACAACTGATTACCATATACAAGCAACTAACATGCAGAATTAAACCAGAATCACAAGTAACTAGAATTCGGAAATAACACAGAATATGAGAGACAATACCCAATTGTATTAATACTCTTCCAGAAAGAAATACAACAAAGAAGATGCCATAGTCTTCTTCCTTACACACCTCTAGGGCTCCCACACCTCTAGGGCATAAACAATAAATCTCTTTAAGAGCTCACTCTCTCTCTTACGGTCCCAACACACAACTCAAACACAGAGTTGGTGTTCATCCAACTAGTCAGTATCACTACTGTCAGTACACCGAGTATACACACATACTCAACCGAGTACACAACGCACTCCAAATAGATCTCCCATGAACTTGCAACAACCTGCAACTCAAATGATCTTACTTTGGAATGATCTACCTTGCCTTCCTCTATTGCTCTCTGATCGAGTACACACCGTACTCCAAGTAGATCTCCCTGATCTTGCTACCTATTGTGTTGCTGTCACCTTGATCCTGCTGCCACCTGCAGATCAACCTGGTTCTGCACACCTGCAAACCTAGACCTCGCACACACATACACCTGTAAATCAATGATCTTACTTACACATGTAGATCTCCAAACGTGGCCTTGCACACCTGCCGACCAAGATCCTACATACATGAAGAATCCTTCTGATTCTCCAAACCAGTACCCACACTTAGCACTGTGGCACTAGGAGGAACACACCTTGCTCTCTTCCCTCTGAAGGAGCTAATTTTGCTTTCTTACTCTTTAGCACAAATTACAATACAGCCCATGAGTCTCTTATATAGATCCCATGCAAATAATAATTAGACATCTAATTACAATAATTAGATCTGCAGCTTAAGACTATAATTAGCCTTCTTACATGCAAACAATCGGTTCGTTAACTAACTGTCCATGAACTAGTAGTTCTGGAACCGCATAGGCGACCGATGTTGGTCCCTGTCTGCCTGGGGGTGATCGACATCAGCCGATCCCTGACCGTCGTCGGCAGCTTCCTGTCTCCACCTGACCAACGTCGGCTGGCCTGACCGACACCGACGACTGTGACACTCAACACCCTCCTCCAATGTCTGCATCAGTGAAGCTTTTAGCTCCACAACCTAACAATCTCCCACTTGAAGATAAACAACTACACTGTACCTGTACCTCTACACTGTCTAATCTATTTCTTGGCTTGTATCCCTCTTCAAGCTCAATCTTGAAGACCAACCACCAAAAATTCTGTGATGCACCTCCTGTCATCCAAGTAACTTGCCGCATCCGCATCTACAAACCCATGTAGAAAAGAACTTGACCCTGCATAGCATGTCGACCTGTTGTTGGTCCCTCTCAGATACCTGAGAATCCACTGAACTACCCTCTAGTGCTTCTTTCCCAGATCGGCTCCAAACTTTCTGACAGCTCCCACTGCGTGGGCAACCTTAGGTCTAGTACACATGTACTTAACCTCATCATGTGAATCAGGACACTGTTCATAGAACTGTCCAACCCATCGACGTGCTAACCGGTTTCACACAATCATCCAGAGACAAAATCAACTTGTGATCTCCCATGTCTCTAGAACACACTCATGCCAAAGAATTTTTCTGCTCCAAGTTCCTCATGACATGCCACTAAACTAACCTTACCCTTAGCTCAGCAAAACCCTGTATGTCTAAACTTGCACCAAGCATACCATCCACATACAGTAACAGGATAATGTTGCGACCATCATCCACCTGGTAAGACAAACACAATGGTTATACTGACATTGACTAAAGCCCTGCTTTGTCATCCACCTGGTACCACCTGTCAGACCTATACCACTGTCCTGTAGCTTGCTCAAGACCATATGACCTGGCTTTCCGTCTCACGTGTCCATTCTCTCTATTTTTTAACTAAGGTATCCATTCATCTTTCAGTGCTTTCTTCCAGCTGGTAACCCTACCAAATCTCTCGTTTGGTTCTGCATCCTCATTCATGCCATGCTCTCACTGTTTCCTGGATCCTTCCTACTCTACAGTGAGCAACAAGTATAAAGAAGAGGAACAACGAATTTGATGCTTAGTTACCTTTTTAGTCCTCCATATGGGCATTTGAGACTCCTTGACAGCTTGTTGTCTGCCCAAAATCCGTCCCAGTGACCGACCTCGATCACCACACAGTCTGCATCCGACTGACGTCGGTTCCATGCGACTGTCTAGGTCACCGACGTCGGTTATCCTATCGACGTCAGTCTCCACCTGCCTGAAACTACCAACTCCTCTGGTCTGCACATGATCGACATCAGTACCTGTCTATTTGACGCTGGTTCCTCCTGACCGACATCGGTACCTGTGTTCGCCTGTGAGTGATGACTTTTTACCCACGAGCTTTCTTTGAATCATACCCATGTCCAAACTGCCCTACTCAAAAGTATCCAGCCCCATCCGCTGATCTCTATCCGTCATCTCCTCCAAGAACACCAAGGCTTTTTAGTTCTTAAGTTTATCAAATACATCAAACTTCTTTTTTTTGCAATAAATCCAATCCTTTCTTGTAGCATCCCACTGCTTACAAAAATCTCGGTCTATGCTATCCGAAGTTGAACTCTTATTATTTGACTTAAGAACATCCATTCCCTTCTCACTTATGTGACCAAGCCTACAAAGCCACACCTGTACAACATAAGTGAAATCAATAATACAAGTAAGTAGATAAAGAGTACCTGCTTTCTTACCACATGCTAATTCAAGTGCATCCTTGGTAACATTCCAAGAATCTGCTGTGAGAGTTACCGTGCATCTCTCATCACCCAACTTTTCTATAGAAAATAGCCGCATCTCCAGGACTGAGACTTGCATGACCTCCTTCAACACCCACGTGTTGGCTGTCTACAATTTCAGCTTCACTTTCCCTTTGCCAATACTTTGACAAGGCTCACCAACCCCTCTAATTGGGGCTGCATGGAAAGAGGCAACATAATCTATAAACCAAGATTTTACTTTATCCAAGGAACATCTCAGAGCATCTTGTACAACAACACCTGCAACATCTACTTCTTCAGTTCTTTCATGCTGATCTGCTACCAACTAACAATCTTTCTTTTTCTACTCTTTTTTTCCATAACACCGTAATTGACCATTCGTGCTTTTCAATTCCTCCATTCTTAGCTTACTTTCTTCTGCCATTGCTCTACTCCCACTCAATCAAAAACCCCTAAGAGTGACCTGTAATAAAACACAAACCTGCTCCCTGCAACCTTAGCTCTGATACCACTCATTAGGATCTAGGAAGCACAATTGATTACCATATACAAGCAACTAACATGCGATAATTAAACCAGAATCACAAGTAACTAGAATTCGAAAATAACACAGAATATGAGAGATAATACCCAATTGTATTAATACTCTTCCATAAAAAAATATAACAAAGAAGATGCCACAGTCTTCTTCCTTACACACCTCTAGGGCTCCCACACCTCTAGGGCATAAATAGTAAATCTCTTCAAGAGCTCACTCTCTCTCTTACGGTCCCAACACACAACTCAAACATAGAGTTGGTGTTCACCTCCAACTAGTCAGTATCACTACTGCCAGTACACCGAGTATACACACATACTCAACCGAGTACACAACGCACTCCAAGTAGATCTCCCATGAACTTGCAACAACCTGCAACTCAAATGATCTTACTTTGGAAGGATCTATCTTGCCTTCCTCTATTGCTCTCTGACTGAGTACACACCGTACTCTAAGTAGATCTCCCTGATCTTGCTACTTGTTGTGTTGCTGTCACCTTGATTCTGCTGCCACCTGCAGATCAACCTGGTTCTGCACACCTGCAAACCTAGACCTCGCACACACATACACCTGCAAATCAATGATCTTACTTACCCATGTAGATCTCCAAACGTGGCCTTGCACACTTGCCAACCAAGATCCTACATACATGAAGAATCCTTCTAATTCTTCAAACCAGTACCCACACTTGGCACTGTGGCACTATGAGGAACACACCTTGCTTTCTTTCCTCTTAAGGAGCTAATTTTGCTCTCTTACTCTCTAGCACAAATTACAATACAGCCCATGAGTCTCTTATATAGATCCCATGCAAACAATAATTAGACATCCAATTACAATAATTAGATCCACAGCTCAAGACTATAATTAGCCTTCTTACATTCAAACAACCGGTTCGTTAACTAACTGTCTGTGAACTAGCAGTTCTGGAACCGCACAGGCAATCAATGTCAGTCCCTGTCTATCTGGGGGTGGCTAACGTCGACCGATCCCTGACCGTCATCGACAGCTTCCTGTCTCTACCTGACTGACGTCGGTTGGCCTGACCGACGCCAGTGACTGTGACACTCAACACCCTCCTCCAATGTCTGCATCAGTGAAGCTTTTAGCTCCACAACCTAACACAATCCTTGATGTGGTGGTCTGAAGCCTGACAATGAAAATAAGTATTGGGAAGGTTGAAGTAAACAACCTTTTGTGACCACTGGGTCTCTCTTGACTTGGATCTATATGAACTCCTTTAGCTCTTTGGAGAGGTCAATGTCCACATAGACCCACTTGTTAGGGCGAGGGGAAAACCACCTATCTGGTTTAATCACAAAAACACGTCTTATGGGAGTGACGATTTGGGATATGAAAGCTCAGAGATGAACTGACAGATCTAGAAGCTCAACCCAAATAGAGACATGAAGGGAAACATTGTTAGACTCTTTAAAGTCACAGGCCCAGGCAGATCAAATCATAAGCTAGTTACAAAGGAACTAGACATTAAACTTTGTAAGGATAAGCTATGTCTCAGACGACTCCTTGAAGGTAAACAAGATTTTTTTTGGCAAGGTTCCAAATTTTAGAGACATGGATGCCCAAAGGCTCCTAGAGGATGCGGAACTAGTTATGGAGGTAATCCTCCGAGGAGATATGACCAACAAATTAAGTAATAACATAATAATTTTCATACCATTTATAACATTGTTTAACAGTTATAACATGTATCCTTACCTCTAGAGTGGAGGGGGAGCTGAGGGATTACCTTGTCATATACCTTCAAAATAAACTTTTGAACTCATTTGGGTGCTATTAGCTCTGACTCCTAGATCAACAGATGCAGTAGAGTGTGGAGAAGCCATAAATAAAGGATCTACCCACTCGAAGTGTGACTTGTCGAGCATAATTAATGCATTACAATGCTAGAAAATCCCATGGGACAAGCGATTTGGACAAGGTAAACCAAGGAAGCAAGCAAGAAAACACAAACCATGAAACCCTAGTAGAGTGATTTCCAACATTTTTCCTATTAACAGTCCTATAATTCTTTAAATTTTATACAATACATGATACTAAGAAAAATTAACAATATTTTACTACAAAATATTTATTTTTAAAAAGAATAAATTTGATTGGATACAAATGTACATTTCATAATAAAAAAATAAATGCAATGATGCAAATCTTCAAAGGCCCTATTGCTTCCCACATTTCAAAAACTTCTCCCTAAATAGTTGCTACACTTATTTTAAGGTACAAATATTTTGTAAACAATTTTTAAACTTGTGATGATACGTGAAACTATTTTGCCCAAAATTATAAACATAGTAGCAGAACGTGTGATTTAAACGTGATTAATCACGATTAATTCTTATACTTAGCTCAAAACGCTTTTTTCAACCTATTTTTTTGGCACTTTTTTCAGCAAATCAATCTACAAGGCCTCGTATGATGGGGCACAATTTGAAATATTGTCTACAGTTAAAAAAAACTTAAATACATAAAAAAATTTAAAAAATGAACCTAACCCTAACTAGTAAACCGAACCCTCCTTTATGGTAGATGTTATATTTGACATTTATTTAAACATATTTAATATTTTTAGCTGTGAAATATGGTGGAAATATGTCTCATTATAAGTCTTTAATAATCTACACTTGGATTTGTACCTCATAGCCTAGATGTAGGTAAGGGAAGCATTTATGTCTTCTTTAGCTCTCGCACTGCACATGGAGTACAAACCATGCTAGAGAGTATAGGTTGGAAAAATATTGTTCACATGCAGGGAAATAAGGCAATCTCCAAATTTTGGTGCAACTCTAGCATATGGTGATTGCAATTTCAGTTGCAAGTTTTAGGTTCACTGCCCCATCATACAAGGCTTTGCATACTGATTTGTTGAAGGATGTTGTACAAGATGTGAGCGATGTTCTTTCAAAACATCATAAGGAGTGGAAAAAATCAAGATGCATTATAATGTTAGATGAATAGACAGATGAAGCTGCACACTCATCAACTTCCTTGTGTCATGTGACATTGACACAATGTCTATTAAAAGTGTCGATGAATCTGAGATGATAAAATTGGGCAAGACACTCTTTCATCTATTTGATAAGGTTGTGATTGAGGTGGAGCCACAAAATGTGGTCCAATTCATTACAAATAATGTTGTTGTTTGCATGGTTGTTGGGAGGCTTCTTATGGACAAATATGGAACTATGTTTTGGACTCTATATGTGGCAAATTGTCTTAATTTGACATTGGATGACATAGACAAAATTCCATGGGTGAAAGAGGTTTCGTAAAAAAGACCACACATGAGTACTTAATATAATGCACACATTCATAGATGGCAAGAAAATTATTCAACGAGGGGTGACAAGGTTTACAACCCACTTACTTGTGTTGCAAACTCTTTTTCAACAATAAATGAATTTAATATGAATGTTCATTTCAACTAACTGGATGGAATCTTTCTTTGGGAAAACATATGGAGGGAAAAATAGTGGATGACTATTTTTTCACTATCTTTTTGGGAAGAGGTAGATAGAATTATGTTATTCTCTGAGCCTCTAGTTCAAAATTTGAGACTTGTTGACGGGGATAAACCCCCATGGGTTATCTATATCAGGGAATTGATAGGGCCAAAGACACTATTAAGAGTAAATTGGAGAATAACAGGGCCAAGTACATGTTGTTATGGGAGATAGTTGATAAAATATGGGATCGATAGATGCATTCTCCCCTCCATGCAACTGGATATTTATCGAATCCAATATTTTTCGTTAGAGGCTAATGTCGAGATGATGTAGAGGTCACAAAAGCCTTATTTAAGTGAATGGAGAGAATGTTTGTTAGGGATCTTTTGAGGCAACTATGGAAGAGTTTTCAATATACAAGCAGATAAGGGGTTCTTCTCTAGTAAGACAGGCATCACAAAGAGGAAAACCTTCAAACTAAG
The DNA here is from genome assembly GCA_037957365.1 of Torreya grandis. Classification (NCBI taxonomy): domain Eukaryota; kingdom Viridiplantae; phylum Streptophyta; class Pinopsida; order Cupressales; family Taxaceae; genus Torreya; species Torreya grandis. The sequence goes on along the minus strand of JARHVA010000007.1, from coordinate 5,441,862 downwards.
TAGATAATTTTTTTACATACATACGGTGAAAATGTTAAATTTTGATTGAATTGTACATGTTACAATGTTGACAAAATTTGTTTTTGCACCACAATGGTGAGATTCATTTGGCAAATAAACCAAAAACCTTCGATGAATGGGAATACACATTTTGAGCCAACTATATAGTTCACCCACTTGCGAGCATAGTTGGAGTGTGTTCAAGCATTTATTCCAAAAAATGCAATCAATGCACTCGAGAACGGACGAATGATTTGGTGTTTGTTCGGTACAGTCGAGGAAGATCAACATATTGAACTTGACAAAATCAATGCAAAATCCAAATGGCTCGACAATAATGATCACCCTATTTTTGATGACACTGACTTTGACTTATTGGAGAAGGTTGGATATAACACTGAGGTTGTCTCTCAAATTAAGAGAGGCTTTAACCCTATAACTTCACCATCTACACCTGCTGATCCCTAGTCTACCTCGTTGCCATTGGCTCTCTACTATTTTTTGTTCATTCGTAAATGACAATAAAGTGCATTTTGAAATGCAAATTAAATGGTCTACAAATTAATGAGAGAACACAGTTGGTTGATTTTGATGGCGTACAATTTCATTTAACTACTTCTCATAATATGTATCTATTCTCTATGCAATTGAAATGACTAATATGTATCGCTATGCTTTAAAATTAAAAAAAATATATAGTTTTTCTTCTTAATTTCCACATTTTTTTGATGGTTTTATGTTTATCCGACTTTTTTCCAATTAATCACGATTTTTTTAAAAACACTTACACTTTTAAAAAATGATTTTTTCCTCAAACGATTTTTACTACTATGATTATAAATGCAATAGCCCCCAACATAAAACACCTCTATAATTAAAACCGATTGACGAAAAACAAACAACATGCAACCAAAACAACCATCCAAAAAAAAAAAAAATAACAAACAAATAAATAAATAAACAAACTATCATTTGCCATCGGTTGAAAATTATTATAACGTGAGGCGGTGATTCAGTCGTTAGAGCTTCAAATTCTTTGCTTCGGTACCGAACCTATGGCCATGGCTGTCGCTCCGGACCGAGCCTAAAATAACGCCGAGCTGGTTTTTCATTGCCTGGACTCGGTTTCGAATCCCACCGGTCTTTCCTTTTTTTTTTCTAGAAGGCGGAGGAGACAGAGAGGAGCCCCACTGTATTTTTCGCCGATTGGTCTTGGTTTCGAATCCCACCCAGGCAAGTGTGCTCTTTTGTTTATATGTAGATATATTATCTACTGATTCCAATTTTCGCGTTTAATTTTCAAATCCAACGGAGAACACATGAAACCCTTGTTTATTGTTATCCTTCAATGCCCTCGATACAGGCTTAAATTTAGGGGTTTTTCCATTTGTTAAGTTTTCTATTCTGAAAGTTGTGTAGAACCCTAATGATTTTAGCTTGCGTAAAACCCTAATGATTGTTGCTTGTTATGTTCCCCGGATTTAAGCAATTGGGAGAATCGAGGGTTAAATCTCCGATAATTTAAAAGAAATAGTCGAAACTAGGTATTGTTTTGGTTTCTATTTTGGTCTCGCAGGTTTCTTTTATACATGGAAATCACTCGTAGTCTTGTTAGTTTTATTTTTTGTGGTTTTGTCCAGGAAGCTATGAGACTTCGGATTGTTCTATTTTATCAAAATTCCCCGTGTCAAACTTCTGAGTTAAACACACACACATGCACAGGGATGTCCGTCCGCCTGAGGTTTGAAGTTAAACCTGGTGTTTGAAGTTGGTCATTTTCATGGTGGCGCCCTGTCTCAATCACTAGATCATAATCCCGATAGACCAATTCTATTGGGGTTATCAAATTTGTAAGCCCTGCCTCAACCACTAGTGACTAGATCAGAAGCCGAACCCATAAATCTATTGCAGCTATCAAATCTACAAAACCCCAACTCAACCGCCAGACCAATAAGCCCAACGGACTAATTCTCTTGCATTGATTAACCGGGAAAAAGTGTAATTCCTGACTAATTCCCAAAAGACTAATTCCAATAAGCCCAACAGACTAATTCCAGACTAATTCCTGTTTATATATACTTTTTACCAATAAGCCCAACAGACTAATCTTCTTGCAGCTATCAAATGTATATGCCTGACATCAATGACTAGACCGATAAGTCCAAGAAACTTAATTCTCTTGCAGCTATCAAATTTACAATCCCCTCTCAACCACTAGACCGTAAAGCCCAACAGGCTAGTTTTCTTGCAGGAATTAAATTCATAAGCTCTGCCTCAATTACTAGACCAATAAGCCCAACAGACTAATTATCTTGTAGCTATCAAATTTATACGAGGATGGTTTATACAAGTTAGGTCCAAGATTGACTCCCAAGTCCAACCCCTGGGATCCCTGAAATAGGTTCATTTTGTAAACTTCTGGAGATCGGTACATTACTGAGATCTGTTACACTTACAATAAAAAGCATTATAAGAGAAGATTTTTTTCATTACTGTTTTGTTCCCCTTTTCTTTGTAAATTTTGGGTGTGGTGATGGGCTGCCTTTGTTTTCATGTTTTTTATCTTTGGCCATATTCCTAAGAATTTGAATTCAGCTCACAAATGTGCGATATTTATATAATTTGTAAATTAATTACAAGTGAGATGAGGCGGTTTTTAACGTCATTAAGGCTAAATTGGTTTGTAGGATCTATCATGTGTGTAAACTTCTTGTGAAGTTTGTTTCTATGAAGTCCAGTTATAAGTTGATTGTCTGTGTAATTGTGCTTAGAAACATTATAGACTGACCTTTTTTAATGGAAACATGTTTCATCCTCATTATAATTTGACTTGCACAAATTACAGATTCTTTGTTCTGAATGTTTTGGCCAGGTCCACTTACAGGGTTTAATCATGTAGTTATGTGAATGTGAATAAAAATGCACCCCATGTTTTTCACACCCCAAATATGTCCTATAGTATAAGGTGGCATTTATTGTTCTTCTATTTGACCTACGGAAGTGTTTTTATCTGTTTAGGAATTTTTTTCTGCAAGTGTTTAGTTTTAAAATAAAAATACGAGTTTTGTTTGATGGTCTTGATTTATGATTCCATGTACCAGATTATATGTTAGTGAATATTTACAAGTTGATTTGTGTGTTACTGACATGTAAATAATTTATATGGTTTATGTTGTATAGCCTGAATAAATAATAACAAGCTGTGCTGTAATTTGGTTTTCCTTCTTGTGTTGTATGATATATGCAAGATCATGTACACTGTGAGAACATGAGAAGAACATTTCTGAAAGGTCTTAAATCCTAGAGCACATGTCAGCCCACAAAACATTCTTAAGGACGATGCTTCGATTTGACTAGCTTAGGTATTTTTATTGAATAGGTAGTGGATGGCAATCATAGTAACAAGGTTCAAAAAGTTTGGTAGGTTCAAGAAGGTGAAAGGTTTGCTAAAGTTCAAAATTTTGAGAAGGTTCAGAAAGGTTTGAAGCTATATAAGTTACAACATTAAAAATTATGCATAATCACATAAATAGAATATGAAAATATTTCAATGCGTAACGTTCGTAGTATTTCAAAATTTGGTACATCACATGATCAGACAATATTTAGAGCGTGGCACTTGCTATTGAGATTCCAGTCTAGGTTTTAGGTCCTCTAGGCTTTAAAATTACAATTCAAACATCTTCATCAAACAAAAAAAAAGTCTACATGATCATTGATACAATTAGTGCTAACATCCCAATCCAATGCCACTCCAAAGCATCTGCACTGCCATTACAATATTCACCATCTCCATAATTGTTTTCAAAGCATACAGGTTGGGAAATAGAGTTTACATAACAAAAACGAGGGTTGATGATGCGGTCAATGCGTTACATTGACATGCATTGATAGATTCGGTCCAATAGGTTGCACCCTCTTAATAAATTCAATGTTCAGTTGAACATTGTTACAATGATGCCAATTGATGATTATTTGTGGGATTGAAGGGATGTTGGTTGGGTTTGTGCTGGGATTACATAGTAGCATTGAAGAGAAAACATTCTTGCTGGCTTCAGGTGAGCACCCAAATGGGTAAGGGCAAAACATCTTGTTAGATTATATTGGGATTTTGTCATTTTCAGGGTTGTGGTGATGCCTCTTGCGGTTATGTGTAATCTCTGTGGCATTGTTTACCTTTAGAGACTGGTATACCCCTGCTGGAGAATTCCTCCAAAGTCCAAACAAATCATATCATAATTTAGATGTGATTGGAGTTTGATTTTCAAATTTAACAAAAGTTCTGTTGTGCTGTTATATAGAATTTGATTTTCTGTTTGTTCCTATTTTCAGGGAGTTTGATCCTTGACTGTTTGCTTTTTTGGAAATGGATTGCTCTTGATCTTCCACATGTAGTTGTTGGTGATCATTGATTTTTTTCGGCTTGGTGTAATCGAGGGCTCTGTCTGCTTTTACTTTGTCAAAACAGTCAAGGGACTATTATTTTCTCTCTCTTGTTAAAGTTTTGAGATTGAGGGTATTGGCATTGGATACTTCTTTTAGTTTTTGTTCGAAAATAATGGTTTTCTATAGCGAGAGCTTTCAATGTTTTGATAGCTATGCTGAGAACTTTCAACGTTTTGATTCTGCAGTGAGAACTTTTGTTTTTGATGGTGAGAACTTACAATGCTTGGATGAAGAGAACATTCATTGTTTTTGAATTAGTTTTGTGATTTTCACAATATACATCCAAAGATAGAAATATGGAATATTTTCTATAATTATCTGGAGTATGCTAGCAAAGTATATCATTCTTTTTCTTTTTCTTTTTCCTTTTTTATTTTGTATCAATTTTAAGCATTAGCTTCTCCTGTTGGGTGTGTCAAAAACTTCAATAAGTCGTGCCAAGTGCCTATATGGGTTTTAGGATTGTTTCCAAGTTGTTATTTTATTCTTTTTTTTAGAAGCTGTTCCACCTCAAGAAGCTCTAAACAAACCCAGTCAAATATCTCAAAATTTAGGATTAAGTTGTATCAAAGTTGTTTGGTGAACCACATTTAGTCCACATGTTTGTGAAGTTTTGGCTTTTTCTTTCCGTGTAAGAATATGTTTAATCAGGTCGAATGGCATTTGGTCTTTGATTGTTTTCCCTTATAGAAGAGGAGCTCATGGAGCAAAGGATGGGAGCCTTGGAGCTCGGGGGGCTTCATTCGGACCAAAACCGTCCTTGGTTTGACTTATGGCATGCTCCTTTTATCATGTCAACTGCAAGTTGATGAAGAATTATCCATGGATTGCGTATTGTTTTCTTGACATTGATGCAATTTTGAATATGATGATGTTTGTTGTCCTTTGCAGCATAAATAGAATATTTTTTCTGCTTCTGTTAGCAAAGAGAGATTGTTGTTGGGAAATCATCATCAATAAGCCACCATGGGAAGATCAAACTGCACAATTTATGTTGGTAATCTTCCAGGGGATGTAATGAAAGGTGAAATTGAGGACCTCTTCTACAAGGTATGCTGGTAATAAGTATCGGTAGCTTGATTTTATTTGAAATCATATACAATTGCAGTAATTTGCACTTAAAATATCTCTGCCAATTTGTTCTGTGGTGTATGAATTCCAAGAGTCAATATTTTTTGATCTGCACTTATTTATAAAAGATTGTGGATTATTCTGGTCTGTTTTTTATATCTAATGTTGTTTACTTTTTATTATAAGTATGGACGAATCATAGATATCGATTTGAAGTTACCACCCCGACCACCTGGTTATTGCTTTGTTGAGGTATGTTCAATTTTATTTTGACATGTAATGTGGCTTTAGGTTGAGAAAGTTTTTGTGTCACTGCTGTATTTGTTGATTGAGTATTTTCAAGTTGGCTGATTAATTATCATTCAAAGTTGAGAGTTTCGTAGGATGCTTCATCTGTCAAGTGTATTATCTGAATATATGGTTTTTGGCTCCGAATAGTGTTTTGCTGAAGCAAATTATGCTATACTCTTTTGGTAGTTTGAAGATGCTCGAGATGCTGAGGATGCAATTAGAGGCCGCGATGGCTACAAGTTTGATGGACATAGACTTCGGGTACTATTTGTTCTGTTGATTTATTATTTTTATCGTTTTGTAAGTGGAATTCATTTTATGTTGGAAGTGTTTAAATGAATGTTTTCTCTTTTTGTTGGGAATGTTTTTTTGGTTTGTAGGTTGAGATGGCTCGAGGAGGACGTGCTTCATCTGTAGATGTGTATGACGGTAGTAGCTACTATTCTGGTAGTCGTTCAAGTAGTACATACAGGCGCTCTGGGTACCGAGGTAAATAATGGATGTAGGATGAGAGTTATTAAATGACACTATAGTTAGTTACTGACCAGTTTTTCCAATATTATGTAATGTAAACTTGTTTTCCTCTCCAGTTCTCGTGTATGGACTACCTTCTTCTGCATCCTGGCAAGATTTAAAGGTATCCTTTCGTTTTAACTTTCATTGCTTCACTTATGCCACAGTTCAGTAAAATCCCGTTGTAAGAGTATTTCAATCATGAATTTTCATTTTAATTATTTCAATATAAAATTTAAATAGTTTTAAAAGTCAACTTTATATAATTTTTATATGAAATTCTAAATTGGTTGGTTTATAATTGTGCACAAGGAAATGTCATGCTCTCCACCTAACATTTAACCCCACCCTATACATAAAGCTTCTATTAGATTAGGTTACATAAGAATTATACTGATAAACAAAATTTATCTAAACAAGAATTGATCTTTGGTGGGCTCTTTACATTTGTTACTGGTCTTCATACTTGCAGGATCACATGCGCCGTGCTGGTGATGTATGCTTTGCTGAAGTGTATCGCAAAAGAAGTGGTAAGTTTGGCTGGCTTCATTTGTCAGATGATTTACTCTGTTTAATGTACCACAGTCAATGAGGATCATGTTCTTGGTTTCTGATCTTATATTCTTTTTAGAGAAACAAATTCTGTGTATGAAGTTGGCTTCTAGTGTAAACTTTTTTTTTCGCTTTTTTACTTTGAATGTAATTTCTGGTATTTATTTTGATTGAAAAGAATTTGCGGCATTTTAATTCATATTCCACCTATAAATGGTTCCTTGGACAGGCACTGTGGGAGTTGTGGACTACACGACCTATGAAGATATGAAGTATGCGGTATGTTTGATTTTATGCTTCGTTGTAGTTTCATCTTACGTTTGTTGTCCTGCACTTATTTATTTGTGTATCTGTGATAGTTTTGTACTTAATCTGCATATCCATCTTAATGATAGTATGCTTGTATTTTGTTTTTCCGAAGGTCAATAACTATCTGTTTAATCATTTACAGATAAGGAAGCTTGATGATTCAGAGTTCCGTAACCCATTTTCTCGTTCATATATAAGGGTATGATTCAGAGTTCTGTAAATGTGCCGAGCTTCTATCACTGTGGTAATTTGGTATTGAGTTGTATCATAGGCTGGCTTTTGTCAATAAGGGTTTATCTTTTTTCTTTTGCAGGTTAGAGAAGATAGAGGGTATCAAAGTAGTTATTCCCGGAGTCGAAGTCGCAGGTATTTTTACTTTTTTCATTTTTGAGTTCGAAGGGTCTTACAATGGTTCCATGTGAAAGAAAGGTGGGAATCTGGAGTTGGTTAAAGTTGCTTTGTGTTGTAAATTTTCTGATTGATCAACTTAGTTGGGGCGTTATTTCTTGTTCTTTGGTTGGTTGAACTTCCAGGATCCATTTGAGTCTTGACTTATTAAGGTGCAATGACCGGTGCATGTTATCTGTGTTTCAAGCTGTTTACATATTGTTTGTTTGCAGTTATAGCCGAAGTCCAAGTCATGACCGTTACAAACGAGGATATCGTGGCCGCAGTTATAGCAGAAGTCGAAGCCAAAGTCCAAGCTATGACCTTTACAAGCGAGGTTATCGTGGTCGCAGTTATAGCAGAAGTCGAAGCCGAAGCCGCAGCTATGGTTATCGTAGGAGCGATAATCAGAGGTACATTATAGGGCCACTTGTGAAATTGTTCTTCAGATATTCTAATGTCTAGTTGCTTTTGATGGGGAATCTGGATGGAAATTTTTTCAATTGTTGAATACTTTTGATTGATGATATGGTCACAGTCCTTCCAGAAGCGGATCTGTTTATTCACATTCACGATCAAGATCAGTTTCGAAGTCTCCGTCTGGTTCATACTCTCCGAGGAATAAGTCTTCCTCACACTCAGCATCACGGTCATTATCATGCTCACGTTTGCTTTCCAGTGCATATTCATCATTTTATGGTTCTGACCCACTTTTTTTCATCTGCTATATTATATTCATGTTTATTGAAGCGCATTTGCATTTTACTTAAGACTTGTGGATTCTTTGCAGGTCTAGATCGCGGTCACCTTCTCCAATGGTATGAGATGCGTCTCAATTTCAATTTCTGTCTGCAGCATATAGTTATGATGAAGCTTGACCATATGCTGAGGCTTGGGGAGTAAATGTGAAAAAAACAGATTTTTTTTCATAAATAATCGTTAAAAAAGTTATTCATATATTATGCTTTCTAAAATCCATTGCTGATTTTTTGGCCAGTACACCCAAATTGGCTTGTCAAGAACTCTTGGGGTAGTTGCATGACTGATCTGCAGATTTTTTCTTTTTTGTGTTGCAGAATCTTATTTGAGATCATTTGTTTTCTAAAATTGTGTGCAGAGAGCATTTTCACAAAGCCGAAGCCGAAGCCGAAGTCCAAGCCCACATCATATTAAGGGGGGAAGTGTTAGTGCATCTCAGTCGTGTTCTGGTTCAGACACTCAATATCGATCTGTATGTTAAGTTTGTTAAATTCCAGCATGTATGTTTATGGTTTCTTTCATGACACACGTGGGATTCAATTGGAGGGAATAGTCACAGTAATATTCACTTAAATGCATGCAGGTGAAAGAGGCACGAAGTCCTAGTGAAGGCCCAAGTGTTCGCAGTCTTAGTCCAAGATCAGAGGATAATGTAATTATTTTAAAATGATCATTAATCAAGAAATTTATCCTGCAATTCTTGTCTGTTTTGGTTTTGCTACAGTCATCTGACTTCTTATAATGCATTGATTACAGGGAATGTCTCCGAGTCGGGATTCAACATAATTTGCACAGGGATTGCAAATCGTTTGTTTTTCTACGTCAGATTTCCTTCGGTCAGTGACCAAGCATGCGTACCGGAGGGGATCGACCTAGATAAATTAGGTATATGTATTTAGGGGGAATCTCTGCAGATTTTACTGTTGTAATTATTACAGGTCGGTTGGAAATTCTAGTGTGAAGGTGGGTTATTTATTTTGTAGAATTTTTCGCATTGTTGAAAATTTTAGTTGTGTGCTGTGTTAGCATGGATGTTAACGAGTTTGAAAGGAACTGAACTTGAACTACTTTTTGACAAAGAATAGAGCGAATTGTTTCCAGATAAAACTGTGTAGATTGCAGACTTTATTTCTATTTAAGGATGTAATCTTGTAAACCTATCGTAGTTGAGCCACAAGTTATTACAATGGAATAGTTATTTACTTTATAAGAAATAACAAAAATGGCAAAAACATAATTGAATGTATTTTATCCTCTGCTTTTTATAGAAGTATATAAAGATTGTTTTTGGGTATTGAATGGTTTGAATTGTGATGGTGTCTTTTAATGCCTTTAAAACAAAGTTGGTGAGGCTCCAATAAAATGTTTAAATGTTCAACCATTTTTGGGAAAGAACTGAAAGGGAAATAGTTTAATCAACTCTGGAGTAAGTTATTTTATAAGCAGGGCAATTAAAAAAATTCAGATTCACGATATTTTGATACAGTGTTAAATTATGGAAGTATGTTAAATATAAAAGGTACCCTGCTATAGCTAAATGATAATTTAAACGTAGCAAGACTAAGATGTAGGTATAAGAAAAGACAAGGTGATGTTTTGTGGTGATTTGTTAGGGTTTGAATATTTGCTCTTTGTCAGTGTGGTCGTTATTGTGGACGTTTTTGTTTGATATGATAAATGTCTTTGTGAAATGACTAGTTGCTTTTGTTGGGTCGTTGCTTTGCAAATTGTCACGTTGGATTTTATGTACAATATTTGAATATCAATGTTTTGTTCAAACCCTTAGGTTCTCCAACTTGGGCATGTCACCTTGAAAAACAAGTTGAATGGGTTGAAGTGAAATAAAGTTGATGTCAAACACTTTTTTGTCAATGGGTGTTGCTTATATAGCGATATACTTCGAAGAAGACTTCAGAGTGACGTAGTTCTTTTATTTTATTGGCTTTTGTGTGAATAACTGTACAACATATTATATGTAAATGTATGTTGTGATTTAACTTGTAATGTGATAAACGCTGTTCATGGGTTGCCTTTAAAATGTTTCAAACTTGTAAGAAGATTGTTGTTATGATTGTTTTGAAAATAAGCTTTTGTGTGAATAAATGCACAACATATCATAGGTAAATGTATGTTGTGATTTAACTTTATCTTGATAAACACTCATCATGGGTTGCCTTTAAAATGTTTTTGAGTTGTAAGAAGATTGCTATTATCACTAATTTGAAAACAGGGAAGAATAGCATTGTAGAATTTAGTTGTGTAAATGATGAAGTGTGAGTTTGATAAACGTTTGTTTAGTAATTGTTAGAAAAAGTAGTGGGATTTGTTTTGTATTTATAATCCATCTTTTAAAATAATTATGTGGGAGGGTTAATTAAAACAAATATAGTTGAAAGATTTGTAAATGCAATCAAAATATGAGGGTCGGACTATAAAATAAACAATCACACTATGAGATGGTAAATGCGAGTTTTTCGACAATGTGAAGGTGATGAACTGAAGAGTTGAGCTATAATTAGTCTTTGTTAAGTGTACAAGATTAGTTTATTATATAAAAATCAAATTTAACATTGACATTTGTCCTTCTATTCTACTAATGCATAAAAAAAGATAAAATTATTAGGTTAAAGAAAAGAAATGCATATCATGGTGTGTACAACATACTTTGTCTTTGCTTAAGTTTTATTTGAATTTGTTGATGTAATAGTAAAATTAGGGCATGTAATTTAAAAACTGAATTATTGCAATATTTAGAAAAAAAAAAAGCAAAGAGTACACCTATGTGTCGATGTGCCCATGTCGTCCATTGAGACTTTGCTTTGGTAATGATGCTTTCTTATTGGAGGTTCACCATTGAACTTTGGGGGTGTGAAGCTGAGAACTAGAGGGTGATTGTCTCCAATTCAGTGTAAGGTTGAGTTGTACCAAGGCCATTGAGATCACTAAAGCTTAATCGCACAACTCAAGTGTATACATAATCTAGCTAATTTATTAAATCTCAACCTACCAAAGGAGAGTAGTGCCAATGTTGTTGAGGGCGTTGAATCTCAACCATATTAGTGAAGGGGGTTAATTGTTGCAGCAAGAAAAAACTCAATCGATGCATCTTGGTGAGGTAGGTGCATGAATATGTGGTGAGAAAAGAATGAACCCCGTTCGTGCCCCCTCATTAAATCTATAAAAGATGTATAATCTAAATATGTATGTGATTTGATGTATTTAAATGGCATATGCATCTCTAATATGTCTCAAGTTGAAGTATATGTCAAAATGTAATATCTACTCTATAACGTTGTGTATAATATCTATTATAAATTTGAAAAAATCTTGTTTCAAATCTATGAAAATCAGGGTCAAGTGCATAATATTTTGGCCAAATTGTATATTTGAATCATGCAAACTATATCAAATTTTGTCAATTTACCAATTAAATGTGTGTGGACTTGTTTCTATAACATGCCTCCATTGATATGCCCTATGCAACATGATAGTCATCTTATCTCAAAGGATAAAATAAATGTCTTATTTGTATCAATCATGTAGTAACAAAACATATAATGGTATCAAGTCTTAATTAGATGCATCAATGAAGCTTGTAGTATCCAATCACAAGAAGCCCTAAGATATGACATGTTCAAGTGTTTCGTACATCAAAGAAACAACACTTAGTGGCATTGTGGCTAACAAACAAAGAACATGTTCAAAGGTTCCACAATCAATACAAGATAACAAGCAAACAATACGCTCAAATAAGCCATGTGAGAAGATAAATAAGCAAAATATAAGCAATTGAGATAAGCATATCATACTAATCCGTGTATATGGATTAACAAAATGTCCTATAACATAGCATATCATAGCATATCTAGCACATTATGTAAGATGTAAGCATGAGTATAAACATGTGTAAGCATTAATATACACGCTCATTATGATAATGTAAAGTAATCATAAAATAATAACCTCTGTAATAATTGTGATCATTGACGTCTTGCCCCCAACATAGTGTCACACAGGGAGAGGAAAGGTCCAACATTTGTATGTGCATGTATCATGGTTCTAGTGTATAGTTGTATCACACTCAAATACCCATGAAACATGTGGAGAGAGTAAAATATATGTTATCTATTAATTCAAAAGTAAACAATATATACAAGAAGGTGGCAAACATGTAAATGTTGAATATTTTTGTATTTTATTGATTAATTCATTTTATAGTGTTTGAAAATGCACAGGCTATCTAATGATGTCAACATGATGACAATAATCTTTGAGGAGTGATAAATGAATAACATTTCTTGAACGAAATGTGTCATATGTGTGCGTAGTAGAATAAATGAGATGGCGAACGTGAGTCCTTTGGTAGCATAAAGGTCATGAACTGAAGGGTTAAGCTATAATTGATATTTGTCAAATATATAAGACTAGAGTATCATATAAAATCCAAATTTAGCATCTGCATTGCAATGTAGTAGTGTGTCTAAATTCTATTTGCAAAGTTGATTTTGGGTTTTTTCAAAAAGGTTTTATGTAACAAATTAGTGCCTCACTCAACGCTGATTTAAAAAGTCATATTTATTTTTGATCTTCATTTCTTTCAATTAAAATGCATAGGAAAAGATGTAATGTTAGAAACAAATTAAAAGTATATAGTTAAATGTAATATTTGTAAAAAGACAAATAAAAAAATAATGTCTTTGACTTTATTGTTTATAATTAAATTTAATATTTATAAAAAGACAAATAAAAAAATAATATTTTTAACCCTATTATTTATTTGTTTAAAAAGTTTTATACAAAATTTGGTTGGTTAGATTTTATGAATAAGATGTGATTGAAGATTTATTAGATTTTATGAATAAGATGTGATTGAAGATTTATGCACACATGTTTAAGGTATATCTACAATGAGCATGTTGGATGTTTTGTTTAAAATTTCATTATGTAGTTCATGCTATTTAGTTCTTAGTTTTGTAATTATAATTTTTTTAGTTAAAATGTGTTAGGCACTATCGTCACACTTTACTTTTATTGGGCAACATACCAAATTCCAAGAGGAGGATATGATAAGGTTTATTCATTTTAATTTTAAATTTTGTAAATAGCAATTTGTTTTTAAATTTGTTCAAAAAAAAATTCCTAAATGTTTTCAGGATATGTTACCAGCCAAACTTATTTATGAAGTAGTGTTTTCTTTTAATTCCAATGTCAATGTGCCATGTCTTTGTTACGGTTGTCCAAGCCATAATAAGAATTCCATTCCACAAAAAAAATCATTAATGCTTTGTTCTAATGTACTGTTTAACATTAATACTTAAGTATTTGTAACACTAGTATGGCATATGTAATTTGATATATTGATTGTAGTTTTATTAAATATTTAATGTTTACTGTTAAGTATCATTTTATGGTTTTGAATCGTATTAATTTGATAAAATTGAGTTTTTAAAAATATATGTATTTTTTTGTGAATGGTATTGGGAACATAGTTATATCTAAATCAATTTTAGGAAAAACATGTTCTAGTTTTAAGATAAAAGGGTATATCATATGGATGTAGGAATATTTGGGTTCATAAACTATTTTGTATCAACCAAAAATATGGAATTGGGTTCTTGGGAGCGCACATTTGTGTTTGTGTGACTTGTTGACTATATAAAAATGTTGCTTGCATAGAAAAAGATTCACAATAATGCAAAGAACATTTCCAAGAGTCTTGCATATTAGAGAAGGGATGAAGAGACAATTTCAATCATCTTTTAGAGGTCAAATGAGCCCTTTTTGCGACGATAACAAAATCATCATTTATTGTAGATGGTGGTTTTAAAATCATCAGTTTGTATTAATTGGTGATTACGTAACTGTTGGTTTGCTGTAACTAGTGATTTCACCCATGGTGAAAATATGGGCAAAGTAACTGCCCCAAACTAAAGAGTATGACACGTGGATTATTTTTCAAGGGAGAGGGAACTCAAATAGGCTTATAAGATGTTAGTGTCACATTAACAAAATTCAAATCAACTTCTAAACAAGTGTTGGAGTTAGATGGGAAGACAAGTGAGTTGGAGGAAAGAGAGTTCCAACCCTAGGAGACATGGCTAAGAGAGAATTGGGTTTAGCTCAGAGAGAGAGACAAGGGTCTGCAAGAGTGTTGTGTATTCATTAAGGCTAGTCAATGAGATTGAATGTAATGTCTTGTTCATAGTCAATATGGGGGAGGGTGTGTGTATGTGTGAAACTTTGTAATATTTTTGATCAACCAATAAAGAGTGTTTTGTTTTCCATTACGGGTTATTGTGTTTGTGTGTGTGCTTGACAAAGTGAGTGTAACATGCACTAGAGAGTAAGGAAACTATTCACTAGCACCCCTCATTCATGTTTGCATCAATTGGTATCAAAGCATGGTTTGCTTTGCTAGGTTGAATGTGAGGTTTTTATTGAGTCATTTGTAGATTATGAAAGAGAAACTTGTATACTTGTGAAGATATGAAACACATAATACATTTTAGAGGAGGAAGAGTACCTAGAGTTGCAAACTTGACAGACATATTGAAAGGAAGCAAACAATCATATTGTTCATGCAGATAAATAAAGTGTTGCTCCTCGACTTATGAGGAGGAACTAAAACGTGGTGAAGCCCTTATGATGAAGAGAGCATTGTTGAAATTAATCAAGGAAGAAGATGAATAGGTGTAAAGAAAGAACATTTTTAGACTATTTTCAAAGTAAGAGGCAAGTGTTGTAAGGTTATTTTTGATAGTGGTATCACATATAATTTGGTTTCAATCCAAATGAGATTAGATGTAATTGAGACTATACAAAGAAGAGGATCTATTGTTGTTAATGTAAGTGATAATCAAGGAGGAACTGAATAGATTCAAGTGGAGGAGATAGTGGATGAACTTGAAGACAAAATTTTGAAATATTTCAAATATGGAAATCAAACCAAAGTTGGACACCCCTTGCTATGGAGGAATTTGAGCCTTGAGGATCTTATTGATTGGATCATAAAGCTGAATTCATTATGCTATTTACTCTTCATCTATTCTAGTATTCTGATTTCATTATGCTATTTACAAGTTATTTTACAACATTTTCTATCTTCTATTCATTTTAACTTAAGTAGAGTTAATATACCAATTAATTCTAAATTCTAATAAAACACAGAAAGTGAATCAATTTCAAAACTAAAATAACCACATGTTTGCTTTATCCTAATTTTTAATTCTAACGTACAGTCATAATCATATAGTCAACCAAAAAAACTAAATATTTTAATATCCTTAGTACTTTACATATTTAGCATAAGTCACTTGTTAAATCAAAAGAATCAATCTCAACCATTTACATTCAGATGTGTGCTTAAATCCCATGTTTGAATATCTGAGTTACATTTCACAATTTATCTTGATTAGATCAATCTTACCCATTAATCTAAATTAGGGTTAAAAACTCATAAAATATGTCACTAATTTTGGAGATGCTTTGTATATGCTTCATCAACTAATCGTATTAGAAACAATAGCTAAAAACCTATCTGGACATTGTTAGCAAAGCTAGATGCCTAAAATAGTCATTATTGTCAAGGTTTATCGGTAGTGTTGCTATGGAAAATGGTAGTATGAAACTTTTGGGAGCCTTGCAACTGCACCTGAAATATGGTTATGTGTGTTGATGCTTCTCTATTCTTATAATGTAGTACCTGTTTTATGTCTCTTTCATCCAAAACTTAATTATGTTTGATTGACCACAAGATGTCTTTAAAAATGGGTTAGTCTTTTGGGTTAGACTAACCCCAACAACTTTTCATCGAATGGCTAAATATTACCTACGTTTTAATATTTCAAAGAGAGATCAAACCACACATAGTTCTCCCACTTAAGTGTGTATGTGCAACATCTTCAACAATCTCAAATGTAATGCTATTTTTTGATCTTTGATACTTGGCACTATGCAACTTTAAATTTTCATATTCATATTTTTTCTCTGTGGAGTGTTATAAGGCTACTCCTTGAAATTATGAGATGTGTGTATGCCTTTTGATAATGTTCCAAGAGAGTCTTAAGTTATTTCTCATTTTTTATAAGGATTAACAAGTGAATAATAACTCGATGGGTGATTTGTATTTATAAGTGACTCTTCATTAATTTCCTGCTATGGCTAACCCATGAAACATGTCTAGGATAACCATGGGTGGCTCTTGGACACTGTCGACAAAGTAAGACACCTTTGGTAACTATCACCATCTTAGAAGTAAAAAACAAGGATTCAAAATATGGAGAATATTTATCTAGGATTCTGAAGGGTTCCCATATAGACTAAACTAATCTTGAATAAATATATCTATCAAATAGAGGTGGCTAAGATAGTAGATGGGTGGACAGATGGATGGAAAGGGTATTCAAGAGTAAAATGTATATGCATTGTCCAAGTATGTCAAAATTTATGTTGTCAAAGTGCCAAAGACTAAATTTAGTGTCTATAAATTATTCCTGAGAAATAATCTCTCCTTAGAAACCCAATGTGGCAAGTAAGAGAAAGCTTGCAACTTGAATAAAGAAAAGGTTTATTGAAAATTTTATTGCAACATGAATCCTTTGTAGTATTGGACAGTGCATCAAGAGGAATGTGAAATAAGAATCAAGAAAAATTGTTCAAAAACAATCCCAAAGGAAAAGCCATTACAATTCAGTCCATCAAAAAGAGAAAAAAAGGATAATCAACTAAAGGAATTTCTAGATGGAGGATTCATTGGGTCGAGAGTCCTTTCTCATGTGTAGCATTTTTTGTAACTAAAATGTTGGAGTATGTAATACATCAAAAGATACTTTGTGTACTTATACAATCCTCTAAATGATATTATTGTTTCATTTAATTATCTAATGCCATATACTAATTACTTGATGCAATGATTTGCTTAGTGCAAGATTTATTCTAAATTTGATTACATGTCAAGATTTTGGAAAATCAAGATAAAAGAGGAAGACAGAAGACAAGTTCAAGACAACCTTATATGTTCCTCAAGGACTATATGAATGGAAGTTGTCATCATTTGGTCTAAGTATTAGTCATACTTACTTCCAAAGGTACATGCACAACACTTTAAGGCATTTAAATTAATTTTTTTGTGTAGAAAATGATGATATCATTGTGTTTCCTTAAATTGTTAGTGAATATGTACAACATTTAGAACATTTGCATGAATCCATTAAGCCAATGGTATTTTCCTATCCAGCATCAAGTTAGTAATTGGATAAAGTGACATAATTTTTTTAGGTCTACATTTGAACCAAGGGAAAGTGAGGGTTTGTCCTCATGTTTTGACGAAGGTTCAAGAATTCCCTATTAATTTAAGTTAAAAGAAAAAATTGTAAATATTCATAGGATGATTGAATTATGTGTCTCCCTTCTTCCAGGAATTGACTACATGGAGAATATATTTGCAAAATCACTTGAGAAAAATGGTCCAATATGGAGTGAAAAAATATATATAGCCACAGTTAAGAAGATCAAAGAGAAATGCAAAGATCTTCCTACTCTTCATTTACCTCAAGAAGGAATTTCTCTAACTCTTCAGACTGGTACATGAAATGATACATGGGGATTAGTTATATGGCATACATCCAAATGGTAAAGAATACGTGTGGCTACAGATCAAGGACTTTTACTATAACTAAAAATAAGTACCATATTTATGAAAAATAAATGTTGGTTATGGTAAATGAAATAAGAACATTCAAGATATATTTAAAATTTGAAGAGTTCATGATAAGAACTAATAACCAAGCAATGAAAAGCTTGATGTCTAATCAAACAAACAAAGACCCTACCTAAAAGAGAATTGCACAATGGCAAGGATGGCTAAGAGGATTTGACGTCAGAATGCAATGGGTAAAGGTTACTTTCAACTCAATGTCTAAATCCCTCACGAGGGATTTTAAAGTTTGCATGCTTAATGAAGCATAATCAAGTTCTTCAACACCAATGCAATGGGGAAAACTACTAGAACCACTCAAAACCTTGTTAATTTAATGTTTTTATGCCAACAAGTGGATAGGCAAACATTTAATTTGTATAATAAATATATAAGGAATGCTCATAATTGAAAAGTTTGCGAAGAAAATGAACATTTTATCATTGAAGCCATTACCTTAGATTTATCCCTAGTATGGATTGATCATGTTAAAAACCACTCAATAGATATCATAATTAGACACTTTGATACAATATGGTGGGTTGTAGAGAAATAAAAACATTTTAGGCCTATGCTCAATGGGAGTAATAAATAGTATCCATTTAAAAATATGGCCATCTTGAAATCATGCAAATGAAGTAAGACCCGCTTTAGATAATGATATGATGGAATTATTCAACCAATTCTATGAAGGATTTAGTTTATGGATAGTATAAGGACTAAGAGAACATTTAGATGATACTGAAATTTACACACTTCTAAGAGTGGGATACTATATGTGGGTGAAAATGCAATAATTTTCAAATGTGATAGCTAAAAATACAAGGTTAATGTTAAAAAAAGTAAAAATATCCAAAAGGTTTGAATGTGACATGGTACATAATAATGTGTACATAAGAATTATTTACAGGTATTATGCTACTCTATGGGATATTTTTTCAAAACACCTACAAAGGCCATCAAATGCCTCCCAACAACAGTTGGTTTGGAAAACAGGAAGCTTTCATATGTATTACTCTAACTATGAAGGAGTAAATTACATGTGGTAAATCCAAAGAGTGTTTGTCTTCAGCTTTACACTAATATAGCCTCCAAGTTAGGCTACCAATTGACAAGATCATCTAGTAGCATTGATAGTAGTGATGAAGACCACTTGCACATGTCACTAGTGATATAAATGGAAGGGCCCAAGATGAAGACCACTAGCATGTGTCACTAATGTAGTGATAATAATACAAGAGGATCCACTATAATCACTTTATTTATAATAATGTGAAAGCATGGTGGACCCTTCACATTGTTTATAATTTACGTATATATTTTTTTATGTTGATACTTTTCTCATGTCCCTATATTTGGGATCATATGTAATTTGCTGACATGAATCTTTGCCCACTAAACTTATATAAATAAAGGCATTGGATTGCATTTGAGGTAGAGGGTGAAAGAGGTCTTTAGGAGTGTTAATAAGTCCTATATCTTGAAGTATGCTCTTTAACTACACCTTAAGCAATCTGGGAAAACAAAAACTTCATAATATCACTGTAATATTGTATTATAATGTGTCATAATATATTCAAAGGGTTCATGTTTCCATTCGGTGTAGGAAGGATCACTTAGTATGGGTTCCTTCTCTCTTGGGTTTCTTTAAGCTAAACATTAATAGTGCAATGAGAGGTAATCCTAGGGTGTTAAGAGTAGGATGTCTAATCAAGGACTACTCAGGGTCTTTGATCCATGCTACTTCTTAAAACTGGGTCGATGGTACAATAATGGGGTTGAGGCAGAAGCTTTGGTTCTTGGCTTAGAGTTGGTCATTCAATGTGGAATTGAATGGTTAATCATTGAAGGCAATTTTATGGTTGTGATTCATGCTCTTTAAAATCACAAGTTAAGAACATGGAGCATAAGAGTGTGGTGCTTGTTTTCTTCCTTGCAGACGTGGGAAGTAAGTCATTACTTCTACAAAGCCAATACAAAGGCATATTTTTTGGTGAATGAGGGAGTCTTCTAGTCTTAAAATTTGGTTATTGATAATCGCTCAGATTGTTGTCCTTATTAGAATTGTGTTGGGGGTGGAGGGGGTGTGGGTTGTGATGGGAGTTTACCTCCATCATCTCACCTCCCCCTTTCTCATTCTCATTATTTCACCTTGTTTAACCCTAAATTGGATAAGGTAAATTAGTCTTTCCTTTGTGGTGTAAAGGTTAAGAATATAGAAATGACAATACATAAGGGTGATAATCAAATATATAGCAAGCCAATTTAGGTGCTAAACTCAGACATAATCATAATTTGAATTTATTATTTTGAGTATAAGCTAAATATATAAAGTAAAACTAATCTATGCATATAAATGACAAAGAAGAAATATACTTAGTTGGTTATGATGTTAACACAGTGTTGGATCTAGATCAAATAGAAAATAGGCTAGAAGATAGTTCTAGAATAATTTTCAGATTCTAGATATGATGCCTTTGAAGCTGCAGACACTAATGTCATCCTAGGAGAGTTGCATTGATGATACTATCTAAGTTTCATGTAAGTGTCATGTATAGAATACTTACTAAAAATGGATGCAACCACCTAGATGCTTCTAGGTTTGAATTTGCCTTCACTTTAGTGCATTCAAATTTGGGTCATGAATTATTGTTCCTCGTGAATTTTCAAAACCCTAGTTCTTCATCATCATGGTGACCTTAGACAAATAAGTTAGTAGGCACATGATGTCAATCTGACCCCACTATCATTCGGCACTACCTACATAACCAATACTCTAGAAGAGGGCCTCAAACCCATGTAGTTATCCCCTACATGTTGGCTTGTGTGTGAATCATGAAATATTGTGCAAAGTAAGTACAATAGTGACCTAACTTATAACTTGGAAAATTGGGATCTTAGGTTGATCCTTTAGTACTTTAGACCTATATAGGCATTGTACCTATGACTGGTATGGAAATTGGGAAGCTTTATTCAATTGAATGCTTGCTAGAGTTATTTTGATAAGTTGCCTTAGTCTCTTTGGTCTTTTGCTAGGTGTTGTTGGGTGAGGAATGAATGAGGGTTAATATTTTATTTTATATCAATCCATTTGGAGTTATAAATCACAATAAATCACTTAGGATAACCATTAGGATACATTTCATTTATAAATTAGATGATTTTAGGGCACTAAACACTTACGTTGGGTAAAAACACTAATGTCGACACTAGTGTCTGTCTGGGACATTAGTGTCAATGGATAAGGAAAGTAGGTATAGTTTTAGACCTTATAGAGATAGAAGATAAGTACATTTTAAACATTTTAGACAAGATAGAATACCTAGGTCATCAACATAAGACTGGTTGGACTAAGAGATATAGGTCAAGAGATAGAAGATAGAACAAATGCAAGACTTGCAGAAATGAAAAAGGTCAAGAACTGGGAGGAACAACCAAGGTTTGAGTTTGTCAAGTGTACAAAACTAAGGTGATATATAATCCATAAATATCATCTACATTTTTCCTCCATTTAATATAGTAATGAAATTGCTAGTTTAAAGGAAAGGAATGCATACTCGAGTGTGTATAACACACCTTGTCTTTGGGTGATGTGCAACCAAAAGCATGTTATAGTATATAATCAATATGTATAACTTGGGTTGAAATTACTTGAAATATATTTAAATTGAA
Organism: Torreya grandis; assembly: GCA_037957365.1. Classification (NCBI taxonomy): domain Eukaryota; kingdom Viridiplantae; phylum Streptophyta; class Pinopsida; order Cupressales; family Taxaceae; genus Torreya; species Torreya grandis. The sequence goes on along the minus strand of JARHVA010000007.1, from coordinate 5,420,168 downwards.
AGATCGAGTTTTAAGAGTACACTTGTGTGTCAATGTAACTACCTTAACTATTAACAAGTTGATTAAAAATAGATATATCATTACAAGGCTCTGAAACTAAACTTATGACAAATATAGATAAATAATTAAAGTGCATATATCCAATAATATAGATAGAGAGAGAGAGAGAGAGAGAGAGAGAGAGAGAGAGAGAGAGAGAGAGAGAGAGAGAGAGAGAGAGAGAGAGAGAGAGAGAGAGAGAGAGAGAAGGAGAGATTGGAAGGCCTATGCCCCCAACCTTGGATCAAAATTGAGTTAGCACCTAGCAGTTGACATTAGCGCAAACATGCAACCCAATGATACTTATAACCTAGTGAGGTTGGATGATACAATCAAGTCTAACTTGAAAACTTGGAAAGATTGAGTGATTTGATCACCTCAACCATACAAAAAAGTTAACCAACTACTATAGTAGATTGGCTTAATAAAGTTCGTAAAAGTTTATGGGATATCTATACGAAAAAGTCTATGATATGGTAATAGTCCATGAAAGAGTTTTGGAATTTGAAATTGATTTGGATTTTACAATATTAGATACACATTGCATAACATATTCACCTTAGATATCTATCATGTTGAAACCATGTAAAACAGTGGTACCAATGTATATAATTCTGCCACAACTATGAATCTAAATCATATAATTGTGTGATTTGGCCAATTCAAAAACCTGTGTAAGTGTGGAGAACATGATTCTAAAGCATGCCCATAATATATATGGATAAATCTAAAAACTAATATAAGTACAATGTGGAGATCATGTTTTCAAAACATGCCCCCAATGTAATCTTGAGATGTCAAATACTGAATAGGTGTGGAGAACATGCTTCCAAAGTATGCCCCCATTGAATCTGAGAACTATGCCAAATGTGAATAAGTGTGGAAAACATGCTCTCAAAGCATACCCCTATTGAATATAAAAATTGTGAATATGTGGAAGCCATGCCTATATGACATCCCCCACCGAATTTGAAAACTTATATAAGTACCATATACTAAATGAGTGTGGAGAACATGCTTCCAAAGTATCCCCACTAAATCTAGAAACTATGTCAAGTATGGAGAACATGCCTGTATGACATGCCCCCACTAATATGCCCCCTATTTAAGGTTAGGGAAAGATAGGAACTGGTAGTTACCTCACCTCAAAAGGATAAGATAACTATATAATTTGTGAATGTAACCATGTAGCATATAGAAATAACATGTCTAGGTAGATATATCATTGAAGCTCATAGAACCAATGTGATCACATAAAGGCCTAAGATACATGATGGGGATCATGGCAATGTCTAGATAGTAACAATATAATCTTAACAAGCAAATCAAACACACACACAAGATCATTCAAAAGCAAGTCAAAAGGCAATGGTCTAGGGAGACCGCAATCAAGGGGTATGTTCAAATGCCACACAATCAAAGGAACATGACTTAATCAAATGTCCACAAAATTAAGGATGACATATTCAAATATTCATACAATGAACAATGACATATGCAAATGTTAATGAAAGCATACATAGACATAAGGAATGCAAGCAAAATAACATATTCAAATACTTGAACAAGGAATATAATAACAAGTCAAGACACTTAAGGAAGTACATAAAGTAAAATGTAAGTAACCAGCATAAACATGTCACAACAATCCATGGATCAAATATGTAAGGAAAAAAATGTAAAGTGTATAACATATCAAGTACCCTGTGTAAGATATAATCATAAATAAAGGCATGCATAAGTACATATGTAAGCTCAAACATTATATTGTAGAGTGACCATAGAACCATATAACCTATGTGTATCAAGACCAAATAAGTGGATGCCCCCAATGTCTACATGACATTAGTAGAGGGAAGGCCCAACATCTAAAATAAGAATATATCATGTGTTTATGTATCCCTATATCACATTCAAGTAGAAGTGTGACACACACGTGTATGTAGGAGTAACTGAGTATGCCCTCCATCAACATGGAACTAACATATAGATGCCAAGGAGCTAATATAACATGTAGGTGCCAAATGTATTTTTGGAGTTTTGAATGTTTTTGATTATTTTTGAAAGGGAAATATCATCCTATGATGCCATCTAATGGATGGTCATAGATACCTCCCATTGTGAACCTAGTGTAATGATCTTGTGATGCTACCAAGGAGCACATATAAGTTCAATATTTGTCATAGTAGTATCGGTGATACTCTATGTATGTAAAATAGGACTCACTAGTCATGTATCAATAGTAGGAGTAATAAGAATAGGGGTTCATGGAAGCCATCATTGAATGCTCTATGGTTTCTTTGGAATAACAATAATAGTAACATGTGTAGGTGTTATGGATATTTGAGCATGGTGCACTGTATATGGGGACCATGTGGAATGCATTATATGTCTATGATGTAATGGTCTCTTGAGTACTAGCCGCTATTAAAGGGGAATGCCCGTTGCTTAACCTTTTATGATGAATGAGCCTTAGTAGTCTTGGTAATTAATTGTATGGGTATAAGTTTTTATTATTCAAGAGGATGCTCATATGGAATTTTGGAAACTATAATTACTCAGTTGGCATGAATGTATTTAACACACCCATGAACTGTAGAAGGTACTACTGAAAGTGTATGGATCCAAGGTCTTCCCAATAATATATCAAAGATATTTGTGGAAGGTATAGATGAAAATGTGGTAACCATATGTGCGGGACCGACTTGTAAATATAGGTCAATTTCACCAAGAACCTTCTAGGAGGTCCCATCAAATGCTCTAATTGATCTAGAAGAAGGATGTAAAATATTATGAGTATGACCCAAGTGTGTAATCAATGTCATGGTGAAAACATTCTCACTTGCACCATAATCTATCATAACATTGCATATAGGGTGTTTATCAAGGTATACTCAAATGAATAAAGAGTGAAGATCAAATTCATCATCTTTAATCTCAATTTTATCAAAATTAATAGAGGGTCTCTAAATCATAGGAGATATATGTCATGTGTAAGTACCAATAATCACATATAGTGGGTGTCCATAATGCAGTGGAAGAGAATGTGCATTATACACCATTTGCACTTCTAGTTCCTTCTTAGAATGGTATTGTAAAGGATTGTTAAATATTTTTTATTTATAGTGATCACTAGTTTGTGAGCCTGATTCCTTTGGAGGATCTTCAAATGTAAGTTTTTGGTCATCGATAAGATTTTAGATCTTGTGCTTCAAGATAAAGCATTTGCATGTAGAATTACTTGGTCCTTGATGATAATCACACTAAGCATTTGCATCATATCCTTTAGGTATAGTTCAAATCATATCAATCTTGATAAGATGAGGGAGAGATATAAGCTAGCATTCTAATAATTATGGGAGTAATGAAGCTATGGACTCAAGTAAACATGTAAATTATCTCCTAGGTGCATTGGATAAGACAAGTCGATTAAGTTGTTGTGAAACTGTGTAAACCTTCGTGGTTATTTTCTTTTAAGGTTCAAGTGGTTTTACCTTATAACTTAGTTTGATTGTAAAATTGGTACTATATGTAGATATTGTTTTATTATTTTTGAGAAACTAGGGTCTAGTTCCTAAACAATAAAGGGTTTGGAGTAAGGGGAAAATTCCATTTAAATATAGTAAATTACCAATATTTATCAATTTAATCCAATAAATTACATAATAAGATAAGTGAACTTATCTAGAAAATAGGTTGAAATAGATGACTCAAGGGTTGAAATCTACTACATAAGATTAGGACAGTGTCGTGAATCCAGATTTGGATTTCATTTTATGAAAGAATAAGAGCGTTGAAATAGGACACCCTGGTGTCTGGCACTATAGTCTTTTTCCATCGCTATTGTCTTAAAGGTCTGAGCTTTTTGGGTTTTGTCCATTGTCTTAGTGTGAGCCTATGTATGAAATTTAAGAGGCTAAATATAATAGAGCTTTTTGTATGTCTATTTCAATCTCCAAACCCTAAGTTTATCTACACACATAAAACAACAAATATATCAAAAGCATACAATGGAAAATTTGGGTTAGGGGAAGTATGATCGCACGATCTAAAACCCTTGTTGTTCTGATCACTACCTATATTAACCCTCAAGTTAGGGTCTCATATAAAATGTAATTCTCCCTTAGGGAACATGCATAATCAACGTACATGGTAGATGCAAGAATGAAATTTTGCCTAGGCCCTTCCTTGATCAATCATGCAAGTCCATATATGATGCAAAATGCTAAGCTATACTATTGACTAATTTTTAATTATGTATTATGTCAAAGTAGTAATTGTTAGATATAAAATGCCTTATGAAGTTATTTATATAGGAGACTCTTTGTTTTGAATTCGAGAGCTTTATTCATATTTGGCCAACATTGGAAAACTTAAGGACAAAGATAAGAAATTGTTAGGACTCATTAAGCAAAGGAAACTGATCGTTGGAGCTCAAAATGACTTTGGATAGGAGCATTGGAAATGGACAACCTAGGGTCTAGCACTATAGTCCAATCCCAACACTCCTATCCTATAGGTTCGGGACCTAAGAGATGAAATGAGCATAGTAAATCTAACATGGTTGAGGTGGAATGAGGTTTTGAAAGTCTATAGATGACTGGCAATAATAAAAAAGGTGACTCAAGCATGAAACCAGACCAATATGAGTAAAATGAAAGACATGGCTAAATGTAAACAAGGCTCATATCCTCCAGTCAGAGTCTCCTATGGAAGGACTGTGAAAAGACATGATATGTGTGGTTGCTTGACCAATTTAGGGTGTATACATTTACCCCCCTTTTATTCTAGTGATGCAATGAAATGAAGTACTAGAGTAAAATAAATAAAATAAAATGCATACATGAACCTACTTACATGGAGATGAATGTGTTGTAAAGGGTCCAACTCACTTCTTGGCCAGGGAAGTGGATGGAGAACTAAATAGTGCTTGGAGAAAGAAGGAATCCCTGAAATGGATGCCCCCTTTACTGAATCTATAAATGGAATCCATGTAACATGGAGACGGAGGGCAATGCTTACCCCCTATGTGTTAGGTTGTGGAGCTAAAAGCTTCACTGATGCAGACATGGAGGAGGTTGCAGGATGAGTTGCTGAGTGTCACGGAGACTGGCGTTTGGTCTGGCCAACCGACGTCGGTAGTATTAAACAAGGAAGCAACCGACGTCGGTCATGGATCGGCCGGCGTCGGCGACTCCCAGGCGGACAGGGACCGACGTCGGTCGCCTGTGTGGTTCGACTGCGAGCTTATTACGGGCAGTTAGCTAACGAACCAAGTGTTTGCATGAAGAGATCTATTTTTAGACTGAGAGCTGTGGATCTAATTATTGTAATTAGATGTCTAATCATTGTTTGGATGAGATCTATATAATAGACTCATGGTTGTATTGGAAAAGCATTCTAGTTTGAGTTGAGCAAAGTTTGTTCCTTCTGTGTGTGAGGTGAGCAAGGGTGTTCCTCCTAGTTCCACAGTACTAGGGGTAGGTGCTGGATTGGAGAATCAGCAGGGTTCTTCATGTATGTAAGATTTTGGTCACTGTTGCATGGCCTATATAGGAGATCTACATGGTAAGTAAGATCATTGATCTGCAGGTGTATGCATGTGCAAGGTCAAGGTTCACAGGGGAGCAGAACCGTGTTTGATTTGCAGGTGTGCAGGATCATATAGACAGCAACACAACAGGGAGCAGTATCAGGCAGGATCTACTTGGAGTACAGGTGTGTACTCGGATAGAGCTAAGAGGAAGGAAAGGGAGTTCCTTCCATAAGTATGGTTTGTTGAAGTGCAGGTTGTTGCAGGTTCATGGGAGATCTACTTGAAGTACCTTGAGTACTTGTGGAGTACGTGGAGTACTTATGGAGTGCGTGGAGCACTTGTGGTGTGCGTGGAGCACAGGAGGTGAACACCAACTCTGTATTTGAGTTGGGTGTTGGGACCTGAGAGGGAGAGCTTTGGGGAGAAGAATTACTATTCACTTGAGGTGTGGGAAACCTCTGTAAGGTGGTGGAGAAGAAGTGGCATCTTCTTTATTGTATTCTTTTCTGTATAAAGTGTTAATACAATTTGTGTATTGTCTCTCATATCATGTGTTATTCTGAATTCTAGTTACTTGGTGAATCTGGTTAATTTCCGCATATTAAGTTGCTTGGTTTGGTAATCATATTGTGCTCTTTTGGTGGAGCAAGATCCTGACAAGTGGTATCAGAGCTTTTGGTTGGGATACTAACAGATTGGTTTAGATCTGGGTAGTGTGTTTTGATTACAGGTCACTCTCAGGGGTTTCTGATTGAGTGTGAGTAGAGCAATGGCAGATGAAAGTAAGCTAAGAATGGAAGAGTTGAAAAGCACAGATGGTCACTCACGGTCCTATGGAAAGAAAGAGCAGGTAAAAAATTATTGTTGGTTGATAGCAGATCAGCATGAAGAAACTGAAGAAGCAGATGTAGCAGGTGTTGTTGCACAGGATGCTCTGGGAGGTTTCTTGGATAAAGTTGAATCTTGGATAAAAGATTCGGTTGCCTCTTTCCATGCAGCCCTAGGTAGAGGAGCTGGTGAGCCTTGCCAAAGAATTGGCAAAGGGGAAGTGAAGCTGAAATTGCAGGCGGCCAACACACAGGTGTTGATGAAGGTCATGCAGGTCCCAGGTTTGGAGATATGGCTAATTTCTTCAGAAAGATTGGGTGATGAGAGATGCACAAGAACTCTCACAGTGGATGCACTTGAATTAGCTGGTGGTAAGAAAACAGGTACCCTTTATCTACTTGTTTATATTACTGATTCTTCTTTTGTTGCAGAGACGTGGCTTCGTAGGCTTGGTCACATGAGTAGGAAAGAGATGCATGTTCTTAAGCGGAAGACAGATATATTTGATAGGCTTAAGAACTGGAAAGCCTTGGTGTTTATGGAGGAGATGGCGGACAGAACCCAGTGGTTGGTGCTGGATACTTCTGAGCAGAGCAGTTTGGACATGGGTTTTGATTCAAAGAAGCTCGCGGGTAAAAAGTCATCACTCACAGGCGAACACAGATATCAGCGTCGGTCAGGAGAAACTGGCGTCGAACAGATAGGTGCTGATGTCGGTTATGTGCAGATCGAAGCCGGCGATGTCGAGCAGGTTAAGACTGACGTCGGTTATAGGACTGACGTTGGCAGTATGTAAGACCGATGTCGGTCAGGAGGACCGACGTCGGCAGCAGGGACACCGCAGGGTCGGTAGTCAGGGACAGACGCATGGAACCGACGTCGGTCGGATGCAGACTGTGGAGTGACCGAGGTCGGTCACTGTAACGGATTTTGGGTGGACAGCACGCTGTCATGGAGTCTCAAACACCCATACGGAGGACTGAAGACGTAAGTAGGCCCTCAAATTCGTTGTTCCTCTTCTTTATACATGTTGCTGATTGTAGAGCAGGAAGGATCCAGGAAACAGGTGTGAGCTTGGCATGGATGAGGATGTGATTCCTTGGAGGAGAACCAAACAGGTGTTTTTGGTAGGGTTACCAGCAGGTATAAAAGCACAGAGACGAATGGATTCCTTAGTAGAAGAATAGAGAGAACGGATACGTGAGACAGAAGACCAAGTATATGGTCTTGAGGAGCTGCGAGACAGTGGTACAGGGTTTGACAGGTGGAGGACGAAGCATGGCTTCAGTCAATGTCAGGGTAACTACTGTGGTTTGACTTACCAGGGGGATGGTGATTGCAACATCATTTTGTTGCTGTATGTGGATGGTACGCTAGCTAACTGGTTTTGTACATACAGGGTTTCGCTGAGCTAAGGGTAAGATTAGTTCAGTGGCATGTCATGAGGAGTTTGGAGCAGTGAAATTCTTTGACATGGGAGACATGGAGTGTTAGGTTGTGGAGCTAAAAGCTTCACTGATGCAGACATGGAGGAGGTTGCAGGAGAGTTGCAGAAGTGTCACGGAGACTGGCGTTTGGTCTGGCCAACCGACGTCGGCAGTATTGGACAAGAAGGCAACCGACGTTGGTCATGGATCGGCCGGCGTCGGCGACCCCCAGGCGGACAGGGACCGACGTCGGTCGCCTGTGTGGTTCGGACTGCGCTTATTACGGGCAGTTAGCTAACGAACCAAGTGTTTGCATGAAGAGAGCTATTTTTAGACTGAGAGCTGCGAATCTAATTATTGTAATTAGATGTCTAATCATTGTTTGGATGAGATCTATATAATAGACTCATGGTTGTATTGGAAAAGTGTTCTAGTTTGAGTTGAGCAAAGTTTGCTCCTTCTGTGTGTGAGGTGAGCAAGGGTGTTCCTCCTAGTTCCACAGTACCAGGTGTAGGTGCTGGATTGGAGAATCAGCAGGGTTCTTCATGTATGTAGGATCTTGGTCACAGTTGCATGGCCTATATAGGAGATCTACATGGTAAGTAAGATCGTTGATCTGTAGGTGTATGTGTGTGCAAGGTCAAGGTTCACAGGGGAGCAGAACCGTGTTTGATTTGCAGGGGTGCAGAATCATATAGACAGCAACACAACAGGGAGCAGTATCAGGCAGGATCTACTTGGAGTACAGGTGTGTACTCGGATAGAGCAAAGAGGAGGCAAGGGAGTTCCTTCCATAAGTATGGTCTGTTGAAGTGCAGGTTATTGCAGGTTCATGAGAGATCTACTTGAAGTACCTTGAGTACTTGTGGAGCACGTGGAGTGCTTGTGGAGTGCGTGTAGCACTTGTGGTGTGCGTGGAGCACAGGAGGTGAACACCAACTCTGTATTTTGAGTTGGGTGTTGGGACCTGAGAGGGAGAGCTTTGGGGAGAAGAATTACTGTTCACTTGAGGTGTGGGAAACCTCTGTAAGGTGGTGGAGAAGAAGTGGCATCTTCTTTATTGTATTCTTTTTTGTATAAAGTGTTAATACAATTTGTGTATTGTCTCTCATATCTTGTGTTATTCTGAATTCTAGTTACTTGGTGAATCTGGTTAATTTCTGCATATTAAGTTGCTTGGTTTGGTAATCATATTGTGCTCTTTTGGTGGAGCAAGATCCTAACAAGTGGTATCAGAGCAAGGTTGTTAGCTCATAGCTTGATACCACTGACAAGTGGTATCAGAGCTTTTGGTTGGGATACTAACAGATTGGTTTAGATCTGGGTAGTGTGTTTTGATTACAGGTCACTCTCAGGGGTTTCTGATTGAGTGGGAGTAGAGCAATGGTAGATGAAAGTAAGCTAAGAATGGAGGAGTTGAAAAGCACAGATGGTCACTCACGGTCCTATGGAAAGAAAGAGCAGGTAAAAGATTATTGTTGGTTGGTAGCAGATCAGCATGAAGGAACTGAAGAAGCAGATGTTGCAGGTGTTATTGCACAGGATGCTCTAGGAGGTTTCTTGGATAAAGTTGAATCTTGGATAAAAGATTCGGTTGCCTCTTTCCATGCAGCCCTAGGTAGAGGAGCTGGTAAGCCTTGCCAAAGAATTGGCAAAGGGGAAGTGAAGCTGAAATTACAGGCGGCCAACACACAGGGGTTGATGAAGGTCATGCAGGTCCCAGGTTTGGAGATATGGCTAATTTCTTCAGAAAGATTGGGTGATGAGAGATGCACAAGAACTCTCACAGCGTATGCACTTGAATTAGTTGGTGGTAAGAAAACAGGTACCCTTTATCTACTTGTTTATATTACTTATTCTTCTTTTGTTGCGGAGACGTGGCTTCGTAGGCTTGGTCACATGAGCAGGAAGGAGATGCATGTTCTTAAGCGGAAGACAGATATATTTGACAGGCTTAAGAACTGGAAAGCCTTGGTGTTTATGGAGGAGATGGCAGACAGAACCCAGTGGATGTGGCTGGATACTTCTGAGCAGGGCAGTTTAGACATGGGTATTGATTCAAAGGAGCTCGCGGGTAAAAAGTCATCACTCACAAGGGAACACAGGTACCGATGTCAGTCAGGAGGAACCGGCATCGAACAGACAGGTGCCGATGTCGGTCATGTGCAGACCGAAGCCGGCGATGTCGGGCAGGGTAAGACTGACATCGATCATGGGACTGACGTCGGCAGCATGTAAGACCGATGTCGGTCAGAGGACCGATGTCGGCAGCAGGGATACCGCAAGGTCGGTAATCAGGGACAGGCGCATGGGAACCGACGTCGGTCGGATGTAGACTGTGGGGTGACCGAGGTCGGTCACTGTAACGGATTTTGGGTGGACAGCACGCTGTCAAGGAGTCTCAAACACCCATACGGAGGACTCAAGACGTAAGTAGGCCCTCAAATTCGTTGTTCCTCTTCTTTATACATGTTGCTGATTGTAGAGCAGGAAGGATCCAGGAAACAGGTGTGAGCTTGGCATGGATGAAGATGTGATTCCTTTGAAGAGAACCAAACAGGTGTTTTTGGTAGGGTTGCCATCTGGTATGAAAGCACAGAGACGAATGGATTCCTTAGTAGAAGAATAGAGAGAACGGATACGTGAGACGGAAGACCAGGTATATGGTCTTGTAGAGCTGCAGGACAGTGGTACAGGTTTTGACAGGTGGAGGACGAAGCATGGCTTCAGTCAATGTCAGGGTAACTACTGTGGTTTTGTCTTACCAGGAGGATGATGAGTCATGACATCATTCTGTTGCTGTATGTGGATAGTATGCTAGCTAACAGGGGTGTACATACAGGGTTTCGCTGAGCTAAGGGTAAGATTAGTTCAGTGGCACGTCAGGAAGAGTTTGGAGCAGCGAAATTATTTGACATGGGAGACATGGAGATCACAGGTTGATTTTGTCTCGAGTGGGAGCTGATGTGAATCAGGTGTTGGTGAGGTTCAGGATGCAGATTCGGAGCACACTAAGGGCTGGATAGGTACAGTGTCCGAAATCACATGAGGTCTGGTATAGACCTGAGTATTCCCATGCAGTGGGAGCCGTCAGAGAGTTAGGAGCCAATTCGGGGAAGTGAGTTCTCAGGTATTTGAGAGAGACCAAAAGCAGGTATACATGCAGGGTCAGGACTTCACTACATGTATTTGTAGGTTCGGATGTGGCAGGGTACTCGAATGATAGGTGGTACATCACAGGCTGTGTGGTGGGTTGTCTTCAGGATTGATCTTGAAGAGGGATACAAACCAGGAAATAGATTAGACGGAGTACAGGTATAGGTACAGTGTAGCTATTTATCTCCAAGTGGGAGATTGTTAGGTTGTGGAGCTAAAAGCTTCACTGATGCAGACATGGAGGAGGTTGCAGGAGAGTTGCAGAAGTGTCACGGAGACTGGCATTTGGTCTAGCCAACCGACGTCGGCAGTATTGGACAAGAAGGCAACCGACGTCGGTCATGGATCGGCCGGCGTCGGTGACCCCCAGGCGGACAGGGACCGACGTCGGTCGCCTGTGTGGTTCGGACTGCACTTATTACAGGCAGTTAGCTAACGAACCAAGTGTTTGCATGAAGAGAGCTATTTTTAGACTGAGAGCTGCGGATCTAATTATTGTAATTAGATGTCTAATCATTGTTTGGATGAGATCTATATAATAGACTCATGGTTGTATTGGAAAAGTGTTCTAGTTTGAGTTGAGCAAAGTTTTCTCTTTCTGTGTGTGAGGTGAGCAAGGGTGTTCCTCCTAGTTCCACAGTACCAGGTGTAGGTGCTGGATTGGAGAATCAGCAGGGTTCTTCATGTATGTAGGATCTTGGTCACAGTTGCATGGCCTATATAGGAGATCTACATGGTAAGTAAGATCATTGATCTGTAGGTGTATGTGTGTGCAAGGTCAAGGTTCACAGGGGAGCAGAACTGTGTTTGATTTGCAGGTGTGCAGGATCATATAGACAGCAACACAACAGGGAGCAGTATCAGGCAGGATCTACTTGGAGTACAGGTGTGTACTCGGATAGAGCTAAGAGGAAGGCAAGGGAGTTCCTTCCATAAGTATGGTCTGTTGAAGTGCAGGTTATTGCAGGTTCATGGGAGATCTACTTGAAGTACCTTGAGTACTTGTGGAGCACGTGGAGTGCTTGTGGAGTGCGTGTAGCACTTGTGGTGTGCGTGGAGCACAGGAGGTGAACACCAACTCTGTATTTTGAGTTGGGTGTTGGGACCTGAGAGGGAGAGCTTTGGGGAGAAGAATTACTGTTCACTTGAGGTGTGGGAAACCTCTGTAAGGTGGTGGAGAAGAAGTGGCATCTTCTTTATTATATTCTTTTCTGTATAAAGTGTTAATACAATTTGTGTATTGTCTCTCATATCTTGTGTTATTCTGAATTCTAGTTACTTGGTGAATCTGGTTAATTTCTGCATATTAAGTTGCTTGGTTTGGTAATCATATTGTGCTCTTTTGTGGAGCAAGATCCTGACATGGAGATCACAGGTTGATTTTGTCTCGAGTGGGAGCTGATGTGAATCAGGTGTTGGCGAGGTTCAGGTTGTAGAGTCAGAGCACCCTAAGGGCTGGACAGGTACAGTGTCTGAAATCACATGAGGTCTGGTATAGACCTGAGTATTCCCATGCAGTGGGAGCTGTCAGAGAGTTAGGAGCCAATTCGGGGAAGTGGGTTCTCAGGTACTTGAGAGGGACCGGCAGCAGGGATTCATGCTATGCAGGGTCAGGACTTCACTACATGTGCTTGTAGGTTCGGATGTGGCAGGGTACTCGGATGACAGGAGGTACACCACGGGATGTGTGGTGGGTTGTCTTCAGGATTGATCTTGAAGAGGGATACAGACCAGGAAACATATTAGACAGAGTACAGGTACAGTGCAGCTGTTTATCTCCAAGTGGGAGATTGTTAGGTTGTGGAGCTAAAAGCTTCACTGATGCAGACATGGAGGAGGTTGTAGGATGAGTTGCTGAGTGTCACAGAGACTGGCGTTTGGTCTGGCCAACCGACGTCGGCAGTATTAGACAAGGAAGCAACCGACGTCGGTCATGGATCGGCCGGCGTCAGCGACCCCCAGGCGGACAGGGACCGACGTCGGTCGCCTGTGTGGTTCGACTGCGAGCTTATTACGGGCAGTTAGCTAACGAACCAAGTGTTTGCATGAAGAGAGCTATTTTAGACTGAGAGCTGCGGATCTAATTATTGTAATTAGATGTCTAATCATTGTTTGGATGAGATCTATATAATAGACTCATGGTTGTATTGGAAAAGCGTTCTAGTTTGAGTTGAGCAAAGTTTGTTCCTTCTGTGTGTGAGGTGAGCAAGGGTGTTCCTCCTAGTTCCATAGTACCAGGGGTAGGTGCTGGATTGGAGAATCAGCAGGGTTCTTCATGTATGTAGGATCTTGGTCACTGTTGCATGGCCTATATAGGAGATCTACATGGTAAGTAAGATCATTGATCTGCAGGTGTATGCGTGTGCAAGGTCAAGGTTCACAGGGGAGCAGAACCGTGTTTGATTTGCAGGTGTGCAGGATCATATAGACAAAAACACAACAGGGAGCAGTATCAGGCAGGATCTACTTGGAGTACAGGTGTGTACTCGGATAGAGCTAAGAGGAAGGCAAGGGAGTTCCTTCCATAAGTATGGTCTGTTGAAGTGCAGGTTGTTGCAGGTTCATGGGAGATCTACTTGAAGTACCTTGAGTACTTGTGGAGTACGTGGAGTACTTGTGGAGTGCGTGGAGCACTTGTGGTGTGCGTGGAGCACAGGAGGTGAACACCAACTCTGTATTTGAGTTGGGTGTTGGGACCTGAGAGGGAGAGCTTTGGGGAGAAGAATTACTGTTCACTTGAGGTGTGGGAAACCTCTGTAAGGTGGTGGAGAAGAAGTGGCATCTTCTTTATTGTATTCTTTTCTGTATAAAGTGTTAATACAATTTGTGTATTGTCTCTCATATCATGTGTTATTCTGAATTCTAGTTACTTGGTGAATCTGGTTAATTTCTGCATATTAAGTTGCTTGGTTTGGTAATCATATTGTGCTCTTTTGGTGGAGCAAGATCCTGACACTATGTTGAATCTGACAGGAATGAGAAATGCTCAGAGGCCCAAAACCAATGTCTACCCTCTATCCCACATAAGCTTATGTAATATAGCATGTGTGTATAGAATTTGTATGTTGTGAAGAGCAAAATATATCATGCCCCTACTTTGAATATCTAAACTAAAATTGAGAAATGATCAAAGGCCCAAAACCATTGTCTATCCTCTATCTCACACAAACTCATGTAGTCTAGGTTTGGGTAATATAATAGACCAACCACTGCAAATGACTATGTGGTCCAACCTGGTGATAACTTGGGTACAATTGGGTGTAATCTAAAAATCTAGTAAATGTGTGAGAAGAGAATGACATGTCTTTCCATTCCAATATATATAATCTTAGATGATGAAAAATATGAACATGTATGCCATGCCCCCAAATCTAGTATGTGAGTGATGCATATGTATAATTTGGTAATCTATATAACCACATGTGATATGACCTATTGTGCCATGCCCCATGTGCAAAACTAGAGATCAAAACACTGTGCTCTGCACTATACCTATGATCTACTATCTGGTCCTGTAACTGTGTCATGTTGTATGAAGTTATATGTGTGAGATGTGTAGTAATGTACATACCCCCAAATCTAGTATCTGAGTCTGAATATATATAGAAGTCACTATGAATCCATATATTTTAAAGCACTATTTTTGAATAGTTTGTGTATGTGTAATCTAAAATCATTATGGATCCATAAGATCTGAACCATTGTATCTGAATAGTCTATGTATCTCTAAGTTAAAATCACTATGGATCCATATGATCTAAACCACTGTATCTGAATAGTTTATGTATCTATAAATTGAGGGTATATCCCCCTGAATGTCTTGAGCAATGCTGAGTGACCTATTGGGGATCAACCAACAATGTTGATTACACTTATGAAAGCAATAAAACACAGAATTAACCAGAATGATAAGTAACTAGAATGATAAATAGCAAAGAACAAGAGATACAAGAAACCACCCTGAAAACTTGTATTAAACTCTTTATAGAAGGAATACAATTGAAGAAACTTCTTTTCTTCCACACCTCTCTCAGATGTACAGAACTCTCTCTAGATCTCTTTCTCTCAAGAGCTCTCTCTCTCAATTACAATCAACTCCAACAACCTGGAATGATTCACATATACAATTCTGTACTGTTCTATTCAACATTACACTCAATAAGCTAAGAAGATCTATCCTATTATATAATAATTAGGAAACATGAGCATACAACTACAGCCATTAGATGCACCTCCTAATCAAGGGCTCTAAATAGTCTTACTAATAATAGAGATGCAGACTTAAGACTATCACTTAATCCTAACATGCAAACACTCTGTTATGTCCTCAAAAATAGCTTTTTGGACGCACAGGTAATCGACATCGGTTCCTGCCTATTTTCCTGTGACCGACATCAGCCGATCCCTACCGATGTCGGCATTTCCTGGTCTGCTCCTTACCAACGTCGGTCGCTCCTGACCGACGCCGGTGACTGTGTGATCTTGAAACTTTGTAAAACACTCCTTTGGTGAAGCTTTTAGCTCCACACCTTAATAATCTCCCACTTGGAGATAAACAACTGCACCAGTACCTGTACAACAACATCTTTTAACTCCTCCATCTTCAACTCAATCATGAAGACCAACAGAAGTTGAATGAAGATTCAACTTCTCCTTTGTTACCAGCTTGGTTAACATATCAACAGGGTTCTTATCTGTATGGATCTTCTCCAGCTTCAACTCACCATCCTCTAATACCTGTCGTATGAAGTGGTACCTTAGCTGTATGTGCTTGGTTCTTGAGTGAAAGGCTGAATTCTTAGCCAAATGAATTGCACTCTGACTATCACTGTATAATCTGTAACTCTCTTGCTCCTTTCCTATCTCTTCCATGAACCGTGTCATCCATATCATCTCTTTGCTAGCCTCTGTGACTGCAATATACTCTGCTTCTGTAGTTGACAAGGCAGCAACCTTTTGCAACTTTGATATCCAGCTAACCGTTGTTCCACCAACAGTGAAAACATAATCTGTGGTGCTTCTCCTGCCATCCAAATCACAGGCCATATCTAAATCTACATAACCATGTAGAGAAGTATCTGAACCTCCATAGCACAAATGCCTACTGCTAGTTCCTCTCAGATATCTAAGGATCCACTGAACTGCTTTCCAGTGCTCCTTCCATGGATTGGCCATATACTTACTTACAACTCCCACTGCTTGGGCAATATTTGGTCTAGTACAAACCATTGCATACATTAAACTCCCTACTGTGGAAGAATATGAAACTCTACTCATGTACTCTACCTCATCATGTGAATTAGGACATTATTCTTTACTCAATTTAAAATGTCCAGCCAAGGGTGTGCTTACCGATTTTGCATCTTGCATATTGAACTGTTTCAACACCTTGTTCACATAATCTTCTTGAGACAAAATCAACCTGTGATTTTTCCTGTCTCTCTTAATGCTCATGCCAAGGATTTTCTTTGCTGCTCCCAAATCCTTCATGGCAAATGTTTGAGCTAATTTCACCTTAAGCTCAGAGATATCCTGCATGTGTGATCCTGCAACCAGCATATCATCTACATACAACAACAAAATAATATATCTACCATTATCCAATCTCTTAAAATACACACAATGGTTAGATTGACACCTACTGTAGCCATGCTCAGTCATAAACCTGTCAAATCTCAAATACCACTGTCTAGGAGCTTGCTTGAGGCCATACAAGCTTTTCTTCAATCTGCACACTAGTTTCTCCTTACCTTTGACCTCAAATCCTTCTGGCTGATGCATATATATTTCTTCATCTAAATCTCCATGAAGAAACACTATCTTAACATCAAGCTGCTCAAGATGCAAATCCTCAATAGCAACTAAAGACAATACAGTCCGTATAGAAGTCATTTTAACAACAGGAGAAAAAATCTCACCAAAATCAATACCTGGTCTCTGTGCAAATCCTTTCACTACCAACCTGGCCTTATATCTCATCTGTCCATTCTCACCTTCTTTCAATCTGTAGGTCCATCTGTTCTTAAGTGTCTTCTTTCCTGCTGGCAACTCAACCAAATCCCATGTTTGGTTCTCTTTCAAGGACTCCATTTTCTCAACCATGCCACATTCCCACTGATTCTTGGATTCTACCTGTATGACTTCTTGAAAACTCTCTGGTTCTCCACCATCAATAAACAATAAATAGAATAATGAAGGGGAATATTGAATTAGAGGTTTACTTACCCTTTCTAACCTCCTGATGGGCATCTGAGACTCATTCACAACACGATGTCTGCCCAAATTCTCTAACAGTGACTGACCTCGGTCACTTTCAGGCCTATTACTGGCTGACGTCGGTTCCTTCTTGGCTGACGTCGGTCACTGTATGACCGACATCGGTTTTTGTCCTACCGACGTTGGTTCCTGCCTGGCTGACGTCGATCTCTGTGTTTTCCTGTTTGTGATTAATTTTTCCCACGAGCTCATTTTGGACTGTCACCTTGTCCAATTCTCTATTGCTCTGCTCATATTGATTCAGCTTCCTCAGCTAATCACTATACATCACTTTTTCATTGAAAACAATATCACGGCTCCTAATTATTTTGTTAGTTCCTAGATTCCAAAACTTGAATCCAAAATCATCAGAGCCATAGCCAATAAATGTGCACCTCATAGACTTAGCATCCAGCTTCTTTCTATTTTCCTTATCAACGTGCACAAAGGCTTCACAACCAAAAACTTTAAGAAATGAGAGATCTACCTTTTTACCTGTCCATGCCTCTTCTGGAATTCCACCATCCAGAGCTGTAGAGGGTCCTATGTTAATCAGGTACACTGCAGTGTCAACAGCTTCTGCCCAAAACTCTAAGGGCAAACCAACATGCAATCTCATACACCTTGCACGCTCCATTATTGTTCTATTCATCCTTTCAGCAACTCCATTTTGCTGAGGTGTCCTTGGAACCGTCCTTTGCCTATGGATCCCATGCATATAACAATACCAGTTGAACTTATAGCTGCAGAACTCACCACCATTGTCAGATCTCAGGCACTTCAATCTCCTACCTGTTTCATTCTCAACCATAGCTTTCCAAATCTTAAAAGTCTCAAATACATCAGATTTCTTCTTAATACAATAAACCCATACCTTTCTTGTAGCATCATCTATGAACGAAACATACTACTGTGATCCTCCAATAGAAGCAACCTGAGCCAGTCCCCACACGTCTGTGTGAACAATCTGCAACTTATGCTTCTTCTTTGTTGACCCAGTCTTGAGAAAACTCACTCTCTTCTATTTTCCAAAAACATAGTGCTCACAAAAATCCAGATCTATGCTTTTCAAATCTGAAAGCTTACCTTTTGACTTAAGAATTGACATTCCCTTCTCACTCATGTGGCCTAGCTTAGAGTGCTACAATTTTGCATCCACATCTGAAGTAGATAATATAGAAGGAGAATTTTAGTAACACAATTACATAAATAGATAGTACCTACTCTCTTACCTCTGGCCATTACAAGTGCACCCTTGGTCACTTTCCAAGATTCAGCTGTGAGAGTTATTGTACAACCCTCATCCCTTAACTTCCCTGCAAAAATCAAATTCCTCTTCAAGCTGAGAACATGCATGACATCTCTCAACACCCATGTGTTGCCATTCTGCATTTTCAGCTGCACTTTACCTTTGCCAATAATTTTACAAGGCTCATCATCTCCTAAATACACTATTCCAAAATCTCCATGGACATAGTCACTAAAATATTCTCTATTAGGGGTAGCATGAAAAGATGCACCAGAGTCTAAAACCCAAGATTCTATATTATTATGCAAAGAGAATATTAAAGCATCTTGTGCAATACCTGCAACCTTTGCTTCTTCTTTTTCTTCGTGTTGATTGTCCTCCTTAGGCTTTGACCAGCAATCTCTGCTTATGTGCCCTATCTTTCTACAATTCCAGCATTGTGGCTTCCTACCATTTCTCGATTTGGATCTACCTCTCACCTTTGACTTAGACCTTGATCTCCCTTTCTTGCTCTTCTCTTTTTTCCTTCCCCTACTTTCAAAACTTAAAGCGTTCCCTGATGTTTTCTTTGTGCTTTTCCTGCGAATTTTTTCATTCAAGATTACACTAACAACATCCTCTACTTTTAAAATATTTGAAGCAGATGCAGTATTACTAACTTCCATTACCAAGCTATGCCAGCTTTCAGGCAAAGAACATAATATTAAAAGAGCTTTAATTTCATCATCAAACACTATATTGACTGAACTTAATTGATTTACAATTCCATGGAAATCATTTAGATGATTAGACACAGATCCACCTTCCTGCATTCGCAAATTAAATAACTGCTTCATAAGATATACCTTATTTGAAGCTGAGGGTTTTTCATACAAATTTGCTAAAGTAGTCATTAACTCTACCGTAGACTTTTCCTGTGATAAATTAGATATCACAGTAGATGTCAGACTCAGTCTTATAGATCCCAGAGCCTTTCTATCAAGAACTTTCCAGTCTTCATCATCCATGTCTGTGGGCTTTTTTGCAATCCCACCTAACGGTAAGTATAGATCTTTCTGATACAGATAATCCTCTATCTGCATTCTCCAATGTTGATAATTTTTTCCATTAAACTTCTCCATTCTCAATTTACTTTCTTCTGCCATTGCTTCTCCCACTCAAATAGAAATCCCTGCAGAAACCCCTATGAGTAACCTGTAATCAATACACACTACACAGATCTGAACCACCTGTTAGTGAACCTGAGCTCTGATAGCACTTGTTGGGGATCAACTAACAATGTTGATTACACTTATGAAAGCAATAAAACACAAAATTAACCAGAATGATAAGTAACTAGAATGATAAATAGCAAAGAACAAGAGATACAAGAAACCACCCTGAAAACTTGTATTAAACTCTTTACAGAAGGAATACAATTGAAGAAATTTCTTTTCTTCCACACCTCTCTCAGATGTACAGATCTCTCTCTAGATCTCTTTCTCTCAAGAGCTCTCTCTCTCAATTACAATCAACTCCAACAACCTGGAATGATTCACATATACAATTATGTACTGTTCTATTCAACATTACACTCAATAAGCTAAGAAGATCTATCCTATTATATAATAATTAGGAAACATGAGCATACAACTATAGCCATTAGATGCACCTCCTAATTAAGGGCTCTAAACAGTCTTACTAATAATAGAGATGCAGACTTAAGACTATCACTTAATCCTAACATACAAACACTTTGTTCTGTCCTCGAAAATAGCTTTCTGGACGCACAGGTAACCGACATCAGTTCCTGCTTGTTTGCCTGTGACAGACATCGGCCGATCCCTGCCGACGCCAGCATCTCTTGGTTTGCTCTTGACCGACGTCGGTCGCTCCTGACCGACGCCGGTGACTGTGTGATCCTACAACTTTGAAAAACGCTCCTTTGGTGAAGCTTTTAGCTCCACACCTTAACATGACCTATTTAATCTAAATCACTATATATTTTAATTGATCTGAGCTAAATCTGATAATCTGACTACTAGATGTATACAAACCATGGTGTATCCATCTATGAGAGTGGATAGGCATGTTGGGTAAGTGTAGGAATAGGAATAGTAGGAATGATGCCCCCCTTTTGGGGAGAGAGATGAAATTTGTGATAGAGAGGGTTGAGCCAAAAGTGATGACTAGTGGAAAAATGATAGAAACAAGGTTGGTATAGTTTGAATTGATTGATAAGTTGCTTGATTGATTAGATTGAGTTATTGAAATTAGAACACATTTTGATTGGTTAAGGCCAAGTTGTGTGTCTGAGTATAAGAGAGGTAAAGAGATGTGTGTGACATAATATGCAGATGAGATAGTAAGAGAGAGAAGCTTACGTGATGTCAAAGGTATCATTGTCATGATTTTATAGAATAAAATAGTTTACAAAATAGAGTTACGAGGTTTTAGTTATGGGGAAAATGGTATTTTGCTTTAGATGAAAAAGTTGTTTGATATAGGAAAATTGGATTGATTCTTGATTCATTTGCACATTGACTAGTTTGAGATTTGGAGCTCTAGAGTGAGAGATATTCTAACGAGACAAGCACTTGCCACGACCCGATTTGAGCAGTTGGTAACCCAAGTGGAGGCTAGTGGTGATGTTACCCTGGTAAGTAGATGAAACATGTGATTTTTACCTGTTTAAAAGCCTATTTTTGATGTTTTTGAGTTGTTTAAAGTAGTCTAGGAAATTTTTGACTAGTTTCAGCACTCATGTCCTACATCTAATGTTGTTGTCTAGGTTCAATGTTGTTGTCTAGTTTCAGTTCCTATCTAGTATTGTTCTCTTGTACCCAGCATTATTGTCCTAGAGGTTGGATTTTTTGAGCTACTACTTTGTTTAGTTGCTATGGTTTTTTCTAGGATATTGATTTGGCATTATGGATAGATATATATGTTATTTTTTGGTGTTTTATAGGGTGAGGTATGGATGAGGGATTTCCATAGAGGTCAGGGTATGGAGACATTAAGGTTATTTCCATTGTCTGTTGATGAAAGAGTTGTGATGGATAGGGCAAGGCTGGGTCATGTGTGTGACTTAGGCACTGTGTAATGTTATAGGTATCTAATTACTATCTTATGTGAGAGGTGGAATGCAGATACATTTAATTTTTGGCTTCCTATATGGGAGATTATTGTGACTTTGGAGGATGTGTATCACATTTTGCATTTACCAATTAGTGGATGGCAGGTGACATTACAAGATGACATGGGTGATGATGTTATTAATCATGTGTCTTTGTATTTTGTTGGTGTACCTTCAATTATACATTAGAGAGGTAGTGATAATTATGTGTTACTATTGGTTATAGTACAGTCTAGTGTTACACGTCTATAGAAGTGGTTGGCCATGTTAGCTTCATTTGTTATTATGGATGAGCGTGGAGTGTCGATTGCATATAGGATCATTCACAGTCTGTAGGTGTATGACACTATGTTCTCATGGGGTAGGACTATGCTTGCCCACCTATATAGGGATATTTATAGGTTTACTAGGAGGCTTTCAGTGGTGGGGTGAGTGCAGCTACTTTATTGCATTATTGGCCTTACTAGCACATTATAGTTGTGCATTTAATTGGGTTACGTAGGCTAGAGTAGGCACATCCATAGCCATTTGGGGAGTGGTGTATGAGTACACTAGCTATCTAATCTCCTGGGATAGATCATTATAGATGAGTTTTAGACAGATTGGTAGCTCATGATATCATATGGAGGCTCTATAGAGGATTTTTTGGGTGGGCTGAGGATGGAGTGTAGTTGTAGTATATGAGGGTCAGTTGTTGGTTACATGACCGTTGGGTTATAGTGTATGAGTGTTTTCAGTATGAGCACATGACTAGATAGTTTGGGATACCATAAGATGTGCACCCTATAACATGGGTATGGGTGAGGAGTGCACGGGAACCAATGAGGGTAGGATCTCATGTGAGGCCTACAGAGGTTGAGTTAAAACCATTACCTTTGGATGCATGAGACATGGCTATAGATATTCCTAATGTAGATAATGTTGGATGTATAGAGACATATACCACATAGTGGGCTAGCCATCGATGGGCTCCATTATTTCTTATTGATGGAGGGAATGCTCATGAGTATGAGGATCTTACACTGATCTAAATGATGGGACGTAAGTAGAAATTTTATTTGAATTATCTACAAGTTTGTGCTTACATTTGATTTGAAAGTATATCAAATTTAGTGTTGAAATTTATGTGCAAGTGGAGTGGGAGGTGCCCAAGATGAAGCACAGGCTAGTGCAAGGAGTGGAGATGATGGGTTCTGGGAGACCATCATTGAGTCGACACTATGAAAGCTCACATGACATGTTCTTGATGATGTTATAGAGGAGGGTTTGATAGAGTGAGAGATAGTTATAGTCAGTTTTTATGCTCATTTGTTTGATAGAGCTACTATAGTGACAACTACATATATTAGAGCAATGAGAAAGAGAGATGAGCTGAGGGTTGAGTTAGATAGGCATAGGATGCCCCACCTAATTTTGGATTAATGAGTACAAGGACTATGGATGAGTACACATAGCTTCAAAGGCATTGTGCAGACTTGTACAAGGAGCATAGTCAGCTAGTGGAGTGAGAGAGTCATTGTAAGAGGCATTCAGGAGTTCGAGGAGGTGTGGGGTCATCGAGTGCTAGTGTGGATTATGGAACTAGTACTGATGGGGAGAGTGAGAGTGAGAGTGAGGGCATAATGCCCATTCATGATTGAGTGTACCTTGATATATGTATATGTTTTGAAAACTTTGTTATATATATGGATATTATTTTGATTTCGACTCATGTGTATTGTGTTATGGATTTTGGAATATATTGGTATATCAATTTGTTAATGATTGATTTAGAAGTTGTTGGTTTGGTATTGATTTTGAGGTTGCATATGTTTTGGAAAAATGTTGTTTGTGATGTGATTTGATTGTTCATGATATGTTCATAAGTGTGATGCTAGGTTTGATTTGTAATTTATATGTGAGAAAACATTTGTTGGTTTTGTAATTGGGAAATTGTTTTGATAAAGTAAATTGGTTTAAGATTGGAAAAAATAAGATATTAGCAAGGTCCAAATTTGGATAGTTTGGTTTGGCTAGGGATGGTTATTTAGAACTAGGAATGTTAGTTATTAGTATGAGGGGATGTATGAGAGCATTCTGTGCTTAATTCCCCAAAAGTGGCTCAAGAATGCAAAGGTTGGCCCTTTGGATCCATCATTGCACAATAATTGAAGCTATGTGATCATGCATGTGTCAATAGATGTTTGGACCGTGTTTCCAATCCTTCCAAATAGGTGGATCAAGAATATAAAGGCTAGCTAGTCTTTTGGGTCCATCATTGCCCCATAAAGTGAAACTATGGACTGATGCCAACATGAATGTGTGTCATGTCACTATCTAAACCCTGATGGCCAACTAAAAAAGTGCCCATACTATTCATGTTGTATAGGAACATACATTGTATCTAATACCATATGTTGTGCACTAACTATAGCTATGTGTGGAGACTCTACCAAATGTACCCTTATTGGATGTGCAACTTAAGCTATATATTGTGAAGAAGGCTCATCTATCTACAATCATAGTGGATTGTTGTGTGAAATAACACCCTATGGCCTCTGTTAAGATGCATACAATCGAGCAATAGATTAAGATGGAGCAAAAACATGTGATGGGGGCTCATCTAATCTCAATCATAGCAGGTTACTACATAAAATAGGTCCCTAAAAATCCAGCCATAGTATCTATATGGAGTAATACTCTATGATGAGGGTTCATTTAATTTTAATCATAACAGGTTGCTACAAGAAATAGGACCCTAAAAATCTAGGCATAGTGAATATCTCTCTAGAGCGGTACTCTGCTATGGTACTTGTGACTATGTTGGATATGTATATGGAATTGCACTATGTACTTATATGTAGGTTGTTCTTACTGTACTAGTTTTCAAACCATCTGAATAGGTGGATTAAGAGATCTCCTGTGAGGCTCTATCCTAAAACTCACATTACTCTCATGATTAATGAACGATGATTCTTGTAAAGGAATGTCCTAGGAGGACTCAGTCATGGAGGAATGAGGTCTAAGAATCCATGATGGAGGAGATATTGGTGCCCCCTATGTAAATATTTTGATGCCATTATCAACACATCTATTAATGCAATCTCTAAGTCCATAACAATCATTATCTCTGTGTCCACATATATGATGATAGTTAAAAAAGGGTCAATGTGGTTGTCTATGTAAGAGATGTGGGTCTCATCGATGAGTAGTAGGTGATGTGATTAACCTCCTATCTAGTAGTGTTGATAATATGAAACATGGGCTATCTTGCTTTGAATCAAACTGTAATGGTGCCTTGTTACTATTCTTTGTAGTGCATACTATAGGTTGTGCTCTAGAAATTGGCTCTCTATTCTTAATTAGTTACTTTTCTGGTTGTGGCTCTTATCTTGTTTAGGACATGGTGGATGCTATGTGTTAGGAGTTATAGATGTAGGTACTACTATGAAATATAGAATAATGTGATCAACTAAATTTGCCTCAATCAATCCCAATTTATTTTCCAAGGCTAGAACTATATAGCATAAGTGCCTGAAAGAGGACTATGTCTGATATAATAGATGATCGAGGAGAGGTTGATGAAGCCCCTTAATAAATATATGTTGAATATCTAAATCTGTTGGTTTATAGATCAATCTTAACATGTGCATCTTGAATCATAAGATATATTCACTAACTGGCTCTGAAGTATTCTGATGCAATATGGCAAGTTTTTCATATGTAACATGAGGTCCCATTTTTGTTATGTAATGTCTAAGAAATGCCTCCTCCAAGCCATCATATGTGTGTAAGGATCCAACAAGGAGTAGAAGAAAGAACCAATTTTGTGCTTCCCCCACTAATGTCTGTTGGAACAATTTCAATAGAATCAACAGGACTCACATGACATGGCAAAGCCTTTCAAAAGGCTTGAAGGTATAGGAATGGATCTCTAGTTTCATCACAGTGAGATAATGATGGTATTTGGAAATACTTAGGTAATGAAAATTTTACGAATGTCTTCAAAAGAGGGTTACCATGTAAATCATTGGCATCCATCCAAAACTTATAAGCCTTATTTTCCAAGGTAAGGGGATGTACTTGGTGTTGTAATTCACCTCCTGCATGCATCAAAGAAATAATCTCCTGGGATGGTATATTAGCATCTTGAAGTGGTTCATTTAATCATGAAATTTGATCATTAATTTTAGCCATGGGAATGCTACATTTAGCAATTGGATCATAGAGAAGGGGGTGTGCTTAGTTGAACCTTGGGAGTAATGGTAACTTGGACCTTACTAGAGGGATGTGGGCTACCATTCTCTTTAGGTGAAGAGTGGGAACTAGGTTCTACTGTAGTGAGGGGTGGCTTGGGAGTTCATTGGTATCTTTATGTTTTGGTGAATCACATTCAAATTGAGTAGAAGATGTGATGTTATCATTAACATGTACATTATTTGAAATAGAATCATGCATAGAAGTAGAAATAACATTTGGCAGTGCATTATGTTTGAGAGGAAGAGTGAGAGAAGACTTAAAAACATGAGATGAATTTTATTTTTCACTATGTACATAATAATCATCATTATTCAATGCATTATCATAGATGAAATATTGTTCATAGTCACAATCATTTTCATATTCATTTGCATGTTCACTATCATACTCATTATCACTTATATTGTCACTAGGGAGAGGTGTAAGAGAAGAATTTAAGTCTTTTCTAATATTGCAATAAATTATCATGTGAATTTAGAATATTATGTGCATCTATGTTATCCATGGATGGATCCATGAATGGAGTGTATGCATTATTTTCATTTGCAATATGGGAAGTAAGAGTAAGAGAGGTATCATTTAGACATTATTTTGATAAAGTAGAGTTGAAAGTATGAGATGTGTCTTTTGAACTATACATTAGAAATTTTATTCTATTGCATTTATATTGTTGTAATTTGAACACACACACACACACACACACACACACACACAGAGAGAGAGAGAGAGAGAGAGAGAGAGAGAGAGAGAGAGAGAGAGAGAGATTAGGTTCACATGGAAGTAAATTATCACCAAAAAGAGGTTCACTTGAAAGTATGTGACTAATTTGTACATTTGTTGCATTATGCCTAGGAGAATCAGGTGAAAAGTACCTTTCCCATTTATCAAAATTATTTTCTTTAGAAGAAGGAATAAAAGAGATAGGTTTGAGAGAAGAAGATTCATCGACTTTTTCTTCACTATCACTTTCACATATATCATCATATTCCTCATTACAACAATAGTAATTATCTTCATTGTAAATGAAATCATTTTTCACATTTTTAGCTAATGTACAATTTTGCAAATTTGTCCATTCCTTGTCATAATTATGAGAAAAAATTAGAAAATGATCTATGAGATGAGAGGGAAGAAGTGCCTTAGTGGCCATTTTATTTCTTTCACCAAAGAGGATATGTAAAATTACTATTAAGCAAATAAATGCAAAAATAACTACTAACATAGAGATTTTAAAAATATTTTTAACAATCTAAACAGTTTACAAAATTTTAAAATATATTTCTAAAAATTTCAAGGAAGGCTTGGGGTTTGAGGACCTAGTTTGGAAATCTAGGGTTTTGGGCTAGGTTTTTAGAATTTTTGAAGATTATGTAAATAATTTAAATTTTAAAAATAATTTTGAATAAGATAAATGAATAAAAATTTATGTAAAAATTAGAAATTTGAAAAATAATTTTTGCACAAAAGAACTAACAACATAGGAATTTTGAAAATATTTTTGACACTTTAAACAATTTGCAAAAATTCCAAAATATTTTTAAAAAAATTATAAGGGAGGGAGGCTTAGGGTTTGAGGTCCTAGTTTGAAAATCTAGGGTTTTAGAATTTTTGAAAATTATGACAATAATTTAAATTCTAAAATAAATTTGAATGAGAGAAATACACAAAAAACTATACAAAAATCAGAATTTTGAATTTAAAGTTTTACACAAAATTTGAAGGAAAAACACTAAGGGTACCTAGGGTTTTAGATTTGTTCGAAGTAAGTTGGGTTCACCAAGTATTTTATTATTTTTTGGAAACTAGGGTCTAGTTCGTAAACAATAAAGGGTCTGGAGTAAGGGAAAAATTTTAATTAAAAATAATAAATTACCAGTATTTATCAATTTAATCTAATTAATTACATAAGAAGAGAAGTGAACTTTTCTATAAAATAAGGCTGAAACGAATGACTTAAGAGTTGAAATCTACTACACAGGACTGGGATAGTGTCACAAATCTAGATCTGACTTTCATTTTATGAAAGGACAGGAGCATTGAAATATGACACCCTGGTGTCCGATACTATAGTCCTTTTTTGCCGCTATTGTCCTAAAGGTCTAAGCTTTCTAAGTTTTGTCTGCTATCTTAGTGTGAGCCTGTGTATGAAATTTTGGAGGCTAAATATCAACATAGCTCATTGTAGGTATGTTTCAATATCCAAACCTTGAGTCTATCTACACACATGAAACAACAAATACATCAAAAGCATAAGGGGGAAAATTTGGGTTAGGAGAAGTATGATCGCACAATCTATAACCTGTGTTATCTAGATTGCTACCTACATTAACCCTCAAGCTAGGGTCTCATATAAAATGTAGTTCTCCCTTAAGGAATGTGCATAATCAATGTGCACAGTAAATGCAAGAATGAACTTTTAGCTAGGCCCTTCCTTGATCAAGCATACAAGTCTATGTGTGATGCAAAATGTTGAGCTATACTATTGATTGATTTTTAATTATGTACTATGCTAAAGTAGTAAGTGCTAGATATAAAATGCCTTGTGAAGTTCTTTATATAGGGGACTCTTCATTTTGAATTTGAGAGTTTTATTCACATTTGGTTGACATTCAAAAACTTAATGACGAATCTAAGAAAGGGGTTGGGACTCATTAAGTGAGAGAAACTAATTGTTGCAGCTCAAAATAACCTTGGATAGGAGCACTAGAAATAGATGCCCTAGGGTCCAACATTGTAGTCAAATCCTAGTGCTCCTGTCTTATAGGCTCAAGACTTGGGGGGATGGAATGAGCATGAGAAATCTAACTTGGGTAGGGTGGAATGAGGTTCTAGAAGTCTATAGATGATTGGTAATAAGCAAAAAGGTGACTCAAGCATGAAACCAGACCAAGATGAGTAAAATGAAAGACATAGCTAAATGTGAACAAGGTTCATATTCTCCAGTCAGAGTCTGTTGTGAAAGGACTGTGAAAATACATGATATGTGTCATTGCTTGACCAATTTAGGGTGTATACAGATGCAAATGATGTGTTTACTATGTACTTGAGCTTATTTAATGACATAAGCTTCATTTCACAATCCCATACAACATGACATAAGTCATCAAAAAATTTGAACTACTTAAAAATAATGGACTCATGTAACAAAGCAAGTAAACTTTGCTTAAATATGTCTTCTAACTCGTTCCCTGCCATAAAATTTGTCATTTTGGCTAGCATTGTCTTATATATCAAGACATGTTCATTGATAGGTTCATTGGTTCCTTATTTGATTTTGGAAATTTGAGCATATGAAACCTTTTCAAAAATATTATTGAAAAAATCTAGTTTACAAGAGGTTTGAATGCTTTCAAAAATTATGGAGGTAAATTATAGAACCACTTCAAAGCATAATCCTTGAGGTTTCTTGGAAATTATTTGGTCAAAAATTTATCATTGGAGGCATAGTAAAGGCATTCCACATAAAATATTTGAAGATGTTGTTCAGGATAACCCTTGCCATCATAAAATATTAACTTAGGTGCAACAAATCCAATTGACAAAGTGTGCAAGGAGATCTCAAGCATAAGAGGGTTATGCAACACATCTTGAGAATATATAGCATGAGGGGATTTTAAATCTTTTTGTTCAATGTTTGTAACCTTATCCTCCAAGGTATTTATGACTTGAAGGAGTGTTTGAACTATAGTCCCAGTGAGATTCATATTAGCAATTTGAGTAGTCACTAAAAATAATGACAACATGTTTTGAGTAGTAATGGGAATTGAAATTGATAATTATGTTTAAACGATGGGTAATTCCATGATAGATGTAGCAATAGTAGTTTTAAGAAACAAAGGTTTAAACATATAACCCATGCCCCCACTAGATGTATTAGGTTGTAATGTGTTCAACGAGAGGGATGTTTCCATTATAGTTTTGGGATTTTTTGCCTCGAGTATATTTTTTAGGATCTCATCAAGATCTTTAGGGTTTTATCGAATATGCTTGTGAAATAATTCAATTGCTTTCATGATCATGGTCTATTTGCTCATTTTTATTTATTTCATGGTTTTCATTATCAAAATCTTATTTTATGATAACCCTATCAATGTGTTTTTCATTGTCAACATGGGTATCATCATGATCCAAAGTATGATATCCCTCATTGGTTTGAAACATATTATATGGTGGGAGGGGAATATCAATGTGTTCAATAGGTACACCTCTCAATCTAGGGCTAAACCTAAGTTGCATGCAAAATATTAGAAGTAAGAAATTAAAAAGTACAATAATTTGAAACCCTAACTAGTTCAAAACCCTAGGAATGTTTAACCCAAATTTGGGTAAGGAGATTTATTCTATTCTTTGTGGTGTAAGGGTTAAGAATATAGAAATGGCAATGCACAAGGGTGATAATAAGATCTATAATTGGTCAATTTGGATGCTACAATCAAATATAAGCATACATTGAATTTATTATGTTGAGTATAGGCTAAATATAGAAATTACAACTAAGCTATGCATGAAAATGACAAAAAAGAAATATTCTTAGTTGGTTTTGATGCTAACACAGTGTTCGATCTAGAACATGCAGCAAACAAGCTAGAAAATAATTCTAGAGTAGTTGTCAAATTTTGAATCTAACACTTCTATAGCCATAGATACTAATGGCAGCCTAGGACAATTACATCAACACTATTATATGGGTTCAATGTAAGTGTCCTGTACAAAATACGTACTAAAAATGGATACGATCACCTAGATGCTTCTAGGTTTGAATTCACCTTCACTTTGGTGTATTCAAATCTAGGTCATGGATTGTTGCTCCTCATAAATTTACAAATCCCTAGTTCTTCATCATCATGGTGACCTTGGGGATAATGGGTCAGTGGGCACACGGTGTCAAGCTTACCCTAAAGACCTTATTGTCAGTGGGCATTGCCTACATAGCCAATACTCCAAAAGAAGGCCTCTGACCCATGTAGTTCTCCCTTACATGTTGGCTTATATGTGAATCATGTAATATTGTGAAAAGCAAGTACAACAGTGACCTATCTTGGAGCTTGGAAAATTGAGATCTTAAGATACTCCTTTAGAACTGTAGATATGTTGTACATATGATTGATATGGAAATAGGGAAGCTTTTTTCAATTGAATGCTTGATAGAGTGTTTTTGATAAGTTGCCTTGGTCTCTTTGGTCTTTTGCTAGGTGTTGCTAGGTGAGGAATGAATGAGGCTAATATTATATTTATATCAATACCTTTGGAGTAATAACTTGCATTAAAGAACTTAAGCCAACCATCAAGATATATTTCATTTCTAAATTAGATGACTTTAAGGTAATGAACAATTGCGTTAGGTCATGACACTAACGTCGATGTTATTTTCTATCCCAAACATTAGTGTCTAGGGAGCAAGAAAACATGTATAAGTTCAAACTTTGTAGATATGGAAAATAAGTACATTATAATCATTTTATGCAAGATAAGAGACTTGGGTCATCAACATAAGACTTGTCAGCCTGAAAGATATAGGCCAAGGGGCATAAGATAGAGCAGATACGAGACTTGTAGAAGTGGAAAAGGTCCAGAACCGAGAAGAACAACCAAGGTCTAAGTTTTCCATGTGTACAAGATTGAGGTGCTATATAATCCATAAATATCATCTACACACCCTTTCCCATAGTTATGTCATTCCTTAATATTTCATTATGAAATATTATCATGACTTGGCGAGGGGTGACTCAACTAAGATTACATGGCATCTTAGAATGATTTTTCAATTGAATGGAAAGGTCTTGTTGAGCTTTGCACTCATATCTATTGTGTGCATATTCATTTATGAATGCCTTATTTTTTTATTTTTTCCATCGATTTCTTGAGTTTTCAACATCTTTGTGGAGAGTTAATTATAATCTACTTGATCACAATGACCTTCTTCTTTAGTCGATGAATTGGGTTTGCAGTTGGAGCTATATGGGGGAGATGGGCTTATATGGGGAGCTTACAACCATGGAGCCTCTTTTCTTCTTGTAAACTGGGAAAATGGAAATGGGTTTTAGGATCCCAATATTTGATGAAAGAATAATGAAAGTGTTCTAAGCTTCTAGTAGGATTATCGTCAGAGCTATACAAGATGTAATGTTGGTGGATCACTTAAAAATAGCAATCAAAAGTCATGTTAAATCAAAATTGGTGTTAGTGTTCATTAGAAATATGCTAGATATTCTACAAGACAAGGTGGTGACTAGGGCAGTGATGGAGAAATATATAAACCCAGCTTCAATGGAGCTCTGGCTACAGTTCTTGAAGTAGTAGACTTGGAGAGGCCTCATCTGATTCCTTTGATGGGCTTAGAGAATAAGGGTCTAGGTTCTTTTAGACTTTTCAGGCAATGGAAGAGATATTTTTTCATATTTTGGGTTGTATTGAAAAGATGCAATTTTTTCTTCTTTTTGGTGACTACCTGCATGGGAATGGTTTTCCTGCTTGTAATATGGCTACTTTAAAAGTACACCTAGTTTATTTGAGCTCCTTATTTTAAAATAATATGGCCAGAATGGTTGCTTGAGTTGTTAAACTCTTGGTTAGACTAGCAGGTGTTTTAAGGTTATATGGATGTGGTAGAAGGAGTGATTGACATTGTCAACGGGGAGGGGGGCATTATCAGTTCCAAAGGCTTAAGGGGGAAGTAAGGGAGTAGCTATCTAAATGATGGAATTTTTATCTCACCCAAGGTTAGGGAGAGGAGTAAAGTTAGAGGGTACAAATTTAATGACACTATTGATAATGATGGGAGCATAGACTTAGGTGCAGATGGATGTCATGATGGTGATAATTGAGGTGGTTGCAGAGATGAGAATGACAATGGTAATGGAGGTGGTTTTAGTGATGTCATTGATGGTGTTGTTGATAGTGGTTTGGGTGAAAAATATAACAAGGTGGACATCGTCAATATGGATGCTTATGGGGTTGTTGATGGGCCTGAGATTATTTGGATACATGTTTATCCTTGATCTTGCTTTGGTTGTAATATTTCTAGTTGATAGGGTATACTTGTAATGTTTTTGTTGACCATATGCAGTAGGCATTATGGTGTTATTGGGATATGTCCCCCTTTTTTGTCTTGCTTTGAACTTTCTAAGGCTTGGGCCTCTTTCAAGGTTGTCTTTTCCTAGAACTTTATGATAAACAATGATTTTTGTACTCTTTCATTTATAATAGATGGTTGAGGGACCTCCAACTCTTAATTGTCTATCACAATACATGCACACCAATTACAACATTATAACACATACATATATGTATGCATGTATATGTATATGTAATTATGTTGTGTAATGTTATAATGTTGTATTTGGTGTTGTATGATTGTATTTTTGAGCTATTGATCAAAACTATTATAAATAGTAATTCAAACCCAAAAGCATAATAACATCACAAAGATGGAAATTAAGGAATGATCACTAATTTAAGAGTCAAAACTTACCATCACCTTGTTCCTTGTAGCATCTCTCCAAGATTTTCCAATTGATTCCAATGCAATTTGGTTTATATGTGGATTGCTTGATGGTAGCTTCAAGATGGCTCTAATGGCTTCTTATTGATAGGACCTAGGTTCCACAAAGCTCTGACACCACTTATCAGAATTAAGAGCACACTTGATTACCTTTGTATAAGCAACTAAATGAAGAATTTAACCAGAAGTAACAAGTAACTAGAAATCAGAAATAACACAGAATATGAAAGGCAACACACAATTGTATTCAACTCATTCCAGAAGGAAATTACAATAAAGAGATCACAGTCTTTCATCCATTTCGTGGGCATACCAGTAATCTTCCCTCAAGAGTTATCTTCTCTCAATACAGGTCACAACAAACAACTCAAACACAGAGCTGTTGTTCACCTCAACCAGTCAGTATCAATACTGCCAATACAATTGAGTACGCAACGTACTCCAAGTAGATCTCACCTGATCTTGCTCCTTGATGTGTTGTTGTCACCTTTGATCTTGCTACCCCATAGATCTCCTTTGACCTTGCACACACACACCTACAGATCAACTGACCTTACTTACCCATGTAGATCTTCTCCCTAATCTTGCAACAACCTGCAGATCAACCTGATCTTACATACCTGGAAGAACCCTTGTGATTCCACCATCGAAAGAACTCTTCTGGTTCTACACCGACAATACAACCCCATGGGTCTATTATATATATCCCATGCATACAAATATTAGACAAGTGGCTCAAGACTAAAATTAGTCTTTAACATGCAAACAACCGGTTCGTTAACAAACTATTCATCAACAAGCAGTTCTGGAACTACACAGGCGATCGATGTTGGTCCCTGTCTGCTTGGAGATGATCGATGTCAGCCGACTTCTAACCAATGTCGGTTGCTCTGTAACTAGATATGACCGATATTGGTTGATCAAACCGATGTCGATTGCTCTGCACCTCAGCAACCTCCTCCATTTGCATCCTGGTGAAGCTTTTAGCTCCACAACCTAAAAATCTCCCACTTGGAGATAAACATCTGCACCTGTACCTATACCAGTACATTGTCTAATCTGTATCCTGGCTTATATCCCTCTTCAATATCAATCCTGAAGGCCAACCACCACACACCATGTGGTGCTACACCTGTGTCTGAATTTCTCCATTCTCAGCTTACCTTCTTCTGCCATTGCTATACTCCCACTCAATCAGAAACCCCTGAGAGTGACCTGTAATCAACACACTTAACACACTTTGTGACCAAGGTGTTAGTGAACCTCGCTCTGAGAACCTCCAACCTCGCTTTGATACCAATTGATAGGACCTAGGTTCCACAAAGCTCTGACACCACTTGTCAGAATTAAGAGCACACTTGATTACCTTTGTATAAGCAACTAAATGCAGAATTTAACCAGAAGTAACAAGTAACTAGAAATCAGAAATAACACAGAATATGAGAGGCAGCACACAATTGTATTCAACTAATTCCAGAAGGAAATTACAATAAAGAGATCACACTCTTTCATCCACTTCGTGGGCATACCAGTAATCTTCCCTCAAGAGTTATCTTCTCTCAATACAGGTCACAACAAACAACTCAAACACAGAGCTGTTGTTCACCTCAACCAGTCAGTATCAATACTACCAGTACAACTGAGTATGCAACGTACTCCAAGTAGATCTCACCTGATCTTGCTCTTTGATGTGTTACTGTCACCTTTGATCTTGCTACCTCACAGATCTCCTTTGACCTCGCACACACACGCCTGTAGATCAGCCAACCTTACTTACCCATGTAGATCTTCTCCCTGATCTTGCAACAACCTGTAGATCAACCTGATCTTACATACTTGGAAGAACCCCTGTGATTCCACCATCAGAAGAACTCTTCTGGTTCTACACCTACAATACAGCTCTATGGGTCTATTATATAGATCCCATGCATACAATAATTAGACAAGCGGCTCAAGACTAAAATTAGTCTTTAACATACAAACAATTGGTTCGTTAACAAACTGTTCATCAACAAGCAGTTCTGGAACCGCACAGGCGACTGACGTCGGTCCCTGTCTACCTAGAAATGACCGATGTCGGCCGACTTCTGATCGATGTCAGTTGCTTTGTAACTGGATATGACTGACATCAGTTGATCAGATCGATGTTGATTGCTTTGCACCTCAACAACCTCCTCCATTTGCATCCTGGTGAAGCTTTTAGCTCCACAACCTAACACTTTAGATATTTGAATGGATTGCAAGAGAGTATGTATGCTATAGATGGATGGTATGGGAGTATATGTAAGACTTATGGATTTATTATTATCTTGGCCATGATCCAAGCATGGGTATTTATAATTTGGTAGAGGGAGTTTTAGGGAAATTTTTAATTATTTAGAACCCTCTAGTGTGGGAAAGTTCTAAAATCTTAGAGAGAGTTCTCTAGATATAGATACTTATAGGTTAGTTTAAGGGATAATAGGGATTAGATGGAGATTAAATGAGGTTTTTGGTTCATAGGGATGTAGAAAAGGTTAGGGTGGTAGGTTGGTTAGGGGTAGTTGAATAAATATGAATTTTTAATTTGCAATGGGCTAGAGGATGGTTAATGTAGTGGGATTAGTAGTCAAGTGTCATTGTTAGTAGGATAATAAGATGATTAATTAGTCATAGAGGGTGTAGAAAGGTTTATGATGTGTAATAATTATTTAATAGGAAATAAAATTTTAATTAATTGATTAGGATTATGGTTATAGGATAAATTAGTAGGATTATTAGAATAATTAAGGTGAGCAGATTTAGGTGCATATATTGTACCCCTCTTTGAAAGGGCATTGTGAGTGAATGATGTGGAAGGAGTAATGGTCTTTCAAATAAAAATCATTTCATGGATGGATTAACAGATGATGTTAATAGACATGATACCCCCTCGAGGGGACATGTAGGGAGGAATGAGCTAGATGGCCACTCGAAAAGAAGTCCCCGGGTGGGATAAGACCAAGATAATGAGGGATTAGGATGTCTCGAGTGTCTATTGAGCTACGATTGAGATACCCCAAGTAGAATTTTTATATTTTAATAAGGTGATTAATTCACCATAGGCATATTATTGTTTTATGATTAATTTGTTTAACATGTGACATCCATTTTGGGTATATTTTTATTGCATCATCATATATTTTAGGATATTATTGTGTTGTTATTTTGGCTATATAATAGCCCATGTAATGCATTCTAAGTTTAAGATGAATATATTATTATTTCAAACTCTCATTTGGTTTCAGATCAGGGGAAGAAAAATTGAATTGGATATAGATAGATAAATAAGAGGACCTCAAGGTACTCTCTCTCTTGATCCAAGCTAAGCAATTTTTTTTAACCTGGGAGAAGCCCGTGCTCTTCCATAGCTCGATGCTAAAGTGCCCTGTGGTCTAGTAGAAATCAGAATAAGAATTTAAAGACTTCTACGACATCCCATATTTGAGGACTAAATATTGGCGTGGAGCTGAGCCAAATAAAGAAAAATCAACATTTAAAAAAATATACAAAGGCATTGAAAATAGCCAAAACATGGAGTGGCATTTTCAATCTAAAGATGCATTGAAGGTTGGCATCACATCAAAAAAAGTGTGCTCTAGGGAGGTCGTATATATTCCTGTTATTGATCAGAGTGGGCAACATTAAGGAGATTTATACGTTGCTGGTAAGCCAAGCATGGGGTGATATCCCTTTTGTTAGCTGAGAAGGCATTCAATATTATCAAATAGGAAGTCTACAAAAAGGTCGATGGTTTGATTTGTGTTAATATAAAAATTAAACAAAATTCAGTGTATGAGCTTTTAGTATTTTAAAAAAATCAAGATCAACCTTTAGTTATTAAAAACCACTCCTATATTTGCCCAAATTGCCTTTACAACCTCAAAACCACCCATGAATAATTTCTTTGTTGCAAATTTTATCAAAAACCATCATTTAATAAAACCCGTAGTATTGAATAATTTCTTTGTTGCAAACTTGATGTATTTTTGCAATAAAAAGTAACTTTAGCATTTTTGCTAAATTTGGCCATTTTGTCAATTCTAGTAATTAGCTAAATTTAGCTAGAAAGGTACTATTTGTTTTTTTTATAAAAAGGGGGAAAGGCAAAATAAATAAAAAATTGTTGAAAAGAGACCTCTGACTCACATTTACAATTAATGTCATCATGCTTGATTTACTGCATACACAACCTAACATAGCTACACAATGACTTATGGGCATCATCCCTTTAAATCATCGGGGAGAAATAAGGTACATTCACTCATAACCTTCCCTTCATTTACCTGTTTGTTTCAATTAAAGGGCATAAATCTTGACTGATGGTATTTCTAAATATATAGTGAAGTTACGCATGTGTATATATAAATCCATCTAAGTATTGTCTAAGTACGTATGTTTATGCTTCTTTCACATACCATCAGGTATATAGAAAAGATGAGCTTCTTCTATGTACTGACTAGTATAACAAAAGGGCACGCATAAATAAAGGATTGGTATCTTAAACTGATAGTATAATGAAAGGGAAACCTTGATACTTAGAGTGATAAGGAACCAATCCATCACCTTTGGTCAGATTCTACACAATGGTCAAAAATGGGCCAATTTTTTTTTACCAAACTCACAGCTTCTTTGCAGCAACAACTATGTCGCTTGAAAAACTAAAATCAAGACACATTTAGAATTTGAAGATATGTGGCCTATTATTAATGACACTCTTAATTGACACGCTACTGACATTGATCATCAAAATATGTTTGACAAAGCCAATCAAAAATCAAAGTTGATAATCATGTTTGGAGTATTAAAGAGGTACAACCTCATATTCGTGAGGCCAAAATATCAAAAGACACTTGGGATAAGCTCTAGACAGTCTATAAGGCCAAAAATGAGGGAACCATTCTTCATTTGTAGAATCAACTTCATTCTCTCAAATTTAAGTCCAGTGAAAAAGTGGAAGCTTTTTTACATCATATTACAACCCTGAGGGCTTCGCTCCAAGCATTAGGCAAAACAGTGTCAGATGCAACTCTTGTACCTATTGTCCTAAGAGCACTACCACCCTCTTAAAAGATATTCATGACTACTTTGATAGTCACAAAACAAAAATCATCTTCTGAAAAATTGGTAAATATGTTGTAATAGGAAGAGTCTATGCATACAGAAGAAGAAGAATCTGAAGAACATGCTCTTGACTCTAATCAACAGAAAGGTAAGAAGCAGGTCAAGTCTTCTAAACTAAATAAAGGTCAACAACATCATTCACAAGGGGATAAATAATATAAAATTTGCCTTATATGTGGAAAAATAGGCCATGCGCTAAAGACTTGTTTGTATAACTCCTTTGCATAAGGCTTTTCAAGCAACAATAAGTCCAGTCACCAACAATCATCTGATCCACATAAAGGACAAGGATAAAATAAAGGGCATTGGAAAAAGAAATCCAATCAACAACTCAACATTACTAAATAGGAATACACCCACTCCAATGAGGACTTCCTATATGCTACATAGTCTCATGACGAATCAACATCACAAAGTTCTATCTGGTATGTCGACTCAAGTGCAACTCAACATATGACTGGAAGACAATATTGGTTTTATAGCATGAATGATACTTCTCCAAAAAATCATGTCTCTTTGGGTGATGATTCATCCTACTGAGTTCAAGGCATTAGTAATATATCCTTACCACTTGGATGCCTTGATTGTAAAATCTTAGACATCCTATATGTCTGAGGACTCACAAAGAATCTTCTATCAGTCAGTCAGTTACTTGATCACAACCTCAAGATTGAATTTGATTGCACAAGTGTCAAAAAGATGTGTTTGATTAAAGATAAGTCAAAGCATTCAAGAATTATTGCACGAGCCTCAAAAGTTGGCAAAATGTTCCAACTTGACTTTATTCAATCAAACAATCAAGCACTTGTAGCTTGGGATTTAGACTCAGCTAATCTATGGCATCGTAGATATGGTCATGTCAGTTTTGGATACCTCAAAACGCTCAGTAATCAAAACATGGTCTATGGAGTTCCTCAGTTGAATAAAAATATAGATCTCTATACTGGTTGTCTAATAGGGAAACAACATCAGACATATTTTGGTCAAAGTTCCTCAAGAGCATCTAATAAGCTTGATCTAGTGCATACTGATCTATGCAAACCCATAAGATCTAGTCACTATGGGTTTCAGTATTTCATGCTCTTTGTTGATGACTACTCACGCAATATGTGGGTCTATTGTCTAGAGAGAAAAGACCAAGCCTACAATTCTTTCAAAGAGTTCAAACCAGTAGTTGAAACTGAAACTAGTCATAAAATCAAGGTTCTCCACTCAGATCAAGGGGGAAAATTCACCAATAAATACTTTTTTTTCTTATTTGACAAAACATGGCATTCACCAACAAATGACTCTACCATACACTCCATAGTAGAATGGTGTTGTAGAATGTCAAAACCACAATATCATGTAAATGGTGCATAGCATTATCGAAGATTCAGGTTTGGCATGTACATATTGGGCAGAAGTAGTGAAAATAACAATTTATTTTTTGAATAGATCACCCACTACAGTTCTTCATAATATGACTCCATATGAAGCTTGGATAGTGCATAAACCTTCCATTGCACTCATCTTCAAGTTTTTGGATGTAAGGCTTATATGTATATTCCTAAAAAGAAGATAAAGAAACTAGATAATAGATCCATGCCTTAGTGAAGAGTCATTAGCCAATAGACTGATGGACCCTAAAACAAAGAAGATTTCCATTAGTAGGGATTTAGAGTTTGATGAGAAAAGTCAAAATAAGTTTACCTTCCACAAACTCACATGATTCAGTAATCAGACCTCTAGACAATTTAGAAGGTCATAACCATACTGAAGGTGACAATGATGATGATGATGATGATGATTAGTCAGTTAATATAGATCAATCCATAAGAACAATGAAACATATGCCTAAATGGTATACAAATACATTAAGAGATGTTAAACTGGACAGATTTCCAGACACATCGACTACTGGACCAAGGACTCGAAGTGTGACTCAAGATGAGGTCAATTTGGCCCTAATGCATAATTGTAGAATTAGTAGAGCCCTTGATAATTCAAGAAGCCCTAGAGTCTGAACCTTGGAAGGATGACATGGATGTAAAACACAAAACATGATAGTTTGAAGATCTTCCACTATGGAAGAAGCCAATCAGCTGTAAATGGGACTTCAAAATGAAATACAAAGTAGATGGAAGTACATACAAGCACAAGGCTTGACTCATGGCTAAAGGATATACACAGAAGGAAGGCATAAATTATGAGGAGAGATTTGCTCCTACAACCAAAATCAAAACACTCTGAATGATATTTGTTGTTGGTCCCCGTTTTGCACCAACTATGTGGACCATGCCAACTCGGCATATCTCAATGTAAGGGAATCCTTAGTTTGATTTCTCCCTTTTTGTACTTTTTGGTGCCAGCTAGAGGAATCCCCAAAGATCTTGTGTTAGTTGGCAAGTAGTTGCATGGCACTGACCTTCAAAGGAATCCCTACAGGAACTTATATGTGAAATTTTGAGAAGCATGGGTGTCAAAAGAGTGGTGTAGGTGGGATAATGACTTCCCAATGATAGCTCAGCATATGGCATGCACTCACCCC
Source organism: Torreya grandis (assembly GCA_037957365.1). NCBI lineage: Eukaryota > Viridiplantae > Streptophyta > Pinopsida > Cupressales > Taxaceae > Torreya > Torreya grandis. Next base: position 5,379,151 of record JARHVA010000007.1, on the reverse strand, counting down.
ACTTGGGAAACATAGTGGAGTCGATGGATTAGCAAACCACAATGATAATTCATCACTTGGTACATGCCCATCTGACCTGGTAGGAGGATGCCTCTTTGCTTATAAAACAATGCTTCTATCTGAAGAATGGAGAGAGGTGATTGATATAGCGAAGCTATGTTGAAACAAATATCCAACATTAGTATTTTTGTAATTTGTATAAAATAGGTTAGGTATTTGTATTGTATAGCCCAAACTTGTTTTTGAGCTGTTGGGCATGAGTAGTGTTAAGGAAGATCATATGCTCTACTTTTATATATTGAACATTGTATACCAAACTGTGAAGTCAATGAATAATGTTTTTGAAATAATCGAGTTTTGATTATTACATTATAGTTTGTGTAGTGTCATGTTTATGACTTAGTTTTATATGGGCAATGATATAGTTTATTTACTTTAAATGTATTATGATATAAAAGTTTATCTCGGGTTGTTAATGGCATCTTGGTGCCATCTAGTGGCCTCAACCTACCTATAAAGTAGACTGAGTGTTGGAACCAACATGCATCAAGGCTCTATTACCCATGCCTAGAGCACAAACCTAAAAAATGAGCACTTTAACCCAAGCCATTCCTATGAGTCAACTCAGCACCTGAATGATTGTTAACCCACTATTCCAATAGCTTGCACCATTAAGAGCTATGTATAACACATATGAACATATTCTACAGGACTTGTGCCCTTGAAAAGGCTCGTGCCTATTAAACTTCCCTAGATTAACCTAGTATTGGTAGGCCATCTGAACCCATTTTACTAATGACTAAACCCCATTGAAACCCAAGTTGTGTCATGTATCAATTATCCCAACATGCGCTCGATCCCTTCATTATTGCATTCAGGTGAGCACATAAGGCTTGCACTTTGTGTGAAACTGATGCCAACGTAATAGCATGTTAAATTTTGTGTGTCAGACCATGATATGCTTATGCCTAGCTATACCAAGCATAAAACTGACTTGGCCTAACTATTAAGTGCATGACCAAGCACAAAACCTAATCTAATGAACTTTTTTATAGCATTTTTGTTTTGTTGCCAAGACCCGTGTTAAATTTTGTTATTATAAAGGTGTAATAGAGAGATGTTTCGACTATCAATCGAGAACATCAATCACTAGATAGAGCAAGTGGAAGATAATTTCATGTAAAAGCATCCTACATGTAAAGTGAAGGATCTAATAAAATGGATGCAAAACAACTTGTATGATGCTCTGTATGAGGTGTTATTTTGAAAGCTACCTAAACATCTGTATCAGTGGTTAGTTTCCTATACTACTTCTATAAGGTGAAGATACAGCTAAAGCATCAAGTGGATAATAGAGCACATAGAGAGGCTTGAGATTCTAGATGAAGTTTAGACCCACATTGTCGACAAGTGGTGGAGCGATACATTAAATAGCTACATGTTGGAGTTTGTAGTGTCAACCTTCTCATGCCTTGAAGAAGTAGACTATAGTTTTCTTCATGAACCAAAGGGCACATTCATAAGAGGACTCGACACCGAACTGAATAAGCTTATGGTGGATTTTGGTATAGAAACTATAATAATGGAAGGCTAAAATCCTCATGTATATGACCAAGCATAGAAGGTGAGAATAGGAAGTGTAGGTGAGGTGTAATGGAAGGGGATGAGTAATTTGACACTTGAGAGATCTACAGGCTAAATTATAATAAGCAAAGGCACATGTTGATGGTAGATCTAGAACTTGGAAGTGTTGAGAGGACCCATAACAAGTGGGAAGGGCATAGGGAAAGATCCCTTAAATTTGCAGTAGTATGAAGAGGGAGAGGAAAAAGCAAGAGATCAGGCTCAGTATTTTGGTGTAGGGTGAAATGGTTTCTTATAAGATGTGGTGATTTAGGATGCACTAGAAGCACCTACCCCCTTGAACTTGAATCACAAGATCATGCACTAGATTCTCCATCAGAAGATAGAAGAATGGTAATTAACCTTGTTATCAATGTTGACTTTGATAGGATTCAAGATTTGGAACAAGAGGTTGTGATTGAACAAGTGACTCCTTATAAGGAATTGAGTGAAGACATGATGAATCCAAAAAATGCCAACTTAAGAACCCTGAACACAAGTACAAACATTCCCATGTAGAGGATGTCAGCTAAAATGACTAGGAAACAACCTACAAGAAGTGGCACAATGCCACAAGTGAGTGATACTATGCCGATAAGTTCAACATCATAGCTAACAATGATAGGGTCAACACTCTACCCTATGATTGGAGGTGTTATAGGGCCACATCCAACATAGATGCAAGTGGAATAAGCACCTTAGAAACCAATACCACCCCCTCAGTAGATATACTACAAGATGGTGATGTACTTGCCTGAGTATCATGGCATAAAGAATGTCATGAAACATGTGCTTAAGTGTGAGCTATAATGGCATGCTCAGGGCATCACTTAGTCTGAGTGCAAGGTGACTCAGTTTGTGACCACCTCATTAGGTCATGCCCATTCTTGGTATCATAAATTTGATTTAAACCAGGCTATGGTTGATTACGATATGCTAAAGGAGGCCTTCTTGAAGGATTTTGATATCCCTGAGTTTGAGCAGTAGAGCATCATGATGCTCAAAGAAATCAGATAAGGGTTATTCAAGAGTGTGCTCTTATATGATGCAAGATTTAAAAATCTTCTCTCTAAGATTTTGTATGACATTCACCCCTCCCAATATGCACAATGGTTTGTTAGAGGCCTACTAGTACCCTTTAGATGAGTGTTGTCCATGAAAATCTTCATGTATCCCCACAAAGTGCTTGAATATGCACTCTAGTTTAAGGTAATAGGCAGCATCGATACCAAGATCAACCTCTTCATGGAGGCTCAGATCATATCAATGGCCTCCTAACTATAGAAGCTGACTGTTGGTTCAACACATGACACTCGTTATGGGTTATGGTGCACCGACTATGAGATGGAGGGGCATAACAAGAATAATTGCCCATGAAGAAATGTTCCCACCCTACTTCTCATTTGTGAAGTTTGTTATGGGCCACATGACTCTTGAAATTGTCTTTTGTTACAGTGTGCTAGTTAAGTGAACACTACCATTTACTATAAATTGAGTAATGCCTATACGCATTCTATTGGGTGAATATTGTCACCAGCGTACTGATGAGCAAAATAGGTCTGATCATCCACAACAAGGGAGATTGGTCATCCAAAGTTGTAGGTTTACCACATCCAAAGGGGACAAATCTCTCTTCTCATCAAGGGGAGGTTCCCTATAAATATAAAGGTGATATATACTATATATATAAGCAGAAAATAACACTCGGAGGTAGGATATACCATCCATCTCTCTTCTTTCAGAGATGATGTTCACAAACAAAGGAGAAAATCTTAGTGAAAACACTGAAGGCACTTCTCTTCTTTCAGAAGTGTTCTTACAAAAAACAACATAAGTTCTTTCAGGTAGTCAAAGTAACTGGTAACACAGGTGCAGTAACCAGCAGGATGAAGTATAACGCAAAGTCTACACTTCAACTGCCCAAAGAGTGAAACACAAAGGATAATGGGGGCACAAAGTCATCCCAAAATCCTCAACATAGAAAGAAAAGAAAAACACACACTAAAAACAATTGTGAAAGCACAAAGTCTTCCCATAATTGGCTTCAGGACACCTTCCTTGTTACTTTCACTAATTATGCTTGCCAAATTAAATAAACAAGAACACATTCAAAAGATAGACATAAGAATAATCTCTTAAAATGATACAAGCCAAAACAACACAAAGTTTGCAAACAACTTGCTTTCTCATTCAAATAAAATGAAATAATATTCAATCTGAGCTCAAAGTCTCAGTATTCGCCTTTCAATTTGGGCAGAGTTTTGCTTCTATATTGGGAAGATCTCCTTTGCATAAAATAGGATTTTACAATATATAGCCACCAAGCAAGGCTTGGCGCTCTTTCGCATGGGACGGCCCACGCTACAGTCAATGCCTTGAATGCATTCCCAGGTTTGTCAAAGGACTGCATTGAAAACATGGTAGCTATCTTAACTATGGCATGTCATTTCATCCCATATGTCTTCTCCTGAGTTTAGATCATCTGGTCTCTCCCTCTGACATCTGCACAGCTGTCCATTTTGTCTTTACTCCAAAGGAGACCAACAAGCCACACCTTCAATGTTTGTAGTTCAAATATCTACTTTTCAAACTGTTCCACCTACTGGAATAACTTATACTAAGATATTTCAGGCTTTTCCCTCTTTCTACTTTTGTCCTTTCTAGCTTTGTCTCTTCTTGAAATTTAAGCTCCCAAGCTATCTTTTCAGCCAGTCGCTTGGTTCTTCCTTCAAGTTCTGTGTTTTATTTGAATTTCAACGGATATTCCCTTACTTTAAATTTGATGTCTATGGGGCTATCAATGGTCACTAGCCACTTGAACCATGTTGAACCTTAAACCTTGAACCCACAGAAAGTATATTGGTTCATTGGTTCATCGGTTCATTCTGCCTCTTTTGTTCCATCGCTTCCTGGTTCAATCACTTTCCCGCTCCTTGGTTGAACCATCTGTTGAACCACCTGTTTGTTGCTTCTTTTCTTGACTGAGGCCACCTTTGAACCTTTGAACCCATGAAACATTGAACTTTGAACTCTTTCGGTTCAAGGTTCAATCAGTTCATTGGTTCATCCTTTGTCTGTCACTTGTTATTTCTAAGATCTTTGATCTTCATTGCACTGGTTGAACCTTTGAACTTGTGAACTCATTGAACATTTTGGTTCAAGGTTCAATGGTTCAATTGGTTCATTCTTTTTATTTGGCTAAGTCTTTTTGATCTTTTTGAACCAAACATGTTGAACCCTTTGGTCGTTGAACCTGTTGAACCATTGAACCCGTTGAACCTTTGAACCAAAGTGGTTTGATGGTTCAATGGTTTAATCCTTGCTTAGAAGCTTGCTGATGGACATTGTGGTTGAACCTTATCGTTGAACTAACCTTGAAATTGCCTAAGTGTTGAGAACTTGATTCTTTCCTGCAGAGTCCGTAGAAATCACTCTGCAAAGCCCGTAGAACTTGGCCTGTAGAGTCCGTAGATTTTTTTCCTGCAGAGTCTGTAGATTCAAGCCTGCAGAGTCCGTAGATTTTAAGCTTGTAGAGTTTGTAGATTTTTGAGAAGCTTGAAAAATGAGGAATTTGAATGCTCAGAACAAATTTTGAAAAGGGAAGAGACAATTTTGGTATGTTGAACCAAAATAGTTCATATGTTGTCCCAAAAATGAGTGATATTTTTGGGGGACAACAGTTGGCTCCAATTGGGGAACTTCCTTCAATTGAAAACTTGAAATAGCTGAGGGGAGTAGAAACCAAAATCTCCAGTGCCTTGAAGTATGCCATTGCGCTATGGAGTCATGCTACCCAAAAAGAAAGGCTCCAAAAAATGAAAACTAAAAGCACAAAATAGAACTAAAGACTATACAAATGTACATATGTACAGGTGAACTCATCTGATTCTTCAAAAATTGAAGTGCTTCAGACGCTGCCCATTGTGAGATAATGAAAATGGCATTCTATCCTGATAAACCAATAGAAAACCATTTTGTCCCCATAATCAGTGACGAGCAAATGAAACTCTCCACTAGGAATCACACTTTCTGTGTGTTGGGTGAATATTTTGTCAGTCAGCTATCTGATTGAGCAAAATAGGTCCTATCACCACAGCATAAGGAGATTGGTCATCCAGGTGTGCAGGTTTACTACATCAATAGGGGACAAATCTCTCCTCTCATCAAGGGGAGGTTCCCTATTAAATATACGGAGGCTATATACTATATAAATAAGCAGAAAGTAACACACAAGGGTAAAACAAACCATCCATCTCTCTTTTTTCATAGATGATGCTCACAGCTCAAAGGAGAAATCCTAGGTGATTGGTGAAGGTGCTTTCTTTCAGAAGTAACATTCAACCAAGAGCCAGATCCCTTCTTGGATAGTAGAAATCCTGGTGAAGCAATAGAAGGCACTTCTCTTCTTTCAGAAATGCTTGTTCTTGTAGGCAACATGAACCTTTCTAGTAACAAGTGACGGATAACAGAATATAGAGTGACCAACAATCTAAGATGTAGCTCAAAGTCTCCACCTTGACTACTTAAGAGTGAGGTACGAATAACAATAGGGGCACAAATTCATCCCAAGGTCCCTTACACAGAAATAGAAAGAAAACACACTAAAGGCAATTATAGGGGCACAAAGTCTCTCCACAGTTGGCTTCAGGTCACCTTCCTGATTACTTTCACTAGTTCTGCTTGCCAATTTAAATAAATAAGAACACATTCAAAAGACAAACATAAGAACAATCTCCTAAAATGATACAAGCTATGATAGCACAAAGGCTGCAAACAAATTGCTTTCTCATTCAGATAAAATGATATGAACAACAATCTGAGCTCAAAGTCTTAGTATTCGCCTTTCAATTTGGGCAGAGTTTTGCTTCTGGTAACAGAAAGATTTCCTTAAAACAATAAAAAAGATTACAATATATAGCAGCCAAGAAAGACTTGGCACTTTGTTTCATGGAATGGCCCATGCTATGCATTCAATGCCTTGAATGCATTTTCAGTTCTATCAGGGAGGCTACATTGAAAATAGGGTAGCTGTCTTAACTATGGCATGTCATTTCATCCCATATGTCTTCTCCTGGGCCTGGATCATCTGGTCTATCCCCTCTGACATTTGTGCAATTATCTATTTTGTCTTTACTCTAAGGGAGACCAACAGGTTGCACCTTCAATGTTTGCAAGCTAAAATATCTGCTTAGTGGACTGTTCCACCTATTGAAATTACTTCTATGTAGATATTTCAGGCTTTTCCCTCTTTCTACTTTTGTCTTTTTTAGCTTTGTCTCTTCTTGGAATTTAAGCTCTGGGGGCTACATTCTCAGCTTTACTGGCTCTTTATGCTCCTTCTCTCAGTAGTTCTTCCCTTTGGCATTTTGACCTTTGAATGCATTTGGGTCCGCACTTTATTTGAATTTCAACAGATATTCCCTTACTTCAAATTTGATGTCTATGAGGCTGTCAATGGTCGCTAGCCATTTGAACCATGTTGAATCTTAAACCTTTGAACCTGCTAAAAGTACATTGGTTCATTGGTTCATCAGTTAATTCTATCTCTTTTGTTCCATCGCTTCCTAGTTCAATCGCTTTCCCCCTCCTTGGTTGAACCATCCGTTGAACCACCTATTTGTTGTTTCTTTCCTTGATTGAGGTCACCTTTGAACCTTTAAACCCATGACCCATTAAACTTTGAACTCTTTTGGTTCAAGGTTCAATCAGTTCATTGGTTCATCCTTTGTCCATCACTTGTTCCTTCTAAGCTCTTTGATCTTCATTGCACTAGTTGAAACTTTGAAACTGTGAACTCATTGAACCCTTTGGTTTAAGGTTCAATGATTTGATTGGTTCATTATTTTTATTTGGCTAAGTCCTTCTGATCTTTTTGAACCAAATGCATTGAACCTATTGAACCATTGAACCTGTTGAACCTTTGAACCAAAGTGGTTTAATGGTTCAACGGTTTAATGGTTCAAGCCTTCTCCTCTTTGATAAGTGTTTTGAAGCCGTTGAACCTTGAAGCGGTTAAACTTTGAACCTTGACAAATGCACTTAATTCTTACTGATGACATTGAACCTTGAACCCATTAAACCCGTTGAACCAAAATGGTTCAGGGTTCAACGGTTCAATGGTTTCTTAGAAGCTTGTCGATAGACATTTTTGGTTGAACCAAGGCGTTGAACCTGTCTTGAAATTTCCTTAAGTGTTGAGAGCTTGTTTCTTTCTTGTGGAGTTCGTAGAAATGAGCCTACCTACAGAGTTCATAGAAATGAGCCTACCTGTAGAGTCCGTAGAAATAAACCTGTAGAGTCTATAGATTCAAGCCTACAGATTCCATAGATTCAAGCCTACAGATTCCATAGATTTCTACAAAAGCTTTGAAAAATGAAGAACTTGAATGCTCAGAACAATTTTTGAAAAGGGGAGAGAGGATTTTGGTTTGTTGAACCAAAATAGTTTATAGGTTGTCCCAAAAATGAGTTATATTTTTAGGGGACAATAGCTGGCTCCAGTTGGGGAACTTCTTTTAGTTGAAAACTTGGAATAGCTGAGGGGAGTAGAAACCAGAATCTCTAGTGCCTTGAAGTATGCCATTGGGATATGGAGTCATTCCACCCAAAAAGAAAGGATCCAAAAATGAAAACGAACAATGCAAAGCAAAAATAAAGACTATACAAATATACATATGTATAGGTGAACTTATCTAATACTTCAAGAATTGAAGTGACTCAGATGTTGCCCATTGTGAGACAATGAAGATGGCGTTCCATCTTGATAAACAAGAAGGAAACCATTTTTTCCCTAAAATCGGTGACAGGTGAATGGAACTCTCCACCAAGAATCACATTTTCTATGCACTCCTTTTGGGTCTCTCTTCTTACTCCATGGTAAGACGTGGTCTTCAATCTGAAAACCGTAACTCCTTGCTCTCTTAGTGAAGAGTTCCTTTTGTTGACTTTGGAGTACAACAGTATGGTCCACTACCATAGCTCATTGTTCTGTTGGTTCAGTCTAGCACATATTTTGATTGTCAGCATCAGACCCCTAATAAACCATCAGTTCAACATCTCTTTTGGCATGTAGGAGTTTGACATCTTCATCCTAAGCAGCCTTCAATCTGAGTAACAAAGATTCATACTCGGCAGTGTTGTTGGTGTTGCTGAACTGCAACTTCTGTGAAGGAGGAAAAATATCTCCTTGAGAAGATATCAACACCATTTCGACTCCAGCACCAACAAAGGAATTGCTACCATCAAATTCCTAGATCCAAACATCATCAAAAACTGATCTTTTATAAGATTTCTCTTTATTAGAGATGGAAGATCCTTCTTCATTTGTACTGTGCCCTACCAATTCTTCTGATGTCTTGTTTGAATCAATTCTTGGATTTCTAGCTACAAGACTTTCATCTACAAAAACATGAACATCCTCTGTGGTCAAGAAATAATTACCCCTACCCAAAGACTCAAATAGAATTTGAGCTGTAGGGGCCGACGTTTGGGTGACCACATATTTTGCCTCTTTTTTAGGGAGCAATCTCTTCATTACGCCCTTAATAGGGATCCTTGCCTCATACAGGTCCATATTTAGTTCTCCACCCATGTCCAACTGCTCATGATTGGCTTATAGGAATTCAAATTTAGTCATTTAAATTTTGGATTTTTTGACATGATCAATGATGTCAAATGACTGAAATGGAATAGGAAGAGAGGATGGGAGTTCATCCTTTTGCTTTTTGGGAGGAGGAGGACTGATCTGCAAATTTGAAGTAGAAGGTGCAAAGATGTTTGGGATACTTACCTTTTTGGCAACCATCGGGTCCTTTGACTGGAAAGGTAGATAACTTCCTCGTTTGACAATTGAGATTGCAGGCTGAGTTCGCTCCTCTATTCTTTTTTTATCAACTTGTTGGGTTGACTGATTCTTGGACCAGGTGAATATTGCATATGATCCCTCGACTGCTTCACCTTTACTTCTGGGTTCATCCTAGTAATTCAAAAAATCAATGTGGAAGTCACCAACTGATTCTTCTTGATCCTCCATGAAGAGACCAGCATCATTTTCTTGATCAAACTCAGGTTGGAAAGAGAAATCATGTTCTATTTCCAAATATCCAACTACTGAGTTGGTTGGAGGTGCTTCAAAGACAAGGTTCTTCTATGGGGGAGGAAGGTGATTTTGCTATCCTTGATTCCTAGCAGCATTGCCTTGGTATGCTTGATTCTGAAATGTCCTCCTTGGCATATCTCAATTAGGAGGAGTAGACATACCTTGGGTCATTTGCCTTTTCAAGGCTAGCAGTTCATTTGCCAACTTTTGCACTATTTGATCAGTGGTGGATGTAGATGAATTCTCAGAAGATGAAGAAGATTTATCTCTGTTTGGGTCTCTCCTTATCTTTTCTGACAAGATAAGGTCATCTTCTACCTCAGTAGCCAAGTCTTGAGCAGCAGCAAGGTCTATGTGTCTAGCCCGTCTCAGTAAGAAAATCGCTTCAAGCAACTGTGAGTTGATGAAGAAACACTTGAGATTCTAGGGTGTCAACTGGGCGATCATGGGAATCTTGTGCCTCAGCTTGTCAAACCTGGCAATGAAGTCCCTCATAGGTTCATGGGGATCCTTCTTCATCTGTGTGAGCTGGGCCAGCAAGGCATGTGCATCTTCTATAGGCTTGAACCTAGCTTCAAATTTATCTTTAAGAGTATCCCAATCAATCACTGACCAAGCTTGCAGATGGTAGAACCAGTCTGCAACAGTACCTTGTAGTGTCTCTACAAATAGCCTGACTGTTATGTCTTCATACTCCACACCTATTACACCACAGGCTATGCTAAAGGCAAAAATATGTTCATCAGGGTGAACTTTTCCATCACCAAAAAGTTTGGGAAAATTCTTCTTTGAACTATGTGGAAGCTCATGTAGAGATGGTGTCAAATTTAGTGGACCAAAAGAGTTATCCCAGGGGCCTTGAACTGCCATGATGGGATTATGGAAAAGGGGGATAACAAATCTAGGTGGTGTGTGGATAGGCAAAGCTCTGCTAACAGTAGAAAAAGCAGTTCTACCTTGGGCTCTCTGGCTTCTTGTACAGCGTGGAGTTTCCAGATTGTAGAATAAAAATGGGAAAGAATTGGCCCTACTTCAACTTGAAGCTTGAGGCTTCAAATTGCGCATTCTATTCTAGCAGCTTTGGTTTTGCAGACTAGATAATATAATGGAGATGGAGGAAGATTGTAAGACTATAATGATAATAGGTAAGACATGGAATGGAGTCACCAAAGTCTATAATGGATAAGGGTAGGGACTGCTTCAATCTGAAACTTGAGGCCTCAGACTGCACATTCGTCCCCAATGAAGTCGCCAAAAATTGTTGGGTGAATATTTTATCAGTCAGTTGTTTGATTGAGCAAAATAGGTCATATCACCACAACATAGAGAGATTGGTCATCCAGGTGTGCAGGTTTACTACATCAACAGGGGACAAATCTCTCCTCTCATCAAGGGGAGGTTCCTTATTAAATATACGGAGGCTATATACTATATAAATAAGCAGAAAGTAACACACAAGGGTAAAACAAACCATCCATCTCTCTTTTTTTAGAGATGATGCTCATAGCCCAAAGGAGAAATCTTGGGTGATTGGTGAAGGTGCTTCTCTTCTTTCAGAAGTAACATTCAACAAAGAGCCAGATCCCTTCCTGGATAGTAGAAATCCTAGTGAAGCAATAGAAGGCACTTCTCTTTTTTCAAAAATGCTTGTTCTTGCAGGCAACATGAATCTTTCTAGTAACAAGTGATTGATAACAAAATACAGAGTGACTAGCAATCTAAGATGTAGCTCAAAGTCTCCACCTTGACTGCCTAAGAGTGAGGTACGAAGAACAATGGGAGCATAAAGTCATTCCAAGGTCCCTTACACAGAAACAAAAAGAAAACACACTAAAGGCAATTGTGGGGGCACAAAGTCTCTCCACAGTTGGCTTTAGGACACTTTTTTGATTACTTTCACTAGTTCTGCTTGCCAATTTAAATAAATAAGAACACATTCAGAAGACAGACGTAAGAACAATCTCCTAAAATGATACAAGCTATGACATCACAAAGTTTGTAAACAACTTGCTTTCTCATTCAGATAAAATGATATGAACAACAATCTGAGCTCAAAGTCTCAATATTCACCTTTCAATTTGGGCAGAGTTTTGCTTCTAGTAACAGGAAGATCTCCTTAAAATAATAAAAGAGATTACAATATATAGCAGCCAAAAAAGACTTGGCATTTTGTTTCATGGAATGGCCCATGCTGTGCATTCAATGCTTTGAATGCATTTTTAGTTTTGTCAGGGGGCTGCATTGAAAATAGGGCAGCTGTCTTAACTATGGTGTGTCACTTCATCCCATATGTCTTGTCTTGGGTCTGGATCATCTGGTTTATCCCCTTTGACATTTGTGCAGCTGTCCATTTTGTCTTTACTCCAAGGGAGACCAACAGGCTGCACCTTCAATGTTTGAAAGCTAAAATATCTGCTTAGTGGACTGTTCCACCTATTGAAATTACTTCTACGTAGATATTTTGGGCTTTTCCCTCTTTCTACTTTTGTCTTTTCTAGCTTTGTCTCTTCCTAGAATTTAAGCTCTTGGGGCTATGTTCCCAGCTTTACTAGCTCTTTATGCTCCTTCTCTCAGCGGTTCTTCCCTTTGGCATTTTGATCTTTGAATGCATTTGGGTCTGTGCTCTATTTAAATTTCAACGAATATTCCCTTAATTCAAATTTGATGTTCATGGGGCTGTCAATGGTCGCTAGCTGCTTGAACCATGTTGAACCTTAAACCTTTGAACCAACTGAAAGTACATTGGTTCATTGGTTCATCGATTCATTCTGTCTTTTTTGTTCCATCGCTTCCTGGTTCAATTGCTTTCCTGCTCCTTGGTTGAACCATCTGTTGAACCCCCTGTTTGCTACTTCTTTCCTTGACTGAGGCCGCCTTTGAACCTTTGAACCCATGAACCATTGAACTTTGAACTCTTTTAGTTCAAGGTTCAATCGGTTCATTAGTTTATTCTTTGTCCATCACTTGTTTTTTCTAAGCTCTTTGATCTTCATCACACTGGTTGAAACTTTGAACCTGTGAACTCGTTGAATCTTTTGGTTCAAGGTTCAACGGTTCAATCGGTTCATTCTTTTTATTTGGCTAAGTCTTTCTGATCTTTTTGAACTAAATGCGTTGAACCATTTGGTCGTTGAACATGTTGAACCATTGAACCCATTGAACCTTTGAACCAAAGTGGTTCAATGGTTCAATGGTTCAAGCCTTCTTCTCTTTGATAAGTGTTTTGAAGTCATTGAGCCTTGAAGTGATTGAACTTTGAACCTTGACAAATGCACTTAACTCTTGCTGATGACGTTGAACCTTGAACCCATTGAACCAAAATGGTTTAGGGTTCAATGGTTCAATGGTTGCTTAGAATCTTGTCGATGGACATTTTTGGTTGAACCAAGGCATTGAACCTGTCTTGAAATTGCCTAAGTGTTGAGAGCTTGTTTCTTTCCTGCAGAGTCCGTAGAAATGAGCCTGCCTATAGAGTCTGTAGAAGTGAGCCTACCTACAAAGTCCATAGAAATGAACCTACATAATTCGTAGATTCAAGCCTGCAGAGTCTATAGATTCAAGCCTGCAAAGTCCATAGATTTTTGAAAAAGCTTTGAAAAATGAAGAAATTGAATGCTCAAAACAATTTTTGAAAAGGGGAGAGAGGAATTTGGTTTATTAAACCAAAATAGTTCATAGGTTGTCCGAAAAATGAGTGATATTTTTGGGGACAACACTATGCACTCCTTTTGGTTCTCTCTTCTTGCCCCATGGCAAGACGTGGTCTTCAATCTGAAAACCATAACTCCTTGATCTCTCTACAAAGAGTTCCTTTTGTTGTCTTTGGAGTATACTAGTATGGTCCACTACCATAGCTTGCTATTATACTGGTCCAGTCCAACACATGTTTTTATTGTCAGCATCAAACTCCTGACAAACCATCAGCTCAACATCTCCTTTAGTGTGAAGGAGTTTGACACCTTTGTCTTGAGCAGTCTTCAACTCAAGTAATAGAGATTCATACTCGACAGTGTTATTGGTGTTATTAAACTGCAACCTATGTGAAGGAGGAAGAATATCTCTTTGAGGAGATATCAACACCATCCCAGCTCCAACACCGATAGAGGAATTGCTGCCATTAAATTCTTAGATCCAAACATCATCAGAAATTGATCTTCTATCAATTTTCTCTTTATTAGAGATGGAAGATCCTTTTTCATTTATATTGTGTCCTACCAATTATTTGATGTCTTATTTGAATCGATTTTAGGATCACCACCTACAGGGATTTCATCTATAGGAACATGAACATCCTCTGTGGACAAAAAATAATTACCCCTGCCTAGAGACTCAAATAAAATCTGAGCTTCGAGTGTTGATGTCTGAGTGAACATATTTTGCTTCCTTTTCAGGGATCAGCCTCTTCATAACACTTTTGACAGGGATCCTTGCCTCAGATAGGTCCATGATCAACTCGTCGCCCACATCCTTGCAAAAATTTCATCCCAGCAAAATGTCGTAGGAGGCCGAGACATCAGCCACCAGAACTATCATCTTGATTCTCTTGTCTAAGAATGCCACAAATGCAAATTGGGTGGCCTTGATCTACCCCAGCAGTGGCACTTGTTTTTTCTCCATGGAGAAGCATCTCCCAAATGTCTTGGTTAATGTGAGACCAAGAGATTTTGCCACTTTGGTAGGCATGACATTATCAGATGCACCGGAATCAATGATGCAGTTACTCAGCTTGTGACCGTTTATCAATAGGAAAACATAGAAAGGCTCTATTTTCCAAGGGCAGCAGGAGGAGTAATGACAAGATTGTTTGAGATGGACATGTTCTTTGGGGGATCATGAGTTACCTTTCTAATCTCTTGTCCCACAAGGACAACTGTATTCTTCACACACTCCACCAATCTATCCAACTGCTCAGGGTTGGCTTATAGGAATTCAAATTCAGTCATTTGAATTTTAATTTTCTTGACATGATCGATTATGTCAAATGACTAAAATGGACTAAGAAGAGAGGATGGGAGTTCATCTTTTTAGTTTTTAGGGGGGGCAGGACTGATTTGTGAAGTTAAAGTAGAAGGTGCAGAGATGTTTGGGGTACTTACTTTTTTGGCAACCATCGAGTCCTTTGGCTGGAAAGGTAGAGAACTTTTTTGTTTGGCAATTGAGATTGTAGGTTGAGCTCGCTCCTCTGTTCTTTTTTTATCAACTTATTGGGCTGACTGATTCTTAGACCAAGTGAATATTGTGTTTGATCCCTCGACTGCTTCACCTTTACTTCTGGGTTCATCATGGTAATTTAAAAAATCAATGTGGGAGTCACCAACTGATTCTTCTTGATCCTCCATGAAGATACCAACATCATTTTCTTGATCAAACTCAGGTTGGAAAGAGAAATCATGTTTAGTTTCTAGATATCTAACTGCTGAGTTGGTTGGAGGTGCTTCAAAGGCAAGGTTCCTCTGTGGGGGAGGAAGATGATTTGGCTGGCCTTGATTCCTGGCAATGTTGCCTTGGTATGCCTGATTTTAAAATGTCCTCCTTGGCATATCCAGATAAGGAGGAGCAGACATACCTTGGGCCACTTTCTTTTTCAATGCTAGCAGTTTGTTTTCCAGCTTTTGCACCATTTGATCAGTGGTGCCTGTAGATGGATTCTCAAAAGATGAAGAGGATTTACCTCTGTTAGGATCTCTCCTTATATTTCCTGCCAAGATAAGGTCATCTTCTAACTCAATAGCCAAGTCCTGAGCAACAACAAGGTCTATGTGTCTAGCCCGTCTCAGCAAAAAACTCACTTCAAACAGTTGTGAGTTGATAAAGAAACACTTGAGATTTTGAGGTGTTTGATAGGCGATCATGGGAATCCTATGCCTCAGCTTGTCGAACCTGGCAATGAAGTCCCTCATAGGTTCATAAGGTTCCTTTTTCATCTGTGTGAGCTGGGCCAACAAATCATGTGCATCTTTCGTAGGCTTAAACCTAGCTTCAAATTTAGCTTTGAGTGTGTCCCAGTTAGTCACTGACCTAGCTTGCAGATGGTAGATCCAATTTGTAGCAATGCTTTTTAGTGTCTCCATGAAAAGCTTGACTGCAACGTCTTCAAATTTCATTCCTATTACGCCATAGGCTATGCTGAAGGCTGCAATGTGTTCATCAAGGTGAACTCTCCCATCACCAAGGAATTTGGGGAAATTTTTTCTTGAGCTGCGTGGAAGTTCATGCAAGGGTGGAGTAAGATTTAGTGGGCCAAATGTGTTACCCTAGGGGCCTTGAACTACCATGATGGGATTATGAAAAAGAGGGATAACAAAAATGGGTGGCGTGTCGATAGGCAAAGCTCTGCTAACAGTAGAAAAAATAGTTCTACCTTGGGCTCTCTGGCTTCTTGTATAGCGTGGAGTTGCCAGATTGTTGAACAAAAATGGGAAAGAATTGGCCCTGCTTCAGCTTGAAGCTTGAGGCATCAAACTACGCATTCTATCCCAACAGCTCTGGTTTTACAGACTAGATCATATAATGGAGATGGAGGAAGATGGTAAGGCTATAATGATAATAGGTAAGACACAGAATGGAGTCACCAGAGTCTATAATGGATAAGGGTAGGGACTACTTCAATCTAAAACTTGAGGCTTCAGATTGCACGTTCATCCCCAATGGAGTCACCAAAAAGACTGTTGGGTGAATATTTTGTCACCAGCATACTGATGAGCAAAATAGGTCTGATCATCCATAGCAAGGGAGATTGGTCGTCTAAAGTTGCAGGTTTACCACATCCAAAGGGGAAAAATCTCTCCTCTCATCAAGGGGAGGTTCCCTATAAATATAAAGGTGCTATATACTATATATATAAGCATAAAATAACACTCGGGGGTAGGATATACCATCCATCTCTCTTATTTTAGAGATGATGTTCACAAACAAAGGAGAAAATCTTAGCGAAAACACTAAATGCACTTCTCTTCTTTCAGAAGTGTTCTTGTAGGAAATAGTAGGAGTTCTTTCAGGTAGTCAAAGTAACTAGTAACACAGGCGTAATAACCAACAGGATGAAGTATAACACAAAGTCTACACCTCAACTGCCCAAAGAGTGAAACACAAAGGATAATGGGGGCACAAAGTCATCCCAGAATCCTCAACACAAAGAAAATAAAAATACACACTGAAAACAATTGTGAAAGCACAAAGTCTTTCCATAGTTGGCTTTAGGACACCTTCCTTGTTACTTTCACTAATTCTACTTGCCAAATTAAATAAATAAGAACACATTCAGAAGATAGACATAAGAATAATCTCCTAAAATGATACATGCCAAAACAGCACAAAGTTTGCAAACAACTTGCTTTCTCATTTAGATAAAATGAAATGAAATATAATCTGAGCTCAAAGTCTCAGTATTCACCTTTCAATTTGGGTAGAGTTTTGTTTTTGTATTGAGAAGATCTCCTTTGCATAAAATAAGATTTTACAATATATAGCCACCAAGCAAGGCTTGGCACTCTTTCCCATGAGATGGCCCATGTTGCAGGTAATGCCTTGAATGCATTTCTAGGTCTATCAAAGGACTGCATTGAAAATAGGGCAGTTGTCTTAACTATGGCATGTCATTTCATCCCATATGTCTTCTCCTAAGTTTGGATCATCTACTCTGTCCCCTTTGACATCTACGTAGCTATCTATTTTGTCTTTACTCCAAAGGAGACCAACAAGCCGCACCTTCAATGTTTGCAAGCTCAAATATCTACTTTGCAGACTGTTCCACCTACTGGAATAACTTTTGCATAGATATTTCAAGTTTTTCCCTCTTTCTGCTTTTGTCCTTTCTAGCTTTGTCTCTTCCTGGAATTTAAGCTCATGGGCTATCTTTTCAACTAGTCACTTGGTCCTTCCTTCAAGTTCCATGCTTTATTTGAATTTCAATAGATATTCACTTACTTTAAATTTGACGTCTACGAGGCCGTCAATGGTCACTATCCGCTTGAACCATGTTGAACCTTGAACTCATCAAAAGTACATTAGTTCATTAGTTCATCGGTTCATTCTGCCTCTTTTGTTCCATCGCTTCTTGGTTCAATCACTTTCTCGCTCTTTGGTTGAACCATCCGTTGAACCACCTGTTTGCTACTTCTGTCCTTGATTGAGGCTGCCTTTGAACCTTTGAACCCATGAACCATTGAACTTTGAACTCTTTCAATTCAAGGTTAAATTGGTTCATTGGTTCATCCTTTGTCTGTCACTTGTTCTTTCTAAGCTCTTTGATCTTCATCGCACTGGTTGAACCTATGAACTCGTTGAACCTTTTGGTTCAAGGTTCAACGGTTCAATCGGTTCATTCTTTTTATTTGGCTAAGTCCTTTTGATCTTTTTGAACCAAACGTGTTGAACCCTTTCGTCATTGAACCTGTTGAACCATTGAACCCGTTGAACCTTTAAACCAAAGTGGTTCGATGGTTCAACGGTTCAATCCTTGCTTAGAAGCTTGCCGATGGAAATTTTGGTTGAACCTTGTCGTTGAACCAACCTTGAAATCACCTAAGTGTTGAGAGCTTGCTTCTTTTCTCCAGAGTCTGTAGAAATCACCCTGCGAAGCCCGTAGAACTTGGCCTGCAGAGTCCGTAGATTTTCTTCCTACAGAGTCCATAGATTCAAGCCTGCAGAGTCCGTAGATTTTAAGCCTACAGAGTCCATAGATTTATGAGAAGCTTGAAAAATGAGGAATTTGAATGCTCAGAACAAATTTCGAAAAGGGAAGAGACAATTTTAGTCTGTTGAACCAAAATAGTTCATATGTTGTCCCAAAAATGAGTGATATTTTTGGGGGAAAACACATTCAATAAAAAATTGTCGAGTCATCAATGAGATGCACCAAAACATGGAAAGAGGCATGCAACAAGTGATACCATCATCTAGTGGTCAAGCAGGTTAAGGCAATGAAGGCTATGGCCAACACAATGTGGGTTATCAGAACTAGTGAGGTGCACAACACCGAGGAGGAGGATGTGGTAGAGGAAGATTCCTACCATGATCATGCTATAAGTGTGGGTCAACTGAGCATTATCAATGTGATTTCCCCATGCACCCAATGTGTGAGTATTGTTGAGGACCACGTGATTTTGAGGAATGCCTAGACTTATACATAAAGCTAACTTAAGGTCAGCCTAGTGCAAATAAAAGTGCCGCAATGGTTAGGCATGAATCCAAATAAGAAATGTGGGCTCCCAAGCCACAACATACTCATAAGGAGCCACCTAAAGTATAGGCCACAACCTAGACTGGGTTCACCACTCATCCAACCACTACACTGACCCAAGAACTATGCTTGGAGTATGGTGAATCAATCTGTACTGAGTACATAATGTGACTTGATCCAAGATTCATACCTTATCCTGACCCTTCACATCAAAAGGACATCCTAAAATAAGCCATGAGCATGACATAGAATTTGTAGGGCAAGCTCCAATTGGCCATAGATTTAGAGGCACAGGCCATTGCTTTGCGTAAAAGACAAGATAATTAAGAGGTTGAAGTACAAGAGTTGACTGAGATCATGTGCCTCCTATAAACTGAAGGGATATTACCCCTATTGAAGGATTTTCTATTGAAGCATGCAAGGAAGAAACTAGAAGAAGAGGCTACGCTTCAAATTATTGAAATTTGTGCACTGCATATAGAGCGGGTGTGTGAATTAAGGCATACCCAAAACATAGAGTATGACCAAGAATTATTGATAGATGCCACAATCAATGGATGGTCAGTTTTTGAATGTTGGTAGACACAGGCACAAAGGTCAATATTCTGACCAAAACCACTTGGGAGAAGATGGGGCAGCCACCCTTGAGACCCTCAACTCACATGTTGTTCATGGATAACAAAACCCAAGTGCAACCTATTGGGATATTGAAGGGACACCATTGTAGATATCATGGGCATCGAGTTTTGAGCTGACTTAGAGGTCATCAAGTTGGTAAAATGGGATAACTATCTAGTGCTCCTGGGTAGGCCATGGTGTTACACTAATAACATAGACATGTGCTTTAAAAATCACTACATGAATTTTGAATATGGTAAAAGGAGGGTGGTAATTCCTCTATCTAGTGATCGAGGGGCCCCATATGTGGAAAGCATTGATCTCGATGACAATATCAACCACGTTTACAACATCATGGTACAGGGCATCGAGAAGCTCAACCCTAGTGACCAAGGCATGCTCAAATAGGAGGATATAAAATTAGCCTCTGATATAACTAACGTAGAATGTAAATGATGGGTAGAAGAGGCTTATGAGGTCATTGGTTGAAGGTACCACCTATTGTGCACAACCAAGCCAAGGCCAGCTAGAATGGGATTAGTTAGGATTGAGCATAATAAGAAGAGATGGGTTCCCTATGCCAAAAAATGTAGAAAAAGGGTGTTTTAACTAAGTAAAGGGAAGCTTGAAGTGATCCCAAAGTATGAAGGGAGCCATCATATAGATAAGTATGTCCATGACATTGAAGCTTGTGTCCCCAAATGAAATAGATAGAATGGGTGCACTAGTGCATATCTTGAAAAGCGTTGTTGCTCAGTGGTGGGTAGTGTAAATACCTAGCTTGCCAACATGGCAAGATGTGAAGGAAATAATATGCATTAGGTTCGAAAATATTAATGAGGACTTGGACATACCTACTTACTTTAACGATTTTGACTGGATTATGTATGTGCTTTTGTGTGAAGAAACCTGGACTGTATGTGGTGAGAATGCACTAAAAGGCCTATAGGTGCACACCTTTTATAGGACCTTCAAGACATGGGCATGAACATGGTACATGATAAATGAGATGCACCAAAAGATAGGGTAATGGGAGGTACTCAATGATAATTTCATACACACCTTCTCCTTTTCTTCATATAACTTAGAGCTACTAGAGCCACTGCAAGTCATCCACAAGGTAGTGTTTGAGGGCACTATCATCCTAGAAGAGCATCTTAAGGAAATGTTTGTGGGTAAAGGAATAGCATTCTTGACATTATTTAAATAAAAGGATCTCAATAATTAATCTAATGAGGAAGATGATGAGACCTGAAAAGAGTGAAATTGGAAGGCTCTAATAGGTAGACAAAAACTTGTGTGCCTTGTGGAGGACAACGCCCCAGATGAAGAAGATATGATGCATCTTTGAATTGCAACAACTGAGAGGACAAGGCAAGTTGAATATTCTCATCAAGAGAAGAATGAACCCTACTGTGTGCCACTCAAGACCACTAAAGTAGACATCAATATAGAAGGTGAGTCGAAGATTGCCACTATAGGTGCTTATTGGTCTGAGGTAGAGATGGTATGAATTGTAGACCTTCTGAGGGAATTTTAGGACTTGTTCTCATGTAACTATTGGGACATGAAGGGAACCCAACCTTCCCTTGGAAAAATGAGCATTAAGCTGGTGGATGACATGAGATAGGTCAAAATACGCCTGTATTAGATAAATCCCAATCTTCATGCCAAGGTAAAAATGGAGATTAATAGAATACTTGCCATTGGCATCATTTACCCTATACAACAATTTGATTGGGTGATCCTGATGGTCATCAACATCAATAAGGATGGGTGCATATAGATCCTCATTGACTATAAGATCTTGAACACTGCCTGCATCAATGACCCATTCTTGACCCCATTCACTGATGAGGTCCTGGATGGAGTCACATGTGGTGAAATTTATACCTTCACTGATGATTTCTTAGGCTACCATTAGGTGAAAATAGAGGAGGATGATAAGCCCAAAATAACCTTTGTAATTGAATGGGGTTATTTTGCTTATAATGTGATACCCTTTAGACTCAAGAATGCACCATCCATATTCTCTAAGGTAGTGATCACTACTTTCAAGGAGTTTATCCATAAGTTCCTCCGAGTTTATCTCGATGACTAGACTATGTATGGTCTTGTAAAAGACCACTATGAAAATATGTGCCTCATGTTTGAGAGGTGTAGGCAACTCCAAATATCATTAAACCTAAAAAAGTGTGTATTCATAACCCCTTTTAGAACATTGTTCAGGCACATCATCTACAAGGACGGTTTGTTTGTTGATCCTATAAAGATAGTTATCATAATTCAACTCCAAACTCCTTCAACATAGAAATATGTTCGTACCTTTCTAGGCCATTATGGCTACTACAGGAAGTTTATACAAAGCTATGTAAATATTGCAGCACCTCTAGAGGAGTTCATATGCAAAGATGTCCCGTTCTATTAGGGTGAGGTGCAAAAGGAGGTGTTTGAAACATTAAAGCTGAAATTGTCTAGCACACATATTCTATAATTTCTAGATTGGACTACTCTTTTCCACATCCATGTTGATGCTTTAGGCTCTACAATTGGCACCATATTAGGGCAACTAGACAAGGGCAAGATGAACTATCCCATCTCATTTTCAAGTAGTAAATAGATGTAGGTAAATTAAAACTACACCACCACTAAGTGCAAGGCACTGGTAATTGTTTGTGCCTTAAAAACATTTAGGAAATATCTACTAGCAACCCTATTCATCTTTTTCACTGATCATAATTTGCTCAAATACCTCATGACCAAGCTTATTTTACATGAGTGTAGATGCAAATATATTATTCTATTCCAAGAATTCTAGTTCTCAATTATTATTAAACTTGGAAAGCAAAACTTGGGGCTAGACCATTAGTCCCCCATCAATTCTAATGGTGTGGTGGTGCCAATTAAGGATGACATGCTGAATGCATAGTGTTGTTCCCAAAATCTGTCACTCGCTTTTGTGGACAATATACCGACCATTTTGGTCCTGCAGACCAAAACTCTCTCTTTTCTTTCTCAAAAATGTTCGGAGAAGTTAAGTTTTCCAAATATTCAAGCATTTTCAGCTAAGGAAGTCACAGGTTCAACAGGTCAACTTTCTTCAAATGAAGTTCAAAATACTTAAGGCATTTCCTTAGTGTTTTGAGGAAGGTTCAATGACTTTGACAGACTTAGAGAATAAAAGGAGTCAAAGAGATAACGTTGAATAGTTGAACCTTGAACCTTTTTGGTTCAACGTTCAACGAGTTCAATAAATTTGAAAGACTTAAAGAAAAGAAGGCTTTGAAGAGTGAAGATTGAACTGTTGAATCGTTGAACCTTGAACCAAAAAGGTTCAAAGGTTCAATGACTTAGACGGACTTAGAAAAACCAGAGAGTTTGAAGCTTCAAAGAAAGATAATGAATCGTTGAACCGTTGAACCTTGAATTTTTTTGGTTCAAGGTTCAATGGTTCAATAAGTTCAATAAGTTCGATGGACTTAGAGAATAAAAGGATTCAAAGAAAGAGAATGAATCATTATACCGTTGAACCAAAAAGGTTCGAAGGTTCAAAAGATTCAAAGGTTCAACAGGTTTAAAGAGTTCATAAGTTCAAACGAAAGCTTCGAGCGAATGGATGAAGCGGAAGATTCCAGAAAAAAGTTCAACGAAATGGTTCAACTGAAGAAGATAAAGAGAGTGAACACGGCCCTTCATAAAACATTGAACCATTAAACCTTTGAACCAAAAGAGTTCAAGGTTCAAAGAGGTTCAAAGCGACCAGTGATGTCCCCGTGGACGTCAAATTCAGGGTGATGGAATAACCATTGATTTTTAAAAGACCTGAGAACAAACTCAACAACCAGCCAAGGAAGGAGCTGAAGAAGCGAATGGAGGAAGCGCGAACATAGCCCCGAGAGCTCAGATTGCTAAGAAGAGACAAAACTTGGAAAGGAAAGAGAGAATGACTACAAGAAATCCAGGAATATTTGTAGGACAATTATTTCCTATAGGTGGAATAGTCCAACAGGTGGACATCAGAGAACATAGAACATTCAATGGCGTGGCCTATTTTTCTTCATTAAGTGAAAGCAAATAGACAACCATGTAAGTGTCATAAAGAAGACTATATAATCCATGCTTAGGAGGAGACATTTTAGATGATTCAGAATGCCAAAGTCAAGGCTGATGACCTATTCTAGCATGGCTTTTCACATATTTTCAACCCATTCTATTCAGCATGGGCTATTTTTATGAAAACAAGCACCCAAGTATTTCTTGTGATGCTATATATTGTAATCTCTCATTTTGTATAGGAGAGATCTCTCTATTATCAGAAGTGAAGCTCTGCCCAAATTGAAAGGCATTTCTGAGACTTTGAGCTTAGACTGTTAATCATATTTTGTTAAATGAATGAGAAAGCAAGTGACCTTTCAGACATTGTGTTGGAATAAGCTTGTGTCATCTAAAAAATTGTTCTTATGTATGTTTCCTAAATACAGTCTTGTCCATTTCATCAAACAAGCAAAACAAATGGAAGTAAGCTGAAAGATGTCCTGAAGCTAACTGTGGGAGACTTTGTGTAGCCATAATTGCCTTCAATCTGTGTTTTGTGTAAAGGATGCTGGAGAGACTTTGAGCTCCCCTTATCCTTTGTAATCTTTTTCCCTATTGTAGTTGAAGTGGAGACTTTGGGATACGCTTCAAACTACTATGTTACTTTGTCCTAAATCAGTAGGAGAAGTAATGAAAGACTTTGTGCTTTCATGGGTTTCTTGTAGTTTCTGTTACTACCCAGGAAGAATCATGTTGTTGCCTGAATATCACTTTTGAAAGAAGAGAAGTGCCTTCAGCAATCACACCAGGGATTCTCTTCTGTTCTATGAACATCATCTCTAAAAAAAGAGAGATGGATGGTATGATTTTACCCCTGTGTGTATTTTTAGCTTATATATATATATATATATACACACACACACACTATAAACTATAAAGAACCTCCCCTTGCTGACAGGAGAGATTTGTCCCATCCTTTTTCATTATTCACTCTGGCAGATCCACCATACACGTGAAGCTAGAGAGCTCAAGGTATTGTTGATCCTATATTTGAGTTAGTACTGTTGGGATCCGTTGTGCTGAATAAATCTCCTTATGCTGTGGTTGATGCACTTATTTTTTACCATCAGTCAGCTAGTGATAAAATATTCATCCAATAGTTTTTGGTGACTTTACGGGGGACACGAACGCGCACTTTGAAGGATGCCTTCCTCTTTGCTCTCTATGAGTACCCACTGTACTCCAACCTGATTTTGCTCCCTGTTGTGTTGCTGTCCTATCTGATCTTGCACACCTGCAAATCAATCTGTATTTCCCATCCTTTTTCATTATTCACTCTGGAAAATCCACCATACACGTGAAGCTAGAGAGCTCAAGGTATTGTTGATCCTATATTTGAGTTAGTATGACAAAATAATTTTGAGATTTCTCTTGACTCACTTGGTTCATTAGCTAACTGCCCGTACCAGGAGTTTTCCTCCCACCAATATCAGGTCCCCAATACTAGGCAAAGTTTCTCTTTCCTCTGCTAATAGAGCTTTGTCTATACATATCCCATAGATATTTATTATCTCTTCTTTCAACAATAGCCACATTATGGCAACTTAAGGCCCCTAGGGTAATACTTTTGGTCCCCTAAATCTGACCCCACCTCTACATGAGCTACCCCGTAGCTCAAGAATTTTTTTTCCCAAGTTTTATGGTGATGGGAAGGTTCATCCTAATAAACATATTGCAGCATTTTACATAGCCTATGGTGTGATAGGCATTGAATATGAAGGCATTGCAGTAAGACTATTTGTGGAAACATTGCAAGGCACTGCTGTAGACTAGTTTTATCATCTGCAAGCACAAATAGTGACTGACTAGAACACTCTCAAAGCCAATTTTGTGTCCAGGTTCAAACCTGCAGAAGATGCACATGCTCTATTAGCACAACTTACACAAATGAAGGAGCCTCATGAACCTATGAGAGACTTCATTGCCAAATTTGACAAGCTAAGGAACAGGATTCCCATAATTGCTCAGTCGACCCCTGAGAATCTCAAATGCTTCTTCATCAGTTCTCAGCTTCCTAAAGTAAGTTTTCTATTGAGGTGAGCTGGCCACATAGACCTTGTTGCAACTCAAATATTGGTGACTGAGGTTGAAAATGACCTTATCTTGGTAGAAAAGATAAGAAGAGATCCTAACAAAGGTAAATCCTCTTCATCTTCTGAAAATTTCTCTATAGGTACCATTGATCCTATGGTGCAAAAGCTAGCAAATGAATTGCTAACTCTCAAAAAATAAATGGCACAAGGGATGTTTGCTCCTCTTTACCAGGATATACCAAGGAGGAGGTTTTCCAACCTATCATATCACGGCAATGCTGCCAGAAATCAAAGGCAACCAAATTGCCTTCCTCCCCCACTAGAGAAGCTTGCCATTGAAGCAGCATCGGCTAACTCAGTAGTTGGTTATCTTGAAATTGAATCTAATTTTTCTTTCTAGCCTGAGTTGAACCAAGAAGATGATGTTGATCTCTTTGCAGAAGGCCAAGAAGAATCAGCTGGTGACTCCAACATTGGTTTCTTGAATTACCAGGATGAACCCAAAAGTAAGGGAGAAGCATTTGATGGATCATACACAGTATTTACTAGGTCTCAGAACCAGTCAACACAAGTGGATAAATAAAAAATAGGAGAAGAATCTCGACCAATAATTTCAATTGTTAAATGAGGAACTTCACTGCCTTTCCAATCAAAGGACCCGATGATCACTAAAAAAAGTAAGTACCTCAAATATTCCTTCACCTTCTACTTTAAATTTGCAGACTAGTCCTACGCTCAGTAAAACCCAGATTGATGGACTGCCTTCCTCTATTTTGAATTCATTTCAATTATTTGATATAATAAACCATGTTAAGAAAACCAAAATTCAAATGTCTGAGTTTGAATTCTTGCAATCCAACCCTGAGCAGTTGGATAGGTTAGTTTAATGTGTAAAAAATAAAACCGTCCCTGCAGGAGAAGAAATTTTGAAAGTAACTCTTGGTCCCCCAAAGGATACATCCACCCAAAATAATCTTGTGATCACTCCTCCAGCTGTGCCTGGGAAAATAAAACCATTTTATGTTTCCCTATTGATAAACGGTCACCAAATTAACAATTGCATTATAGATTCTGGCACTTCTGACAATGTCATGCCTACTAAGGTGGTAGGATCTCTTGGTCTCACTCTGACTAAGACCTTTGGGAGATGTTTCTCCATAGAAAACAAACAAGTACCTTTGTCAGGATAAATCAAAGATGCTCAATTTGCATTTGCAGCCTTCCCAAATAAAAGAATCAAAATGACAGTCCTGGTGGCCAACATTCCAGCCTCCTACGGCATTCCTCTTGGGCAAATTTTTATTTACAAAGACGTTGGTGGAGAATTGAGCATGGACCTATCTGAGGTGAGGATTCATGTCAAAGGCATCATGCAAAATCTACTTCCTGAGAAGGAATCAAAGTACATTGTCACTCAAACTTCAGCCTTTGAAGCTCAATTTCTATTTGAGTCTTCAGGCATGGGTAATTACTTCTTGTCTACTGAAGACGTTCCTATTTCAGCAGATAAAAGCTTACTAAGTGACAATCTAAAAAATTTAGATAAAACATCAAAAGAATTGGTAGGGCATAACATACATGAAAAAGGATCTTTCCTTCTTAATGAAGAAAAATCTAAAAGAAGATCACATTCTGATGATGTCTAGATTCTAGAATTCGATGGCAGCAATTCTTCTACTGGTTCAGGAGCTGGAGTTGTTTTGATACCTCCTCAAGGAGATATTTTTTCATATGCATATAAATTACAGTTCAACAACACTAACAACATTGTTGAGTATGAATCACTACTGCTCAGATTAAAGGCTGCTCAAAATAAAGGAGTTAAACTTCTTTATGCCAAAGGAAACATTGAACTAGTGGTTTGTCAGGTGAGGAACCTATATCAAACCAAGAACGAGAGATTATGATATTATTACAATCTGGTGTGGGACTGCATTGAAATCTTTGATGCTTTTAGTATTTCAATCACCAAGATTTTAATGAAGATAGGTACACTATCGAGTTGGTCTTTCGACTAAGTGTACTTGATAATGTTGACCATTAGCAGGTGTTCAATGGTGACAACTAAATCATTGCTTTTCTGGAATAAATAGATAGCTTTGAAAAGTTTCATTTTGAAGGTAGTGAATCTCCACCACAAGAATCAGCTCCAAAAATAAATTTAAAAGCAGATGAAGAGTTCCTTCAGATCAAAGAGAATAAAATTCCCAAATGATTAGTTTCTCTTGAGAATTTTTTTGAAAAGCATGATAGGTTTATCAAGAAACATCAAATGGATTCAAAATCCTCCAAGGATTTTGATCAAATAAATTTGAGTACAGAAATAATCCAAAAATGGTCAACATCGGGAATTGTTGTACCTCTGATGAAAAACTCAAATTCATCACTCTGCTTCACCATTACATTGATGTTTTGGCATATTCTTATGATGATCTGAAACCTCTCAGACTTGAATAAATTTAGCATGGAATTCATTTCAAGATTGGGTTGCTGCCACACAAGCAGAAGCAAAGGCAGTACAACCCCAGGATATCAAGCACGATTCTTTTTGAGATATAAAAAATGCTAAATGCAAGAATTATTTTCCCAATCCATCATTCCACCTAGATTGCGAACATATTCCCTATGAGAAATAAGAATGGAGAAATTCACCTGTGTGTTGATTTCAAAAATCTGAATCAGTCATCTTTAAAGGACAACTATCCCCTGCCCATCATGGATCAACTGCTACAAATAGTGACTGGCACTGAGATGTTATCAATGCTAGATGGTTTTTCACGGTATAATCAAGTGGAAGTTAGTAAAGCAGACCAACATAAGACTGCTTTCACAACACCTTAAGGCACTTTTTCATATCACAAAATGTCTTTTGGCTTGATCAATGCTGGTGCCACTTTCTAGATAGCGATGGATCTTGATTTCAAAAATAAAATGGGGAAGTTCATTGTGGTATACCTTGATGACTTGACAGTCTTTTCTAAGCATTGTCCTAATCATGTGCATCATCTAAAACAAGTGTTGGAGTGATGTAGGCAAAATGGTTAAATCAATTTTTAGGGTCACAAAAGGTAAACTTCTTGGTCACACTGTGTCTCGAGAAGGCATAAAGATCGACTCAGAAAGGGTCAAATCCATTTAAGATCTTGCTCTTCCTGCCAGTAAGACTATGGTCCACTTTTTCTTTGGAAAGGTAAATTTTTTGAGAAGATTCATTCCTAAATTTGCAGAGAAGACTCACCACATTGTCAATATGATGAAGGGCAAAGCCACTTTCAGCTAGACTGAAGAAGGCAAATCAGCATTTCAAGACATTAAGGAAGCTATCGCCCACACCTTAATTCTAGTTCATCCTAATTACACCAAAGACTTTGTGATGTATAGCTATGCTTCTGAACATACGCTTTCAGCCATCTTGGTTCAACAGAACAAAGAAGGTGTGGAATCTCCCATATCTTTCATGGGTTGTCCCCTCAAAGCTCATGAGTTGAAGTATTCAAATATGGAGAAGCATACATATGCTGTGGTAAAGGCGATAAAACACTTCCATTTTTATATCTTGAACTCACACACTATTGCTTTGGTTCCTGATACAAAAGTCAAGTCCATTCTAACTCAACAGGAGTTTGGAACAAAAAAGGGCAATTGGATTGCCAAAATCTAGGAGTTTGATCTTATTATCAAACCAACGAAGCTCATACAGGGAAGAGGTCTCTGCCAATTAATTGTTGATAACATACCAGAAAAAGTAGAGCATGAAGAAATATAAATTGAAGACATGCCAACAATTCTCTTTGTCACCACTACGAATGAGTGGTATTTGAATATTGCTCATTTTCTTACCTATGGTGAGTGTCTTGTTCACCTGTCTCATAAAGAAAAGAGGACTGTTAAGTTGAAAGCTATCAATTTTGTCATGTGGGACAATGGTTTGTATAAGAGAAACCTTGATGGGATATTTCTTTGCTACGTGGATAAATCTCAGCAGAACAAACTTTTGGAGTCCTTCCACAATTTGGCTTGTGGACATTTTTTTGCCCCTATGACTGCCCATAAGATCTTGCGAGCCAGGTACTATTGGCCTACTCTATTTCAAGATTAATACGCTTGGGTGTGTAGATGTGAGCTATGTCAATAGTTCATTGGCAAACCTAAGTTGGTTGCATTGCCTCTCAAGCCTATGGTGATAAAAGAGCCTTTTCAGCAATGGAGAATTGATTTCATTGGCATTGTAAATCCATTCTCGAGTGCTAGACATGATTATGTCTTTACAGCCATATACTACTTTACCAAGTAGGTGGAAGCCATCTCAGTCA
Source organism: Torreya grandis (assembly GCA_037957365.1). Classification (NCBI taxonomy): domain Eukaryota; kingdom Viridiplantae; phylum Streptophyta; class Pinopsida; order Cupressales; family Taxaceae; genus Torreya; species Torreya grandis. The sequence goes on along the minus strand of JARHVA010000007.1, from coordinate 5,349,190 downwards.
AGCATGCTACTACAGAAGTAGTATGTAATTTGCTCAAGAAAAACATCATTTCTAGGTTTGGAGTCCCAACCAAGATTGTAACAGACAGTGCAGCTTGTTTCTCTTCTCATGAGATTACTCAGTTCTATTGCTTTTGTGAGATTATTCTCTCCCATTCTTCTGACTATTATCTACAAGAAAATGGTCAAGCAGAATCAAGCAACAATAACCTGGTGACCATTATCAAGAAGCTGGTAGATGATAATCAGAGAACCTAGCATAAAGCATTGCTTGATGCTTTATGGGTAGACAGAATTACACCCAAGAGGGTGATAGGTATGTCCCCATTTCAACTTCTGTATGGTCTGAATGTAGAGATACCAATCACCATGGAATTGCCAACATTAAAGTTAGCAAAGGCATTGGAAGATTTAACTTTTGAAAGTTCCATTGACAAAAAGATTATGTGCCTGACTAAACTTAATGAGCAATGAACTATGGTGGTGGACCGAATTGTTGTGCATCAAAGTTTGGTAAAGAGACTCTTCGACCAGAAAGCAAGGATCTGTAATTTTTAGATTGGATATCAAGTCTTGTTGTGGGACAAGAGAAGAGAACCAAAAGGAATGCACGAAAAAATGGATTCCCTATGGAGAGGCCCAATCACCATTCATCATTTAAATAGTGAAAATAGTTTCTTGCTGGAATACCAAGATGAAACGCCATTTGCTCTGCCTCACAGTGGGTAGCATCTGAAACACTTCAATCTTTGAAGTATCAGATAAGTCAAGTTGTACATTTGTATATATGTATTGTCTTTCCCTGTTTTGTGTTTTTCATTTGTTTTTGGTTCCTTTCTTTTTGGGTGAGCATGACTCCGTATCCTAATGGCATAAATGAAGGCATTGAGATTCTGGTTTCTACTCCCTTCGATTGCTTCAATTTTCAATTGATGGAAGTTCCCCAACTGGAGCTAGCTATTGTTCTCAAAATTCGTCACTCACTTTTGTGGACAACATACCGACCATTTTGGTCCTACAGACCAAAACTCTCTTTTCTTTCTCAAAAATGTTCTGAGAAGTTAATTTTTCTAAATATTCAAGCCTTTTCAGCTAAGGAAGTCATAAGTTCATCAGGTCGACTTTTTTTAAATGAAGTTCAAAACACTTAAGGCATTTTCTTAGTGTTTTGAGAAAGGTTCAATGAGTTCAAGGGTTCAATGACTTCGACGGACTTAGAGAATAAAAGGAGTCAAAGAGATAAGGTTGAACCTTTGAACCTTTAACCTTTTTGGTTCAAGATTCAAGGTTCAACGAGTTCAATAAGTTCGAAAGACTTAAAGAAAAGAAGGCTTCAAAGAGTGAAAATTGAACTATTGAACCGTTGAACTTTGAACCAAAAAGGTTCGAAGGTTCAACGAGTTTAAAGGTTCAATGACTTAGACGGACTTAGAAAATCCAGAGAGTTTGAAGCTTCAAAGAATTCAAAGAAAGAGAATGAATTATTAAACCATTGAACCTTAAACTTTTTTGGTTCAAAGTTCAAAGGTTCAACAAGTTCAATAAGTTCGATGGACTTAGAGAATAAAAGGCTTCAAAGAAAGAGAATGAATCGTTGAACCATTGAACCTTGAACCAAAAAGGTTCGAAGGTTCAAAAGATTCAAAGGTTTAACAAGTTTAAAGAGTTCATAAGTTCGAATGGAAGCTTTGAGCAAATGGATGAAGTAGAAGATTCCAAAAAGAAGTTCAATGAAATGGTTCAACTAAAGAAGATAAAGAGAGTGAACACGGCCCTTCATAAAATATTGAACCATTGAACCTTTAAACCAAAAGAGTTCAAGGTTCAAGATTCAAATAAGTTCAAAGCGACCAGTGACGTCCTCGTAGACATCAAATTCAGGGTGATGGAATAACCATTGATTTTCAAAAGACCTGAGAATAAACTCAGCGACCAGCTAAGGAAGGAGCTGAAGAAGCGAATGGAGGAAGCGAGAACATAGCCCCGAGAGCTCAGAGTGCTAAGAAGAGACAAAACATGGCAAGGAAAGAGAGAATGACTACAAGAAATCTAAGAATATCTATAGGAGAGTTATTTTTAGTAGGTGGAGTAGTCCACCAGGTGGACATCAGAGAACATAAAATATTTAATGGCACGGCCTATTTTTCTTCATTAAGTGAAAGTGAATAGATAGTCGTGTAAGCATCATAAAGAAGACCATACAATCCATGCTTAAGAGGAGACATTTGAGATGATTCAAAATGCCAAAGTCAAGGTCGATGACTTGTTCCAGCATGGCCTTTCCACAGATTTTCAACGCATTCAATTCAGCATGGGCCATTTTTATGAAAACAAGTGCCCAAGTCTTTCTTGTGATGTTATATATTGTAATCTCTCATTTTGTATAAGAGAGATCTCTCTGTTATCAGAAGCGAAGCTCTGCCCAAATTGAAAGGCATTCTTGAGACTTTGAGCTCAGACTGTTAATCATATTTTGTTAAATGAATGAGAAAGCAAGTGACCTTTTAGACTTTGTGTTGGAATAAGCTTGTGTCATCTAGGAAATTGTTCTTATGTCTTTTTCCTAAATACAATCTTGTCCATTTAATCAAATAAGCAGAACAAGTAGAAGTAAGTTGGAAGATGTCATGAAGCTGACTGTGGGAGACTTTGTGCTGCCGTAATTGCCTTCAGTCTATGTTTTGTGTAAAGGACACTAGAGAGACTTTGAGTTCCCCTTATCCTTTGTAACCTTTTTCCCTGTTGTAGTTGAAGTGGAGACTTTGGGATACTCTTCAAACTACTATGTTATTTTGTCCTAAATCAGTAGGATAAGTAATGAAAGAGTTTGTGCTTTCATGGGTTTCTTGTGGTTTCTGTTAATACCTAGAAAGAATCTTGCTATTGTCTGAATATCACTTCTGAAAGAAGAGAAGTGTCTTCAGCAATCACCCCAGGAATTCTCCTCTATTATGTGAACATCATCTCTAAAAAAATAGAGATGGATGATATGATTTCACCCCCGTGTGTCTTTTCAACTTATATATATATATATATATATATATATATATATAAAACTATAGGTAACCTCCCCTTGCTAAGAGGAGAGATTTGTCTCAATTTGGCTGTGGTCACCACATCTGTTTTGTTGAATAAATTTCCTTATGCTGTGGTTGATGCACCTATTTTGATGTCAGTCAGCTGGTGACAAAATATTCACCCAACACATAGTTCTACAAAGTCCAACATGTCCTTGAAGATTTAACAAAGATTACCACTTTCTTAACATATAAGTTTTCACCCCAGACCTTGTCAACTAAGGAGAAGAAACAACTTATGGTTCACACTGTCCCCTTTCAGCTCATTGAGGGGGAGATGTACAAATTAAATAGAGATGAATTCCTATACTTGTGTGTTCTGAAACATGAAATGGATTCCATATTATAGGAAGTGCATGAGAGAATCATAAGAGGCCATTGTGTTGGAGATGCAACAACATGAAAGGTGTTGCAGTCAGACTTGTGGTGGCCAAGTTTGTTCCAAGATGCAAAGGAGTATGCCAAAGTATGTGACATATGTCAGTGCATTAGCAAGACTAACCACCAAGATGAGATGCCTCTCATCCCCATTCTTTCCTAGGTGTATTTTGAAAAATGGGCCATTAACTTCATTGGGTCAATAAGTCTTGCAACATGGTGCACAGGGGAAAAACATATTTTAGTGACCAAACTATTTCATAGAGTGGGTCAAAGCCATGCTGATAAAAGACTGTACAACCTCAACAACAGGCACTTCGTATGGGAGAACATCATAAGCCATTATGGGTGCCCATTAAGTTTGACTAGCGATAGGGGTACTCATTTTATCAATGAGATGGTGCACATCCTTTTGACTGAATACATGGTGATGCACCACAAGACCACCCCTATCATCCATAGGCCAATGGCATAGCTAAATCATTTAATAAGATCTTGGGTACATACTTGACAAATATATGCAATGTTAGTCACAAAGATTAGGATGATCGTGTTTTATTTGCACTATAAGCGTACCACATGATATACAAGTGCCTAAACAAGGTTACACCATTTCAACTAGTGTTTGGTGTTAAAATAGCTCTACCTATGGAATTCATGGTGCCCTTCTTACACATTGCATATATTTGTCATTTAGATGACCAAGAATATTTAAGCACAAGGTTGGAAGACTTGGAGTGTTTGGATGAAAAGCACGCCCAAGAAAGATGGAGTTAGTATATTAAGAAGGCATACCATAAGTGCTAACATGACAAACATATCAAGCATAAGGAGCTGACTAAAAGAGCATTGGTATTTTTCTATGATTCCAAGTACTTTAAGCACCCAAACAAATTGCAAATACAATAGATGGGCCCCTACATCATCTACCACATATTAGAAATAGGCACATGCAAGTTGTGCATTTTATCTGGAAAAATGCTCCCTAGGCATTTCAATGGCAACCAACTGAATCCATATAAGTAGTAGGCTGATGCTTGTGCCATGAAAACTTTGACTTCTTGGTCACTAGTTGATTTGAAGTTGAGATGACCAAAATAAAGTTTGGCACAATCCAAACCATTCTTTTTCTTTTCTTTTGTTTTTTTTGTATAGTGTAAAGAGGTAGTAAGAAACACATGATGGCCGTAAGAACTTATTAGTTAAGCACTTCATGCATAATTCCAATCGGGTGAGTTGAGCACTTGTGACCCTAGGTGAAAGAGGCCAGACATCTAAGTGGTGGGTGTGTGAAGCTTAATAGGTACAAGTAGAAGAAGCAAAAATATACATGTGCATAAGATGCACAATGCAGGGCACTTAAAGGCCCAAGAAAAGACTACTTTGGCATTATATTTTTTCCAAATTTAAAATAAGGTGCATCCATAGATCCTATGCCAGAGACCTAAGATCATAAGAAGTGAAGATGCTCAACATGGTTGAGTGCAAGGCAGAAAGTAAAGACACACAATCTAAATATGCACAAAAGAGTCAAAATATAATCAAGGCACTAGATGTCTAATATAATGGATTTGTATGGGGTATGATGGGTCAAAGCAAGATGACGTGCAATAAATTGACCAACACAGGGAAATTTGCTTGAAATAGGAGTGTAGCTAGAAGAGAAAGTGGAATTGAGGAGGTTGAATTGCATGCATACAAGATGTTATACCCAAGTTGCCACAAAGAAGGTGAAGGTCATACCAAGGATACACATGAAAAAGGAAATCATCTAAGATATTTGGCATCCACTCATAAATGAGCCAAAAGTGATCATTTGAACTACACATCACTTCACTAAAAAGTCATTAGGAACATTCAATGAGGCAATGCTGGTGACACAAAGATATGCAATTAATGCGTTAAGGATGAAATATTCTTAAAGGATTTCACACATTTTCATGTTTTCTAATAAATCAAGGTGCCTACACCATTAAGCCTACATTAATGATGTTAGATGAGAATGAAGGGTATAAAATAGCAAGTGACAGACTTGCTTACGTTACAAAGTTTAAACTAACTCAGACTTAGAGGAAACCTAAGCAAGAAATAGAGAGTTGAAGAGAAATAACCTCGTTGTAGTGAAAATTTGAGTAATTTAGGCACCTAAAGTGAATGACAACACATTGAGAAATATTGTGTTCATAGCAAGGCCAAGTTGAAGGGCTAGAGAGAGATATTTGTGTAAAAAATAGAGATGGAATGAGTAGTTATCACCCAGGATGCCATTAACGGCTAGCAAAGCTCAGAGCCAAGGGTACAGTCATAGATTTTATGACTACAGAAGCACTGACCACCATTCGAGGCTTTAGTAAGCCATACTTACCAAGGTTCAACACATGCAAATTTAGGACAGTGAAGAGGAAAAAACTAGCAAGCTTTGTGTAGGCATAGTACAAACCCAAGTGGGTGAAGATTGTAGAGGCGATGATGACTGCCAAGACCAAGGTGTAGTTGATCAAGGAAGTTAACGTCACTGAGATAGATACCAAGGTGTTAACAAAGATGTCATACCGATATATGCATTTTCCCCCAAAATTTTAAGTGGGGGAAGTTGGCACTCATTTGTGCATAGTTACCAACTCAAGGAGTACAACCACTGAATGTTAATCCACTTAAAATACTTGGCATAGGACTGGATGGTGGACATAGGATACAAGACACTGCAAGGTGATGCCTTATTGGACATCTCAATTCAAGACAAGTTAAAAGCTTATGACATAACTTAGCTCTATGAGTTTCCTTACTTTAGGAAGCCAGAAGAACTCATCTAGTTCCCACTCTATTTTGTAGGCTAATATATGAAGATTTTAGCATAGTTGATCAAGAATATAATTAGGCTACCAGATGCTAGACATGACATCCATCAACTGATAAATGATGATGAAGAGATAGAGCACATCACAAAGCTCTTCAAGTGCTTAAAGGGGGTTTTGCATTCCCCATCAACAAGTGTGAGGATCTTTGCATGAGGTTAGTGGTGTGATTTTGAGTTCTAAATTATACCTAGGCAGTCGGTGGATTGATGTTTAAAAGGTGTACCTCTATATCACCTATCACATGATGTAGGGAGTATAATTCAACATCATGAAGTTCATCGTAGAGAAGTTAGTGAAAAATGTGCTAGAATGCCATAGCACCAACAACACCTTCAAGTGGGGATCCATCCTCATATTTATCATCATTGAGGAAATTGGGATCCCAGATGAAAGCGAAGATAATATCTGGGTATTCCCAAAACACTAGGAATCCCTGGAACAAAATTATAAAAACTACACTTGTTCCACTACTTTCAACCCCAAGTATAAGTCACACATAATGCATTGGTGCAAAAAGTATATAGAAGCCTTTTGACTGGAGTGGCACATTCCTCAGGGGCTCCCCTAGAGTATGTTTAAGATGACATCTTTTATCGTAATGCAACATTATTATATAGTGTACTTAGCACTATGGGATAGGAATAGGTTGGGATGGTTGAATCTCCCCTTCACCTTCTTGATAAGGTACTTTAGGGATGTGTTTCACCAGATCCCTAATGCAAAATAGATGGACATTCAAGGTGCAGGTTAAGGTGTCGATTTCCTTATGCAGATGGAAAAGCTATTAAAGATGAAGAAGATACCTTGGATTGCATAGGCATTGATCCCATCCAAAATCTCACCATCATTGGCTTCATCCATAGACTATACTATGAGATGAAGCCATGAAAAAAGGATTCCAACATCGAGTAGATGGAAGAACCCCCAGTCTAGATCGGGGATAAAGGAGTGCCATCACCTATCAAAAAGAAAAGGTCTCCAAAGAAAAATAATGGGGAGAATGATCTAGGCAACAATTTGGGTGACCACTCAGGTGACAGAAATGATCCAGGCAACAATTTGGGTGACCATTCGAGTGACAGTTAATTCTTCAAATTTTGTATTGTTTTCATTCTTGGAAGTCACATTGTCGGTGACAGTTTTTTCCTCGAGCCATTATGTCCTCGAGCGCTGTATTGTTTTAATTCTTGGATGTCAATATGTTGGTGATAGTTATTTCTCTCGATCCATTCAATCTTAAATCATCACTCGTTAATTCCTCGAGCCACTCAATCCCCTGATGTTTTCAAAATATGTATAAATGCATTGTAACCTGAAAAGGGAAGGCATACATCTCTTCCCAAAGATAAGCCTATATTTGTATTGCAAATTTTTAAGTAATACGATGTCTCTTCTCAGAGAATTCATTGTCATGGTGCTATTTCTATGCTATTGAAATATTCTTAAAGTAGAACTCCTAAGTTTTGGATCAGTGGTATCAGAGTGGTTTGTCTTGAGAGTGTATGATCTTGAGGACGAGGTCAAGATACAGGAAACTTGGGTGGGAAGCGACAGAGCTTCCAAATGGTCCACCTATACACCCCAAATGACTTCAAATGGTAGACGACACCGAGACATCCGATCCTTTCAAGGAAATGGTGAATGAAGCCCTCCAGTGGCAACAAGCGTAGATGCTCCAACAATTTGCTCAAATTCTTCAAACACTTCTAATGGGAAATTTTGGCTCCGCAGGTACACATCCTAGCTCTTCATCGAGGGAACTTCCTTTCAGTGCCCCAACACCCTTCAAGGTTTAGGTAAATTTTGATATTCCCACATTTGAAGGCAAAATCAATGTTGATGCAGTGGAAAATTGGTTGGATCAACTGTCTTCCTACTTCTCTTTAAATAAGTTCACCGATGGAGAAAAGATCACTTTTGCTCTTTTGAAATCATCATTGCCCATGAAAAACTGGTGGGAAGTGTACAAAAAGAGGTTCAGTATGGATATCATTGGCCTTGGGGTGGAACCTACCTGGGATGATTTTATGGAAGTAGTAAAAGAAGAATACTATCCCATCAGAGCGTATGATGATTTTTACATACAGTGGCAACAACTTCGCCAAGGCAAGGATCAATCTGTTCAAGATTACACAGACACTTTTCATTCTTTGTCTGCAAGACTAGGCATTCAAGAAAGTGAGAAACATAAAACTCTCAAATATCGTGGTGGACTACAATGGTACTTACAGGGGGAAATGGACTCTTTAATTTGGAAACCCTCGGTGAGGCATATAAATTTGCAGTGAAGATTGAACAGAAGCATGGCAGGAAGAATACGAAGAGTCAACCTCCAAAATGGAAAAGTGACAAGGAAGGTCAAACACGAGGCCAAAGTTGGAAGCAGAAGGAGTTTTAGGATAAGAAATCCTAGAAGGAGAAGGCTAGAAAATGGTGTTATTACCACAAAATTGGAACTCACTCCAAAGAATAATGTCGAGCCATCAAGTCACTACTCTTTGAGTCACAATACTCGACGTCTACTACTCTACCTCATACACAACCCACAGTTGAAGAGGACGAAGAAGAAATTGTAGATGCTGAGCCTGACGCCATCATCACTTCATCACAGACCTGTGAGGAAAGACCAGATGACAAAGAAAGATTGTTTCACTCCAAATTATGGTAAAAGGTAAGCCTTTGCATTTCATTCTTGATAGTGGGAGTCAAAATAATTTAATCTCTGCTAAATTTGTGAAAATTCTAGATCTATCCATGAAGCCTCATCCAAAGCCCTATAGTATTGGGTGGTTGAGCCCAGGGAGAGACCTTCATGTCACCCATCAGTGTCTTTTTTCATATGCTATCAAACCATTCCAAGATGAATTCTTGTGTGATGTGGTCAATCTAGATGTTTGTGATGTACTCCTTGGTCAACCATTCATGTATGAGCGACATGTCATCTATGAATCCCAAACCTGAAGGATCACCCTCACTCTTGAAACACAACGCTATAGGGTACCAGAGGTACCACCTCCCACATCTGTCTCCCTGATTAGTGCTAAGCAATGCAAGAGATTGGTGGAGAAGACAAAGCAATTTGTTCTCATGGTGGTCAAACCACATAAATCCAAGGAGGTCGATGTTGCAGTCCTGACTACACAATCAACACAACAAAAAAAGTAGAGGATGAATCACAGGAGAATATGATGACTTATTCAAGTCACCCACAGGAGTTCCACTACATTACCAGGTAAAACATTCTATCGATTTAATCCCAGGATCACCTTTGTCTAACAGTCATGTGTATCACATATCAATTTTAGAGAATGATGAGATAAAAAGACAGATTCAAGAATTGATCTAAAGGGGTCACATCAAGCCAAGATCTTCACCGTGTGGTAGCCCAATCATCTTGGCACCGAAGAAAGATGGAACATGGAGGCTTTGCATTGACTACCGAGCCTTGAATAAAATCTTTGTGAGGAATCGCTACCCTCTCCCCATAATCAATGACCTGTTGGACCAGCTCTATGGTGTGAAGTTATTTACCAAAATTGATCTCAAATTTGGTTATCACCAAATTCCCATCGATCCCACGGATGTCTGGAAAACTACATTCAAATCTAAGGAAGGGTTCTTTGAATGGTTGGTCATGCCTTTCAGCCTAACTAACGCACCTGCAACCTTCATGAGGATGATGGATGACATCTTACGACCCTTCACCAACTCATTCATGGTTGTCTACCTAGATGACATACTCATATATAGAAAAACATGGGAAGAACATTTGCAACATGTCCGTAAGGTGCTTTAAACTCTTTGGAAGCACAAGTTGTACACAAATCTTGACAAGTGCACATTCGAAATGACAACAATTCAGTACCTCGGGTACATTGTGAATGAGGAAGGGGTCCATGTTGATCCAAAAAAGATTTGGGTTATTTGAGAATGGCCCATACCAAGGACCCTCATAGAGATTCACAGCTTTTTGGGCCTTGCAAATTTCTACCGCAAGTTTGTTCTTGGATTTTCACATGTTGCTTGGTCACTACCCAAGTGACTAAAGGAGGAGCTAAAGCTACATTCCAGTGGGGTGAAATACATCAAAGGGCATTTGATAATTTGAAGAATAGACTCTGCTCATCCCTTGTTCTTGCCTTGCCAGATTTGCATCAACCATTTGAGTTGATGATAGATGCATCTGAATATGCCATGGGAGCTATCATCATGCAACATGGCCATCCTGTTGCATACCACAGTGAAACTTTCACTGATACAGTCAGGAAATATCCAACATATGATAAGGAGCTCTATGCCATTGTACAATCCTGTAAACATTGGAAACGCTACATCTTGGGGAAAGAGATGGTCATCCACACTAACCACAGACCATTGGAATTCATCTAGATGTAAAACAAACTATGAAATGAGAGGCACCAAAAGTGGGCCACGTATCTTCAGCAATTCCACCTGATAATCAAACACAAAAAGGGGAGCTCAAATATAGTTGCAAATTGTCTAAGCCACCCACCAATTATTGCACTCACAATAGTTCTTGACCTATGCAGACATGAGACTGCCACTTGGGGTGCTCTGTATGAAGCAGATCCTACCTTTGCTGACACATATCAAGCACTCCAAAAAGGTGAACATGTTTCTAACTTCTATTTGTAAGATAATGTCCTCTACCATATGGGGCACATCTATGTCCCTGTTGTAGAGCAATAAAAGATGATATGGGAAGCACACTTCAGTAGGACAGCTGGACACTTTGGTATTGAAAAAACATTGACAGTTCTTCAAAAACACTTCTACTAGCCCCATATGCGAAAAGATGTGGAAAGATATCTCAAATCTTGCACCCCATGTGTAATAGCCAAGCCAACAAATAAGAAGCAAGGATTGTACACGCCATTGCCAGAACCAACCAGGCCTTGGGAATCCATCTCAATGGATTTTCTCTTATGTTTGCCCACTTCCAAACATGGCAAGGACTGTATTTTTATGGTAGTTGATCATTTTTCAAAAATGGCTATCATGCTTGCTTGTAAGAAAAATATATCTGGTGATGAAACTGCTCAACTATATTTTAGTCATGTATGGCTCCATTTTGGTGTCCCCAAGTCCATTGTCTCAGATCGAGATAGCACATTCCTAAGCATCTTTTGGTCCACTCTATGGAAGATGATGGATACTAAGCTGATGAAGTCCATAGCCTTCCATCCACAGACTGATGGTCAGATAGGTGGTAAACCACTTGATTGTTCACATGATTCAGATGTATCACTCCAAACATCCACACACATGGGACGAGGGACTTCCTTTCATACAACATGGATACAATCGGGCGTTGCACAGCTTGACCAAGCACAGTCCATTCTAAGTATGTTTTGGGTTCCAACCCATGGCACCAATTGATATAGTTGTTTCATTTTCCACCATGGAATACACACCTCATGGAAGATCTGAGGCAACAAAAGCAACAAAGTTTATTGAACAAATGCAACATATCCAGCAACAAGTTCACGACATCTTGGAGAAGATGAATCAGAAGTATAAGCAACCCCATGACAAACATAGGACTGCACACCATTTTGTTGTGGGTGACAAGGTTTGGTTACGGCTTCAGAAGGAATGGCTTGCAGGCCCACATAGAAAGATTCAACCTCTACGATATGGTCCATACACCATCACCAAAAAAGTTGCAGAAAATGCTTTTGAGTTGAACCTACCAGCCTACCTTGGTCTGCATCTAATATTCAATGTGGAGCTCCTCAAACCATATCACCCACCTCTATTGGACACTTCAGTTGTGGCAGAACAACTAGACATTGATGAGCTTGATCCACAGAGTTTTGATCTAGTAGAAGAGGATCAGATTGTGGATGCTTGGATGAAGACAACAAGAGGACGCTCTATTCCACTGTATCGATTGGTCATAAGAGGCCAACTTAGCCACCAAGGTGAGTGGCTCACAGAAAATCAAATCAAGACACAACTACCCCACCTGACGGGGAATATTGATGCAATGGGGACCATTGCTTTTCAATGAGGGAGGAATGATCCGAGCAATAATTTGGGTGACCACTCGGGTGACAAAAATGATTCAGGAAATAATTTGGGTGACCATTTGAGTGACAGTTAATTCCTCAAATTTTGTATTATTTTCATTCTTGGAAGTCACATTGTCGGTGACAGTTTTTTCCTCGAGCCATTATGTCCTCAAAGTATTTCCTCGAGCCATTATGACCTTGAGTGCTATATTGTTTTAATTCTTGGACATCAATTTGTCGGTGACAGTTATTTCTCTCGAGCCATTCAATCTTAAATCGTCACCCGTTAATTCCTTGAGCCACTCAATCCCCCGATGTTTTCAAAATATGTATAAATGCATTGTAACCTGAGAAGGGAAGGCAGACATCTCTTCCCAGAGATAAGCCTATATTTGTATTGTGATTTTTTAAGTAATATGATGTCTCTTCTCAGTGAATTCATTGTCATGGTGTTATTTCTATGCTATTGAAATATTCGTCAACCAGAACTCCTGAGTTTTGGATCAGAGAATTTGGAAGAAATAAAGGAGTAGTTAAAGCTAAATACTGCTTCAGAAGGAGAAACATCTCCTTTGACCTCTGCACATAAGTAATTGTGCTTTATGTTTAAGACTTCCCCTAGCATAGGGAAAAAGAAGGGGAAGGCTCCTCTTATGATGCAAAGGACTGAGAAAGAGAAGGAAAAGGAGGAAGAGGAGTTGGAGGAAGAAGAAGGTGGGAGGGGAACATATATCATACCTAAGGATGATGAGTCCTCATCAAGTGAACATACCCCCTCCCTGCCACCTCAGACTGAGTTGGAGAAGTGAAGGTGGAGGAAACTCAACTTCAATGAAGCCCAAATGTAGAGGTCACAGGAGATGAAGGAGCAAAAAGAAAAAATGGTAAAGGCTAGGATTATAAAAAAAGGTCATTAAAATGGTTGAGACCGAAGAACAAAAGAAAGAGGAAGAGTGTGAGCTGCAAAAGGTGAAAGGACAAGGAAGGATGAAAGGAGAAACAAGAGAAGAACCCGAGGAAGTAACACATTCAAGTGTACTGACAGAGGAAAAATTAAAGCATGAGTGAAAGGACATGGGCCTAGACCAAGGACATATTGATGCGATGCTAAGGTTACACCATAAGCACGAGGACATGAGGGCTAAGGGCATGTCCCAAGTTGAGATCAATTGGTTAGAGGCTGAGGAAATAAAATTAAGAGAGAAGTGTGAAGCACAAATCACACAGAAGAAGGCTAAAAAGGAAAAGGCCAAGAAAGAGGAGGCAGAGAGGAAGGGTAAGGATGATAAGGACAAAAAAAAGGAAAGAGAGGAAAAGGTAGCCCAGGTAGAAAATTCTAGGATGATAAAGGAATGAGAAAAAAAATAGGTTATCGTTAGCATGGATAGCGAAAAACTGAGAGAGGAAAGAGTACTCAAGAAGGTGCCTAGCACCTCCACTAGAATAGTAGAAGGAACTGCACAATAGGTGCATGTTGTCTCTAAAGGGGTACTTGGAGATAAAGAAGGTGATAATGGTGCCTTGAAGAAATAAATAAAAAATGAGATAGAGTCCTTGTTAGGGTGAGAAGAGAAGAATGTTGGCGTAACAGAAGCTTATGCCAAAGAGCCACTGCAAGAAGAAATGGATGAGGGGAAAAATTCCATAAAAGAACCCACATAAGAAGAACAAGATGGTGGGTATAGCACCAAAGAAAGAGAATAAGTAGACAAGGGGGGAATTCTGATGAATAACCCCAAGAAGAAGAAGGAGAAGAAGAAGAAGGCACTAGCATAGGCACCAGTGCCAATGAAGAAGAGTTGAGTGAGGAAAATGAATATGAGTTAGGCAATAGGGAAAGAGTGCAACATGTGTTTAAAGAGGATGAGGACTTATATATTATGGAGTTCATGCCACCAAATACTGTCATAACCTTGATGTGCCACCAGATTTCTTGGGTGCTAGATTTCTACATGGACAAGCATGAGTTTGAGGTTCTAATAAAAGCAATTTGGAGCACCAAGAAATTAAAAGAAGGGCATGACTACCAACTCATCAATCCTTGAGACATGAACCTTAAATGCTTAGCTAATGATTTTATTAGGATGGCCTCCTCAATAGTATGAAAGAACATCATCAATGATGTCCATGTAAATAGCTATAAAAAAATAGCCCAAGAAACTGAGGAGCTTGAGGCAACAAGGCTCAAACTTAAACAACTAGTTGAGTGCATTAAATAGGTAGATCCATCCCTTTTGGATGGTGTGGATACCTTAGGGATGAAAGAAGTGGACAAGGTATGCATACTTGTTGAGAAAATGCTACCTCGAATGAATCCAGCACTAGAGGAGCAAGAAGAGACCTGCAACACCATAAGGAAAGAGTTGAACAAAAATTTGGATGTGGTAAAAAACCTCTTTGCCAAACTAGAAGAGGGCATAGAGGAATCAAATTCTATATTTTGAAACTTTTCCACCTAGATAGTAGTCATTGATGCATGCTTTAAAAATGCAAAGGAGGAGAAATATGCTTTGTTCCAATACTCCTCAATAAGCAGAATTGAGCATGTCCAAGTGATGGCAAGGGTCAACACTCTTAGAGCCCAACTGAAGACATAAGAGAAAAACCTGTAGGCTTTCTTTTTCACCTTTTAAATGAAGGCCAATGAGTACGGGGATATCTTAGATGGTGGGGTAAGGTGAGCCAAAGAAAGGCTTGAAGCCTTCAAGAAATAACTAGAAAACACAAATATGCTCACCCTCAAGGCTGCCTCAACTAAAGCAGATGACACCATTGAAGAAATCAAGGGCATTATACAGGGTTTTGAGAACTTCAAGGTAGAATTAGAGTAGGGTACACCCAAGTTTTGCACACTAAAGGCACTAAAAGACTAGTCTGAGGTGGACTAGTAATTTTATATGGGGTAATGTTGGGCCCCTTTTTACACTAACTACATGGTCACACCAACTCAACATATCTTAGTGTGAGGCAACCCTTAGTTTGATTACTCCCTTTTTGTACCTTTTGGTGCTAGTTGGAGGAATTCCTGAGGATCCCATGCTAGCTGATAGGTAGTTGTGTGGTGTCGACCTTTAAAGGACATCCTTACAAGAACTTATACTTGTCAGCTCGAGAAGCATAGGTGTTAGAATAGTGGAGTAGGTGGGATAGCAACCCCCCAGTGACAACTCAACATATAATGTGCACTTGTCCACCTAGGTAGTATAGTAGAGCCGATAAATTAGAGAACCACAATGACAACAAAGAGAGGTGATTGATATAGTGAAGCTCTACATAAAATAGCTTAGGTATTCAGAATGTATATCCCAAACTTGCCTATGAACTGCTAAGCATGAGTAGTGTTAAGGAAGAGCACATGCTCTGCTTTTATATTTGGAACTTTGTATGCCAAACTGTGAAGTCAATGAAGAATATTGTTGAAATAGGAGTGTTGATTCTTGTATTATAGTCTACATAGTGTCATGTTTATGACTTAGTTTTATATGGGCAATGATATATTTTATTTATTTTGAACATATTGTGATATAAAGGTTTATATAGGTCATTAGTTGAATCCTGGTGCCATTTAGTGGCATTGGCCTACCTATAAAGTAGACTAAGATTTGGAACCAACATGTATTGAGGCCATAATACCCATGCCTAGACTGTTAAATTGAAGAATGAGCACTTGAACCCAAGCCATTCCCATGACTCAGCTAAGCACCTAAATGACCATTAACCCACTATTCTAATAGCTTACACCGTTAAGAGCTATGTCTAGCATATATGAATATATTTACAAGACTTGTGCCCTTAAAAAGGCTCATGCCTATTAAACTTCCCTAAAATAACCTAGTGTTGGTAGGCCATTTAAACCCATCTTGCCAATGACTAAACCCCATTAAAACCCAAGTTACATCATGTATCAACTAGCCCAACATGAGCTCGGTCACTTCACTATTATGCTTTAGGTGAGCACACAAGGCTTACACCTTGTGTGAAATTGATGCCAATGCAATAATGTGTTAAATGTTGTGCACTAGACCCTACTATGCTTGTGTCTAGCTATACCAAGCATAGAACTGACTTGCCCTGACTATTAAGCGCATGACCAAGCACAAAATCTAATCTAGTGAAATTTTCTACAACATTTGCTCTGGCTACACAATTTGGATGGAAGATCTACCAAATGGATGTAAAAAGTGCCTTTCTCAATGAAGATCTACAAGAAGAAGTTTACATGACACAACCAAAAGGTTTTGTCACACTTGGTAATGAAGGAAAAGTATGTAATCTCATAAAATATCTTTATGGTCTCAAATAGGTTCCTCAAGCTTGGTACATAAAGATTGAACATCTCATCCAATATGGATTTTAGAGGTGTCCTTATGATCCAAAACTCTACCTAAAATAGCAAGGGGGAGAGATTATAATTGTTGTAGTATATGTCGATGATCTAGTCATCACTAGCAGTTTAGTGAAAATGATAGATGCAACCAAGAAAGATCTTAATTGATCATTCGACATGATAGATCTCGATCTTCTACACTATTATCATGGATTAGAATTATGGTAAAAGGAACACCACATCTTTGTGTCCCAAATGAAATATGCTAAGACAATGCTTGAGAAATTTAGGATGATGGATAGTAATCTAATTACTACACTTATGGATACAAGGCTTCAATTGTCTCGTACATATCCATCACCACAAGTAAATACAACTCTCTATAGGTAGTTACTTGGGAGTCTTATTTACTTAACATATACTAGGTCAAACATCAACTATACAGTTAATTATCTTTCAAGATTCATGCAGGAGCCAAAGATGTCTCATTGGAAAGAAACAAAGTGAATATTAAGATATATCAAGGGTACAATGGAATTTGGCCTAGAATATAAGAGGAATGACAATTTAATCCTGACAGGATATTCTAACTCAGATCATGAATGAAATATTGATGATAAAAAATCCACTTTTGGATATGTGTTCTTTTTAGGAGTTGGTCCTATATCCTTGGGGATCAAGAAATAGAACTTTGTTTCTCAATCTTCTATTGAAGCAGAATCTTGCGCTGTAGGAGGAGTTTTCTGCGAAGCAATATGGTTATGTCACATAGTGGAAGGATTTGGAGAACCATAGAAGACACTTACCATCCTGTAATGTGACAATGAGGGTGTTCTCAAACTTGTTCACAATCTAGTCTTTCATGAATGTGCAAAACACATTGAGGTGCAAGTTAATTTCATTTATAAACATGTATAGTAATACAACATCTAGCTCTAGTATTGCCTGATAGAAGAACAACGTCCAGATGTCTTTCAGACAAGTCACTTGCACGTGACAAATTTAAGTCATTTAGATAATTTTTCTCCTGTTCACCTCGAGCTATTCTAAATTAAGGGGGAGAATGTTATATTTGAATAAGGTGATTAATTCACCATAGGCATATTATTGTTTTATTGTTAATTTGTTTACCCTGTGACATCCATTCCAAGTATATTGTTATTACACCATCCTATATTTTAAGATATTGTTATGTTATTGTTTTGGCTATATAATGGCTCCTATTATGCATTCTAAATTTAAGATGAATATATTATTATTTCAAGCTCTCAAGAAAAAGTTACTCAACCTCGAACGAGAAGTCCTAGGCAATGACTAATGCCAGGGAAAGAAGCAATATGATTGAGATGATAAGACAAATTTTTGAGATATCAACAAAGGTTCAGGGAATAGGTAGATGAAATAGGCCATGAGTTAGTGACAATTCTTGATAAAGGACACATCAAGGGATAGCTATAGGGTGATAAAAGATATTCAACAAGTGATTTCAGATAATAGATGATTTTAATATAAAGTTTGTATCTCAATACGATTTAATAGATCTTGAGTGACCCATAGAGGTCAGGATGGGATTGGATGTTAGTAGTGGCTAAGTTATCCTTGGGCTTTAAAAAAGTGGCCAAGTGTTGCCTACATAGTCTTTAAGATACCTCAAAATGATGTATTTCTGACATAGGATTTTGGATATAAAGCAGGGAATAGGAGGATATACATTAGAATAGTGATTTGGAATGAATTAGGGATGACGATAATGTGAGTAAGTGTGATAATAGGATATAGAAAAGGATTTTGGGGTCAAAATTAGTGGATTGGGTAGGATGGTATAGTTAGCAAGGGTTAAACGAGGTGAATGGGGTAAAGAATAGGGGCAATTAGGAGGTAAAATTGGAAAAAGTGGGGGTTAAAGGGTCATTTTGACTTTTGGCTATAGTGAAATTGTGATATGGATACCAAAGCTATGGATTGCCTTCCTCGCTCATCACATCGTGAACAGAGTGTCTGGGAGTATCAGAGGGAAGCTGACACAGGAACTCTGATGAGTACCCCAACCCTAGCTATTTAATTTTGTCATTTTTACATTTATTAGGGTTATTTATTGCATGTACATTTTGGTGTGGCAATGCCACCTTTGGGGGCATTACCCTTAGTCATGGTATTGATGTTGTAAACTACAATATTGCAACCACAAGCTATAGTTTTATAAAACCAGAAGGGGTGACCTATAGTTTTGCAATACCACATCAAGTGAAAGGTGAGATTACAATACCATAGCGGGGAAGAGTAGTTTTGCAAACCATACATTTTGACATGTGATTTTGCAAAACCACATGTTTCGAGCTGTGATAATTTCAAAACTGCTAGTTAGGGTAAAGAGGAATAAGAAATGTTGAGGAAATTGGGTGTAATGGTTGATTAAGGGGTTAGGAAGTGAATGGGAATGGGGATAAGTTAGAGTAAGAGGTTAAATGGATAAGGGGTTAGGTTATATGGTTAGACTTGGGTGGAATCGATAATTAGATGGATGGGAAAGTTCATGAGGATGGGGTTAGTTAGATAGGATGGATTAGTTAGAAGGAATATTTTAATGGATAATTAAATTAGCTAGTCAAGTTAGTGAGATTGAGGGATTAGCTAGAATAGTTAGTTAGGCATAATTAGATAGATAGAATAGTTGGGATGAGTTGGATGGATAAAATGTGATAGATTAATAAGGGTTGTTAATTGATAAGATGTTTATTGGTGTAGGGGGACTTAAGATTGTTAATGTCTAGGTTACGTCATCCATTAGTGTTTCATGAGATATACAAATTGACACTAGTAGACTACGAGGTACTCGATATGATTAGACTATATTACATTGTTACGATGCCAGTGGTGTAGATCGATAGGGAATTGATTACATCCCTAGTGAAGAGGTGGCGTTCAGAGACTAATACTTTCCACTTTATGAATGTGGAAATGATAGTGACATTAGAGGGTGTGCTGTGAATGTTTTGGTTGTTGATGACATGTAACCAAATCTACTAGTGATCTAAGACCCTAAGTGTGACTATACAAAGATTATGTGGGCAGTAATAGATTAGAGTATGAGATGCCTGAGTAGATATTGATAGAGAATTGAGAGAGGGGATGATTGGTAGGTTGACACTCATGGTGATGTCTCTTATTATCGGCATACTCTTGCCAGATAAGAATGGGTAGTGGTTTAACCTAGGGTTGGTAGATGTGGTCACTGACATGGTGTATGATTACCATGTGTTTTCTTGGGGTCTTATGGTACTTGCCCATCTATATAGGGAGTTTCATATGGGTGCATATAGGGGGAAACTAGCCTTGGCTTATCCTTATTGTTATAGATATGGAATTGGGAACACATTATGATAAGAGAGACTACTAGGCACTTGGGCGGATAGGGAGACAGACCAGCCTCTAGTGTTTGGTTGGTATATTACTCTAAGAGTGCAAAGATCTCATGCTAGAGACATATGATTCTACAGGTAGGCATTTGATAATTTGAGGGTTAATTAGATTACCTAGATGCTTTAAAAATAGGTCCAATGGGGATGGGTTGAGGACACATATGTGACTCAATTTATGATCACATAGTGTTATTTAACTGGCTGGCATGACTACATCATTCAGAGATAGAGATTTGATCAGGTACATCAGTAGTTTGGTAGGTAACATGATGTACCAGGAGAGGAACATCTATTTTCCTATAGTGACAACGATAGATCACAATGGGGGCCTATAGTAGATAGAGCACTGGTGAGAGTAGATTATGAGAGCATAATCCCTGTGATATGGGATTATCAGACTCCTATAGTAGATCTAAGAGTGACAAATACATATAGAGAGTGGTGGGCTTAGAAACAACCCCAAAGATTGCTTAGGTGGTAAGCAAGAGCGAGGAGAGGGGCTTTATAGAGATTACTATAGGCATGGGCTCATTTAGGGAGGAGGTGAGCTCAGATACCACAACCCTAGGCACATGTTTGATAGGATGAACATGTAAGACAAAGATGTTATGGTTATTAATAGTGGAGATTAGGGGGTTAGGGATGGAGATCAGACCAAAGGTGGAGATCAAATAGGTAGGAGAGTGGGTTCAAATGATGCAGGGCCATCCAAGCCACCTTTGAGTGAGGATAACCAAGCATTACTGGATAGATTGAGGTGAGAGGTATAGGCTCAAGCAATAGAGGTAGCAGGTATTATTGTCAAGAGGGATAAGATGGTGGTAAACCTCCATAAATAGATCTAGTGGGATAAATAAATGGTAGGAATACTAGGATAGGTTACGATCTTATTAGGACAAGTGTTAACATTGTAGGGGTAGCTTAGTCAGAGACAAGATCAAGATGGGTAGACAGTTATAGTGTAGAGGCAAATTCAAAGTCAAGATAGATAGTATCATCGTGGGAGCATATTATATAGCTACAGTTGAGATTAAGGGAGAGGGAGTCATAGTTACAAGTGAATGAAAAGGCTCAAGGAGTAGGATGTAATTTTATTAGAGCAGTAAGGTATGGGGCTTGTGATGAGCCAGATATCTTGACTAACATAGGTGGCCTAATATTATAGGGACTTATATGAGGGAAGATTGCCAGAAAATCAACATGCCTCAACCTTTAGATCTATTTCATCTTCCTAGTCTGTACATCAACCTACTAGAAGGTCACCTAGACAATAATGATTTAGACTTAGACTTGTGAGACAGAGTTTATATTATGGACACGTATTTTTTTAGCACATTGATGCCCATGGGGCCCATTTTGTACTTATATATTTTGACACGGACTCTTATGAACCTTATATACATACATATATATATATATACATATATATATACATATATATATATATGTTATTATGATTATGTTTTGTATGATGATGTATGGATCAGTTTATTTACATGTGATTATTAGTTATGGATATATGGATCATGGATGTGAGCTACATGATGTTGATTTTGATGCATGGATTTAGATTAGATGTGATTATGTTCATTGTTTATTTACTATGGATGATTATTATGTATTATAGTTTTAAAGATGATGGTTATTGTTCATGTGATTAATGTGATGGTATAATGAAATGGAAAAATGTGATGATTAATAACATGTGCTAGGATATAGATAAATAGTCCATTGATTTATTTATGTGTCTCACAAATTATTTTTGGGTAAAATATTCCTGCACCAAGGATATGGGGGGGAGGGGTTTAGGTAGTAGGCTAGGATAGTTAAATAGGATATTCAGATGGTTAGGGGAATGGATATGATTTGTGGGTATTTGAAGCCATTAGAAATGTAGGCAATCCTTATTTTGCTTTTGTGATGTGAATATAAGTGTACTTGTGACATGATGATAGTCGAGGTCATGTTGGACATAAAGTGCATAGAGGGACTTAGAGTGGGAACTCCGTTTCGTGACTTTTCCAATTTCTAAGTTAGGTAGTCACGTAGAGCCATCCTCATTTCCTTTGACATTTAAAAGATAACACAACAAGACAAAAAAACAAGATTATTTACTAACATTTTAAAAAATAGGATACCAAAGGATTAAGACAAAAATAGAAAATATGTACATGTCACAATGATTATTAATAATATAAAATTAATGGCACTATTTACATGTGGACATGTTCATTGAATTGCCACAAAATAACATATATAAAGGATAAGACGAATTATGTATAAAGACTAAAACTTAAGAAGACATTATAACAAGACAAAATTATGACACAATAATCTTAACAAAGTAAACTTAATGAAGACTAAAATATATACATTAACTCTTAAGAAAGACTTAAATGATTTTGAAACATAATTTTCAAGGACAACTAAATATTGTAAAGGAAAGGATGACAAAAGCTTTATTTACAAAATGACCTAAACCCTGAAATGACTTAACAAAGAGTTAAAAATGATTTCTATGTTTCAAAGCATAACCTAAAAGGTTACTAAAGGCAAATGAGAATAATGATAAATATGTACAAGATGTCTTGATCAAACTTGACTTTAGAGAAATGACTTTAGGGATATGGTTAAATGGATATTTACAATGGTAAAATGTGCCCAAGAATCTTTATGGTAATTGAGACAATGATTAAAAACTAGTTAGAATGACAATCTTAGGACTTAAAGCGAAAGGTCGAGATTCTGTTACAAAGCATACTATAAATCATGGAGTAGGAATATTATACGACCATTCTTTAGTGATGAGGTTAGCAGGTTCATGCATATTTATGCTTAGGGAGTGAATGGGGATTGGGAAAATTGGGTGCGATTGAGGTTGATAGGAAGAAGAATCGTATAAGAGGATGCGACTGGTGTTTTTGGATTAAAATGGAAAGAGTAATTGTAAGAGTGGATTAAATGTTCTAAAATACTCTTCAACAGGTATCTCCTTCGCACTTGCAGTAATGATTTGCCCCATCTCAAAAATCATGTCTCCTAGTTTTTTCCAAGCATATATTTTATACCCACTATTAGGATCAAAGTCATATGAGAAGTGAGGAGATGGAATGGAAAAATGAGAGTAGTGGGATGACGAAGGATGGGTGTATCCCAAAGAGTGGGGACTTATAAACAGAGGATATTTGGAGCCTTTTAAGTATAAAAACATTCAGGTGCATGATATTCATGGGTTCATCAAGTTCATCACCATCTAATGTGGTCTATTTGTAGGCTCTTGATCCAAATTCTATAATAATAACATAGGGCCCAAGCTAATTTGCTTTGAATTTGCCTTTCTTTTCATGCTCTGCATTGGTGTTTTTCTAATTCTCTTTGAGGACTAGGTCACCAAATTTGAATTCTCTAGATTGGATCTTTTTACGATATTGGTCCTTAAGTTTATTTTGATATGCCCTAAGGTGATCTATGGCATTTTGGTGCTTTCTATCTAACTCAAGTTCCTGTAGCCTTTATTGTCTATAATTATTATCAGTAATCATACCCCACAAAGATATTCTTAAGGAGGGGAGCTCAACTTCAATGGGAAAGATTGCTTCTGCTCCATAGACTAAGGAATACGGAGTAGCCCCAGTAGGTGTTCTGACCCTAGTTTTGTAAGACCAAAGAGTTGGATATAATTGTAAGTGCCAATTTCTACCAACATCATTGACAATTTTCTTAAGAATCTTGAATGGCATTTTATTGGTTGTTTCTATTTGACCATTACCTTAAGGATAGTAGGGTGTAGATAAATGTTGCTTGATGTGATAATGATTGCATAAGTCTTTGACTTTTTTATTTCTAAAATATTTGTTTTTATCTAATATGATTTTGGTTGGAATCCTAAAGTGGCAAATAATCTGATTTAGAATGAATTTTGATATTTGTAGACCTATGGTATAAATTAGTGGCATTGCTTCAACCCATTTAGTGAAATACTTTGTAGCTATAATTATAAACTTATGTCCATCCGATGATGTAGGTTTAATCTTTCCAATAAGGTCTAGTCCCCATATGTAAAATTGCCATAGGCTCATTATAAGTTGTAGTTCTTGTTTGGGGCCATGGATGAGGTTTCCATGCTTATGACAAGCTACACATTTATGCACATGATGGTAGTTGTCATGATCCATTATGGGCTACTAGTATATAGTCCTTAGTAACTTCTTGGTTAGGGTCATCCCATTGGTATGACCTCTACAAATATCATAGTGGACCTCTTTGATTACGATAATATCCTCCTCTAATGATAGAGCATGCTACCAAGGATGGTATAATGAGATGTGTGATGAATGTAGGCTTTTCATTGGTGATAATTGAGGTCTAGTGGTAGAATATTATCAAGGAGGTAGGTATAAATGTCATAGTACCAGGGTAGATTGGGATTAGGTATAACAGAAATTTGATAATGAACCATTGATTAATGAGCTGGAAATAATAGTTGTTCAATTGAAAAGTTGCCTTCAAGTATATCTTTTGGAAGATCTATCAAATAACCAATAGTGGCCATTGAGTTAACAGCTTTATTACTTCCCCTAGGAACCTGTTCAACTAATATTGACTAAATTTTTTGCTTCAATTAGTTTACTAATTATTTATAAGGAAGTAATTTCTCATATTTTGTATGGAACTCCTCATTCACCAATTTTATAATAAATTAAGAATCACCAAAAACTTGAAAGTGTTGGATATTCCATTAGATAGCAAGTTGTAAGCCAGTAATTAATGCTTCATATTCAACAATGTTATTTGTGCATGGGAAATTAATTCAAAAGGCTTTAGGGATTGAGTCACCTTATGGGTTTACCAAAAGGATTCCTTCTCCTGACCCATGCATGGTAAAAGAGCTATCAAATTACAAATTATAACTATTTGACTCCTTGGCTGTAAATATGGATTCATCTAAGAAGCTCGTGATTTAGGGTTTGGTGTCTTCTATTGGTGTAGCTGTGAGTTGATATGCAATGGCTTGTTCTTTAATGGCCTTTTGATTTACATACTTTATATCAAACTCACTTAGTAACATGACCCACTTATCCATCCTACCAGTTAGAGTTATTTGGATAGCATGTACTTGAGGGGATCAACCTTTGCAATGATCTTGACTTGGTTATTCAACATATAGTCCCAGAGTTTTTATGAGGTAAAGACTACAACCAACCAAGCTTTTTCAATAGGGGTGTAATTGAGCTCATATGAAATTAAAGTTCTGGTTAGATAATATATTTATCTTTATTCGGTTTCATCATTATGTTGAGCTAGTAGGGCCTCTATAGCACAGGGTGTATCAAAGATATATAAAAATAACAACCTTCCTAAGATAGGTGGTGATAAGACTGGAGGCTTCACCAGATATTGCTTTAAATTATCAAAGGCCTTTTGACACTCTAAGTTCCAATCAAACTGAGCTCTCTTCTTTAAGAGATGGGTCCAAGGATGACACTTATCTACCAATTGTGATATAAACTGATGGATGGCTTGTAGTTTCCCTTGAAGGCTTCTTAATTGCTTCAAGTTCTTAGGAGGAGGCATTTCAACAATAGCTTTCACTTTAGCAGGATCTACTTCAATGCCTTGCCTATAGACTATGAACCCACAAATTTTTCCTGAGGTGACTCTAAATACACATTTCTTAAGGTTCAATCTAACCTTATATTCCCTGAGCCTCTCAATTTTTTTTATTGAGACTATAGGATGCTCAGATTGGAGCTTAGACTTTCCTAGTATGTCATCCACATAATCTTCTACAATATCGTGCATGATATCATCGAATATTACTGTCATAGCCCTTTGATAAGTGGATACCACATTTTTTAGACCAAAAGGAATCACTTGGTAATAAAAGGTTCCCCATGGAGTGATAAATTTAGTCTTATGTTGATCCTTAGGAGAAATTTTAATTTGATTATAACTAGAGAAACCATCCATGAGGGAAAACATCTCATATCCTGTGGTAGAATCCATGATCATGTCGATATTGGGTAACAAAAAGTCATATTTAGGACATGCTTTATTTATATCCTGGAAATATATACAAATTTTGATTCCTCCTTGTGGTTTGGCCATAGGGACAGTATTAGATATCCTCTTAGAATAGTCAATTGGTTGAATAAACCAGCTTCCAAAAACTTCTGTAATTCTTCTTTGATTAAGAGGGCTACTTGGGGTGCATTTTGTGGAGCTTCTATTTAATCGATTTGGCATTTGGATGAACCATTAAATGATGTAGCATCAAGGTTAGATCCAATCTAGGCATGCCATAATAATTCCATGCAAACACACACACACACACACACACACACACACACACACACACACACACACACACACACACACACACACACACACACACACACACACACACACACACACACACACACACACACACATTCCTTGAGAATCTCAATGAGGGTTTGTTGCTCGTCAGATGTAATTATTATCCCCAGTTTGACTATTCTAGGATTTTCATCGGTTCCAATATTTAATTCTATGACCTCCTCGATACGAGAAGGTGACTGGTCCTGTAGACATGTCGGGGTGGTGGTAATTCCTCTCTCAAAGCAAATTATTTTGGGAGATTTGCATCTAATTCTAAATTAGACTCTTGTTTGTCAAGAGTTGATAAGATTTCTTCCATATTTAGAGAGAGATCATTTTCTTTGTATTCTTCCTCTTCAATTTGATTTAGTGACACTTGTTATTCTCCAAAATATGCAGATTCATTTAAATTGATATGGAATCCTTTCATGTAGTCTCCTGACGGCATAAAATCTCTTGCTTCCAAATATTCAATAATGGCCTCATCATTTTGGAATACATCAAACGATTGCTCATTCTTCTAATTTCAATTTATGAGTGTCAGATAGCAGAGGGAGATGTTAATGGTAGAGATGGTAGTGTCAAGGAAGATATTGGTGGTAGCTAGGTCTTCATAGAGACTATAGATGAAACCCATTTTGACTTCTTTATCAAAGGTAGACTCTTAAGGAATTGAAGAAGTATCCATAATGATAGTGCTTGGGTTAATGACCAAAGGTTTGTACCCTAAACCAAGATGTTTTGGGAGTTATTGAACCCCAATAGGTTTTATCCTACCTTGTTCTTCTCTTTCTAGTCCTTTTCCCTTGTTCATATTCTAAAGTATCTCTTAAAGCTAGGGGTATTTATTCTTATGAAATTCTATGGCCTCTTCTTTAGGAATGAGCCATGAATCATTAGGTTCTTCAAAATATTCATTTGATAACATACCTACACTAGTGAAGGTCATGGACCCAAATTGGTAAATAATAGGTTTATCTTGCCACATAATAGGGGACCCGTAGCTGTGTGGGGAAATTGGTAGGTTTCTAACACAAAGAGATTTGTATTCATACTCTCCACAACCCTTGGAAATGATTTTAAGAGGAGTGATGTCTGGGGATTCAGATGAAGTAGGTGATAGATCATCATGGTGGACATACTTTATAGCTTTAGGATTATAAGGGGAACTATAAGTGTTAGAGCAGTAACGAGTAGGATTTGATTGGTCTATTTGACAGCTATGAAAGCATTCTATTTTCCCTGGGATTATGACCTTCATTCTAGAATGTAGGAATTTTAGGCATTGGTGTAGGGTAGAGGGCACTGATCTCATCTCATGAATCCAAGGGCATCCTAAAAGCAAATTATATGGTTGAATAATGTCCACTACATGAATTAGGGTTTGGTAGACTACAGGTCCCATAGTGATGGGAAGATAAATAGTGCTAGCAGAAGGCCTTTCATTATCAAAGTGGGCCCTAATAAAGATTCAAAACATCCCAACTTCCTAAGAAAGTCAAGATTTCATAAATTTAAGGCTGACCCTTTGTCTATAAGTATCTATGGGATT
Source organism: Torreya grandis (assembly GCA_037957365.1). NCBI lineage: Eukaryota > Viridiplantae > Streptophyta > Pinopsida > Cupressales > Taxaceae > Torreya > Torreya grandis. The sequence continues at coordinate 5,321,185 of JARHVA010000007.1, read as the reverse complement.
TTATGATTAGTGATGGAAATTTCAATGAATAATGGATAATTATGGTGAGGGCCTATGGGTGGCATGTCCTAGGCATTGAATGTAATTTGTTAGGAAGGGGATAAATGACCCACCAAACCCTAAAATTAACTTGTGTCAATATCCCTAGGGACTTTTAGTTCATTTAAGACTTGATTGAGAATCTCCTGATGTATCGATGACGTCTTAAGAAGATCTCTGAGAGAAATTTGAGTCATAGTCTTCTCAAGCTGTTGAATGATATCATATGGTTTCTCAAAATAACTCAAGACTTTCTTAGGGATAGTAAATTTTTGAGATGATGAGGTGGATGGGTCCTTTGGAGATGTTCTAGGAATTGTGATCTTGCCACACCATGTAGTAACTACACAATTAGATGTTGCCCTGTTGATTTTGAAGATGGTGGATGTATATTCTTGGGGGCTTCAAATTTTAATGGTATTAATGTAATGATATGGGATGGAATGATAGTCAGTTCTATTGAAAGTGGAGGTTTGACCCTAATCCTTTTGTGGTTTATTCTACCTCTAATCATGCTTAAGTAACGAGTCTTGATATATACCCAACTGTTGATTCTTGTATTGACTTGTATGGCTCTCCCTTTCAACCTCTATGTCTCCTTTCTTAATTAAATCTTGGATGAGGTGCCTTAACTGCATACATTTTTTTGTATCATGTCCCTTGACTCTATGATATTGGCAAAATTCATCTTCTCGATACCAATCTGGTTGTGGCTTATTATCATCCAATGGTCGAATCTCAGGGAGAGTAATCATATTAGTAACAATTAATTATTGTAAGACCATTTTTGTAGGTCCAATAAGACTAGTTAGAGGCCTCTTTCCCATTATAGGCTTTATTTTTTCCCTTGGTACGCTTATAGTGGAGACATTTTGATTTTTAGTGGTAGGGGGGATTTCTATACTGTTTGTACATGTTTAGAATCTGTGACACCATCCCCTACGACATTGTTATTCTTGTTGAAGTCTTAGGTTTACTCAAAAAAGTATTATCTTGGTTTTGATTTTGTTTATTTTAGGGATATAATTTAACTATCCCTTTCTCAATAAGTGATTTTTCAATTTGAATTCCCCTTTCTATAATTTCATCAAAAGATTTGGCACACTGCAATTTCAATTGGTATTTTAATCCAATATTGAGATTGTCAATAAATATTTTGGCTAGCTCCTTTTTAGGGACAGTTCAACATAATTAGCTAGCGAGGCTTCTCCATCATTGTAGGAATGATGCTAAGCTCTCCCCATTTATCTACTTAGTATTATAAATATCTATAATGGAGATTTCATGTTCAATGTTAAAGGAGAAGTGTCGCACAAACTTCTTTGTTAACTCTCCAAAAGTAGAGATGGACCCTTTAGGTATATGCATAAACCATTCTAGTGCAAGTCTTATGAGACTTTTGGGGAAGAGTCTAAGGAGGTAAGCATCATCATACGTGACCTCATAGCACACCACATAAAATTCTTGAATGTGGTTGTGTGGGTCCCCTTTTCCTTTATATTTGTCAAACTTCAGAATTTCAAAGTGTGCCAAAAAGTGTACTTGCAAGATGCTCAAATCCGATGGAGACGTACAAAATTATTTGTACTTCTATCACATCACCTATGTGTGAGGGTCAATCTATTGAAGAGTCTCCTTCATCATCCTCCACTCTTGGTCAAATGAGGGGTCCATTAGGGGATTGGAGGGTTGTGTTTAGATCGTTCTTGGTCTTGATGAATCAGGATTAGTATTTCTAGTGGCCTGTCTTGGTGAAGTGGGTCTTTGGTTTTGAGCATGAAATTGGAAGGAAAGGGAATTAATTTGTTGAGTCAATTGGCCTAATTGATCCTCTAAGGCAGATCTCCTCCTATCAGCCTCCATGTTCTTCTTCAAGTTCTTGTTCATGATCTAAAAGGTTATCTTCCCCTTGGTCTTGGTGAGTGTTATCTTGATGGAATGGAGTATTAGGTCTAGTGGATGGGAGGATGAGATGTAATAATAAGCTTGGATAAAATGTAGGGGGTGGTGTGCCCCCCATTCCAGTGTCTTGGGCAAGAATTTGATCATGATTCTCATAGATGTATTGGTCAAATTGTGCCCTAACGTCATCACTATTAAAGAAGTCATTTGTAAACTGGTCTTCTTCTCTAGGGGTGTGCATGTCACTATGTGTTTCTTCATTATCCCAATTTTGATTGCCTAGATTCCCAAAGATGTCATTTTCTTGGTTAGATCCTTGTCCCATTTTAAGGATTTGGGCATAGGTTCTAATATGTATGGTGGATGGTGAAGATGATGCAAGAGTATTGATTAAGTGTGGCTTTGATATAGGATGATGAGAGAGAAGGTGACTTTGGACACTAATTTTATCTTAAATTGAAGACTAAAAGTAGTCAAGAGAAGTGTTTAGATGTGATTTAGATTTGGATTTAATAAATTAAATACTAGAGTGAACAAATACTATCAAAGTAACAAACCTATAATGGTTCAATCTAGCAAGGAGACAAAATGGCTGAGACGATTAAGTGCCCTTCACACTAGAAAGATGATGATTGGATGGGTGTTAGGTATGAATAAGCAAGATAATAAGACGATGGGTGCTAGATAAAACTTAACAAGGTTGCAAACTTTGACAATGTTTGATCAAGGATAGGTTGAATGAAGTGATGACTATGATAGAGAATGATGAGTGACCACTAAAGTTTTGGTTCTACAACAAAAACCTAATACTCAAAGGGTGTGGATCGTGATATGGAGATGAAATAGTTTAGTTTTGGTCTTAAGATGGGATATGTCCTAAGGTTTTACTAGGTGTTTTTGGTAATAAAAGGATATGTTGATTCGGTTCACAAACAGTACGGGACTTATCACAACATGCACACAAGCACGCCCAATCACAAGTCTTATTATTAGTCAATCAAAAGGGTGTGTAACCCGATGACTGCACTGTCTAATGGTTTCATGGGTGATGTTGTAGGTCGATGATCTATTATAAAATCTACCAAACCTTCTCAACACTATCCGCACTTGACGGTCACTTGGGAGCTGATACTGACTCTGGTAACAAGTCACCTGTTATGGATGATAGGTCCTAAACTGGGTATATACAAGGGTGTCTAGAGGCATCCAGAAGATACGTGGGGTCAAAATACATATAGGGTGTTGTCTAATACATGGTTTATAATATTAACTCTTCCCCTTCACGGATGGCCTATATAAGGTCAACCGCTTAGCCTAACGACAGTTATCCCTGATATTTATACTCCGTTAGAACACAAAGTTTAGTTGAATGTATGATGATGAAATCCATGTCATCAACCCCTAGTGACTAGGCAAGCATGTGGAGATGAATTACACATCACGTGCACTCCTAAAAATAAAAATTAGTTGACAAATAGAGAAATAAAATTTTATTTATCTGATTAATTACCTATGTGAGAAAATTAAGCAAAGCACACAAAGATATATACAAGTTCAAGATTAAAATTCTAAGCACTATTCTTTCAAAAGCATGAGTTAGTAAGCTATTCTAGTGCCTCCCGCTAATATTATCTTACATGAAACTAATTAGTAGTTTTAAAATGGTTAAAATCGCCTTTGATCCTGCAAAAAAAATTAGAGAGTACAAAACCACATATCTTTTGCAAAACCACAACTAGCTAATATGCAGTTTTACAAAACTATTGATTAATTGTGACCGTACAGTTATGCAAAATCGTAGATGATTAGGCAATATCGCCAGTGACAAGGCAATATCACAAATCCTAATACATGTTTTTGCAGCTAAAGGAAAACAATAAGGGTTTCACAGTTAGGATAACATAATGAAGTAGATTTAAAATACTTATAAAATGTTAGACTCTACTTAGGATGACTAATCTAAGATTATATTTACAAATACACTATTGAATTTAATCAGTTCAACATTGACTATGAAAGTACAAAACTAACTATATCTATCAATATCGTTTTTCTTAACCTATGGTTTTGCATAAAATATTTTTAAGACCAAAATGTGTTACAAAATGATTAAAAACATAGAAAATAATTTCACAATGATCAATTTTTTTCTACCAGAATGATGTAAGATTAATTTACTAGTCAAATCTGATAATTATATGCAAAATTGACTATAACAAAATTGCTTATTGCAAAGTGCGGTATTGTGAATAATCAAAACCCTGATCAGATAAAGTCTTGAAACTATTTAAGGGGAACAAACTAATATTTATCTATTTTCAGCAGACTAGATTTTAAGGTTAGCAGTAGAAAACATAATAATAGCAAATATTATCTATTTTCCTACAAATTCGACTCTACAGCTGTTGTTCCCAAAGTATGTCACTCATTTCTGGGACAACACATGAACTATTTTTGGTCCTACAAGCCAAAAAATTCTCCCTTCCCTTTTTAGAGTAAAATACTCTACATTTTATTGAGTTTCAGTTGTGTGCTCCAAGTTTTGTCCCTGTGCGTTTCAGTTTCGAGGCAGTAAGGGTTATGACACAGGGCATGGGTTTTTCATTTTGCACGAGTTTTTCATTTTGCCCAAAGTTTTGTCTAAATCTCAAAGTCAAGCGGAAGCTGCCAAGTGTCATCTATCGAGACACATTATAATTTATTTCTAAAAGCAGCGGAACGTGCCACGTGTCCCGTTATAACTTAGCAGAGCGCGACAAGTGTTTGCATCCGCATTTCAAGTTTCTTATAAGTTTCAAAGCTTCTTTCAATAAGCTTCTCTCAGAGTCCCACGGAGGGCACCAAGTGGCAACTACAGAAGGTTTTAATATGTTTTTCTAAATGCAGTGGAAGTCGCCACTTGTCCCTTGTAAAGCTCGACGGAAGCCACCAAGTGTCAACATCCGCAGTTTCTTCCTTTTGTTTCGTTATTGAGTAAGAACTGTGGTGGGCCCCGGGTGAGTTGCTAAAGTAAGTGAAGCATGCCAAGTTTCATCATCTATGTGAATCCAAATGAGTCCCAAATGTTTCTATAGTGTTTCTAAAGCTCAGCGGACGCTGCCATGTGTCATCTTTCGTAGGACTCTCAAAAGGTATCTAAAGATTCTAAAAGTTAAGCAAATGCTACCAAGTGTCCTCACCTATTTCACAGTGGGAAATGCCACGTGTCACTTATTAAGATCAGTGAAAAGTGCCACCTATCCCCATTCCCTTTTTGAAGCTGCTCGGGTAAGAAGTGTTATGGGTCCCATTTTCTGTAAGTTGATAAAGTTTCAAAGCAGCGAACTGTGACAGATGTCAAAGATGAAGCACTCCCAATACAAAGACATAGTAAAAAAGATGAAGCCCAATAGAAAGCGGCCAAAGCAAGCGAGAAAGACGCGAAGGAACATTTCTTTCAGACATTTTGTTCGAAAGAATTAGAACCCGAAGACCCCCTGAAGCTGAAGGACCCCAAAGACCGCCCAAAGGATGACACTGAAGGACATGTACCCTTACGGGGGGGCTCTCACCGACTAAAACACATACCTTTCTCTAGACCTCGAAGGGCAGGTCCCCTTCGGGAAGGATCAAACAACAAAGCTGAAGGAATTGTCGAAGAAGATGATAGGCCCACAGACATCAAAGTTGAGCATCGTGAACTAACTGTTGGGATCTAGATGTCTGATGACGTCCCCACAGCCGTCAAATTCAAGGCAACCAACTAGCCATTGGATTTCAAATGATGACAGACATAAAGACGTCAAATTTTTGGCAATAAAGTATTTGTTGATCTTTGCAGGCTTAAACGCGGACCCGAAGGCATTCAAAGACCTTTAAGTCAAAAGGAAGAACCGTCGAGAGGAGGAAGTAAAAGAACCAGAAAGAGAAAAAGATAGCCCAAGGGCTCAAATCAGAGCAAAAAGAGGGAAAGGCCAAAATATCTATGCAGTAGTTATTCCAATAGGTGGAATAGTTTGCAAGGTAGATTTTTGAGCCCTTAAACATTAAAGACACGACCTGTTTGTCTCTCTTGGAGTAAAGACAAAATGGACAGTTGCCCAAGCATCAGATGGGACAGACCAGATGATCCAAACCCAGGAGGAAAATTTTTGGATGAATTAACATGCCACAATTAAGGCTGATGCCCTGTTCTAGCATGACCCCTTGATAGAACTAAAAATGCATTCAAAGCATTGAATGCAACATGGTCCATTTTATGAAATGAAGCACCCACGTCTTTCTTGGAGTGCTATATATTGTAATCTCTCTTATTGTTTTAGAGAGAGATCTTTTCAAATATATAAGCAAAACTCTGCCCAAATTGAAAGGCGCTTACTGAGACTTTGAGCTCAGATTGTTGATCATATTACTTTATTTGAATGAGAAAGCAAGTTACTTTCAGACTTTGTGCTGTGATAACTTGTGTTATCTTAAGAAATTGTTCTTATATCTATTTCTTAGGAGCATTCGTATTTATTTAATTTGACAAGTAGAACTAGTGGAAATAATCAGGAAGATGTCCCAAAGCCAGTTACTTTCAGACTTTGTGTTGTCATAGTTGTCTTCAGTGTGTTTTTAATTTTTATTCGTGTGTAAAGGGTCTTGAGACGACTTTGTGCCCCCATTATCTTTCGTATTTCACTCTTGGGCAGTCGAGGTGGAAACTTTGTGTTACATCTCAGTCTGCTAGTTACCACGCCCCTTGTTACTAGTTATTTGTTACCTATTAGATAGAACTTCAGTTGTTTGTTGCAAGACCACTTCTGAAAAAAAAAGTGCCTTCAGTGTTTTCAGCCTGAATTTCTCCTTTATTTGTGAGCATCATCTCTAAAAGAAGAGAGATGGATGGTGTTTTTCTACCCTTGAGTGTTATTTTCTGCATATATATAGTATATAGCTCCTCATATTTATAGAGAACCTCCCCTTGATGAGAGGAGAGATTTGTCCACCTCTGATATAGTAAACCTACACATTTGGCCGACAAATCTCCTTTGCTATGGTTAAAGAGACCTATTTTGCTCATCAGTTAGCTGTTGACAAAATATTCACCCAACTATTTTTTGGTGACTCTACTAGAGAAGAACGAGCAGTTTCAGTTCTTTTTTTTATCCATTTTCTCTGCTAGGGACACATCAATTTTGCACAATTTGAAGCCTCAAGCTTCAAATTGAAGCATCACTTGTGTCTTATCCACTATCATTATAGCCTTATCCATTTCCATGATATACTCTGAGGTGCAAAACTAGAGACGTTGGAGATCAAGTGTTTCATTTCAAAAGTCAATTCTCTGCCAGCTCCATGCCAATAGTTTTTTGGCGACTCTGTTGGGGAAGAACGCACAGTTTGAAGCCTCAAGCTCCAAGCTGAAGCAGGGCCAATTCTTTTCTATTTTTATTTTACAATCTGGTAGCTCCATGCTATACAAGAAGCCAAAAAACTCAAGGTGTTGTTGACCCGGTCTTTGAGTTGGTGTAGTAAAAAAATTTTGATTTATTTCTTCCACAACCTCAAACTCAACGATCCAAGAGTGTTCCTCCCATCTGTACCAAGTCACCAATGTAGAGCTTCTTTTTCTGCTATCACTAGAGCTTTACCTATACATACTCTACCCAGATTTGTTATTCCTACTTTCTATAATCTAATCATGGCGATTCAAGGCCCCTAGAGTAACTCTTTTGATCCACTCAATTTAACTCCACCTCTACATGAGCTACCACGCAGTTTTAAGAAGAATTTCCTCAAATTATTTGGTGATGGGAGAGTTTGCCTTGATGAATATATTGCATCCTTCAGTATAGATTGTGGCGTGATAGGCGTGGAGTATGAAGACGTAGTAGTCAGGTTGTTTGTAGAAACACTACAAGGTGCTGTTGCAGACTAGTTCTACCATTTGTAGACCCAGACTGTGACTGAATGGAACACCCTCAAAGCCAAATTTGAAGCAAGGTTCAAGCCTACAGAAGACGCACATGCTCTGCTAGCCCAGCTCACATAGATGAAGAAAGAACTTCATGAACCTATGAGGGACTTCATTGCCAAGTTTGACAAGCTGAGGAATCGAATTCCTACCATTGCTCAACCAACACTTGAAAACCTCAAATGCTTCTTCATCAACTCATAGCTCCCTGAAGTGAGCTTCTTGCTGAGACGGGCTGGACACATAAACCTTGCTGCTGCTCAAGACTTGGCTACTGAGGTAGAAGATGACCTTATCTTGGTAGGAAAGATAAGGAGAGACCCTAATAAAGGTACATCCTCTTCATCTTCTGAATACTCACCTACATCCACCACTAATCCAATCGTATAGAAGCTAGCTAATGAGTTACTTGCTCTTAGAAAGCAAATGGCGCAGGGGATGTCATCCACTCTTGCATACATAGATATGTCAAGGAGAATATTTCAAAATCAATCATACCAAGGCAATGCTGCTAGGAATCAAGAATAAACAAATTGTCTTCTTCCCCCATGGAGGAACTTGGCCATTGAAGCACCTCCAACCAATTCAGCAGTGGGATACTTTAAAGCAAAATCAGATTTCTCCTTCTCAGCCTACATTAAATCAAGAACATGACACTAATCTTTTCACAAAAGGAGAAGAATAATTAACTAGCAACTCCAACATTGGTTTCCTGAATTACCAAAATGAACCCAGAAGTGAAGGTAAAGAAGTTGATGGATCATACGCTGTATTCACCCAGTCCAAGAACCAGTCAGCCCAACAAGCTGATAAAATAAAATAGAGGAGCGACTTCAGCCTATAATTTCAATTGCCAAACGTGAGAAACTTCTCTGCCTTTCCAGCCAAATGACCTAGTGATTGTTAAAAAAAGTAAGTACTTCAAGTATGCCTTCACACTTCAACTTCCATTTTGCAGATCAGTCCTCCCCTCTAAAAACTATAAAGATGAACGCCTTTCTTTTGTTCCTAGTCTATTTCAGTCATTTGACATAGTCAACCATGTCAAGAAGACCAAAATTCAAATCACTGAGTTTAAATATTTACAATCTAACCCTAAGCAGTTGGATATGTTGTTTGAGTGTGTGAGGAATAAAGCCATCCTTGTAGGATAAGATGTTAAGAAAGGTAACTCATGATCTCCCAAGGAACATGTCCATCCCAAACAATCTTGTCATTACTCTTGTTTCCCCTAGGAAAATAGAGCCTTTCTATATTTCCCTGTTGATAAACGGTCACAAGTTGAGCAACTGCATCATTGATTCTAGAGCTTCAGACAATGTCATGTCTACCAAAGTGGCTGAATCCCTTGGTCTCACACTGACCAAGACATTTGGGAGATATTTTTCCATGAAAAATAAATAAGTGCCACTGCTAGGACAAATCAAGAATGCATAATTTGCATTTGCAACATTCCCAGACAAGAGAATCAAGATGATTGTCTTGGTGGCTGACGTCCCAGCATCATACGACATCTTTCTTGGGCAAAATTTTTGCAAAGATGTTGGCAGTGAATTAAGCATGGACATGTCCAAAGCAAGGATCTCAGTCAAAAGCGTCATGCAGAGGCTGCTCTCTGAAAATGAGACAAAATATGTGGTCACTAAAACATCAGTACTTGAAGCTCAAATTCTGTTTGAGTCTTCCAGCATGGGTAATTATTACTTGACCACATAGGATGTTCATGTTTCAACAGATGAAAATTCAAAAAAATGACAGTTTGAAAATTGGTTCAGACAAAACAACAAAAGACATGAGAGAATATGGTGTAAACGCAGAAGGATTCCTCCTTCCAAGTAAGGAGAAATCTAAGGAAAAATAAGTTTCAAATGAGGTATGGATGCTAAAATTTGATGGTAGTTGTTCCTCTACTGGTTCAGGAGCCAGGATCGGGTTGATATCTTGCCAAGGAGATATTTTTCCTTCATCATACAAGTTGCAATTCAATAATACTAACAATACCGTCAAATATGAATCTTTGCTGCTCGGATTGAAGGCTACTAAAGACAAGGGCATCAAGCTCCTTCATGCTAAAGGAGACGCTGAATTGGTGGTTTGTCAGGTGAGAAACCTGCACCAAACCAAAAATAAAATATTGCGTCACTACCGCAATCTTGTTTGGGACCAAATTGAAAACTTTGATGCTTTCAACATCTCTGTAGTTTCTCAGATGAATTCAATGATAGAGCTGATGCTTTGGCCATTTCAGCCACTCTTTTGGTTCCTCACCCTAATTTTAAGGGAGACAAGTACACTATCAAATTAGTTTTTTGACCAAGTGTGCCTGACAATGCCAATCATTGGCAAGTATTTAACAGTGACCACTAAATCATTGCCTTCCTAAAACAAAAAGGCAGCTTTAAATAGCTCCACTTTGAAGACAGTGAACCAGCCCCTGAATCAAATTTAGACACATGTGAAGAATTTCTGTAACTTAAAGGGAATAAAATTCTCTAAAAGATTGGTTTCCTTTGAGAAGTTGTTTGACAAGCATGACAGGTTCGTCAAACAGCAACAAATGGATTCAAGCTCTTCTCAAGAGTTTGATCAAGTAAATCTGGGTACCAAGAAAAATCCCAAGATCGTGAACATTGGGAAGTGCTGCACTTAGAAAGAAAATTTTAAGTTCACTTCTCTGCTCAGCCAGTACATAGATGTCCTAACATACTCCTATGATAATCTAAAGTCACTCAAGCCTGAAGAAATTCGCCATAAAATTTCTCTCAAGGACGATTCAGCACCTTATAAGCAAAAATATAGCAATATAATCCAAAGATATCAAGTACTATTGTATCTGAAATACAAAAAATACTGAATGCCAGGATAATCTTTTCAATCCATCATTCCATATGGATTGCCAACATAGTACTTGTGAGAAAGAAAAATGACAAAATTCACCTCTATGTGGATTTCAAGAATCTGAATCAGTCATCCTTAAAGAATAACTATCCTTTGCCCATCATAGACCAAGTGCTTCAGACAGTGACCAGTTTCGAGATGTTATCAATGCTAGACAACGTCTCAAAATATAATCAAGTAGAAGTTGGTGAAGCAGACCAGCACAAGACTGCCTTCACCACGCCTTGGGGCACCTTTGCATATCGAATAATGTCATTTGGCCTAATAAATGCTGGCGCTACTTTCTAGAGAGAAATGGACCTTGCTTTCAAAACATGAAATGGGTAAGTTCATTATGGTATACTTTGATGACTTGACCATTTTTTTCAGGCATCGCCCTGACCATGTGCGCCATTTGTAACAAGTGCTGGAACATTGCCGCTAAAATGACATTTCTTTAAACCCCAAGAAGTCTATCTTTAAGGTGATAGAAGGGAAGCTTCTCAGATGCATTATATCTAGAGAAGGCATAAAGATTGACTCAAAAAGAGTCAAGTCCATCCAGGAGCTTACTCTACCCAAGAGTAAGACTGCAGTTCACTTTTTCTTCAAAAAAGTGAATTTATTACGAAGGTTCATTCTCGAGTTCGCTAAGAAGACTTGTCATATTGTAGATATGATGAAAGGAAAGGCCACTTTCAGCTGAACTGAAGAAGGCAAATTAGTATTCTGAAACATCAAGACAACCATTGCTCACATCCCAATTCTGGTTTGTCCAGATTATACCAAGGATTTCATCATGTATAGTTATGCTTTTGAACACACACTTTCAGCCATTCTGGTTGAGTAGAACGAAGAAGGTGTGGATCTCCCATTTCTTTCATGAATTGTCATCTCAAAGCTCATGAGTTGAAGTATTCAAATATGGAGAAGCATGCTTATGCAGTGGTCAAGGCAGTGAAACATTTTCAATTTTACATTTTGAATTCTCACCTGGGTCCTGACACCACAGTCAAATCCATATTAACTCAGCAGGAGTTTGAAACCAAAAGGGGGAATTGGATTGCTAAAATATAGGAGTTTGATCTAGTTATCAAATTGACGAAGCTGGTGCGGGGAAAGGGCATTTGTCAATTGATTGTTGACAATAGACTCGAAGAAGTAGGGTATGAAGAAAAAGAAGCAGAAGACACGCTGACAGTCCTCTTTGTCTTGACCATAAATGGGTGGTATTCAAGTATTGCTCATTTTCTTACTTATGGTGAGTGTCTTACCCACCTATCTCATAAAGAAAGGATGATTGTCAAACTGAAAGCTGCCAATCTTGTCCTCTGGGACAATGGCCTGTACAAGAGGAGCCTTGATAGAGTGTTCCTTCGCTGCATAGATAAAGAGTAGCATAACCAACTTTTGAGATCCTTCCACAATCTAGCCTATGGAAGACATTTTTTTACTCCTGTACCTGCCCACAAGATTCTTAGAGCTAGGTATTACTTGCTTACTTTGTTTCAAGATGCATACAAATAGGTACGAGGGTGTGACTGTGCCAATAGTTCATTGGGGGACCCAAGTTAGCTGCCTTGCTTCTCAAACCAGTGGTGATAGAAGAGTCATTCTAGCAATGGGGAATCGATTTCATTGATGCTGTAAACCCATCTTCAAGCGCTAGACATGATTACGTCCTCACAACCACATATTACTTCACCAAATAGGTGGAAGTAATTCCAACCAAGCATGCTACTTCAAAAGTAGTATGTGATTTCCTCAAGAAAAACATCATTTCCAGGTTTGGGTTCCCAACCAAGATTGTGACAGACAATGCTGCCTATTTATCTTTTCATGAGATCACTCAGTTTTATTTTTACTATGGGATTACCCTCTCTCACTCGTCTGATTATTTCTCACAAAGAAATGGTCAAGTTGAATCAAGTAACAAGAACCTGGTGACCATCATCAGGGCATTAGTGGATGACAACCAACGGACAGGGCATAAAGCATTGGTTGATGCTTTATGGGTAGACAGAATTACACCCAAGAGGGTGATAGGTATGTCACCTTTCCAACTTCTGTATGGTCTCAATGCATATATACCGATCAACTTAGAATTACTAACACTCAAATTGGCAAAGGCGGTCGAAGATCAGACATATAAAAGCTCCATTGACAAAAGGATCATGTGCTTGACTGAGCTGGATGAGCAACGAACTATGGTGGTGGACCAAATTGCTACACACCAAAGTCTGGTGAAGAAGCTCTTCGACCAGAAAGTAAAAACCTGGGATTTCTAGATTGGAGATCAAGTCCTGTTATGGGACAAGAGAAGGGAACCAACAAAAATGCATGGGAAGTTCGATTCCCTATGGAGAGGCCCATTCACTATCTATGAGATCAATGGTGAAAATAGTTTTCTATTGAAGTATCAAGATGGCACGCCCTTTTTTTTGCCTTACAATGGGTAACATCTGAAGCATTTCAACTCTTGAAGTATCAGATAAGATCATATGTACATGTGTATATTTATATAGTCTTTAGTTCTGTTTTGTGCTTTTCCTTTTCATTTTTGGCACCTTGCTTTTTTGTTGGTTAGCATGAATCCATGGCCTAATGGCACACTTTAAAGCACTGAAGATTCTGGGCTCTAATCCCCTCAGTTGTTCTAAAATTTTAACTGAAAGAAGTTCCCCAACTGGAGCCCGCTGTTATTCCCAAAGTCTATCACTCATTTTTGAGACAACACATGAACTATTTTTGGTCCTACAAGCCAAAAAAATTTCTCGTCCCTTTGTAGAGTAAAATACTCTACATTTTATTTTGAGTTTCAGTTGTGCGTTCCAAGTTTTGTCTTTACGCATTTCAGTTTTGAGGTAGTAAGGGTTATGACACAGGGCACATGTTTTTATTTTTGCACGGGTTTTTCATTTTGCCTAAAGTTTTGTATAAATCTCAAAGTTGAGTGGAAGCTGCCAAGTGTCATCTACTGGGACACATTATAATTTGTTTCTAAAAGCAGTGGAACATGCCACATGTCCGTTATAACTTAGCGGAGCGCGATAAGTGTCTGCATCCGTGTTTCAAGTTTCTTATAAGTTTCAAAGCTTTTTTCAATAACATTCTCTCAGAGTCCCGTGTAGGGTGCCAAGTGGCAATTGTGGAAGGTTTTAATATGGTTTTTTAAATGCAGTGGAAGTCACCACGTGTCCCTTGTAAAGCTCAACGGAAGCTGCCAAGTGTCAACATCTGCAGTTTCTTCCTTTTGTTTCGTTATTGAGTAAGGACTGTGGTGGGCCTCGGGTGAGTTGTTAAAGTAAGCGGAGCACGCCAAGTGTCATCATCCGTGTGAATCCAAATGAGTCCCAAATATTTCTATAGTGTTTCTAGTGTTCTTATGTCTATTTCCTAGGAGCATTCTTATTTATTTAATTTGACAAGCAAAACTAGTGAAAATAATCAGGAAGATGTCTTGAAGCCAGTTACTTTCAGACTTTGTGTTGTCATAGTTGTCTTCAGTGTGTTTTTAGTTTATGTTCAAAGACTATGTAAAGGGTCTTGGGACGACTTTGTGCCCCCATTATCCTTCGTATTTCACTCTTGGGCAGTCGAAGTGGAGACTTTGTGCTACATCTCAGTGTGCTGGTTACCATGCCCCCTGTTACCAGTTATTTGTTACCTACCAGATAGAACTCTAGCTGTTTGCTGCAAGACCACTTCTAAAAAAAGAGAAGTGCCTTCAGGGTTTCTAGCCTGGATTTCTCCTTTATTTGTGAGCATCATCTTTGAAAGAAGAGAGATAAATGTTGTCCTACCCTTGAGTGTTATTTTCTGCATATATATATATATATATATATATATATATATATAGTATATAGCTCCTCATATTTATAGGGAACCTCCCCTTGATGAGAGGAGAGATTTGTCCACCTTTGATGTAGTAAACCTGCACATTTGGCCGACCAATCTCCCTTGCTATGGTTGAAAAGACCTATTTTGCTCATCAGTTAGCTGTTGACAGAATATTCACCCAACACAACCTACAAAACTACGGTTAGGGGTCAAAACTGCTTCTGTAAATGTGCAGTATTGCAACAAGTAGTAGTAGGGGAGTTTAGGGTCATTTTATATCAACTTCGGCAGCACCTCCCCTTCCTGTGAGTAGAAAATAATAACACAGAGACATAAAATTGTTAAGTAGTCAAGATTAGCAAATTGAACTAGTGTTTTTAGTACATGAGTCAAACTCATATTTTACGAAGGCAATATCATAACTATGTGTCAATAATGTGACTGTAAATCGACATTTTTGATTAGTATAAAATGACTACTAATGTTAAGACTAACATACCTTAATCTCTAACCCTGCAAGATAAATAATTTAATATAAACTTTATAGAAAGTAAAATACGTGTTTATGACTAATTATTTATTTGTTTTTAAAACTATATCCTGCAAAACTACACTTTAAATGTCAAAACCGTAACTTTTTGTCAAATTCACCTTTTGCAAAATGTGGTATTGCAAAAGATTAAAAACCTTGCAAAAACAGTTAGCCGTTAGTAGTTAAAAGGTACGGTTAGTGCAAAACCGCACTTTAAAAATCAAAATCACTGATGTAATATCATGATTTGTAGAGCCAAATCGCCTTTTGCCTGGACGTGAAAATTTGATGAAATCCAGAGCTTTCTCCTTGATCAACCAGACCTACAAACTATCAAAACACTTCTAACATGCAAAATGGTTAATTTGAAAGAGTTCTTCCATTGTGGTCGCCAATGTATGCTTATATTTTTGAGCTATTGATCAAAACTACTATGAATAGTAATTTAAACGCAAAAGCGCAATAACATCACAAGGAGGAAGATGAAGGAACAATCAATAATTTAATAGTCAAAACTTACCATCACCTTGTTCCTTGTAGCTTCTCTTCAAAAAATTTCAATCGATTCCAATGCAATTTGATTTATATGGATTGCTTGATGGTAGCTTCAAGATGGCTCTAATGGCTTCTTTGGATATTTGAATGGATTACAAGAGAATATGGATGCTATAAATGGCTGGTATAAAAGTCTATGCAAGTTTTATTGATTTCTTAAATTTTTAATTTGCTAGTGGGTAGTTAATGTAGTGGGATTAATAGTTAAGTGTGATTGTTAGCAGGATAATAAGATGATTAATTAATCATAAGGAATGTAGAAAAGTTTATGAAGTGTTAGAAATACTTATTAATTAAATGAGGGTTAATGAGCCCTGACCCGTCTTAGATACAATTGGGGTTATGGTGTCTGTGTACCTTATCTAACCTTTGCTGATGTGAACCAATTTTTTACCGACATGAAGAGTGAGCCATGACCTCTTATCAACCATCTTATCATTGCAACCATCTGGTATGTTAATATTTTTTTGAATAATATCACTGATACGTTCCAATACACCCCATGCCTGGGGTTTTGCATTAAAAAAAAAATGTTAAGGGTATAGAAAACCGCGAGGTTGAAGAGCTAATGGGGACTCTCAAGGCGGTAGCAGTGCTTTCTGGAACTCAAAATAAAGTCGATGGTGTTATCCAATTTACACAGCATATGAATGGTATATCAATTCTTTCTGTGCAATTTGTATTCATTCCCTTAACAAAACAAATCAAGAAAAACTTATGTATTTGCACCAACAGTAATAATAACCTTGTATGCGTGCAACATTAGGACCCACAAAAGTCTTTGGCAAAGTAACAGGCCTCAAGCCTGGCCTTCATGGATTCCATGTTCATGCAATGGGTGATACCACCAATGGCTGCCTCTCCACAGGTGTGTGTAATTTAATAACTTATATGCAATCAATTGTTTGATGTCAGATCAATTCAATTGTTTTCATTGGGTTTGAAGGAGAATGAATTATGATCTAATGAGAAAGGTACAATTATAGGCCCACATTACAACCCATTGAACAAGCAGCATGGTGCTCCTCAGGATGAAAACCGTCATGCTGGTGATTTGGGCAACATTATTGCTGGACAGGATGGTATGCTATTATTATCTTTCTTTTGCTTTCTGTTTTGTACTCCTCCAATGCCTCCTCAAGCTTAAAACACTTTAAGGCCTAAAAGTTGGGCAACATTTTTTGGATTGATTAAACAAGGGTTGGAGGGCCCTCACCTAGCTGGAATACAATTGGGTGCCAGTATTTGTACAGCCATTTTGACCAATTCGCCAGTAGGCCATTTTTGCTACTGTACCGCATCACACAGATTTGCGTATTTTAGGCAAGATTGTTGGTGGACAGGATGGTAGGATATTATTATCTTTCTTTTGCTTTCCGTGTTTTAAATGGGGTTACTCATCCAATGCATCATTAAGCTTAGAACACCTTAAGGTACATTATTGCTGGACAGGATGGTACAATTATATTGTCTTTCGTTTGATTTGTTTTTTAAAATGGGTTACTCATCCAATGCATCATCAAGCTTAGAACACCTTAAGGTTGAGATGTTAGGGATACTAATGAAGAGTTTCTATAATGCCGAAATCTGCTTAGGACTTCTTGAACACTAAGAGCATGCCCAGTATATGGTTCAACCAGAGTCAATCATTTCGCTTTTCCACTAGACCATGGCTTGTTGGACCGTTTAGGGTTTTTCTTTAAAGAGAGGTTTCTTGAACTCAGCCGTAAACCTTGAGGCCCAGAGATGTGTGACTGGCAGTTTCAGTCTTCTTCTCCATCTTCTTCTTCTTTCACTGAGTGGTCTTTCCTTCACATGGATATGTATACTTGTATTTGGGTTATGATAGCTTTGGGTTTACCCTCAATAATTTTAATTAATTATTTGTATTTAGCAATTACTTAGCTATCAAAACATAATGTGTTTTTAACACTAGTATTTTTTCACTTGTAATTAGACGTACTTCTAAGTTTCATTGACCTACTTTGCTTGTTTGTAGAAATTGATATAATTTATTTCTTTCATTCTGAATCCCCATAGGCTGGAAACCCGACTCCAAAACCTTTTAACATCTTGGAAACTTACAGAAACTCCTAGAAAAGATGCTGGAAGCTACTAGCAGATTTGAAAATATTTTAGCCAGACTCCAGGAGATTCCAGGATCGGATATTGACTTTCCTGAAGTTTCCATTTCTATTTCTGAGAGTATCCAATGCCATTTCCTAGAGTTTCTCGGAATTCAGATACTGTTTCTTGCCAATTCCTTGTTTCCTTGAGAAGTCTTCCCTGGAATTTTCACCATTTCTTGACCTAGCCATCCCTTTTTACAACACTTGTATTTCTGAAGTTTCTGAGAACTATATCCTATTATTGGTGCAAAATAGTTTGATATTTTCTGCAAATGTCTGAAATTCTGTAAACTTCTAAAAGGTCAATTGTGATAACTGCTTGGACTATGCCCTGGGAATGCCAGTAGAGTACTTTTTTTTATCACTTTTTGGGGTGAATGGCTTTCTCATTTTGGCTACTGATGCCTCTTTTCTTGCAGGTGTGGCCCAGTTGTCGATCGAAGACTGGCAGGTTATTCTTTGAAGCTGGATTTTAGACTCATGTTCTTGAAAAGAGAAGATTATGGTTTTCTGTATTTGCAAAACTGATAATTTTGTTGTGTATGTATGGCTACAGATTCCTCTCAAGGGTACAGATTCAATAGTTGGAAGGGCAGTGGTTGTGCACGCAGATCCAGATGATCTTGGTCGAGGTTTGTTGAAATAATTCTATATGATTGAATCCATCTCATACAGATCTTCAACGTAGTTTACTCACTCTTCAAAATGGTCCACATCACGGGTGCAGGTTCCTTCCATACCTATAGGAATGATTTTGCACCATTGTTGTGGGCAATTTTAGAAGGCTAGATAAGTCGCTTCCATTCTTCTCTTTATATGTTGATATATTATGTTCCATGTTGAAGCCTTTAGAGGTCAATTTGACCTATGGGAATTCGGAGAATGTATGCACAGTTATGCCTATACCATCTAGTTATAGTGGCCCACCATGTTTCAGTGGTCATTGCACCATGAACCTAATAATATAAACACCTAAAATGACTTAACTAAGTTAATTAGAATAAAAAGGAGTTCAATTGAGATATAAGCTAGCTATGCAAGGAAATAAAGCTTTCTGTCTAAGGAATTCACAACACTATTTCATTTAAACTAGGAATGCAAGGAACTAAGAAATAAGTGCATACCTGTCCCTTCTTGCCTGGAGAAAAACAAATATGTGCGTCCCCTCGTGAATTTGGTGAGTGTGTGTCACTATTGTTAGTGTAGAACTTTCTAAAGTTGGCAAAGATAGCTAGTCTTTAGATGAAAGGGGTGATCCTGTGGAGCTTTGTTGAAAATTCAAGGGGAGTTTTGGATGCTGAGTCTTCAAAGAGCAGTAGCGTACCTCTGCACAGGCACTTCTTAGGCTTGGAACTGACTTATATAAATTTAAAGAAGGTGAAATAGAATTTGAATTAAAAACATTGAAAGGGCAAGTTAGAAGCTTTTCTTGGCAAAATTTGAGTAAGGAAGACATTGCTATGAAAGCTTATGCCAGCACATGTTTTCTCTGCAATAAATCCTTTGCGTGTGTTTCAACACGGACTGGGTTGTCCTCCAAAGTCTCAAAAGGCAGACCTTTCTACAAGAGACTTGGCAGAGTATCTGGACACATGCGCTTCCTTGTATACTACTAGGTAGGTGAATAAAATAAGGTAGAATAAGGTTTGATAGAGAGCTTGAAACTAAATTGGAAGTACGAAATGGTCATCACATGATTTCATTAGATTAAATATAAAATCGAATGCTGGGGAAACTTAGTTAAACTAGTTGATTAAAACCTATCTATCTTCTTCTTCCTTACAATTATCCATAATTGACCAAGCTTTTTATGCATTCTGATTACTTCACGTGAAATTATGTTCAACTCTCAAGAGGCTCTGTTTAACTAATAGTTTAGGCATTAATTAATTTGCAATATGTGTCCAAAGGGGCCTTTCTAGCTTCCTAAAAAGTCACATGGGTGTCCAAAGGGTTTCGACAAGGCAAAACGGGCATATTTGAGTGAAATGAGTGTCTCAAATTTTCTTATATGCTTGGTTGGTGCTATGTAGAGCTCGTACTCGTTTTCAGGGTGCACTTGGTTTCTTTAAGCCAACGTTAGTAGCACTGGACCATGTGCACAACACTAGAGTTGATCTGTAATTAGCTTGGTTAGATCGATGTCTAATTCATCAAATGATTCTTATCTAGTCTTTTGACTATTATGCAGCATTATGTGCAGATTTAGTAGTACGCATATGCAGAGTGGCCATATTGCATTTAGTTACATGAAAGTAAAGGGAATTGAACATAAACATAGAAAGGAATTCAATATCAAGCTCAACACACACGCACACACACAAATAAACATTCAGATTTGCCCTAGAGAAACGTGGTGTGGTAAAACGCCGGCTAGTGGAGCTGTGCCTCCAATCCACTACTATTAACAAGAAATGCAAGGTTACAAGCTCACAAGGCAATGGCATACAACTAAACACCTATCTCTCTTGTTCTGCATCTCTAATACTCTGCTCTCTGATGTCTCCTCCTCCTCCTCTGTTCTGCAACTGAACTATTACGCCAGATTGTTCACATTCCATTCAAGGCTTTGTTGTAACCAAGGACTGCTCAAACTTCGACGTAAAAGATTCCAATTGACCAAGTAACCCAGTGAACATCATCCCAACTGATCCTCATTCCAACCTGGGTGGTTTCCTTTAGCTTATGTCATTTACAGGACCTATTCAGCCATGGATGAACGTGTATGGGATGAATTTGGCCATGGATGAACATATCTTTGTTTTGGGTCTGTTTCTGGGATGGTTTCGGCCATAATTATCATACCAATTAATGTTTTTGCTTTCCTTTGAAGCGTTAAAAGGCTATTGAAGAGCTCTATCCTATCCTGGAGGTTGCACAATTGTTGGATCAAATTCCTTGTAAGTATCAACACGTCCTTATTGAAGAGTGCTATCCTCTCATAGAGGTTGCACAATGTTTTGATCAAGTTTTACAAATTTTCCATAAGTATATATAAGTGTCCTTGTTTTGAGTACTTGAAGATAGATTGAGCTATATTGCATGATTTGAGTGCAAAGGGTCATACAGGCCTCCTAGAGTCCTTACATCAGAGATGCAATGTACGTGACAGTGAATTTACATTACAACTGATCCAATTCAGATCAAGATTACGACTTGCTTCATCATTAGGCTCCATAGGGGTGAAGTAATGACCACCTTTTGGGCATCCTCACCACAATCAGATGTGGATAAACCTGTATTTAGATCATCATCACAATCACCTGGTTTGGCTAGGCTTCAGAGTACAAATTTGCGTTGTTACAAAGAAGATCACATTAACAGACAGTGCAAGGGGATGTGCTATGCCCTATCCAACTTTGGATAATACAGCTTTGGCAGATAAATCATGTCCAAAAAGCATCCAGTTGTAAAACCTTTCTAACATAAAGAAATTTCTATCACACGACTAAACTACAATTCCTGGTTACGTTTAGTGTATATTTTTTGGAGTATTTGTTTGAGTGAAAATAAGACTTTCTTTTGAATTCAGTATTCCTACTGTTGTTGCCAATAGAAACAGTGATTACAAAGAAGACATTGGAGTGGCAGCTTCTTTTTTATTCAAGTAAGCTTTTGAATAACTCGGGTGGAAGAGTGCAAAAAAATTTGCCGTCCTTTGGATTGACTTCAACAGTAAAAGTTGGTTATGAAATAACATGTTTAGGCTTCTATCATACATTTTTGTAGGTTTCTTTCTGTCAACACATTGCAAAACTGAAATGTATATGCACTGGTCGTATATAGAAGAAATGTTTTATTTGAACTTGTCAACTAAGCATAAAGCATACCAAGTGAGATGTGACCAACTACATTGGTATGCAATGTGATTGGTTGGATAAATTCCCATCTATGGTGTTTTTCTACTTTCAAGATCGGTTGGTGGCACACAAAAAAGTTAATATCCCCAAATATCTTTGAGATTTTATTAGAATGTCCAATAATAGACTAAGGGCCCTGATTTTGTTTAGCCGGAGATGCATTTTGGGTTGAGGGTAAAAATTACAAGCTCGTTTAGCAGAAATTGTCTTTATGTATGCAATGACTCTTGCCTTGAACTAGACATCTGGAAATATTTGAAGGAAGGATTCTTATTTATTTGAGAGTTTTATTTGTATTGTTCTCTGTAAGTGGGTATATGTTTCAAAGTTTAAGAGGTTGCTTTTCCTATACCTTTTTCTTGACAGGAAAAAATTCGTATAAAAATGAAACTCTGCATTGAGGGCCAGAAGGATCTAGTCAAACTTTTATATGCAAATGAAAGGTGTGATTTCAAGATATTGTTGAGCTCCTCAAATTTGTAGTTGATACCGTTAATCCCATATGACTTGACTTCTTGTACCCTAGTCATGTGAAAATCAAGTGCAAGATCCTATGATCGAAAGACAACCTGCACATAAATAGATCAGTGCACAATGACACCCTAAACACAATATACTCAATATAGAATCAAAAAAGAATGAATGATATACGATAGAGATAGGTGGGGCAATGGCCTCTATCCATATGCCCATTTTTAATAACATGTAGGGTGAGTCAATGCTCTATAGCCTACTGTACCAACATCGATCCCAAGGGTATACCACAATATTGGTAACTCAATGGGCTCGATAAGTTGATTTTTCAAACCTCAACAGGCCATTGTAGGTCTCTGCTCACAGGTTTTGGGTTTTTCATTTTCAAAGCCTAATGTTCCTGAAATAATCTCCACTTGCTTCTAACCAATCTCTTTGCTCTCTTCTAGAAGTTTATCCTCTTGAACCATGCCTAAAATGGGCTCAAGAAGAGATTTATTTCTGATATCCCTGAATTTGCTTTATAGCTTGCCCCTCTAGCACACTCTTTTGGTGTATATCATCCTTTTCTAACTCTATCATTGTCCGGATTTCAGAGTTCTTTTTAAATGATTGAACCATGCCTCGCTTCTCTTGTTATTTTCTTTCCTTGAATTGCTCGGACCACAAATATTGTTTTGCTTGTTCCTATCTTCTATTTCCCATTCTTTTAGTTCAAGTATTGGAAAGGTATTATCACAACAAATTTGATTCTTTTACTGATTTTGAACTTTCGGATGTTATGCCTTTGAGGTTTGGGTGTCTCTCTCTCTCTCTACAACAAATTTGTTATGCCTTTGAGGTTGGGGTCTCTCTCTCTCTCTCTCTCCACATTTGTTTTGCAGTGGTCTTCCAATTCTCTGTAGTAGTATTTGAACGGTTGCTTGCAAATGACCATCTTTGAAGCATATCCTGCATTTGGAGCAAATGTTTTTGTAATCGAGCAACTGGATCTATTTATGATACAGAAATTGCCATACAGGCTGGAAGATCTTTCTGGTTCCAGGATCACTAAGACTGTTGCGTACATAGCTACTTTCCTTTCTTTTACTGGTGGAAAAAATCAAAATTAACTTCCCTAAAATAATTTTGATCTGTTTAAAGATTAAGTGGCTTGAGCACTCCAAGGACAGTGCTGTGAGCCTAACCCAGAAAGGAGAAGACGAAGTCTGCTAGGGGCACAAAGCCAATTGTCTAGTGCAACATAAACAGTCCTAGTCTCCATACAAAGTACAAACCATGGGCACTCTTTGAGAACGGTATGCTTTCTTTTCCGGTTTCTGAAATGAATTTTTTTCTAGGCAAGACTTACTGTCCTAAGTACCTTGTGGTGTCCAGTTATTTGAGACCCAACATCTCATTGTTGATGGGGGATGGCCACAGGCCCATGTACCTCCCCGTTACAGCCTGTTTCCTGAGGTTCGGCATCTAGAGTTTGAGATAATTATTGGATCACAAGTATTCCCTAGAAATATCATTTTTTAGGATGGAGCAAGATTTTGTTTCCCTTTTCCTCTATTGTACCAGCTTCTTCGGATTGACACAGGTATGGCATGGCCAATATAGGCCACTTTTGGCACCCATTTGCATTGTTAAGGAGTATAAATACTTCGTGACAGCCCTCCACACTCCTTTTAACTACATTCTATTCTGTCTATCTTAGGATTGTAAGACGTCTCATTCCAGCAATCCCAACTAATGTGAATTGGTCTTGCATGTGATTACTTCCTTGGGGAAGCATCTTTGACCATTGCTAATGCCTAAGGTGGAAAGCTGTGAAAAATATGTTTTCTGCTGTTTATTGGATTTTTCAACCCTCTTATGATTTCTGTTGCAGATTTGATGCAATAATGACAATGATAGCTGCCATCCATACTTGCTTGAGGGCTGGTTGGACAGTTCCCATGAGGAGGGCTGACATAATATCCAAGCTTAAATATAACCTGTTTGATTTAAATATGGAATCTGCACCCTTTGCATGATAAATTAAATATTTGCTTTGTCGCGCCAGATAAATTAGTAATTTATAATGACTCCATGCTCCATTTTACACACATCTAGAAAGGATTTATGATGAAAATCTGACTGCATGATGTTAAATGTATGATAAGTACAATACATATGAGCCTTACAGGCTTGTTCTAGGGAAATAACCATTCAATTTGTGGGCTTGGAGAAAGCGAGGGAAAATCTGTGCATATGTTTGATGGCATAAAGGATTAAGGAGATCTAAAAAGTACTAGTGAGACCTCTATTAGGCTAGGTTTTGAGCTTAGTATTGTAGACTGAGTCGTTTGGAGAAGATTCTGTAGGTTTGCATTGGATAAAGCGAACTGCTTTGGACAGTCCTAACTAGACAAAAGCATAACATCCAAACAGGCACTTTATCTTTCGGCTCAACCTAGATTGAACAATATACTTAGTTGTCCATCAATCTGATAATTTTCTCTAACAGACTGATAAATTCACATATTGAACAGTTATCCTGAATATGTTTTTAATCTTCTAAAAAACTCACGGATCTTATTCAATATTGGTAATTTATTTTGTGCCAATGGAGTTGTCATTAATGTGGTTTACCATTTCATAGCAATGTGAGAGGTCTAGCTAGAGTCTAGCTTTTGTGTTTGGTGGAATTGCTTGGATTGCAAAAGTGGGCTTTAATTTAAATGAGAATATGCAATTACTGTTGTTGCTTGGTATGGTTCCATGTTCATAGTTTGTATGCACAATCAAGGAAAAATTAATGGGTGTAGAAATATACTTATTGCTGTGATGCTTATGACGAGCTCCACATAGTTACGCATAAATTTGTTATGTAGCACAAATTACAAAATGCAGATATTCTAGTTTTAGGATATAGTTCTGTCCTGTTTGGTGAATATTTTGTCAATCAGCGTACCGATAAACAAAATAGGTGTGATCAACCATAGTAAGAAGATTGGTCGGTCAAGTGTGTAGGTTTACCATATCAAAAGGGGACTAATCTCTTCTCTCATCAAGGGGAGGTTTCCTATATATATATATATATAAATATATATATAAAAACAGAAAATAATACTCAAGGGTAGGATAATCCATCCATCTCTATTTTTTCAGAGATGATGTGTGCAAATCAAAGGAGAAATCCAGATGAAATGACAGAAAACACTCCTCTTTTTTCAGAAGTGTTGTTTCAACAGACAAAAAGAATCTCTCTGGTGATGTCAAGTAATTGTAACAGGGTATAGTAACACAGCAGAATGAAATGAGGCACAAAGTCTCCACCTCAACTGCCAAATAGTGAATTATGAAGAACAATGAGGGCACAAAGTCGTCTCAAAGATCTTTACATAGAAACAGAAAATAAACACACACTGAAGACAATTATGACAGCACAAAGTCTGAAAGTAACTGGCTTCAGGGCACCTTCTTAGTCACCTCCACTAGTTTTGCTTGTTTATTTAAGAGGACAAAAAACGTATTAAGGAAACAGACATAAGAACAATTTTTCCAACAACCAAGTTATTACAGCACAAAGTTTGAAAAGTCACTTGTTTTTTTATTTTAATAAGAAAATATGATCAACAATTTGAGCTCAAAGTCTCAGTAATGCCTTTCAATTTAGGCAGAATGAAATTACTGATAACAAAAAGATCTATCTAAAACAATAAGAGAGAGACCAATATATAGCCCTCCAATAAAGACTTGGGAGCAATAACACATTATGTTGCATTAAATTTTGTCAAGAAGATATGCTGGAATTAGGCGCATTTGCCCATTTGCTTTTCTCAATGTAGAGAAACGGGTCACGCCATTGAATATTTGTGTTCTCCAATGTCCATTTGGCGGTTTGCTTCTAGAAACATATTTCATGCGTGGATATTTCTGGTCTTCTTCATCATTCCTCCTTTTTTGGCTATTGAATCAGGTCATTGATTCAATTCGATGATATGTTCTTTGGTCGCTTTTTGCTGGTCTTAATAATTGATGTGCGGCACGTTCTGCTGCAAAACAGGGGAGGACACATGGCAGCATCCATGGGACTCTGAGAGATGTTTATTGAAAGAAACTTTGAAACCTGTAAGAAACTCAATATGCGGATACAGACACTTGTTGCGTTCTGCGGAGTTACAATGGGACATGTGGTAGCTTTCACTTGTTTTTTGAGAATCTCGCGGAGGATGACACTTGGCGTGCTCCGCTTACTTCAGTAGCTTGCTGGGGCTTTGCCACAATCCTTACTTAGTAAAGAGACCAAAAGAAGAAACTGCGGATGTCGACACGTGGCGGCTTCCGCTGAGCTTTAGTTTCTCTTTCGAAAGTCTTTGGGTCTTATATCAGTTTCCCGCGAAAGATGACACGTGGCGGCTTTCGTTGTATTTTGATAGGGACACGTGGCACTTTCCGCTGTGACTTTCTGAGGGACACGTGGCGGCTCGGCGGGTTTTCTGTTTCGGGGGACTTTTCCTTCAGACAAAAAGTCCGAAGGAATTCTTTTGGACAATTTGTCCGAAGGAATTGTTTCTTTACAACTTTGTTGCATGAACTTTTTCGAAGGAATTCTTTGTCTGTTTAGAGTTTGAATTGCTCTGTTTGCTCCCCGCCTGCCTTTCGCAAGGGCTGTTTGAGCTTCAAAGTGACCTTTCGGATTTTTGCAACGGTCCACTTTGGTTTCCAAGTGCCTTCCAAAAACGCTGTTTGTCTTTTGGTTTTGCCTTAGTTGATTTTCTGCCGATCTCAACAAGTGACACGTGGCAGCATCCGCTATGAAAGAGGCGAGGACACGTGGCAGCATTCGCTATGAAAGAGGCGAGGACACGTGGCAGTATCTACTTAACTTGCAGAGGCTTTGGATGCCTTTTGTTTCAGGATTTCTTTGCCTTAGTCACTTTTGCCACGAAATTTCCTCCGCAAGGGCACTTGTCTCTTCGACTTTTGGGACACTCCTTTGAACCTGCCACTTGAATCGACCGATTGAACCAACTTTGGTTCAACGGTTCATTCTTTCGTTTCTATTGACCGCTTGAAACAAGCTCTTAGAAATAAACTGTGTTGAACCTATTGCTGTTGAACCTTTGAACCCGTTGAACCTTTGAACTTGAGTGGTTCAATGGTTCAATGGTTCAAGTCTTCTTCTCTTTGACAAGTGTCTTGAAGCCGTTGAACCTTTGAACCTATTAGTCCTTTGACTGAAAAAGCTTGAAAAAATTCCAATTTTGAAAGCTTAGAACAATTTTTTGAAATGGAAAGAGATAATTTTGCCTTGCAGGGCCAAAATAGCTTATATGTTGTCCCAAAAATGAGTGACATTTTTCGGGTATAACAGCTGGCTCCAGTTGGGGAACTTCTATTAATTGTAAAAAGAATTGAAGAGAGTAGAATCCGGAATCTCAAGTGTCTTCATGTGTACCATTGGGCTATGGAGTCATGTTACCCATAAATGAAAGGCGTCAAAAACGAAAACAAACAAAACGAAACTAAAAACTATACAAATATACATATGTACAGATGAAATGATCTGGTACTTCAATAATTGAAGTGTTTCAGATGCTGTCCACTGTGAGGTAGAGAAAAGAGTGCCATCTAGATACTTCAGCAGAAAGCTGTTTTCACCATTGTGCTGATGAATAATAAACGGGCCTTTCCAAAGAGAGTCGAACTTTTCATGCATCCCTTTTGGTTCTCTCCTTTTGTCCCACAATAGGACTTGATCCCCAATCTTGAAATCACGGTTTTTTGCCTTCTGGTCAAAGAGTTTCTTTACCAGAGTTCGATAGGCAGCAATTCGGTCCACCACCATAGTTCTCTGCTCATCCAGCTCAGTCAGGCACATGATCCTTTTATCAAGAGGGCTTTCATATGTCTGATCTTCAATTGCCTTAGCCAATTTCAAGGCTGGCAATTCTAAGGTGATTGGTATTTCAGCATTGATACTATAAAGAAGTTGGAAATGAGACATACCAATTGCCTTCTTTGGTGTGATTCTGTCTGTCCATAGAGCATTAACTAATGCTTTATGCCATGTCCTTTGGTTGTCATCTGCCAGCTTCTTGATGATGGTCACCAGGTTTTTATTGCTTGATTCAGCTTGTCCATTCCCTTGTGGAAAGTAATTAGAAGAGTGGGAGAGTAATTCCATAATAGAAACAGAATTGTGTAATCTCCTTGAAAGTGAAACAAACTGCATTGTCAGTAACAATCTTGGTTGGGACTCCAAACCTAGAAATGATATTCTCCTTGAGAAAATTGCACACTACTTTTGAAGTGGCATGCTTGGTTGGGATAGCTTCTACCCACTTGTTGAAATAGTCAGTTGCTGTAAGGACATAATCATGTCCAGTACTTGAAGATGGGTTTATAGTTCCAATAAAATCAATTTCCCATTGCTGAAATGGTTCTTCTATGATCACGAGCTTGAGAGGCAGGGCAACTAACTTGGGTCTTCCAACAAATTGCTGGCAGAGTTCACATTTTCTCACCCACTTATATGCATCTTGGAAAAGAGTTGGCCAGTAATACTTGGCTCGTAGAATCTTGTGGGCAGTCACAGGAGCAGAAAAATGTCCTCCACAGGCTAGATTGTGGAAGGATTTCAAAAGCTAGCTTTGCTGCTCTTTGTTTACACAGCGAAGGAATACTCCATTAAGGCTTCTTTTGTACAGGGCGTTGTCCCAAATGACAAAATTGGCAGCTTTCAACTTGATAGTCCTTTTTTTGTAAGATAAGTGAGCAGGTCATTCATCATAAGTAAGGAAATGAGCAATCCCTGAATACCACTTATTGGTAGTGGAGACAAAGAGGACTGTCGGTGTGTTTTTCACCTCTGCTTCTTCATGCTCTGTTTCTTCTGATTTGTTATCAACAATTAATTGGCATAGACCTTTTCCTTTTATCAGCGTTGTTGATTTGATGTCTAGAGCAAACTCCTGGATCTTTGCAATCCAATTGCCTCTTTTAGTCTCAAACTCCTGCTGAGTTAATATGGACTTGACTGTAGTGTCAAGAACCAAGGCAGTAGTGTGTGAATTCAAGATATAGAAGCGAAAATGCTTGACTGTCTTCACCACTGCATAAGCATGTTTCTCCATGTTCGAGTACTTCAGCTCATGAGCTTTGAAAAGGCAACTCATGAAAGAAATGAGAGATTTCATACCTTCTTTATTCTGTTGAACCAGAATTGCTGAAAGCGTGTGTTCAGAAGCATAACTATATATGGTGAACTCTTTGTTGTAGTCTGGTCAAACCAGAGTTGGGGCGTGGGCAATGACAGTCTTGATATCTTCAAATGTTGACTTGCCTTCTTTAGTCCAACTGAAGGTGGCCTTCCCTTTCATCATGTTTACAATGTGTCGAGTCTTCTCAGCAAAGTCGGGGATGAACCTTCGTAAGAAATTCACCTTTTTGAAGAAAGAGTGAACATTTTTACTTGTAGGCAAGGTACGCTCTTGAATAGACTTGACTCTCTCTGAGTCGATCTTTATGCCTTCTTTGGACACAATGTGCCCGAGAAGTTTTTCCTCTGTTACTCCAAAAACAGACTTCTTGGGGTTCAAGAAAATACCATTTTGACGGCAGCGCTCCAGCACTTGTTATAAGTGGCGTATATGATCAGAACGATGCTTTATAAAGATGGTCAAGTCATCAAGGTATACCACAATGAATTTACCCATCTCATCTTTGAAAGCAAGGTCCATTGCTCTTTGAAAGGTGGCGCCAGCATTTATCAAACCAAAAGGCATCCTTCTATATGCAAATGTACTCCAAAGTGTGGTGAATGCAGTCTTGTGTTGGTCTGCTTCACCAACTTCAACTTGATTGTATCCTGAGAAGCCATTTAACATTGATAACATCTCTGATCTAGTCACTGTTTGAAGCACTTGATCCATGATTGGCAAATGATAGTTATCCTTTAAAGATGACTGATTTAGATTCCTGAAATCCACACAAATGCGAATTTCGTCACTCTTCCTTACAGGCACTATGTTTGCAATCCATGTGGAATGGTGGATTGGAAAAATGATTCTAGCATTTAACATTTTTTGTATCTCAAATAGAATAGTACCTGATATCTTCAGATTGTACTGTCTAGATATTTGCTTATAAGGCATTGAGTCAGTCTTGAGAGGAATGTCATGGTGGATTTTATCAGGGCTGAGAGACTTTAGGGCATCATAAGAATATGCTAATACGTCCATTTATTGGCGGAGTAAAGTGGTGAACTTGAATCTTTCTTCAGGAGTGCAACACTTACCAATGTTCACCATCTTAAGATTTTCTTCAGTAGTCAAATTTATTTGATCGAATCTCTAAGAGAAGCTTGAATCTGTTTGATGAATCTATCATGCTTGTCAAACAGCTTCTCAAGGGAAACCAAGCTTTTAGAAATTTTATTTCCTTTCAGCTGTAAGAATTCTTCATTTGCATCTGAACTCGATTCAGGCGCTGGTTCACTGCCTTCAAAATGTAGTTGTTCAAAGTTGTCTTTTCGTTCCAAGAAAGCAATGATTTGGTGATCATCATTGAATACTTGCCAATGATCAGCATTGTCAGGGACACTTGGTCTAAAGACTAGCGCAATGGTATTCCTGTCTTCTATGAAGTCTGAGTGAGGAACCAAGAGAGTTGCTGAAATAACAAGTGCATCAGCTCTGTCATTGGATTCCCTGGGTATGACAGAGATGTTGAAAGCATCAAAGCTTTCAATTTGGTCCCAGACTAAGTTGCGGTAGTGGCGCAATCTTTCATTCTTGGTTTGGTATAGGTTTTTCACCTAACAAACCACTAATTCAGCATCTCCTTTAGCATGGAGTTTGATGCCTTTGTTTCGAGCAGCCTTCAATCCAAGCAATAGAGATTCATACTCAGCTGTATTATTAGTATTGCTGAACTGTAACTTATATGAGTAGGGGAAAATATCTCTTTGAGGAAATATCAATACAATCTCGGCTCCTGAACCGGTAGAGGAGCAACTGCGATCGAATTCCAGAGTCCATACCTCATTAGACACTGATTTTTCTTTATATTTTCTTTCATAAGAGAGGGAAGATCCTTCTCCATTTGTATTGCAATCTACCAATTCTTTTGCTATTCCAGCTGAACTAATTTCTAGATTGACACTTTCAAGAATTTTATCAGATGCTTCATGAACTTCCTCTGTAAATAGAAAATAGTTACCCATACCTGAAGATTCAAACAGAATTTGAGCTTCAGGAGCTGATGTTTGAGTGACAATATATTTTGATTCTTTTTCAGGAAGCAGCGTCTGCATGATGCCTTTGACAGGGATTCTTGCTTCAGATAGATCCATGCTCAATTCTCCACTAACATTTTTGCAGAAATTTTGCCCAAGTAGAATACCATAGGATGCTGGAACATCAGCCACCAGAATTGTCATCTTGATTCTTTTGTCTGGAAAGGCTGCAAATGCAAATTGGGCATCTTTAATTTGTCCCAACAATGGCACTTGTTTGTTCTCTATGGAGAAACATCTCCCAAATGTCTTAGTCAGTGTGAGATCAAGAGATTCTGCCACTTTGGCAGGCATGACATTGTTAGATGCCCCTGAGTCTATGATGCAATTGTTTAGTTTGTGACCGTTTATCAACAAAGAAACATAGAAAGGCTCTATTTTTTCAGGGGCAGCAGGAGGAGTAATGACAAGATTGTTTGGATGGGCATGTTCTTTGGAGAATCAGGGGTTACCTTCTTAGCATCTTGTCTTATAGGGACGGCCTTATTCTTCACACATTCAACTAACCTATCTAGCTGCTCAGGATTAGATTGTAAATATTCAAACTCAGTCATTTGAATTTTGGTTTTCTTGACATGATCAATTATGTCAAATGACTGAATTGGATTAGGAACAGAGGAAGGTAATTCAACTTTTTGGTTTGTAGAGGGGGAATGACTGATTTGCGAAATTGAAGTTAAAGGTGAAGGTAAAATTGATGTACTTATTTTTTTGGTGATCACCGGGTCCTTTCGCTGGAAAGGTAGAGAGGTTTCACGTTTAGCAATTGAAATTGCTGGTTGAGGTTGCTATTCTATTTTCTTTTTATCAGCTTGCTGCACTGATTTGTTCTTGGTGCTGGTAAACACTGTGTATGATTCATCAAAAGCTTCTCCTTTACTTCTTGGTTCATCCTAGTAGTTCAAGAAACCAATATTGGAGTCACCAGTTGATTCTTCTTGGTTATCTACAAGGAAATCAGCGTCATTTTCTAGACTCAATTCAAGCTAAAAAGAGAAATCTGATTCTACTTCAAGATATTCCATTGCTGAATTCGCTGGGGGTGCTTCAATAGCAAGTTTTCTTTGTGAGAGAGGAAGACGATTTAGCTGCCCTTGATTCTTGGCAACATTGTTCTGGTATGATTGATTTGGAAATGTCCTCTTTGGCATATTTCTGTATGGAGCAGAAGACATTCTTTGCGTCATTTGCTTTTTGAGAGCAAGTAACTCGTTTGCCAACTTTTGCACCATTGAATCAGTGGTGCCTGTAGATGGATATTCAGAAGATGATGAGGGTCTGTTTCTATTAGGATCTCTCTTTATCTTTCTTGTCAAAATGAGATCATCTTCTACTTCAGTGGTCAAATCTTGAGCTGTAGCGAGGTCTATTTGACCAACACGTCTCAACAGGAAACTCACTTTAAGTCGCTGAGAATTAATGAAGAAACATTTAAGATTTTTCGCTGTAGGTCGAGCAATTACATGGATCCTGTTCTTCAGTTTGTCAAACTTTGCTATGAAGTCCCTCATTGGTTCATGAGGCTCTTTCTTCATCTGTGTAAGTTGAGCCGGAAGGGCATGTGCATCTTTTGCAGGGTTGAATCTGACTTCAAACTTAGCTTTGAGGGTGTTCCAGTCAGTTACTGACCGAGCCTGCAAATGGTAGAACCAATCTGCAGCAACACCTTGTAGTGTTTCTACAAACAGTCTGATTGCCACGTCCTCAAATTTCACCCCAATTACACCACAGGATATGCTGAAAGCTGCAATGTGTTCGTCAGGATGAATCTTCCCATCACCATAGAACTTGGATAAATTCTTCCTTAACTGCGTGGGAGCTCATGTAGAGGCGGAGTAAGATTGAGAGGGCCAAAAAAATTACCCCAAGGGCTTTGAACTGCCATTGTATAACTATGAAAAAGAGGAATAACAAATCTCAGAGGGGTAATTATTGGCAAAGCTTTATTAACAGCAAAAGTGGATACTTCACTTGGTAATGAAGACCTGACTTTAGCAGGAGGAAAACTCTTAGTTCGTTGGAGGCGAGATGGTGAAGGAAACAGATCAAAATTACTTTGATGTTCCAACTCAAATACAGGGTCAACAATATCTTTAGCCCTTTGGCTTCGTGTATATCTTGAATCTGCCAGATTGTGAAACAAAAATGGAAAAGAATTGACCTTACTTCAGTTTGAATCTTGAGGCTTTAAACTGCGCGTTCTTTCCTAGTTGGTGTGGAGGTGGATATTAAGGTTATAATGATAATGGATAAAAAGTGAAATGGATTGGCTAGAGTCTATAATGGCTAAAGGTAGGGACTGCTTCAATTTGAAACTTGAAGTTTCAGAATGCACATAAATCCCCAGCAGAGTCGCAAAAAACTGTTGGGTGAATATTTTGTCAATCAGCGTACTGATAAACAAAATAGGTGTGATCAACCATAGTAAGAAAATTGGTCGGCCAAGTGTGTAGGTTTACCACATCAAAAGGGGACTAATCTCTTCTCTCATGAAGGGGAGGTTCCCTATATATATATATATATATATATATAAACAAAAAATAATACGCAAGGGTAGGATAATCCATCCATCTCTCTTTTTTCAGAGATGATGTGTGTAGATCAAAGGAGAACAAAAGAAATCTTTTTAGTGATAACAAGTAACTGTAATAGGGTATAGTAACACAGCAGGATGAAATGATGCACAAAGTCTCCACCTCAATTGCCAAAGAGTGAAATACGAAGAACAATGAGGGCACAAAGTCGTCCCAAGGTTCTTTACGCAGAAACAGAAAATAAACAAACACTGAAGACAATTATGACAGCGCAAAGTCTAAAAGTAACTGGCTTCAGGACACTTTCTTAGTCACCTCCACTAGTTTTGCTTGTTTATTTAAGGGAATAGAAAACGTATTAAGGAAACAGACATAAGAACAATTTTTCCAACAACCAAGTTATTACAGCACAAAGTCTGAAAAGTCACTTGCTTTCTTATTCCAATAACAAAATATGATCAACAATCTGAGCTCAAAGTCTCAGTCAGTAATGCCTTTCAATTTAGGCAGAATTTAGTTTCTGATAACAAAAAGATCTATCTAAAACAATAAGAGAGACCAATATATAGCCCTCCAAGAAAGACTTGGGAGCAATAACACATCATGTTGCATTAAATTCTGTCAAGAAGATATGTTGGAATTAGGCGCATTTGTCTATTTGCTTTTCTCAATGTAGAGAAACGGGTCACGCCATTGAATATTTGTGTTCTCCAATGTCCATCTGGGGGTTTGCTTCTAGAAACATATTTCATGCGTGGATATTTTTGGTCGTCTTCATCGTTCCTCTTTTCTTGGCTATTGAATCGGGTCATCGGTTCAATTCGATGCTCTGTTCTTTGGTTGCTTTCTGCTGGTCTTAATAATTGACGAGCGGCATGTTCCGCTGCAAAACAGGGGAGGACACATGCCAGCATCCGTGGGACTCTGAGAGATGTTTATTGAAAGAAACTTTGAAACCTGTAAGAAACTCAAGATGCGGATACAAACACTTGTCGCGTTCCGTGGAGTTACAATGGGACATGTGGCAGCTTCCGCTTGTCTTTTGAGAATCCCGTGGAGGATGACACTTGGCGTGCTCCGCTTACTTCAGTAGCTTACTGGGGGTTTGCCACAATCCTTACTTAATAAAGAGACCAAAAGAAGAAACTGCGGATGTCGACACGCGGCGGCTTCTGCTAAGCTTTAGTTTCTCTTTCGAAAGTCTTTAGGTCTTATATCAGTTTCCTGCGGAAGATGACACGTGGCAGCTTCCGCTGTATTTTGATTGGCACTTTTCACTGTGACTTTCTGAGGGACACGTGGTGGCTCGGCAAGTTTTTTGTTTCGGGGGACTTTTCCTTCGGACAAAAAGGCTGAAGGAATTCTTTCAGGCAATTTGTTCGAAGGAATTGTTTCTTTACAACTTTGTTGCAAGAACTTTTTCGAAGGAATTCTTTGTGTTTGTTCAGCGTTTGAATCGGTCTGTTTGCTCCCCGCCTGCCCTCCGCAAGGGCTGTATGAGCTTCAAAGTGACCTTTCAGATTTTTGCAACGGTCCACTTTGGTTTCCAAGTGCGCTTCAAAAACGCTGTTTGTCTTTTGGTTTTGCCTTAGTCGATTTTCTGTCGATCTCAACAAGTGACACGTGACAGCATCTGTTGTGAAACAGGCGAGGAGTCGAGGACACGTGGCAATACTTGCTTAACTTGCAGAGGCTTTGGACGCCTTTTGTTTCGAGCTTTCTTTGCCTTAGTCACTTTTGCCACGAAATTTCCTCTGCAATGGCACTTGTCTCTTTGACTTTTGGGACACTCCTTTGAACCTGCCACTTGAACCAACCGATTGAACTAACTTTGGTTCAACGGTTCATTCCTTCGTTTCTATTGACCGCTTGAAACAAGCTCTTAGAAATAAACCGTGTTGACCCTGTTGAACCTTTGAACCCGTTGAACCTTTGAACCTGAGTGGTTCAATTGTTCAAGTCTTCTTCTCTTTGACAAGTGTCTTGAAGCCGTTGAACCTTTGAACCTGTTAGTCCTTGGACTGAAAAAGCTTGAAAAATTCCCAATTTTGAAAGCTTAGAACAATTTTTTGAAATGGGAAGAGATAATTTTGTCTTGCAAGACCAAAATAGCTTATATGTTGTCCCAAAAATGAGTGACATTTTTCGGGTACAACATGTCCTTTGTCTAGAAATCTCTCAAGTTTGTATACATTTATGCATGGGGTTTCCATCAGTGTGGGTTATGTGTATGCCAAGTATTTTAATTTAATGTTAGCAATATTTTTCTATTGCAGGTGGACATGAACTAAGCAAATCAACAGGAAATGCTGGTGGTAGGATTGCATGTGGTATGTCTTAGATTATTTATCATATTGTTCTGCAAAAATATGTTCACTTTTATCAAATCTGGAACTTGTCTGGATTTTCTCTGTACTAATCAGTTGTAATGTTGTGTAGGAGTGATTGGTTTTCAATCGGCAGTCTAAAATGACAAATTTCAGATTGGCATCTTTGATGTAAATAATCTCAGCGGGAGTAAAATGTTTGTTATCAGAATGAAGATTGAAAGCCTAAAATAGTTATACGAATTACATGTCAAAACTGACGAGTTCCAGTTAGTTTATTTCATATGGGAATGTAATTTAAAAAAATCAATATTTACTTGTGCCCTCTGTTATTGACTTATTTGTGTTTGTTTGTTTGTAAACAACATTGCTGTTGTACTCTTTTGTATCGATGATTATTGTTGAGTGAAGATTGAGGGCATTGATTATCAAATCTTAAGTCCTTAGTAGTTGTGTTTTGTAGAAGTTAGAACACAACCTAATTCACTTCATTTAATGCCCCCAAGGGAACATGCGCTTTCCAACTGGGAAATTGAAGCCACAGATGCCCCAACCGAATGCCTTAAACCAAAATCTTGAATGAGCATTACTGAATCATGGGCAGGGTGCATTATTGGCTCTGACGAGTAATACTTCTTAATGTGCTTATTAATTTCACTTCCAAGAAGAATGTGGATGGCGTTATCTCTACAGCATTTTAGGTGCTTGATATTTAGTGTATATACCTGAGTGCCAATGAAACATTTGCTATTGTAATCAGGACCAATTACCCAAAGGGCGGACAAAGTCATTGATACTATTGACACATTCAATCCACTGTCAAGCCTAAAATTGTTGGGACTCAAGGGATGCATTTAATATTTATTATCCATATGCAAATCTGATGGAACAAATGACTGCAAAACAAAGCCCGGCTTCAGGCAATATGTGCCCATTGCCAATCTAGACACGATGCAAATTCTTCTTTCACAATAGCTAGACTGCTACTTGACTGAAATTATTCGTGCTGATACCAATATGTGCCGTTTGTCAAATGACTATTATGATAACCTTGGGCGATATGCAGAGATGGAGACACAAGGAGGGGGGAGGAGGAGGATGGGGATTGGGTGGTTGGTGATTAGGATTGCTTCTAGTCACAGCAGATTGGATTTGGGGATGGAAAATAATTTATTTAGAGCATGCATGGTTAGTTTGAGAACATTTTATGCTTGAAGTTTAGCATTAAATCCATGATTCCTTGCATCCTACCATGTTTCTTCTACATTGGCAATCATCTATACTAAAATACAGTAAAGTAAAGAGCATGATACATGAAAAGTAAAAGGGGAGAAATATAAGTGCCAAAGATAGTGATATAATATGCAATACATGTAAAATTTGAGATGCGATGTATAATACAATATTTGACCCTGCATAAACATCTCAAAATATCATTACATGCATCATCAGCAATGTCATAAATCTCGTGTTGCAACTGATAATGAGCTTTGACCATGGTCCCTACTCTGAAATTTGTTCAAAAAAAACTTTGTGAACAGACTCAATAGAGAAAGTAGGTGTGCTAAAATTTGGAGAATGTTGATCCTCTGGTTGTGGGTAATATATACGGGGAGGAGTATCTTTCCACCGAAGACATATTCTGGTTGCAGGGGAGGTGGCTCCTCTATCCTATGAAAATGATGTGACTGGTGTGGAAGCGGCCAATGTTCCTGTCTATGAAAACTGTGGATATGATACTGATATGCTCAACACTCATCTGTGGAGCAAGAACACATGCCAATGATCAAAACGCTTCCCTCATACCATGTATGAAATTTTCCAATAAGTATCATAGTGCAAAATAATTGTTGAGACCCAGATTTAACGAATATATGAGATTGAGACATCTTTTGATGGCGAACATGCATAGCTGTTGATGTTTGAAAACCTGAAGGTATTAAAGAGCATTCCTCCCCATTTTGCTTAGAAGCAATTCTCTTTGATTGCTCCTTTTGCTTCCTTTATATTTAGGTATCCTTTGTGTAGAGAACTGGTGCAAAATAATCCACAAATTTATTGGTTGAAAAATTGCTGATGTATTGACTTGCACGACCCTTGAATCCTCCCAATACAAAAGTTTAATTTTGGGAACTAAACCTCATGAGAGGTATCCTTCGCTTTCCCTACCAACATGTTTGGGACTCGAAACGTCTATCCATCATACATTCTCTCAATGGCGACAATATCTTGATGAATTGGTTTCTGAATTCCTCATCTGTGTTTTAGTGTCTTGCACTAAATATGGCTCAAAGTGCAAAACCATCCAATTGGCTTCACTTTTGCAGAATTACTCCAATTGGCTTTTTGAGGACACGATAGGCATTGTGAGATTTGACATCGCAGATGATGTCTTCCTTCAATAATTTGTTGGCATACAAAAGTTTGAAATGCTAAGTAATGTGCATTTCTTTGCCATGTAGAAGCCAGCCAAACGTGACAGGTTGAGGGTATGGTATTTTTGTAAGAGTGAGTCTCTAACAATGTTCATTGAGTTTGATTCTTCTACCTACCATTTTCCAATGAGATAGAGAGGTGGTCCTCGAATTCATAATTACCATTTTCCAATAAATCAAAGAGGGTGTCCTCGAATCCACATCTCCAAATAAGGACTGTGATTTTTTTTCTTACATGGTTTGTCATTCAAGGTTCAACTTGCATAGCAAGAGATACATACATTTTGTTCAACATTAAACATGTCTTTACCCTTACCCTTGTCAAGTGCATGAAGAAGATTTTTGTGTATGTACTAAGAGAGTCTATCAGGGTTATCATTTGTGCATTCAATGACTTATAAAGTCTTACCATTTGCTTGATTCTTGAGATTTCTTGTCCAATTGTTGCTACTTCTTTAGTATTGCTCGACTTTCTCACAATCAAATATGACGTTGTCTTTGCGCTATTTTGGTTGTGTATATGCATATGTATTTACAAGAGCTTTAAAAGTGAAGAACACCAATTGCCTAGATATAAGGTTTAAGATCGTGTTGGTACTTGAAGATTATATTCTAGTCAATGCCATAAATTATCAACTTTACAACTTGTTGATGGGTCCTTTGACACACCAACCTAAGGGGAAAAATGCCCTTTTGTTTTTTAGCTGGAAGTAAATTAAAGGCCACAGCATGTATTACCAAGACCGATAAAAGCCCAGAATTCCAGCTCCAGGTGCTAGTTACATTCTTGAGTTTCGTTATGTCAAATATAAACAACTTTAATTTCATCACAATAACAGAAGGCTAAAGGGAATGGAATCAATATTCACAATGCCACTTATAATTGCAAAACCACCACAATAGCAAAGGCACATGACATAGAATTGAAGATACCCATCATTGTAAATATGTAAAGTACAAATGATAGAACCACCACATCAATAAAGGCACATAGAGCAGCAATACATGACGACCTCAAAAATTGCATGAATAAATGGCTTCAAAGTTCAGACCATAGCCCTACCACAATAGCAAACGCTTTGAACAACAAAGAATGGGTTAAAGCTTTCCATGGGGCAAACCATCATGAATAATCACTAGTACTAAGATACTACCATCCTCTAAGCAAACCACATTTGGAACAAATTACCCAAAATAATTCCCTGTCTATGCAATTAAGAACCCAAACAAGAATTAAATACATGGGCAAAACAACATAAAGAAATATAAAAATAGAGTGGTGTTAGCCAACCTAATCTACGATGCTTTTCATCAATTTTTAAATAACTTTATATAAATAAGGTGGTGAGAATAACCCCTAACTTCTTACAACAATTTAAAAATTATGGACTTTTATTCAACTAACCATTACAACACCATCCAAGCACTTAGAATTATTCTAAATTATAAAATAAAAGGTGGGCTCACCTTTTCACATTTAGGACTTAAGATCACCCTTTTATAATAAAGTATGATAAATCATACTTTAATTAAAAACGACTTTCAAATTGTCAATAATATGTGGGTGAGTTGGTTAAGTAGCTTCGCTGTTTCAAACTCCACCCAGAGTCAAATTTCTAGAAAGACATATAAGGTCGGTTGTGACCATTGGTTGGATTCTCAAGGCTATTAATGACTTGTAACCATTGTTGACAATAGTTGGTATACATCTAATAATATCTGGTCTACGCTTCGATAAAAAACCGTTATCAAACCCCCCTCTCCGTCCCCAAAAAAAGGTGACCGCCAAACAAAATTATTGAGTGGTGTTGCAATGGCAACACAACTAAGATGTACATTTTGTTTATGTAATCTCATATAACCCAATCACATATGCGGAGCAACATCTACGACTTGATGAACTAGCCATTTATTGTTTGTATAGGATTGAATTTTCCATGAACAAACTTCCATTAAATCACTCCAATTTTAGATTAGTTCTTTATTTGTAGGTTCAAGCTTTAGAATAGTGAATGTGATTTTCTTATTGTTATTGAATATTGATGGAGAAGTATAACTCAAAACAGTGAATGTGATATTCTTATTATTATTGAACTTTGATGGAGAAGTATAACTCAAGCTGTTGAAACCAATGATTCAAGGCATTTTTCTTAAGTTTGACTTCAAATTAAGATATATCAAGGTTAACCTAATATTTAAATGAATTCTAACCACCAAATATGGATCGTGTTAATTGTATACCCTACTGAAACAAAGCAATAACCTATTGAATAATCCATAGAGTGATTATATGGTTGGTCTTTATATCTTTGGAGTGCATCTTCTATCATCTCATACATGGTTAAGAAATTTCAAGTTTGCTTCCATTTGAAACCATCTAGAACCAACATAAATCTATATGGAGGGATTGTGACTTGAGGTTATGTAATTATATTCTAATGTCATTTGATATAACATCCAATAGTATGATTCCATTCGTCTAAAATTTATGAGATATTTGCACCACAACATAATGAATAAAAATTCCATATATAATACTAGAAGTAGTTTGTGGTCGAAACATGCACAACATACAAATTTAAAGTGCTTAGAACAAACACTCGAGGCTATAATTTAACATTTGTATTTCATTAATTTGGGACATAGTTGTGCGATGAAACCTTTCGATTGTGATTTAGTTTTCATCAATACAATTGTAACAAGGGCGTAGAGCGCCAAGTCCCTGTGGGGAGTTTGAACTGTTGGAGCTAAAATGACATGAACAACAATTGCACAGTTTGTGAGAAAAAAATATGTCAATGCACATTTTCAATAAATAAATTGCCAAGTAAATTAGTGTTAGATTCCCTTCAAATTAGAATGTTTTTCTGTAAAAACACCAAGATAGTTTTAATCTTACTAATTTAGTTTTAAAAATACATATTTAATTAGAAAAAAACATAATTTCTTACTCAAATTCACCGTTAATTTAGTTTTTAAAAAACTATAAAAATGCACTATAAGGTGATTTGGTATTGTACAAGAGTTTAGCTTTGGAAGAAGTTGTTAAAGGAATGGATGCTATGGTAGACTACGCTAAGCTAATTCATATCATTTCAACATAGTGGCACATTGAAAAAACCAAGCTGACTTCACCTCTCATTGTTAAACAAGTATAATATTTATACTAGCGATGGGCATAAACAACTAGGAAAAAAAAAGAGTTAAGATCTAGTGAAAGGCAAGATATAGTGTGATTGATGCACTTTTTTTGTTGGTATGCTATAATCGCGGATCTGCAAGTTAAAATTAAGTCCACAGTGAGTAAAAACAAAAATGTTGTAACAGTCTTAAACAGATGTGAAGATCTGAGTATACATTGGTTGTGGTGTTAAACGAGTTCCTTTCGAGTTCACAGAATTTATGTGTTTGTGAATACAATCATGGAATTGTAGCAACTTCAAAGGGAGATATAAAGAATGGTAAGTGTTCGCCTCATTGTTATTAAGCCGTAGAAACGCTGGATTGGATTTGGATTTGAGTCTTAAATGTGAAAATTAGTGTATATATGAAACTACAATTTTGTTCCTAAGAGTGAATAATGAACAAAGATACTCATAAAAAACATGCACATTGATTTCTAAAACAAACCCATTTCTAAAACTCATAAAAAACATGTAAAAAATCCATCATGTAAATCCTAGCCTACTAAGAGTCCTGTAATTTTTACGATGCATGGAATTTTTTGAATGCCCCATAAACATCATAGATAAAAATATGCCCAGGGATTTAATATTTCTGAATTTGTTGGTCAATTGGGTGAGCTTCTTGCCTCTGTGCTCAATCAAGGCCACTATTGCCTCTAGCCCTTCTGCAGTTTCAGGGGAACTCTACCTTTGATGCTGGTATTTGTGAATGCTGTTGTGATTATTACCATTTTTGTTCTCATTGTTGGGTTCCAACTTCAGCTTCTTGAGAGGTGTTTCCATCTAGAGTATTAGCGCGATGGGTTTTTTTATATGATGTTCTCCAGGAAACCTTAGGTTTGGAGGAAAAAATGCATGGAAAAAACCTTGCTTCGATAAAATCAAGACCACCCAAATGGAGAAAATACGGCTCTAAATGAAGAAAATGCCTTATACTAATTCCAACCCCAAGAAAAAGTCGGATACCAATACCAACTACTCACCCCAGCCTTAGGAGGGAGAGGGTGGATTTTGTTTGTGTTATATTAACAAATCGTAAGCCCTGCTGGAGATATAGAGAATAATTGAATGCACAATCCGTGCTGAGAATTGGCCGAGCAGAAATAAATCATTCATTCAGTGTATACATTGAATCTATTGGAATGAATGAATACAGAGCAGATATGACATTACAGAGTAGATACAACAAATGTCGGCACTGTCATAAGGAGATCTACAGGAAGCCATCAAAGAGGCAACATCC
Source organism: Torreya grandis (assembly GCA_037957365.1). Taxonomy (NCBI): domain Eukaryota; kingdom Viridiplantae; phylum Streptophyta; class Pinopsida; order Cupressales; family Taxaceae; genus Torreya; species Torreya grandis. Next base: position 5,278,044 of record JARHVA010000007.1, on the reverse strand, counting down.
GCTCAATTTCTGCTACATGATAAATAGGTCTTCGCGCAAGTGTTGAAGCATTTACGTGGCTGAAACTGCTCTTTCCACCCTGCGCGTTGCTGATATTTGATTGTTTAAAATATCGGTGTGACAGTCATAATTGTTTTGACACTAGCAATGGACGCAATTAACTATTTATTCTACCCTGTCCACGGATCAGATTTCAAGTACATTAATTGTTTAGAACCCCGTGAAGCTGGTAGGAACATGAAAACTGTTTAGATCAATTAAATTGTAGCAAATATTAATATTTTATAATCCTTGATTAAATAGCTTGCAATTTAACTATAGAAAAACCATTGCATATTTTGCAGCACAGAAATCACTAGTTTTTTTATTGCACAAAGAAGCACCGATTAATAAGAGGTTAATGTTAAATGAAGGCAATAGTCCCTCCCTTCGGGACTAATAAGACAACATAAATAGGGGCACTGTATTTCATTTGCTGAAAAACAGTAGTCCTTTATTATAATTTTGTTAAAGATGTAATTTTGGTCAAACTTAGGAAATGGCATAAGAAAAAATAATCATTCAAATTAACAAAGCATTCAATACAAATCAGGTCATCTATGGTACTAACTACACAACAATTCAAAGCATAAGACATAGTGGAGTCTAAATAACAATTAGAGATTGAAGTAAATTCACCTTGGGCCTTTGATGATTGGGAAAAAAAAAATCAAATATGTTGGAGCACTTACCGTATACAATTGATATGGTAAAAATTGATAAGTGTAGGCCAATTAATTTATAATTGGTATATATGATGTTATTAAATCCCAAAGATTGTTTAGGTGCTAACACTCCATTGCGTTTGGCCCCCACCAGAGATGCACACAAGACCACAAATGATGATGATGATGCAACCTAGCACACCGGGTGCATTTCCTTTAATTTCATATACATCAGGTGCTGCGTACCAGTAACTTATGTGCACCCATATGACCTTGTAAATATATATTAATTATGTTATACATATTTAAGTTTTTATTTCTTAAAATTTTCCTTACTAAAGAAAAAATGTGCATTAATAAAATAACAAGAAATAAAGATAATGTTTCTATAGTCCATATGATTTAGAAAGAGCTTTTGGAAAAAAATTGTGTTTGGAATTTTATGATCAAAAAATATTCACAGTTTTTTTCTAGATGCTCTCTCTATAAGAATAACTCGTCAAACGATCAATTTGAGCTTTTTAAAACATTCAAATCCCTTCATCTTTAAACGTGCTTATAAATTTTCACTGAGTCGAATGACTACCATAATCAGGAGTGACCTTTGTTTGCCTGTCTCAAAAATTAGGTTGCCCTGTAAGTGATGGTCAAAAATATTAAAGGGCAGGAGATGCTGTACATTCGGCCTGCCCCTCCTGCCTAACATATTTTGTCATCAAGTGAGGGTTTGAACTTGAAAATGTTTTTATATATTAACTTAAAGATCTTTATTTCATCAAACCCCCTGGACTGAGAGTTGATTTCCTTATTTTGGATCAGCTCTAAACTTTCTTTTTCGGTAAAAGATCACAATTATTTATTGAAATGATAAGCGGTACAGTTAAGTCAGTTAAAGGCTGAAAACAGACTTGGAAAATATTACTAGCATGACAACAATTAGACGGGTTATAGCAGCGCATAGCTTCTCTTCTTAAAATCAATCATATATGATTCTAGAACTTTACCAAAATACATTTTGTGTTGTCAAGGACATCATTTCCAGCTTATAAGAATCATACCATAATCCTCCAAGCCAAAAAAATTAACCCTTTTTCCTGGAAAAGTTGATCAGGAATACAATTGATAAGTAAGTCTGAGGGATCTGCTTGTGGAATTTTTCAATATTCACCTTGTAGTTTGCAGGGTTTAATTGACAAATTGAAGATTATGGAAACCTCCACAATGAAAGTTCTTCTCCCATAGAAACAATAAGGGAACATATGAAATTTTAAAGTTATCACAACTGATTATTATTTTTTTATAGAAATGCACATTAACAGGCTCAAATAGAGATATATGAACACTTCAATTTACAGAATTGAACAATTACAGAGACTCCGTGATGTATACCATTTCAATGTTTTTAAATACAACACAAGTATCCATTAGTTAGTAATTTTATTTGATACTCAACAACACTTATATAAATAACAAATGCACATAACAAATCTATTTTAGCAAATTGACAGTGCCATTGTCCCACCAATTACGAACAAGACTAAGACGAATGCTTCACTTCCCACCGTTCATGCTCTTTACGAGTTTCCATCCCTGAAGTTATTCCAAGCGACCAAGCGACTTATGTGAACTTTATTCCTGGAAGCAAACGAGTTTGTCTCCATGCATTTTCTTTTCCCGTCAGATACTCAGTTGTCGACAAATTACCTTCACCCAAATGATCGTGTCTTGACCTCAAGTTCCACATGTTTCCATGGCACTCCCGACTCTGCACTTCAGAGCTGAGTGTGCCCAACCGCTCAGATATGGGTTGCTCCTTGACAACCCAACCTTCTTTCTTTGAATCTCAAATTTCACAAGGTTTCGAAGGTGCCCTCAGAACATGATAGGTCATGTTGTGCCATTTGTGACCTTCACGAGGTTAACTATTGAATTTTAAGAGTTTATAAGAGTGACTTCTAGGTGCTTAATCCGGAAATGATTCGAGGGAACTTAAATTTACTCTTGATTTTCTTACTTTGTTGGTCCTTTAGATATTAATGTGCTTCTGTCACAACCATTTGATGTAATCAATTACCGGAGCACAATGATTTTAAGAACTTAGATGGCTCCAACTATGTTTTTGGTTTGGCAAAGTTGTATCCATAACAACATTCCATTGTTTACAGTACATGAAATTTATAAGAGTTCATTGATTCCAAGTATTGAAGAATTTAAAATTTCTCAATGATGAAAATCATCACACAAATTACAATTTACAGCCGGCATATTATCATTTCAACGCTTAATCTAATTATATATGAAAGGACTCTCTATACAAGCTTTCACGTTAACCTAGCTAGCATAAGATAATTCTTTTTAGAAGCAAGTGCTCAGAAGTTATTGGTGTCTCCCTCGTGCCTTACCTGTTTTTGTTCACAGATCTGCAGCCCAGCTATCGAATCATCCATTGTTCTACATACTAATGCTCATTCTGCTTCCATTTTCTACACAGCCAACCACTACAGTTTCTTTCATCCATACAAAATACCTCGTACAGCCTGTCAAAATATGAATAAAACCACTTTACTAATGTTGCCTTGAAAGCCATGCAAGTACTATAGCAGTCATTTCCATTGCTCTTTGAACATTTTTTCCCTAATTTTATGTGCTGCAAATTAATATGACATGTTTTTTTGTTTTAAATAATTTCAGATGAATTGAACTGGAGATTTCACCAATATTTAATTGCTGCAAATGGAACAGCTTGCTTGACAAGTTTTTTTTCAGAAGTAAGGAATACACTTTTTGCAGCTGAGAGGCTGTTATTCTCACATTAGGGAGGCCATTTCTCCTACTCGAAACTTGGAGGTTGCTTTCTTGTTTGCCACGATTGGGATGGTATTTCGTCCAAGGTTAATTTTCACAGTTGGGAAGCTTTAAGCAGTTTGAGAATAAATGAGCTCAGCATGGGAGCGCACAACAATTTTTTAATTTCGGAAAGAAAGGTCTACAAAATTTATGATATGTTATCTTTGATGTTAAGAATGGTGGGGTGGTTATTCCCAAGTTAAGATACATTTGTTGGGTTTGAAAAGCTATGGTGTGAAAATTTGCAAACACTGAAAAATCACCTCTTGGTGGGAGAGATAAGATGCAAAGAACCCTCTGTTCCTGATGATGAGGATGATGATATTTGTTTTGAAACTCATACACAAACCCAATAACTGAATTTATAGACAATTTTTAGATATTTCTCAACCTGAACATTTCGAATAACCGAACAACTTCAAAAAGACGCATTGTTCCTTCTGTAACATCCTTATTTGACAATTACAGTAAAGATAAAATAGACAGTGCCATTGGGCATGTTTTTTATGCATGCAGTATCCCCTTCAACGTTTCTCACACTCCTTATTTTGTTGACATGGTGCATGGTATAAATAATGGACCTAAAGGAAATGGCCTCCCTAGATTTGACAAAACCCCACTTCCCTTTTGGAAAAGGATAAGACAAATGTTGGCAAATCCCTTGAACCAATCCCATGTGGCCAAAGCAATGTTTTATCATTATATGGAATGATGCTAAGAACCGATCCCTGTTATCCTTTTAAACCATATTTCTTAGAGGTCTATTTATTGCACTTGCTGGTATTAAAATGACATATACTAGCCAGAGGTTTAGTGTGAAGATGTTCGTCCTCCTAATTCTGTGCACATCATTACATATACAACTCAAGTCTTGGATGTAAGATTGCAGATTTGTTTGTACAGTAGAGCTACAAGCATATTTTTAAGACACTTCCTTGTGTTCATACAATGAACAATGCACTGAACAGTATTTTGAAATTTGGCTGGATTGATCCTTGCATTACAATTGAGCATAAGATTCAGATGCCGTAAGTTACCACCATCAAGCATGAGCTATGTATCAGCTATATGCATAGGTAGATCTCCTAAAGTCTATTGATTCAGGTTTCACTCGCTTTTGTATTCTAAACTTTAAAGGTTGGTTGAGGTGCATGGTGCACTAAGCACCACGGTTATCAGTGAAATGTAAGGAAACTGGAGGGTGTTATATGGTGCTTCTCTTGGAGATCAAAAGCGATTTTTTGGATAAGCATTTTGCTTTGAGGTGAAATTTCTGGTTGAAGTTGTGGAGGCCATAATAAATGTCATCCACTTTGCAATCACAGATGCTCCATGTTTGGGAGAAATTCGAGACAATTTATTCCATGTTTACGTAGAATGAAACAACTGAGGATAGAAGAGACCCCAAATATTATGAGATTATTCAGGCAAAGCTCCACTATAGGTGGAATCAACTCATTGCCCCTCTTCAAATGGCTGCCTATGCAGTACATCATACTAAAAGGACAAAGAAAAAAACACTAACAGTGATTCAAAAGAGGCACATGGCTTTATGCAGTCTGCATACAAGATTTGGAGTGTGAAGGAGAATCGCTGGCCATTTGTACACAGTTTATTGCCCTTGTTTATGGACGATATGTTTTTGTGTCCAAGAACAAAGGATGAAAGCATATATGGCGAACAATTCATGCAACAATCCAGAGAGCTACGGAAGCTATGAATCTGATTTCTCAAGTGGAAAGTTTGTCTGCATGTGAGAATAATTGTAGCATATATTGTTTCATTCACGGTGTCAAGAGAAACTGTTTGACATAAAAAAGAACAGAGCTTGGTTTTCATCCATAACAATCTTCGGTTGATGTTGCACAAGGAACCTAGCTGCAAGAAGGGCCTTCTGGGGAGTGAGACCTGAATCATGAGGACACCTCTAGTAAAGGAGTCTACCATAGAGAGCATCTCTGGGTTGCCTGTTAACAATGATCTACTACCACCTGATAGTGCAGATCTTGAAAGAGTCTCAAAGGTATTCTTACATTGCTGACATAATAATTAATAGATAATACAATGTAAAAACCCTCATAAAATGTAGACAAGAATTTGATGATAATGCAGGGGAATTTTTTTTAATTAGAATGTGCTACAAATGCTTGCATAAATTGCAAAAAAAACACAGCTGAGATAGGACATGTCAAATCAACAATCCTATGCAAATTGTTGATAAGTACAAAGTGACAACACAATAGAATAAAATGGGTAATCAAAAAGATATTTTTCAGAGTTCAATACACGACAGCATTAGACATCGACTATGTTATCCAGCTGCACCTAGTGCTGTGGAAAAAAAAAATCTCAATATATACTGTACCCAGTACGTTGGTACAAGTATTGGATGCACCCTAGAGCATCTTGAGTGAATCTAGCTAGGATGTACCTAGATTTCATGATACATTTTCTCAAAATAAGAACAGCTGAATGACACACACAATTCACCAAATTCCCTAAAGGTTAAAAACTTTATAAATTCAAAGAACCTAATCCATCTTCACCCATAAAGCAAACTGCTTTAATGTCATTCCCTTAATTCTGTCATGACTGTCATTCTGATTGCTACATCCATATTTTCACTAATGCAAGTTTCAGATAAATTGAACAAGAAAAGGGACTTTCTGCTGGATGTTCACTCATTTCACCATCAATTGACAGCTGCAAATTGGATCATGATTTTTAGACAGCAGGAAGGCATATTCTTAATGCATGGAAATTAATGTATTAAAAGGTAAAGGTTGTGTTTTAGATCACAGCCAAGGCATAAGTCAATTTGGCACGTGAGGCAACCCTTGCAGAAGCCCACTGGTAATTTCTTTTCATTTACCTTATAAATTGTTCAAAGTTTGTAGCCTTGGGTTTTGATATCATGACCAAGCTTGGGGATAAACCAAGACTTGCCAATCCACATACACACGCAGTACCCATTTACCTTAAATATTATTTGAATTTTGTACCCTTGGGTTTCAACCACATCTGTATCCACCTACTCATGTTTTGCGGCTCTGTATCTGGTGCTCCATACCTAAATGCACAGTTCAGCACCCTCAAATCCTGGTGAAATAAAAATCCACTAATGGCAATCTTATCAGTCCAGGGATAGAAAACAACCATTGACACCAATCACTTCAACAATGAAGGAATTGAAAAAAATACACCCCTAATGCATGTTGTCCAGTTAACAAGCTAACCCACAACAACTCTCTTGGACATAAATATAGTTGGAAATTAACCTTGTAGGCAACAAGACAACACCTTCAACAGGACCAATCTTGATTTCAAGATAAATTTTACATCCACATGCAGCATCTGTACTTGTATCCAGTACAAGCTTATAGCTACCTCGAAAAACACAAAACAAGGTCCAGTAATATGGGATTTCATGCCAGCAGAATGTGTACATAGGTGAAAATTGGAAAATGCTAGATTCTGGGACTGAGAAAATTGAAGAGTTAGAGTTCTTTTTATAGCATTTAATCAATCACGGCACTTGTAGCCAAGCAATTAAGACTACTAGAAACAAGCTTATATTATATGAAGAAATGTAAAGAAAGTGCAACTGAGCCAACCAACACCGTGGTCATCATAGGATCAGCCCACTGGGTACTAAACAAAATAACAGGGTGAAAGATTTTATGTAGACAACACTAAGAACCATCTCAACATAATCATTCTTGATGTATAACACTAAGACTTATCTGGAAACATCATAATGTTAGTACGTAAATAGCAGACTTGCAAAATGGATCATGCAGGTCAATAATACTTAATTAACTATTTAGTATTTAGCCATATAAAATAATCCTCGGTGAAACGGATGCCACATCTTGATAAGTATTAAATGTGACTTTTTATACATGCAAATGTGTACCCTGAGAAGTTCTAGCTCTTCCGTGCAAAACATAAGTCTTATGATGTGTGTGCTCTTAATCTCACTTATTTCCATCTATTGACTCCCATACAAGGCTTACCTAGAAACAACATGGTCAGCTTTAAAAAATCACAAAGAGTAATCTTAAATGAAGGTTGACAAAAAATAAAAGTAAACTGCCTTTTAGTGAGATACTGTCTGTGGACTCTCAAGATATCCTTGTAAATGAAACTGCTGCTTTTCCTTTTTACATTTTTAACATGCAACTGATAACAGCACACTATCTGCTTGTGCAAGCAATATGCCTGCCTCAAACTACTTGGGCATAATATTTTAAGCGAATAAACCAAGGCTCAGAATCATCTAAGGGAACCTAGGCACATATGCGGAATGCCACTAGTAGATAAATACTTGTATCCTATGGGCCTGTCTTTTGACAGGATTTGTTATAGACTAATGTATAGAGAAAGAAAAAAGGGCCCAAGCACTCAAAATCTCCAGCAAAATGGTAATTGTTCATTGTATGTCTAGTTTTCAACAAATGTAGTTATTAGATTTGGCTATGGCTTCACATACTCTAAAGCATGTCAATATCAATATCTTCAATTTCTCACGTAGCTAAATGCCATCCAAATTTAGCGATGCCAACACAATAACACCATCAACCAGTTGTAAATAGTCCTTATAATCAATCAAAATCAAAAACCCAAATTTCAAATCAAGAGAGCTTAAGAATGATACATGAACTTGTGTCATTATACTTGTAAATGTAATTCCACACCAAACGGCCAAACTGGGATCTTACATTCCTTTCTCAAGCAGAGATTACCTGTATTGACATAGAACATGCCACTCCAAAGGAATTAGCTACAAGGTTCCAATGCAGAGCAATCAGGCCAATGCTCTGTTCATTTCCTTATTTGTGAAACAGTAGACAATCACTCCCAAACGGGATCCAGGCAAGGGGGTGTGTCTGTGCACAACCCTAACATCGAACAATTTTTTCGCCTTCTTAAAGAAACGGGAATCCTTCTTCCACCTCCTGAGATGAGCCATGAGCAGGATTGGATTGCTAGCTTTCTCATCTTTGCCCAAGAGAAGCCATTTAAGAGTGAGCAGAAGGGGGTCAAATAAGTTTTCATGATAAACCACATCTGATGCCAAAATCAGGTCAAAATTATGCCCCGCTTCCACAACATCCTCCTCTTCTCCCCACCTGAGGGCCTTCACACACACACTGCCCCCCTGCTTGGTGGTCTGTAGACAAGGAAAATTTTAGAAGATAATATCTGCCTATTGCCTACTCTTCTAAAGAACATTCCAAAATCTTTCCCAATTGAAAAATGATGATTTCCCCAATTTCTATAAAACAGACCTTTTCAGAACTCACCCAACTTTATGTATAAAACCTGAAGCAAATTGAATTTAGATTCCACTCAATTTCCATAAAACAATATAACTTTCTTACAAATCCACCAATTTTCTTGTATAAAACCATAATGAAATTGAGTTTAGATTTTCCTCAATTTCTATAACACGATAAAATTTTAATGGGAAGAAATTTAGAAAACGTTTTGGGCCACATCAGTGGTCCATCATCAGGATTAAATAACAGTTTAGAAAAACATACAATAATAAAAATGATTTTCCAAGATTTCTAAACTTCACAAACTTACATGATTCGATAAAATTATGCCTACCTGCAAGGATTCCTCATTAGCAGATGCATTGAACTCAAGGTTGGGAAGCACATAAGGAAGGTCAGTGATGGTCACATCGGCACCCAACAGTGCTGCAGCAATGCCCACCATTCCAGTCCCTGCACCCAGTTCAAGGACCCTCAATGCCTGCCTGTCAACCCTCCTCTGTAACAGCTGGTCTACAATATAACCCACTTCACTATGACCTGCTGCTAATGGGTTTAGCTGAAACCCATTTATCAGTGATGCAACAACTTCTGTGGGTGTTCTTGTGTTTTGATTAAAAGTAGTTATAACGCCTGGGTGGTGCCAAAACATTTCTTCAAGGACCCAACAGAGAGCAGAGGCTGCAGGCCATACCTGAAATGAGATCCCCCTTGAAGGAAGCTGTCTTACTACAAACGTGATGTGGGTTCTGTGCATTTCATACTCAGCCATTGTTATTTCATAGTTGCTGCTAGTACCACTATTGATGTTGATTGTATTTATGTCTCCATCTCCTTCCTCTTCTCCTGCATTTTCCTCTTCCATGTGTATGTGTATGAAGTGGTAGCTGAATATGCAAACATGATTTTATCGAATAGGCGTGTTTGACCTATTCGGACAGCACTTGCAAGCACTGAATTTAATATTGACCGAGAATGAGAGAGAGGCCTTGTAACCCTATTTTGCAGCCCCGATTCCCAATTGCCGATTGCCGAGTCCAAATTTAGGGTGTAGACATGTTTGTTTCAGTCGTTTGAATTTGGTACGACAAAGGGAAACGTTGAGTTTTTTTTTTAAAAATGTGTCCAGATTTTTATTTTTTTTATGGAAGAATAGACAATTTTTTTGGGGTCTCGTATTTATTTTATTGGGAGGAGTGGCGCATTTATTTAGTTAAAATTGTTTTAGATTGAAATTCAATGTCATTCCTTATGACTATATAGTATTTGGTTAAAATTGTGTTAGATTGAAATTTAATGTTATTGTTTTAATTATTTTTTTTAATTTGTATTTTTAATTTGATGAAGTAAATATTTTTTATTGGAATTACGAATTGATATGAGATATAATTGGTGGTCATTTTTTGTAACAAAAGAGAATGACAATGGAAAAAAATAAGTATAAAGGTCTTCACTTTTTAAAAGGGAGCACAATAAATGAGAAGAGAGAACAAACAGTAAGAGGAACACCGAAGAAACATAAGAACAATAAAGAGGAGAGACACTAAAACCTATAGTCTTTAGCCAAACTTTAACAAAACTCCCAAAGACAACCAACCAAGAAGGATCCAGTAAAAAAGTCTCAAAGACGGGCAAAACAAAATACCATTCAAGAATAGGGTCTGACAACCTTAAAAAACTTAATTGCAAACTAGGGCTACCCATCTGTCTCGCCTAAATTTATATTTAGTGGGTGAATAACATGACAATACACTTATCAGTATCCACATCAATTAAATTATAAATATTTTTATCATACTTAACACTTTTCAATATTTATTATTACCTCTTATCTTTTAACTTGTATTTTTAATATTATTACAAAGATAAATATACTATTATTTATAAATTATACTCAAATATAATTAAATATATTGTAGAAACTATCATATATTACATTATATAGCAAGGGTTTATTCAAAAAGAATATTTGGAGTTAGTTTATATTAATCTGTATTTTAAGTGCAATTTAAAGTTAATTTAAATTCACTTATATTTTAGGTTTGGTGGTTTGCAAAAACCCATCTTTCATAAGCATCAATAGTCAACTTGATATTAAGTATATTTAAATGATGTTTATAGAAATGAGATTCAAAGAGATCACTCATATGAATACTTAACTATAAAATTTATTTTATTCACATAATTTAATTTTATTATATCTTTAAATCACAAGGAATAATACCTTTCAGTTAAAGATTTTTCTAACTGTTTCCTTTCTACCCAACACTACTATTATTCAATTGTACGATATATTTTTTCTAAAAGTTAATGGATAATAATATTAATAAGAAAACCACTGAAAAAATACAACAAAGGTTCTAGGCCAAATGGTTTGAGATTTATAGCTAAAGACTCTCACTTCATGACATGCTTCTTGAATGTGAACAATACAATAAATAATAACATAACAGATCGCAAGAACATTCCAACCAAACATAATATAACATAACCAAACAACTTAATGTGCCCTTCTATTGACCTTGTGTATTTTTGTTGTTCATTCATCACCATTGTGAGCAAGTGGTGGTAATGATATTTAACTTGATTCTTAGATTGAGCAATTACATGATTTGCAAAGAAGAAGATGTTGAGTTGCTTTGAATGTATGACCATTGGGTAGCACTTCAAAATCTATCTTCAAAGCATTATATGTTTCCATTTTGTTGGTATAGCAAATAGGAAATTAGTACCACTTGTATGGGCAAGCATGGGAAGCTTTGAAATCATCATAGTTGAACAAGGTATAATAAATCCACTTGGAAGTAACAAGTATGGGCAACAAACAACATGTTCTTAAATTCTCTCTCTCATTACTTGTTTTATTGCATAGCAAGGAAGGGAAAAGAGAAAAAGAGGCACTCCATGAGAACAATCATTTAGAGCATTAGGTTGGGAAACAACTTATAACAATAAGAACATCACAATAATGGTTAATAAGCTTGTTTTATCCTTTCCATTATTCTACTTTGTTAATCTCTCTTCACAATTTTTGTAATGTAAATGGGCAAGTGATTGTACTTTGACAAAGAGTCATTTCAATATCACTCAATTGTTGTAGCATGCTTAGGGGCACTTCAATAATTTCAAGCATTGATATACAATATGATTTGGCTTCATACAATTGTCGTAATGTAGATATGGGTTTCAAAGGGATTGTAGGAGGTTGACTTAAGCATATATGTAGTATGCAAAGTATGCATATAAGGAGTTGTAGTAGATATGTTGAAGCATGCATATTTAAGTAGTTATGTGTAGATTGGGCATGGTTGTAGTTAGTTTATGTAGTATATTACAATCTAGGTATTAGAGTAGAAACCATGAACAACTAATCAGAGCTTCTCCCTAAATTGTGACAAAATTCTTCGGATAGAGCATAAGGAAAGGGAAATCAAAATGTGAACTAAATAAGGAAAAACAAAAAAAATATACCTTAGATTCACTTTTGAAGATCTCCTTGTTGTTGTAGATGTGCTCCAAATTTGAATATGAGTGGATGCTTGATCTTTTGATTCTATGTTTGCTCTATTGACTCAAGATTTGGATATCATGTGGTTATGGATGATTGATTTGCTTGCACGCTGATGGCACTATTGCATTGGTTGACAGAGGATTTTTAAAGATGGATTTGCATGGAAATGAAGCTCTATTTATAGGATCCACATGGAGAAATGAATGGTCATGATTGAGCCATGGTGGGTTTTGATCAATGGTGGAGAATGGATGAGAAGATTGGGTGGTTGGGATTTTAGGAATTTTAAGTTCCTTGGAAAATTCTAGAGAGGCAACGAGGAGCACAAGAAGGAAATTAGGAGATTCTAGAGGAGGTTAGTATAATAAATGAGGAATAAGACGGGGATTAATGGTGGGGTTTGTTAGGAATGTTAGTGAATTTAGTTGTGGATAGTTAGGAAGGAATATAAAATTCCTTAAGAATTGTGAGGGTCTTATAAGCAATTAAGTGGGTGCTAAGTAGATGATTAATTAGGATAGAAGAATAATGTGAGGAGGATTAATGTAATGTCCCATTCTTAGTCGATATCAATTGCAGAGAGGGTTAGCTTACCATTTTGACCCTCGTAGGCTAATGAACTTGATTTGAGGGTCTATTGGTAGCTATTCCCTGGTCATATGGGACATTACTTCTCATCAATGCTTCATTAGGTTCAGGTTTAAGCCATTGCAAATGTTTCTTCTAGCTCAGTTTGTCATACTTACTATTTATAGTAAGTCATCTTTCCTGAGATACTATTTTTGGTAGGGCACCTGGACATATGGTATTTGTAGTGTTGATCCCGATTTTCAGTTGACTTAGTGAAATAAGTATTTTTGAGCAAGTTATTATTATTTAATTATTAACAAAGGTAAATTTATTAATAAGTAATTATCTAAGGTCAATTATAAAGTGTTTTTAATGAATGGTGCCAAGACACATCAATTAAAGTGTTTTAAGTGATTATTTTATCGGGGCACCCATACCAAGGTATTTACTAAGTCAACATTAAAAAAAAAAAAATTAAATGATTATTAATCCAAGAAGGATCGACCCATTCCTTGAGAAGTATAAAAGGCATCAAGATTCAAATCGACCTCATTCATTCATGAGCATTTGACTTTGCAAATTGGTGTCTTGGAAATTTGTGCATTTGAGACAAGGGTTTCAGCTGTACCAGGCATTGAAGAATGTGAAATCTTTAGTGTTTATGCATTCTGAGGTGGTGAGAGATCCATTAAAGATTGCTTACAGGATTGGCTTCATTCAGGAGCCATATTTGTGCAGAAATTGGTGAAACACACAAGGGTTTATAGATTGGATTGGAGATTCATTAATTGTTTGCTTGAGGCTACAACAAACACCATTGGGAGCAATTAATATAGAATTTGTACTACACTTTCTAGGCCCCAAGCATTGCATTCTAGCCAAGGCGTCTATTTTCCAAGCTAAATCGCCTCCCCTTTTGAGCGCCTATCTCTTGCATATTGGACGACTAGCCTATTAAAGGCATTTGGCATATATATTTTGGTGGAGAAATCAGTCCTTTGTGCAGATCGATTCAATGATCATATTTATATATTGCTGCAATATTTTCTTGATTTATATATATATATATATATATATATATATATATATATATATATATATGCATTGTCATCAACAATCAAGTATGCATTTCTCATGTTAAGTCAATAAAGATAAATCTCTGAGTATTTGTAATTAGCTTTATTCATTACATAGTGATAGACTTGAATAAAAGGTTTCATTGAAGGTTGCTTTCCAAGTGTTTGTAAAAATATCTTACAGCTGTAGGTGTAGATTTACATAATTTTCAATCACTTATATGCATTGAAAAAACACAAAAATATCTTGTATTACATTTCTATTTCATTGTTAGTCTATTTGCATCTTTGGGAAGCATTCAAAACATTAGTGACATCAAATAAAACCAAAACCAAAAAATCAAAAATTCATAACCACAAGTTCTGACTTTGCAAGACAAGTGTTTGATGAAATTCTCAAGCATACAAATCAACAAATTAAGGGCAAATTTTGCAAGGGATACTACAGTGGTATCAAAGCCTTGATCTTGCCATCCTGGAAGGTTAAAGATTCTTATGCAACCACCAAATATTGGTTCACATAGGTATTACACTCGCAGAAGGGCAGAACAACATGATATAATGGGTGAGTGGAGAGGTGGTAGTCCATTGAGGAATGAGGACAATGATGAGGTCAAAGAAGCAAGAGATATTATGAGAGGTATTACATTAGGGCAATAACATATAGATGATGTTTTTTAGCAACTTACAATAACTATACAATAGATGAATACTCATAGGAGATAGAATCATGAGTAGGATGACAATAGAAGTGTTGTTGGGAATCCAAGAGCACCTACACGTACCACCAATAGACCTGCGTGCCCAACATTCTTGAGAAATGAACTAGAAGAAGAAAATGTTACAAGAAGAGGAAGAGGCATCATTCACAGATAATGTCATGACATTTCATGATGAATGGGACTTATTAACACCACAAGTTAAGTATCATTTAAACTTTGACCAATTCTTGAGTCAGAGGAGAGAGTAAAATAGAACAAGACAAGATAAGAGACCAAGGAACCAAAACAAGGATCTAAAACATGCCACAAGCAAGTTCATAGTTCCAACATTTGATGGTAGTGGTAAAGTCACAACACAAGCTTTGATCCACAAGTTGGATATCTTCTTTACTCTTCAGCCTATGGTAGAAGAAGATGTAATCAAGTATGCCACTTTGCACCTGGATGGGTTAGCTCACGATGGTGGCACCATGGGATGGTCACTTTGCAACACAACCTCATCACCTCTTATCAGGGGTTCACTGATAGGTTGATTGAGCAATTTGAAAAGAAAGATCCAAAAACATATTTCAAAGACCTTGCTCAACTCAAGCAAGTGGGGAGTTTGGAAGTATACATTAATGATTTTTAGAGACTTTTAGTTATGGTCCTTAGCCTATCTGAAAGAAGGTTGGTCATTCTATTTACTGAGGGATTGTTGAAGCCATTGAGAGGATGGGTCAAAGTTTTTGATCCCCCGTCACTTCAAGAAGCTAATGAGGAAGGCTAGAATCATGAAACTTACAACCCCACAAAGCAAGTTCACATCGAAAGCATATTCTTCGTCTAAGGACAATAGGTTTTTCCCTAAAAAGATAGAAAAATTAGATTCAAAAAAGAAATCTACATTCCCTCCAGATTAAGAAACACTCAATGATTTGTATAGAAAAAAGTTGTGTTTCTATTTCAAAGGACCCTATGATGTAAACCATGATTATCCTTTGAGGCCTAAGGGCAAAGCCAAACGTATAACATGGGAATATTACAAAGATTTTGAATCTAAAAATTTAGACCAACAAACTGATCATGAGGAGTCAGGGGTAGAAAAGTTTGAAAATGAGGCTAAAAAGGAGGTGGAAGTGAATCTACAAGAGGCACATCTTACTAGCATACAATGTGAGGGATATTTTAGGATGTGTGGGCTCTTAGATGGTCAAAAGGTCATCACCTTGCTTGATACAGGTGCCACACACAATTTTATTGATGCTAGGTTGGTGGAAAAATGTGGGATACAAATTGAAGAATTTGAAAGTATAAGAGTGAAGGTTGTTGATGGCTACACTCTTAAGTGTGATAGGATGATTCATGATCTTCCCATGCATCTAAATAACTATGAGTTTAAGGCATATTTTTATGTGCTTAACATGGGAGACACGGATGTGGTACTTGGCATGAAGTGGCTTCATGTAATTGGAGAGTCTACCCTCAACCTTAGAGACATGGAAATGAAATTATTGGTTGATGGGAAGACTCATGTGTTAAAGGCCATCAAGGACATAAATTTGAAGGTGATCTCCCTTAGGAGAATGGAGAGGCTTATTATACATGATATGGTGGAGTGGGATGCAAAATGTAGATGGATGCCTTCTCATGATGAGCAATAAAAACCAACCTATCATCTAGATGTTCAGGAGCTCAGGATTAAACACTCTAAAGTGTTTAGTGATATACCACCAAGTAGACCTCCAGATAGAGGTATAAAACACATCATAGAGTTGGAAGAGGGCACTAACCTGTTATGATTACACCTTATTAACATCCAAAGCATTTAAAAGATGAAATTGAAAATTCCATCAAAGAATTGTTAGTTATGGGACACATAAGGCTGAGTAAGTCTCCTTTCGCTTCATCGGTTATTTTGGTGAAGAAGCAAAGATGGTTCACTTAGGATGTGTATAGATTACCAGGTGTTAAACAAGAAGACAATTAAGAATAGGTATCCCATCCCTCACATCAATGAGCTTATAGATGAGCTTCATGGAGCTTGTTATTTCTCCAAGATGGATTTGAGGTCAGGATACCACCAGATTAGAGTTAGAGAGCAAGATATTGAGAAGATTGCTTTCAGATGTCATTTTCGGAATTTTGAGTTTTTGGTTATGCCATTTGGCTTAACCAATGCACCAACAACATTTCAATCCACTATGAACATGGTCTTCCAGTCTCAATTGAGGAGATATGTTCTGGTGTTCTTTGATGGCATATTGGTATACAATGGATCTTGGGAGGAGCACATGGCTCATCTGGATACCGTTTTGGGCATACTTGACAGGGAGTCCTTATATACCAAGGAGTCCAAGTGTGCATTAGGTATGTTGGAGATTTTGTATTTGGGCCACATCATCAGTGTAGAGGGAGTTCACATGGAACCTAATAAGGTTTGTGCTATTATTGATTGGCCTACTCTTGAGAATTTGACTTAGCTCAGGGGATTTATTAGTTTATGTGCCTTCTATCATCGATTTGTTAGTGGCTTTTCATGGCATGCTGCACCACATATCTGATGAAGAAAGGTGCATTTGTGTGGACTCCTCAAGCACAAGAGTGATTTGAGAAGTTCAAACAATTGATGACATCATGCCCTAGCTTTATCAAATTTCACCAGGCCCTTTGAGCTTTATTCTGATGCCTCTGGAGAAGGCATTGGTGCTGTACTTATGCAAGATCGTCATCCGATAGCTTTCAAGAGCAAGAAGCTAAGGGGTATTGAGAGGGGATATAGTATTTATGACAAGGAAATGTTGGCCATCATGCATGTGTTAGCCAAGTTGAGGTAGTACCTTGTTGGTAGTAAGTTCTATGTTAGAATTGATCATAACAGCTTGCAGCATTTCCTGAGATAGTGAGACTTGAATGAGTACCAATAGAAATGGGTCAGTAAGTTGTAGTCTTATGACTTTGACATCTCCTATGTCAAAGGTACTCAGAACATTGTAGTTGATGCTTTATCTCACTCATCCCCATTTGAGCTTCATGGCAGAGATTTTAGAGGATTGGAGGCACATGATCATTGCTGAGTATGCTAAGAACCCGTGGGATTCTAGCATTATTTATGGGACAATTAAAGATAGCAAGTACTCTCTTGTGAATGATCTTATCATTTACAAAGGGAGGATATTTTTAGTCTCAGGATTAGATGTGAAGAACATGGTGTTGAGGACCTTCCATGATTCACCCATGGCTGGTCATCCCAGATACTTTAAGACCTATAGGCAAGTTCAGAGAAATATTTACTTGGAAAGGTTTGAATGCAGATGTTCTTCGATATGTTAGAGAGTGTTTTATTTGTCAGTAGAACAAACAAGAGCACACATATCCTATAGGGTTGCTTCAACCACTTCCTATTCCTAAGAGGAAGTGGGAATGCTTATCGATGGATTTTATTGTGGGCTTGCCAAAATCCCAAGGCAGAGATTGTATATATGTAGTGGTTAATCAGCATTGATGAAGTATGCACACTTCTTCCTCAATTACGACTACATACTCAGCTACACATGTAGCATATTTATTATTCCATGAGATATTTAGGCTGTATGGCTTGCCTCAGAGCATTGCTAGTGACAAAGATAGTCGGTTCATGAGCCATTTATGGTAGGAGCTTTTCAGATTATGTGGAACTAAGTTGACTCTGAGCATGAGATACCACCCTCAAATAGATGGATAGACATAGATAGTGAATAAATGGGTGGAGGGATACCTATTGAAGTTACATTGCAGAGCAACAACAAGCTTGGATGAGGTGGATACATTTATGTGAGTATTGTTATAATTCTACCTGCCCTATGACCATTCAAATGACACCATTCAAGGTGTTATATGGTTATGATGTGCGTAGCTTCCTTGATTTATTGCTTAGTGATAACAGAGTGCCTAGTGTTGGTGATCTATTACAGGAGAACCATGATATTATGAGAGCTCTACGTGAAAACATACAAAAGGCACATAATCAATAGAAGTAGTATGCTAATCAGAGGAGGGTTGGGCAAGTGTTTGAGGTCGGTGATATGGTGTATTTTATATTACAACCCTATAGGCAGTCCACTCTTAAGAAGAGTGGAGCAAAGAATCTCAAGCCATGTTATTATGGGCCATTCAAGAATATCCGACAGGTTGACAAGGTGGCTTATGAGCTAGATCTACCGACAAACAATAGAGTGCATAATGTCTTTCATGTGTCACACCTCAAGAAGGCGTTAGGATACCATATAGTTCCCTCTCCTGTATTACCACTCATGGATGATGAGGGGAAATTGGTGTTAGTACCTGAAGCTATTCTGGATTCCAGAGAGAGACATCTTTAGAGATGAGTCATCAGGGAATATCTCATTAAGTGGAGGGACTTGCCGGTTGAGGATGCCACTTGGGAACAAGAGGGTATCTTACATTATCCAGTATTACGATTGCTTGGGGACAAGAAATCTCAGGGAGGGTAGACTATAATCTCCCCTTCTTAGTTAGTATCAGTTGCAGAGGGGGTTAGCCTATCATTTGGACCCTCGTAGGCTAATGGACTTGATTTAAGGGTCTATTGGTAGCTATTGCCTGGTCATATGGGACATACTTCTCATCAATGCTTTATTAGGTTTAGGTTCTGGCCATTGCAGATGTTTCTTCTAGCTCAATTTGACATACTATTTATCGTAAGTCATCTTTCCTGAGATACTATTTTTGGCAGGGCACCTAGACATATGGTATTTGTAGTGTTGATCCTGATTTTCAGTTGACTTAGTGAAATAAGACTTTTTGAGCAAGTTATTATTATTTAATTATTAATAAAGGTAACTTTATTAATAATTAATTATTTAAGGTCAATTATAAAGTGTTTTTAATGAATGGGTCCAAGACACATCAATTAAAGTGTTTTAAGTGATTATTTTATTGGGGCACCCATACCAAGGTATTTCCTAAGTCAACATTAAAAACAAATAATTTAAATGATTATTAATCCAAGAAGGATCAACCCATTCCTTGAGAATTATAAAAGGCATCAAGAGGCAAATCGACCTCATTCATTCATGAGCATTGGTCTTTGCAAATTGGTGTCTTGGAAATTTGTGCATTTGAGACAAAGGTTTCAGTTATACCAGGCATTGGAGAACATGAAATATTCAATGTTTATGCATTTTGAGGTGGTGAGAGATCCATTGAAGATTGCTTACAGGATTGGCTTCATTCAGGAGCCATATTTGTGTAGAAATTGGTGAAACACACAAGGGTTTATAGACTGGATTGGAGATTCATTAATTGTTTTTTTGAGGCTACAAAAAACACCATTGACAATAATTAATATAGAAGTTGTACTGTACTTTCCAAGCCCTAAGCATTGCATTCTAGCCAAGGCGTCTATTCTCCAAGCTAAATCGCCTCACCTTTTGAGCATCTATCTCTTGCATATTGGATGGATTGCCTATTAAAGGCATTTGGCATATATATTTTGGTGGAGAAATGAGCCCTCTATGTAGATCGATTCAATGATCAGATTTATATATTGCTACAATATTATATATATATATATATATATATATATATATATATATATATATATATGCATTGTCATCAATAATCGGGTATGCATTTCTCATTTTAAGTTAATAAAGATAAATCTCCGAGTATTTGTAATTAGCTCTATTCATTACATAGTGATAGACTTGAATAAAAAGGTTTGGTTAAAGGTTGCTTGCCAATTTTTGTAAAAATATCTTGCAGCTATAGGTGTAGATTTACATAATTTTCAGTCACTTATATGCATTGGAAAAACACAAAAATATCTTGCATTACATTTCTATTTCATTGTTAGTCTATTTGCATCTTTGGGAAGCATTCAAAACATCAACAACATCAAATAAAACCAAAACCAAATAATCAAAAATTCATAACAGTAAGTTCTGACTTTGCAAGACAAGTGTTTGTTGAAATTCCTAAGTATACAAATCATAAAATTAAGGGCAGATTTTGCAAGGGATACTAAAATTAAGGTTGAGATGATGGAAGGAGATATAAAGGGGATGGATATTAATAATAGTGATATTTGGATAATTAGAATCCATGGTAATTAGTGTCAAATGATAATAAAATTAGTAATGACGAAGGAGAGAACAAATTTAGATGTCTACATTTAACCCCGATTTGAAAGGGCATTACAACTAAAAAAAATAGTGGCATTTCAAACAAGTGAAATAATGTGATGGTTAGTAGGTTAATGAAAATTATTATGGGTGATGCCCCCTCGAGGGGTCATGTGAGGAAAAACAAAATAGATGGCCACTTGAAAGGAGGAGATCAAGATTAGTGTGTTAGATATGAGAGGAGAAGATGGGTGCGATACATCACTAGAAGAGAGGGGTTGGGATAAATGTGATGAAGATTGTGAAATGTAAGCGATTTGATGCTTGTAATTCATGAGTTATGATTGATAAATAATTATATTGATTGTACCTAGACAATGATAAATATAAGGGGTAGGATGGATAAAGTTAAGACCTTGGATGTGCCCCAGTCAATGGTATATGAAAGGGAGAAGTAATAAACTTTGGATATATTGACGAATAAAGCTATAAGTGTGGATGTGCACCAAGAAATTATATAAGTGAGGGAGAGATAAGCAAGCTTCGATTGGATGATGATGATATGAGTGATTAGTTGTAGGCTTGATGTGCCCCAAGCAACAATATATGTGAGGGAGTGAATGTTGCAAGATCCAATTGGATTAATTGATTGATTCGATGATGATGATATGAATGATCAGTTGCAAGCTTGATGTACCCCAAATAAGGATATATGCGATGGAGTGGCAGTTTCAATCTCTAATGGAATTGATTGATTTATTCAATGATGATGACATGATTGATTAGTTGGAGGCTTGATGTGCCCCAAACAATAATTTATGCGAGTGGGCAGAATCTACAAGCTTCGATGGGATGTAGGAATGATGTCTCATAGTTGGTTTGAATATGGGAATGATATATCCTGTTAATGATGATAAATTGATGGATTGATGAACAAACGTAGGTCGATTGATTTATGCAGGATCAAGTGGTTGAAATGGGTAATGATAGTTAAGGGGATAAAAGTTAGATTAATGATGACTGTTAGATGTTCTTGTTAGATATGTTTAATGAAGGATAGATAATTTGATTGTTAGTTGATTTAGATATTTGATTGAATTTGGATGTTTGGTTTGATTAGATAGATGATTTAGCTAAATGATTTGATGTTTGATTCAGGTGGTGGTTTTGATGTGTTATGATGATTAGATGTTTGAAAACAATTAAATGGATAATCTATTACTTCCATTATCTTAAGCCATAGTTGTGAGTAATCATGTTTTTAATATAGTATTAGGTAGTATGCAACATGATATGTGTAACCATGATGAAATTTTACCAAAATGCATGTTGGACTAACTCAAAAGATAAAAATATTAAAAACAAAAAATATAATGAACACATAATGTAATGTACAGTTGGTATTAGGAACCAAGATAACATATTTGCTTTATGCTATTGCAAAAACATAAATAATATAAAAATATGAGATAAAAGATGGACAATGATGACTCAACAACAAAGATATTTATAGAATGCTTGACTCAAACACACAATTAGCTAAAAATATATAAGCATTGATGAAAATATGGATCACAAACATTTGATAAAAGAAAGTCACTAAGCTTTTAATAAAGATACTTAATGAACGAACAAATATATATACGTGACAATTCTAGAAACATTTAAACATTATATATATATATATATATATATATATATATATATATATATATATATATATATATATATATATATATATATATATATATATAGGAAACATGTGACACATGATGAACACACAAAATGAACATTCACAAATTTACATGCATGTATTTTATGCGATCAATGTTTTATCCTTTGCCTTGTTAAAAATCCTTGTAATTCGTGATCGAGTCATGATTCAACTCAACCCTATTTGCTTTTATCCCTAGGTAATGATAAATGATTGGATTAAATCATAGTTTCAATGACTTGTTAGACAGGCACATGGATTTTTTTTAGGACTTGTGACAAAACAACTGGGATATTTTTAGGTTTTTCTAGATTTTATGATTTTTTGTCTTTTGGGAATTTTTTGATTCTTAGGGATTTTTGGAATATTGGGACAAGACATATTAATAGAGGGGAAAATTGGAAAAAGAAAATCCATTCCTAACACCAATAGGGTATTACCAATATAGGATAGAAGAAAATCGTGGTTGAAAAGGATAGTGGGTGGGTTGAGGAAAGGCTCAAGATAGGCTCCTCAAGGGTCACATTATACAATTGATTAGATACCCTTGTCCTATTTAGCTTTTACTCTCTTTCTAAACTTTATTATTCTTTCTTTCAGCTATTCTAACCATTATATTATAATATATTAAATAAATGTTGCCATACAGGGCGTTTCCCAAAGCATAGTTGTATACACAACTTGACCAAGGTCAAAATGGGAAAAGAGGATGAGGAAGATAGATATGATGGTATATGATAGGCATTATGGCTTGGATGAGGTAAGGCTTTCCCCCAAGTGTGAGAGGTATGCCACAAGAGATACTTGTAGACAACATATTCTACAAGTGACTAGAAAGTAGTTGTCATCACTTTACTTACCTAAGGTGCCAAAAAACTAATTTTCACCATTGGACGAATGTCTTTATTTATTAATTATTTTATTTTATTTTTATAGTTAGGCTTTATTTATGCAACAACATTGACAAAATTCAGGTGTATATCTTTTTTAGATGCATGATGTCAATTGGCTCATCCAACTCTTGACTATCTTGTGTAACTAGCTTGTATGCTCCTGAACCATATTTGGCGATGATCACATAAGGTCCAAGCCAATTAGGCTTGAATTTTCCTTTCTTTTCATGATATGAATTTGTGTTCCTTTGATTTTCCTTGAGGACAAGATTGCCAGTTTCGAATTCTTTTGGCTTGACTTTCTTGTTAAATTATCTGTGTAGCTGATGTTGATAGGATTTGATGTAGAGGATAACATAAACAACTCATACCCTTATCTCTTGTTTCAATTTATTCTTCCTTTAACAAAGCTTATAGGCAAAGAGTTAAATGTGTGATAGCGAATGTTGCAAGATCCAATTGGATTAATTGATTGATTCAATGATGATGATGATATGAATGATTAGTTGCAAGCTTGGTGTACCCCAAATAAAGATATATGCGATGGAGTGGCAGTTTTAATATCCAATGGAATTGATTGATTTATTCAATGATGATGACACGATTGATTAGTTTGAGGCTTGATGTGCCCCAAAAAATAATATATGCGAGTGGGCAGAATCTACAAGCTTCGATGGGATGTAGGAATGATGTCTCATAGCTGGTTTGAATATGGGAATGATATATCCCGTTGATGATGATAAATTGATGGATTGATGAACAAACGTAGCTTGATTGATTTATGTGGGATCAAGTGGTTGAAATGGGTAATGATAGTTGAGGGGATAAAAGTTAGATTAATGATGACTGTTAGATGTTCTTGTTAGATATGTTTAATGAAGGATAGATATTTAGATTGTTAGTTGATTTATATATATGATTGGATTTGGATGTTTGGTTTGATTAGATAGATGATTTAGATAAATGATTTGATGTTTGATTAAGGTGGTGGTTTTGACGTGTTATGATGATTAGATGTTTGAAAACAATTAAATGGATAATCTAATTACTTCCATTATCTTAAGCCATAGTTGTGAGCAATCATGTTTTTAATATAGTATTAGGTAGTATGCAACATGATATGTGTAAACATGATGAAATTTTACCAAAATGCATGTTGGACTAACTCAAAAGATAAAAATATTAAAAACAAAAAATATAATGAACACATAGTGTAATGTATAGTTGGTATTAGGAACCAAGATAACATATTTGCTTTATGCTATTGCAAAAACATAAATAATATAAAAATATGAGATAAAAGATGGACAATGATGACTCAACAACAAAGATATTTATAGAATGCTTGACTCAAACACACAATTAGCTAAAAATATATAAGCATTGATGAAAATATGGATCACAAACATTTGATAAAGAAAGTCACTAAGCTTTTAATAAAGATACTTAATGAACGAACAAATATATATACGTGACGATTCTAGAAACATTTAAACATTATATATATATATATATATAGGAAACATGTGACACATGATGAACACACAAAATGAACATTCACAAGTTTACATGTATGTATTTTATGCGATCAATGTTTTATCCTTTGCCTTGTTAAAAATCCTTGTAATTGGTGATCAAGTCATGATTCAACTCAACCCTATTTGCTTTTACCCCTAGGTAATGATAAATGATTGGATTAAATCATAGTTTCAATGACTTTTTAGATAGGCACATGGATATTTTTGAGGACTTGTGACAAAACAACTGGGATATTTTTAAGTTTTTCTAGATTTTATGATTTTTTTGGTCTTTTGGGAATTTTTTGATTTTTAGGGATTTTTGGAATATTGGGACAAGACATATTAATAGAGGGAAAATTTGGCAAAAGAAAATCCATTCCTAACACCAATAGGGTATTACCAATATAGGATAGAAGAAAATCGTGGTTGAAAAGGATAGTGGGTGGGTTGAGGAAAGGCTCAAGATAGGCTCCTCAAGGGTCACATTATATAAATGATTAGATACCCCTTGTCCTGTTTAGCTCGTAATCTATTTCTAAACTTTATTATTCTTTCTTTCAGCTATTCTAACCATTATATTATAATATATTAAATAAATGTTGCCATACAGGGCGTTTCCCAAAGCATAGTTGTATACACAACTTGACCAAGGTCAAAATGGGAAAAGAGGATGAGGAAGATAGGTATGATGGTATATGATAGGAATTATGGCTTGGATGAGGTAAGGCTTTCCCCCAAGTGTGAGAGGTATGCCATATGAGATACTTGTAGACAACATATTCTACAAGTGACTAGAAACTAGTTGTCATCACTGTAATTGCCTAAGGTGCCAAAAAACTAATTTTCACCATTGGATGAATGTATTTATTTATTCATTATTTTATTTTATTTTTATAATTAGGCTTTATTGATGTAACAACATTGACAAAAGTCACGTGCATATCTTTTTTAGATGCATGATGTCCATTGGCTCATCCAGTTCTTGACTATCTTGTGTAACTAGCTTGTATGCTTCTGAACCATATTTGGTGATGATCACATAAGGTCCAAGCCAATTAGGCTTGAATTTTCCTTTCTTTTCATGATATGCATTTGTGTTCCTTTGATTTTCCTTGAGGACAAGATTGCCAGTTTCAAATTCTTTTGGCTTGACTTTCTTGTTAAATTATCTATGTAGCTGATGTTGATAGGATTTGATGTAGAGGATAACAGAAACAACTCATACCCTTATCTCTTGTTTCAATTTGTTCTTCCTTTGAATAAGCTTATAGGCAAGGAGTTCAATGTGTGATTCTGAGTTTCATAGTTTGTTTAGGTTCTGATGACCAACCTCATGCTCATTTAAGTCCTTTTTAATCTCACAACTAACTCACATACTCTCTCTCAATACAACTTTCTAACATAGATAACTTATTTCACTTAGATAGGCTATCTTTTAGTCTTTTTTTAGGCCTTTTCCAAGGGTACAGATGGGTATAATTTGGTCTTGAGAAACTAATCTTATTTTATGCCACCTTTTATCTTGTTATATCTCTCCATGAAGTTTCTTGTTCTAAATCAACTTGTAGATGCCCTTATCAACTTCTCTCTAGGCCTAATTAGGCCTCTTTAGCCTACTTTCGAACACACTTTGCCAAATCCATGTACTTAACTATTCTATACAATTTTAAAATTATCAAATAAATTTTAAACCACATCCATATTCAACTAATACCAAGTTTTTTGAGGTTTTATCCAATGGAATCACAATTTATAGCAATTCTGGTCTTTAAACCCTAGTTTAGGGTCTACACAGACTATATGAGCCTGAGAGGAATAAATTTGAAGGTTTAACCTTTCAAGTAAGTTTCAAGTTACTGTGGTGAATGGTCTAGGTCTGTATGATCACTGTGCACCTTTTCCAATCATTGTATCTCTCACTTGAAGCCTTTGTTCAACTATTATTTCAAGTTCTTAGCCTGACTGTTTGTTAAAACACAATCTCTTGTAGGGTTTGAGTACAAAGTGTAATGAAATGCATTGAGAAATGAATTGAAACTTCACAAAAGTTCCATAAGGGCATTGAACTAGAACTTATCACTAGGTATACATGATCAAATTGTTCTCCACATAATCCTTCTCATACACAAAGTACATTAAGTCTCTTTCAACACGGAAAATAGGGTATACAAGGACTGCCAATTGAATCTTCATGAAAAAAAGGCTTTGATTTCAATTAAACAAATGCTTAAAGGACTTTCTATAAAATGTATCAAACTTAACAACTACATAAAAAGCCTCATAAGTATAACTTTATTGAGTCTTTCTTCATTGATCACTCATACACAATCATACTCCAATGCAAACATGTAGGAAATAGGGTTTGTAGTCACCTTTTGGCAAACATGACGAACTACATTTTTGTTTGCTTGGATCTTGAGCCCCTTCATACATTAATTAATGATCTCACATGAAAAATAAACACATTTTATGCATCCTACCACTATCCTAACTACCTTTGGACCTTTCAACTGTCACAAGAAGGTTAGTTAGACATTAAAAGTGCACACCAAGTTTGATATTCCATACATGTATGAATTAAGACCCATGGTATAGGTACGTGGTGTCTTCACGAAGTCATATCAACCATTTGACACTTTGAGGATTACTTCAAATCACTCTTACAACACCTAAACTGACCTCCCAAATTCAAAAATTCAAGTTATTGAAATTGATGAGAAAATGCCAATTTGAAATTCTAACCTCTCTAAACTCACCTAGATACTTGGAAAATATTCCAAAGTGTATACTAAGACTCCTAACACCCTTAACACACCCTAAACATGCTATATAAACACCTAGATACTTGATCAAACTGAAATTGTTCAAACAATCCTTAGAAGGATACTCCATCATACTACTGAGGCGCAAATGAAACTTTCCATGAAAGTTTAGTTATATTATATTGACTTTCTCCTCAACATTTCTCTCTCTTGTTCTCTCCAACTATGCAATGTCACATCCTCTTAGATCTGAAGGCCTATTAGTGAAACATAGACCTCCTTGTTCTTTGACTAATGCCACCTTGCCTCCTCCTTTGAGGTTAGCTTTATGGATATTAATCTCTCACCTGATCATCTTTAGTATCTTATTATTATCTTGAAACAAACCTACACATGGAATACACAAGTTAAACATAACAACCTCTTGTCTTCTAAGAAGCCACACTTTTCCACTCTCATGGTTGTCCTTGTTGTGATTTGTTTTGATGTCTATTGGACTACTGCTTGTTGTTCCACATTCTCATCTAAAATACTGTTAACCTATTCAACTTAATTATTTATCTCTTTCTATTTTCATTCTATGTCTGATCAGTCACTGCACTTTCCATAAAAAACTCTTTCAACACACTAATATTCTTAACAAAGTGTTCTAGATACTCCATACTCTTTATCAAGGACAATTTATGGGATAAGTCCTCAAACATCCTTTACAAATGTTCATTTAAAAAAATTTGATCATGTTGGGCTAACTATAAAAGCTCTTTGTTTCTTGTAATTAACACCTCAAAATGATTATCAATTGTTGCATCCTTTTCTCTCATTTTTGTGGCAACTTGTATTACACCTACTTCTTCTTGGCACTTGTTCTCAACTAACACACTCTTGCCCTCAATGTTGCAACTAATTCCTTTTGGCAAATATTTTTTCTCACCAAACATCATTGCACTACTTTATACCTCCTTCCATGCTTAATTATCCTTAAATGGGGTTAATTGTTGCTTGATGTCATCCTTCTCAATGGTGTATGTATTGGCTCTACCATCATACATAGCTCTTCTATCATATTGTCATGGTCTACCAAGTATGATATGGAACACATCAATGGGAATCACATCACACAAAATTATGTCCTTATAACCACCAATATGCAAGTCTACATAACATTGTTTATTCACTAGGACTTGATAATTGTTTTGAATCCAAGAGACTTTGTAAGGAATTATGCTTTTTTTATTTCTAATCCTAGCTTAGCTACAATGATGGAAGATACAAGATTATCCATACTACCATTATCAACTATAACCTTACAACACTTACCTTTACTCTTGCACACGGTCTTGAAAAATGTCTTTCTCTATGGTGGCTCTTTATCCTCATGGATTGCCTTCAAAATAACTCTCCTCATCAAAAAACTCTCCCATATTTTAGGCTCTTATACATAGTTTGTAAATGACTTCACACTTTCCTCTTCTTGTTGAACCACTTGATTCCTAATTTCACTCTAAGAGCTACCAGATTGAATGTCTTTTGGACACTCATATGA
This sequence comes from Torreya grandis, assembly GCA_037957365.1. Classification (NCBI taxonomy): domain Eukaryota; kingdom Viridiplantae; phylum Streptophyta; class Pinopsida; order Cupressales; family Taxaceae; genus Torreya; species Torreya grandis. The sequence continues at coordinate 5,248,796 of JARHVA010000007.1, read as the reverse complement.
TCTATGTCCTGCAAACTTATTGCATTTGAAGTACTTGCCAACAAACCCACTGTATCCTCTTCCTCTGCCATATGATATTACACCTATGTATCCATAACCACTTCTACTATATTGACTTGAACTCTTAGAATTGCTGCCAACTTTTTTACTTTGACTTTGCCATTGATTTATATTACCTTGTCCTCTTCCTTCTTGCTGACCTATACCTTTGTAACAACTTCCTCTACTCTATTTTGTTGACTTTGCCTTCTAGCAAAAAATTTCCTTTGCCTTCAATGCAACTTGATAGGCCTCCTCTACTATTCTTGGTGACAAAATGTTGATCTTATCTTGAATGATAAACTTCAAGCCATTGATGTACCTAGCAATATTTTTTGCATCTTCTTCTATGTGTCTTGCTCTAATAGTTAGTTTCTAGAATTACTCTGTGTACTCTTTCACTGTAATGCACTTTTGTCTCATATTTTTTAGCCTCCTAAACAAGTTGGTATAATAGTCTTTATGCATGAATATTCCCTTCATCTTGGCCACCATTATGTCCCATGACCTTATTTTTTTCTTTCCCCTTCTTCTTTCTTCCTATATTATATCCCATCATAGGGATGCATAACCCTTCAACCTTGTCACTATAAAATTCACCTTATTTTCCTCATTAACCTCTTTATAATCAAAATAATTATCCATATTTGTGATCCAATCAATCAACTCTCCAACTTTAAGACTGCCCTCATACATTGGCACCTCCAACTTAGGCTTTGATGTCACTCCAATGGCTGCTCTTATAAACCTTTCCTCTACTCTACACTCCTCTCCTTTTCCAAAAAATTATTCTTGAGTAACCTTATCCTCTCCTTCACTCACGTCACCTATATTCATATCTCTTATCTGAGCCAACTCCATGACTTGCAACCTTCCCTGTAAGTTTTTCACCTCAACAACTAGTGCATCAAATGCCTGTAACCTTCTTTGGGCTGCTACTCCTCCTTGTCCTCTAGCTACCATGTGTCCTTAATATCCTACCAAGATATCCTAAGCTCTGATACTAAATGATGCATAGGAAAACACAAACAACTCACACCTTTATCTATTGTTTCAATTCGTTCTTCCTTTGACAAAGCTTATAGGCAAAGAGTTCAATGTACGATTATGAGTTCCACTATTTGTTTAGGTTCTGATGACCAACCTCATGCTCATTTAATTCATTTTTTATATCACAACTAACTTACATACTCTCTCTCAATACAACTTTCTAACATAATTTCTTTCACTTAGACATATTATCTTGTAACCTTTTTTTAGGCCTTTTCAAAGGGTACAGACGGGTATAGTTTGGTCTTGAGAAACTAATATTATTTTATGCCACCCTCTATATTTTTATACCTCTCCATGAATTTTATTATTTTAAATCAACTCCTAGATGCCCTTATCAACCTCTCTTTAGGCCTAACTAGGTCTCTTAAGCCCTATTTCAAACACAGTCTGCCAAATCTATACTTAACTATTTCATACAATTTTAAATCTATAAAAAACTATTAGACCACATCTGTATTCAAATAATACCAATTTTTTTGAGGTTTTTTCTAATGGAATCACACTTTATAGCAATTTTGGTCTTTAAACCCTGGTTCAGGGTATGCACAGACTGTATGAGCCTGAGAGGAATAAATTTGAAGGTTTAACCTTTTAAACAAGTTTCAAGCTACTGTGATGAATGTTATAGGTCTTTATGATCATTGTGCACCTTTTCCAATCATTGGATCTCTCACTTGAAGCCTTTGTTCAACTATTATTTCAAGTTCTTAGCTTGATTGTGTGTTAAAACACATACTCTTGTAGGGTTTGAGTACAAAGTGTAATGAAATGCATTGAGTAATGAATTGAAATTTCACAAAATTCCCATAATATCATTGAACCAAAATTTATCATTAAGTATACATTTTCAAATCATTATCCACAAAATACTTCTCACACACAAAGTACATTTAGTCTCTTTCAACACAGAAAATAGGGTATACAAAGACTACTAGTTGAATCTTCACAACAAAAAGGCTTTGATTTCAATTTAAAAATACTTAAAGGAATTTTTGAAACATGTATCAAACTTAAAAAACTACATAAAAATCCTTATATCTTTATTGAGTCTTGATTCATTGATCACTCATACACAGTCATACTCCAATGCACACATTTAGAAAATAGGGTCTGTAGTCACTTTTTGGCAAACATGAGGAACTCCATTATTGTTTTCTTGGATATTGAACCCATTCATACATGAATTAATGATCTCACATGAAGAACCAACACATTTTATGTGTCTGATAACTATGTTAACTACATTTAGATCTTCCAACGGTCACAAGAAAGTTAGTTAGACATTGAAAGTACACACCAAGTTTGATACTCTGTACATGTATGAATTAATACCCATGGTATAGGCACATGGTGTCTTAAATAAGTCATATCAACCATTTGAAAATTTTAATATTACTTCAAATTCCTCCTACAACACCTAAACTGACCTCCCAAATTAAAAAATTCAAATTATTACGATTGGCAGAAAAATGCCAATTTGAAATTCTAACCTCTCTAAAATCACCTAGACACTTGAAAAATATTCCAAAGTGTATAATAATACTCCTAACACCATTTAAACACCCTAAACATGCTGTATGACCACCTAAATACTTGATCAAACCAAAATTGTTCAAACAAGCACAAAACATGTCATCCTTAGAAGGATGTTCCTGCATCAGGATTTCAGGTGATTTAGGCCGTTGAACTATTTCTCATAAAGGAGTTTTAGTTCCTTAAGTTGTGAAATATTATATTCATATTCATTTATGAGGTCTTGTAATGATATGCAAAGGGAAGGTAATTCAATCTCAACAGGGAAGATGGATTCAACACTAAAGACCAATGAGTATGGAGTGGTGCCAGTTGGAGCACAAATGCTTCTACAGTAAACCCATATAATGAGATTATATTTATTCTAATCACAACCAACATTATTGATGATATTTTTTAAATCTTTTATTATAACCTTATTAACCACCTCAACTTGGTCGTTACCTTAAGGGTAATAGGTGTGGACCACTTGTGTTGGATATGAAAATGCTTGCAAAGAGTCTCAATGTCTTTGTTTTTAAAGGACTTGTTATCAATAATGATGTTTGATGTGATTCCATAATGACAAATGATATGATTGAGAATGAATTTAGTTATTTGATTAGTTATGACATAGGTGAGATGCATGATTTTCACCCACTTAGTGAATTATTTTGTGGCGGTTATGATGTGCTTATGGTTGTTGGATGAAGAGGGGTTGATTTTGCCTATGAGACCAAATACCCATTTGGAAAAAGGTCATGGAGAAGTAATAGGCTAAATTTTTTGTTATGGTGCATGGATAATATTTCCATTCTTTTAACATTTGTGCACATTTTTTTACATATTGATATGCATCACGATCCATAGTCAGCCAATAATAACCTATTTACAAGAGCTTTTTGGCTAGGACCATCCCACTAGTATGTGCCCCATAAATGCTATCATAAATGTCCTTAATAGCTAAATTAGCCCCCTCCAATGTCAAATATATTAACAGGGTACCATCATATCCTCTATGATAGAGCATGTTGCCAAGGATAGTGAAATGAGAGGCTTTTTGGATAAATGTTTTACAATGAGTTTGGTTTAGGTCTAGTGGTACGGTGTTATCATGAAGGTAGTTGTAGATGTCTTGATACTAGGGTGAATTGGGACTAATGATATCACATATTATTTTAGATTCAATAATTTCATAAGCTAGGATCATTAGTTTCTCAATTAGGAATCGAGACTTTTATGTATCTTATAACATCTCAAGCAAATAATCGATTGTTGCCATTACATCTACTAATTTATTACTGGCACGAAGAATTTGTTCAAATGTGATGTGTTTGAAATATTATTTGAAGCTATCAACCATAAATTTATAGGGAGTAATTTTGTCATCTTTTGTCTAATATCAGTCGTTGACTTGTTCTATGATTAATTGTGAATCACCATAAACAAAAGATGTTGACTTTTCCAATTGATAGCAAGTTTGAGCCCTAATATGAGCACTTATTATTCAACTATGTTGTTTTTGTAAAGGAAATTTTTCTAAAAAGCCTTTAGGATAAGATCTCCTTGAGGTGTGATGAAAAGGATTCCGACCCCTAAGCCATGTGTAATAAAAGAGCCATCAAAGTAAAGTTTCCATGTTTGTGACTCATTAATAGATAGGATTGATTCATTTGGAAATCCAATGGTCAACAACTATATATTTGAAAAAGGAGATTCATCCAATTGATTTGATAGAATTTATCCTTTAATTTCTTTTTGACTCACATATTCAATATCAAATTCACTTAATATCATGATCCATTTAGCCAGTCTCCCTATCAGAGTTGATTTGGATAATAATTATTTTAATCAATCCACTTTGGCAATGAGCTTGGTTTTGTTGTTTAACATGTAATGGCAAAGTTTTTTTGATGTAAAGATGATTTCCAAGCATGCCTTTTTGATCAGAGTATAGTTAAGCCCATGGGATACCAAATTTCAACTAAGATTATAGACGTCTCTTTATTTTCCCTTTTTTTCATGTTGGGAGGGCCCCTAATGCACATTGAGTAGTGGATATGTAAAAGAGCAATGGTTCTCCAGGTGTTGGGGGTACTACTATTGGTGGATTCAAGAAACATTGTTTGATATTTTCAAAGGATTCTTAACATTATTTATTTCAGTGAAACTCGATCCATTTCTTCAAAATCTGACTGAATGGATGACATCTATCGACCAGTTGTGAAATGAACATGCAAATGGCTTGAATTTTACCTTGTAAATTGCATAACTGCTTGAGATTTTGGGAGGAGGCATTTCAATATTGGATTTAAATTTCATAGGGTCAACTTTGATGCCTCTATTGGATACTATGAATCCCATAAAAACTCTTGATGTTATGCCAAAGACACATTTCTTGGGGTTAATCAGACTTTATATTTATTTAATTGTTCAAAGATTCTTTTGAGCACTACAAGATGTTTTGCCTTTGTTTTTTATTTTCCCAATATGTCATCGATGTAGTCTTTGATAATGTTGTGCATTATGTCATGGAATATTACTACCATTGATTGTTGATAGGTTTCACCTGCATTCTTTAAGGCGAATGGCATGCCCTGATAATAGAATGTTCCCCATAAAGTGGTAAATGCAATCGTGTGTTGATCTTTTGGTGCAATTCAGATTTGATTGTAAGCTAAGAATCCATCCATGAGTAATAGCATTTTGTATCCATTTGTTGAATTTAAAATCATGTCTATATTGGGAAGTGGAATTCATCCTTAGGGCATGCTTTGTTGATATATTTTAAGCCACTGTAAATATGAATTCCACCTTGTGGTTTGCTTACTGGTACGATGTTAGAGATCTAATCTAAATAGTTGATTGGGTAGAAGGAACTTTTGTAGACTTTCCTTTACTAAGAGTGTTACCTTTGGATGCATTTTTCATAATTTTTTCTTAATGGGTTTAAAATCTATATGAACAAAAATATGATGCACTACTAGAGGTGGATGTAGGACTAACATATTTACACATGACCATACAAAGATGTTGGCAAAATCTTTGAGAAGTTCAATTAGGATCTCGTGTTCTTGAGGAGTAAGAGTGGCCACAAGTTTTATCATCTTTGGGTTCTCTTTAGTACCTACATTGATGTCAATTATTTCTTTTAATAATGATGTTGATCCATCTTGTAAGTATGCCAAAGCTGGGAAAATATGGAATTATTTTGATGTATTCATGATTTCTAGAAACTTTGAGTATATCAATAAATGCTTGTTGTTATTTGAGACTAAGAGAATCTCCCAATTCTATGATTTTGTGGTTTTTAGATGTTCCAATGTTATACTTTAGAGGTAAGTAGGATTATCTATCTATTAGTGCCTTGGAAAGGTTTTCACCAATAGACACATCTTTATTTTTATTATTTCGATTTATTTTTCTTGTCCATTAGTGCCTTGGAGAAGTTTTTACTAGAAAACTTCATAATTTTATTTTTTTGACATTTTTGATCTTCATTTTACTTTAATTCTTTTTATTTTTCTTGACTAGGGAACTCTACTTGTTCTCCAAAATATGCACGTGTCTAAATTGATGTCAAACCCATTTTTATGATCACTAGTTGGTATATGATCCCGAAGTCCCTTGAATGAGACTATTGCTTCATCATTTTGAAATATGTCCCGAAGTCCCTTGAATGAGACTACTGCTTCATCATTTTGAAATATGTCAAATATGTGTTATCTCATGGGTCCGAAGTAATCAAGTTGGGGTAGCGAAGGTCCCGGTTAGTGGTTAAAATGCTATATTAGTGAATAGGTTTGTGGCAGCAAGGTCAACATATAGGATATACATGGATCATGTCTCTATGTCATCATCATAAAAGGATTCCCTAAAAATTAAGGATATATCAATAACGACATCAAATGGGTTGACCTCTGGAGGTTTGTATCCTAGGTTGTGCAATAATCGATCAAATTTGATTGGTATGGGTTCCAAAATCCATTGTTCATTGATGCCAAGTCATTTTGCTTTATATTTCATGATTTCACATATTTTATTTGCCTTTGGATATTCTATGTTATGGAAAGAAGATGTTAGACCATCATCATACAACTAAGAATCATCAAAAATGTAATCTTTTCATCTGATAGAAGCTCAAACTCATTGAAAGTTTTTTTGCCAAATTGATGTGATGTCTCTTTGATCTCCCTCATGGTGGGTTGTCCATAAATTCACGATGATAAGGGAATATTATCGATATGGAAGGCATCATGAAAGTCATATTAAACACATCCTTTAGAAATGATTTTAAGGTGAGAAATGGTGAGTGGATTTTTGGAGGTGGATGAAAGATCATCGGGATGGATATAAGATGATGAAGGCTGGGCATCTTTAGGAGATTTTGATTTGTCCATGATGGAAGCTCTCTCAGTAGGACAATAACTATCATTATGATATCATCCTTCCAACATATTGTAATATTGGTAAGGTTGTGGGTCACCAATATTATCACCTCCATGATTAAATGAATAAAATTAATAAATTGATGGAGTGTGGATGACACAACTTACATTTTGTAGATCCATGGATGTCCTTGTAGGATGTTGTAAGGGAGTTAAATGTCCACCATGTGAATCAATGTTTGATGTATAACTAGACCCACCATGATAGGAAGATAAATTATCCATGTTGATTGACATTTGACATCATCATAAATATTGATTGTAATTATGTTAGGTGTTAATGATGTTTCATAATAGTCCAGACTCTTGATCAAGGTGAGGGTAAAAAGATTGGCCCCTAAACCATTATCTACAATAACTCTTTTGATTTTATGTTTTGAAATGAGAACCTCGATATAAAGGGGGTTATTATGGTTATGACCCACTATTAGAATCTCACTTTAGTTAAATGTAAGCTAATGGGAAGATGATAGATGGCCAAAAAGTGCTTAGCACTAATTGGGTCAATGTAGGTTGGAACTCTTGACTCCTATAGGACTAGGTTGAGGTTGTATCTATAAACAAAGGATATTTTGGAAGATCCAGTATGGATATTTGTGCAGGGGTATTCCCAAGATGTTGAATGAGGCTATACTCTTCCTTATAAGTTAGGCATAGGATATCCTTCGACAATGAACTTAGGGGGTGATATTTTAATAGTGACCTTAGGAGGTGATTTTGGGATAGTGCCCTTACCATGTCTAGTGGTGATGGTGCACTCAGGGGATTGAGCTTAGACTTTAATGATTAGACTATCTTGAATGGTGGGATGTTTAAGAGATTTTGTTCTTATCTTAATGGTGGTGACTCAATGTTTGTTATGGTCAATATGACCAATAATCGAGTCATAGTTATAATGGGTTTCCCTATAATTGATATGGTTGGTTTGTAACATTTTACTTGGCCTTGTTGTGTTTGATTTTGGTTTTGATCATGCTTTGGAAATAGGTTTTGATAAATGCCTAACTATTGATTATTCGAAAGAGATGCTTCCCCTTCAACTTCTATCTCACCTTGATCAATTAGGTCATGGATATAATTCCTACGCTACATGCACCTTTTGGTTGAGTGGCCCTTAATTCTATGAAATTCAAAATATTCATTTTCTCAGTACCATGTGAGCTTCAGTTGAATTTCATCAAAGGGCTTAGTTTCTAGAAAAATAATCATATTCATAGTTAGGCGTTTGTGAAAGACAGTTTATTGGCTCACCAAGAGATGTATATTGTATTTTCTTATAATCTTGCTTCAATTTTCCTCTTGGTATAGTGATACTTGATGTGTTTTGAGATTTGGGAAGATTAGAACTCTAAATGGTATGTATGTGTTTAGAATTTGTAACTCCATTGCCAACCACATTCTTATTTTTATTGGAAAACTTTGGCTTTTTTGATGTAATAGCTTGATTTTTATGGTCTTTGGAAAATATTTTGATTAAGCCTTTGGTAAAAAGATATTTTTCAATTTGTGTCCCCTTTTCAATAATTTCATCAAAAATATTTCCATAATGGATCTATAGGTGAAAAGTCAACTCTTGATTTAAGTTGGCTATGAAGATACTAACAAGTTATTTTTTAGGGACCATACTGTTGGACATAGTCATTGATGTATGAAGGATTGTCATTGATGTCAAAAGTAGCAAGTGTTATTATGCATTAATGACAAAGATGGTGAGTCGAATAGACTTTTTTTAGAGCCCCATGGAGTTGTGTGTGTACTTTGAATAACTATGAAAATACAAGAATAGGCATATGAATGTCTTTTCTGACATGGTTATCTTGATAGATATGCCTAAGTACGCAAGTGGATGTTAACAACATTTGCATATATCTCTTTGTGGTCTAAGTTCTAAGTTATAAGGCTGAGTAGAGAAAATGTTACAAATGCATAAGGTTGTTCCTCAGCTAAAATCCTACTAAGTTTCCATACTTAGTCAAAATTTCACCTTTGTATTTGTCCTGTGAATTATTTCGAAGAAAGTGGTTCGGCAAATTCTTTCGAGAAAATGTTATAGACTTTGTCGAACAAAATGTCTGCAACAAAGTTTTCAAAGGAAATGAGTGTAATTTGGAATTCTTATAGAGAAAGTGGTTCAGCAAATTCTTTCAGAAAAATGGCCAAGTCTTTGTTGAAAAAATTGTCCTAAACAAAAGTTTTGAAGGGATCTTTGCAAAAATCTCGAAGGGTAAGTGAATCGTTCAAAGTTTTCGAAGGGTACTTTACAAAAGTTCTAAAAGGATATTTTTTCAAATGTTGAAGGGTAAGTGAACCGTTCAAAGTTTTTGAAGGGTACTTTACAAAAGTTTTGAAGGGCATATGACCCAAACAAAAATCCTAAAGGGTACTTTGCCAAAGTTCTGAAGGGCATGTGACCCAAACAAATTTTTTGAAAGGTACTTTGCTAAATCTCTGAAGGGCATGTGATCCAAACAAAATTTATAAATAGGTCACTTATAAAAGTCTCGAAGGACACTTTCAAAAAAATGTCATTGATGAATTCTTTTAAAGAATTTGTCTAAGGCAGGTGGACACTTACAAAGTTCTCGAAGGATACTTTCGGATGGAGAGGACACTTACAAAATTACCGAAGGATACTTTCAGATGGAGAGGACACTTACAAAGTTCCTGAAGGATACTTTCAAATGGAATGGACTCTTACAAAGTTTTTGAAGGATATTTTAGAAGAAGTATAGGTCACTTATAACATTGTCGAAGGATAAGTGTGGAGTCTCGAAGGGCATTTTCACAAGTGCTAAAGGATCAAGGCGAGTTAAAGATCGAGTAAGTTTGAAAAAATCAACGATGTGGAAACATCTCTAAGATGTTGAAAGAAATGAGATAAGCTCAACATGTCAGAGTTTAATGACCAAGCCAATATAAAGATCGTGCATCTTTAGAGATCAAACATCATGCGAAAAGCTCGATAATGAAGATCTAACGAAACAAAGTGGAGTCAATGATGTAATGTGACCTATAGTTAATGACACAATAGAAAGATTAAAGATCGAACATATCAAAGATATTCAAAAGGGGCGAAAGTGACCCAATTATATAGGAGATAGTGAGATGTAGAAAGAAGCTCGGTGGTTAATGAAAGAGCTTAAAAATGGCACGAAGAAAGAAATCAAAGGCTCACATTTAACATGACTCTAATGGTCAAGTAGAGGAACAGATGAAACTGGTGATGAACTTGACATATCTACATGGAGCTCGAGATTGAATTGATCCAACCAATCAATCTATGATTAAGAAGGCTACACATTTATGACTTGAATCTAGCAATTGCCAAATATAGTAAAGAGACTAGACCATTACGGTGTGAAGCATGAATTGAGACGCGAGAGGTGTAAATGCTAAGCCACATTAAATGAGATCCAAAACCGAAACCAATAAGTTTTAGTCAGAGTGTAAAAGTTTTTTAAAGACATCAAACCCTAGACTCGTTGTCTATATATATATATATATATGATATATACAACATCTAGAACATTGTTAAGAGTCTATCATTACAATTACAAAAGGAGCTACTAGAGATAATCAAAGTGTGTCGATTGGAGATGCATGCAGACATAGAGAAAAAGTTAGAGGGACAAAGAGATATATCCAAACACAAAGAGAGTGAGGTAGAAAGGAAGCAAAAGAGCACACAGAGAATGTGCAAAGATTGAACAGTTACAAACAAGACTTGTAAAAGAGAAATAGAACTAGATTCTTTCATGAATCTATCTTGTATACTAGAGTTGTAGCTCCATAGTTTTGATTGGTTGGTGCCATCAGACAAATTGAGTTGGTGCTCAGTTAGGGGATTGGTGTCTCCTAAGGATAGGTGTCCTTAAATGTAACCAGTGTGGTTTTGCCAGCGAGGTGTTTAATTATGAGGCTAGATTAGAATAGTAGATTCTAGCAACTATTCTCACCGTGGTTTTTCCTTTGGGTTTTCCACGTATAAATCTAGTGTAATGTGGTTTTTGTGTGTGTGTGTGTAATCTCTGCATCTATGTTTTAATATGCATATGCATCTGTATCTTATCTAAAGGGTTTAAAGAACTAGTTTTAGCTGATCTACTGATTCACCCCCCTCTCAGTAGATAGTTGTGTTCAACACATACAAGGAAATATGCTAGCAAGATTTTTCCACCTTTGCAACAAGGATGAAAAACTTTCTCCAATGCATTGTTTGGAATTATAAAAGTCTAGTATTGGGATCTCATTTTCTACATTAGATGAGAAATGTCTAACAAATTTATTAGATAAGTATACAAATGAGGTTACCAATCCTTTTGGCAAGTGCATGAACCATTTGAGGGCTTGCACTCCAAGACTTCTTGGGAATAACCTAAGTAAACAATCATTAGTGTAGGCCACCTCTTGGTAGGACATGAAAAATTATTTCACATGTTCTCTTGGATCTCCTTCCCCTTGCATTTATTAAACTTTAGAGGTTTAAAGTAATGAGGGAAAGGAATACACAACATTTATTTGTCAAGTGTATATGTGTATATATATTTGAACTTATAATTTTTTCTTCGGGAACCCACTTGTAACCCTTGAACAATATCTTTCATTACTTTCCACTTTTGAGTGAATAAGGAACATATGAGTGGAGTGGACGACGATAGAAAAAAGTCAGGTTTTTTTTGATATTTTTCTTGGTCTATAATGGGTTGATGTGATTTGGATGATTTCTTTGGATGTGATTATTTGGCGGTATTAGGATATATTTGGGATGCGAGAGATTCCACTTGTTGGGTGATTTGGTTCAACTACTCAAGCATAGCCTGTTTATGGTCTTATTCCAATTGGTCATCCAAATTGGATTTCCCTTTGCCATCTTTGACATGGTTAGTATCAAGAGACTCCATTCAAGGTTCTTTTTCACAGATACGGGTAGGCTTCTTTTGGTTAGATTTTCTTTTGCTTATGATGTGTTGTAAATTTTCAAGATCAAAATCAAGTGAAATATAGCTCCAATGTTATTATGCCTTAATAGTAGCTCATCCTTATTATCATAAAAGTATTGTTCCATTTATGTTCTTCCATGTTTCATTTCCAACAAGTCATTGTAATTATCTTGATTTAAAGGCTTTCTTTGTCACTATCATGATTTCATTCAATGTGCTAAGGATTTTTAAGATGTTCATTATGCGAGGTTTATCTAATTCTATGTTGGTAGCTAGCTTGTGGTGACATTATGCTTGTATTAGATGTATTGATCCATTTGATGGAGGTTTATTTATTTGATATGAGCTTGCTTTAGATTAATCTTACTTTTTGGATTGAATCAAGTTTGGGTTGGTTTTTTATTTTGATTTTGTGATACTTGGATACCAGAAGGTTGATCTGATTTGATGGGTAAGCTTGGGAAAATTTGATTAGCTTCGGATGCAAGCTAACTTGACTTGGCTTGATTAGGGTATGATTAACCCTTAATGTTGGTTGAGATTATGGATGTGAGCTAGGTTCTGACTGGCTTAGAAGATGTGATTATTTTGTCGATAACCTTTGATAAGTTGGGATAGTCTTTGATTGATTAGGGCATAAGTGACCTTGGATGCAAATTGATTGATTTTGGGATTGTAAGCTTAACAAAAATGATTATATTGTATTAGAGTTGGTTGCTTGAGTTTGGTGTGATAGATTGATGTTTAATATGTATTAAGTGGATGTTGGTTTAGATTTAGATGTTTCAAACTTGATTAAGTTTGTAAGATTTACACCAACTTATTTTGGATGTGTGATGGGATGGTCTTTGATGTGGATTAAAGAAAACCTATGTGGTTGGGTGATTATCTTGATATAACATGGTTTGACAAGCTTAGGCTATGGAATCAATAATGTGATACTCAAGTTGGATTTTGTTTAGGGATTTTGAATTGTTGGGGTTTGATGAAGAAATTTTATTAAAGTGTGCTTGGATTTATGGGATGTTTATGTTTTAGTTGATTTTGGATTGTTGATTTTGATTAGTTTCTCATTTATTTTAGTGTAGAGTGTGGGGTTTTCAAACAATACGGGTCTTGACAATACTCAAACAAGAACACACATGACACAAGCCCTATGCTAATGTAAAAGGGTGTGCAACACAACTAGCAACCCACATATCTACTCTCATGAAACGGTGACTAGATTGGTCTCCCAAACCTCACTCTGTAGACGTATGTCGCGAGTAATCTTCGGGGATGCTATTCCCTTGCACTACTAACTATTTCTGGCTAATAGGTCTTAAGCTAGGCTTTATAAGGCTTTATAGGTGCATCCCCTATATATCTCACGGTACGATGGGGCCCAAGTCTGTGTTGCAAGGATGTTTTTTGAGGCCTAGGTATTATAATATGACCTCCTCACTTCAGGTAACCCTTTTTGGGGAATTTTGCTTAGCTTTATGACAATTATCCTTGAATTTATATACCCCTCGAAACATAGGGTGCGGATTAGTGCATGGTGATAAAATTCATGTCACAACCCTCCTAAAGACTATGATAACTACATGGGGATGAATTCCACATCATGTTTCCCATATAAATTAAAAATAAAGGAGGTACAATCACCTTTGATCCTCAATATCACCCTAAGGTGCGAGAGGAGATCTTTCACGACTTTCTCTCAAGTGACACAAAAGTGATTTGTCCAATAATTGATCCTTAAGATTACCCTAATGCATGAGAGGAGAGCATGTTATTTCTATTTTCAGTACCCCCTCTTTTTTTAAAAGGTCTCAACATGATTAATTCTGCCATATGGTGACTTTTGTCATAAATTTCAATTCTATTGGTGGGGGTCAACTTGTTTGAATTAGTTTTGAATGGTAATTTTTATGTGTGTATGGGAATATGAGATATTGCTGATTTGAAATGACTTATTATTAGTAACATTAATTTAAGGTAGTGTGTAACATAATGTGGATAATTTAAATATATGTTGCATTCAAAATATCAATGTGGTTGCACCTCTTTTATAGTTCAGTATGTGAGCACTTTTGATTTGTCATAATTCTAAGTTAAATATTTGCACATAAACATTCAATGTGATAGTTGTAACAAGATTTGATAGAAAAGAGTAGTAAACTATGTCAAAAATGAGGTAATGATAAAACAACATTGTATTGAATTTACCTTGTTAATAATCCTTACTGCAATTATAATATGATTGGTAAAGATATAATGTCGTAAGATCAATATTTTAACTGCATATTGTTTGGTATGTGATCCAATGATAATTACATTCAATTTTGATCACAAAATTTTATTTTACTTGAACATATTGATTCATGAGGATGTAGGAGTAGGTAAAAATTTTCATATCATTCCACTTCTCTAGCTAGAATGTGTTATAATATAAATGCATTAATATTCATGACATGTTATCCAACATCATCAAAACATATCATGCATCATCAAGGTAACATGATTTTGTTGACAAAAATTTAGTGGTTTCTATATTCATCTTGTTTCCTTTGGTTGTGTTGGCAATCGATTATAAAACATCAGTTTATTAAGTTGCTAGCCATTGATAATATATTGTATATTTTGTAAGGTCAAGGGTCTTGTTACATGGATATTAGTTGGTGATATGAGTTGATAGGTTGATTGTATAGTCTAATAAGTTCAAATTATTTTGAACCATGGTGATTAATGTGGATATTATCTTTGATATGAGTCCTCGATCTCAAGATTTGTTTTATGTAGAATACAATACAACATTTGATAAGCACATAGCTTGAAGTGGGTAAGACTAGATTTGGTAGAAAATTTTGTTGATGGTGAGTAAATGTTGAGGTCCTTGCCTCGAATTTGGTTTTGGTGTTAGATTGGTTCTAAACTGCTTATTAATACTGGTAGCTTGTGGCATATTCAACCATTACTCTTCTTATAAGCTACCCCAAAGGCAAAAAATACTAGTTTGGCACAACCTCAACTTTTTTTGTGGAGTAGATGATATTGTCTAATGAAATCTTGGCACAAGCAGGGACCAGGGATCACTTGAATACATTTAATAAGTGGTTATGTACAACCACCCTAGAATAAAAGGCCTACTTTTAATTTGTTTTGTTTCATTTGTCAAGCTAGTTGGCAGAAGCAAAGCTTTGAAAAAAAATTTGGTTACTTGGAGAGGATGTTCAACTATGTTGGTTTTCAGTCTTGAAGAGTTAAAAAAATTATTAAGGTATGTAATAATATTCAGTCAAGTAATATATGCATGATTTGATTAAATATATATCTTCTACAAAATTAAATATTTGCATGCTTGAATAAAATAACATGACTTGCATATCGGTTTGAAAATAAATAAAAAGATTGTTGGTGTTTTTTATACTGGTAGTATATACAGTTTTTTATTGCTTTTCTCATTCGATAGTCGTGTGCATGGAAGTTATATGAGGATATATTTAAATATTATTATGTTGTCATTTGTGGGAAAGGTATTTTATTAGGAATCATGGATATGGGTTTTGTAAGTATTTGTTGATACATTTTTTGAATGTTACTCGCATGTTGTGTTTTTGATTAAATAAGTTAGGAAAAGAGGGTCTCTGGGTCCTTATACAAAGCTACCCCACGGGCACAAGAAGCCTCAAACAAGGTAGAAATAACACACTAATAACACATATACAACACTACAATAAAAAACAAGAACAAAAAAACACAGGTAAACACCTAGAACCAACAAAGCAACTATGGGCTATCAGTAGTCCCATATTTGGCTAGGAACTCAATGATTTCCTTAGTCACCGAAGACTATTCACACCCACATCTCTTAACTTGTTGTCAAAATCCTTCACCGTAGCAAACACAGAAGCCGCATGATGAAGAGACTTGGTGGCATATTCAACCATTGCTCTCCATTTTTTATACATTTTATCCATTTTGGCCTTGATTGCCATGACTTCCTCTATCATTGTGATACACAGTGAGTAGCTACCTTTATTTTCCTGGCCTTGGGGCTCAACAACATCCTCCTCCATCTCATTCGAGTCGGGCTCATTCATTTCAAGAAAATGACTCATTCCCTCAGCTTCTTGTTTTGACTCCGAGGGAGACCCATCTTCACCAGTCTCAAAAGTGTCTTCAAATAATTCAAAGTCATCAGAGATGACAATGCCTTAAGGGTTACTCGTATGTTGTGTTATTAAACCTGCATGGTATTTTTTTATATGGTTGAAAAGTTTCACCATCAGAGTGATATACATGGATTTAATATTCCCTACTTGTTTCAAAAGCTAGTAGGGTCAATGTGTTGCATATTTTATTTTATAAAGGTCAAAATTTTTCATTTGTCTATCCATACTCAGGTATATATCATTTGTTGTGTGGTTTTGAATCATTTTTTGAAGCAAAAATGTTTTCAAATGAACTATGGAAATATCACTATATTACATGGATTTTGAGTCATGAAATGATATTGTGCATACATTCGAGTTTGTTTATTTCCTTTTGGGTGCAAAAGTATTTTAATTAGTTTCATTTTCTAGAAGAATGGTTTTCAAGTCTTGAAGGTTTTTTATTGTTGAAGTTCTTGGTAGACACAAAAACATGCATTCAAATGAGGTATGTGGTCATTTTGAAAGTTGTAGTCAAGATGTTTGGGATAAAAAGATGTTGGAATATGGAAAAGAGGGTTTGAGATAAGATTTTTTAGCTATTCAATGAAATGAATGACTATATGCATTTATTACTCAATAAAAGAATATGACACAATCACATGTATTTGTTTTTACATTTGATATAAAGACTCTGTTGGTTTTGTTTTCATAAAGGGTTAATTTTGTGAACCTAAAATTTTGAAATTTTGGTAAGCCATAAAATTGATATTTACATACACTTGAATATGGAATGTAGTTGTTAGTTATAAGGGATTTCAAAATTATTAGGGTGAAAATATGTTGTTGTGAATATTGGAAATATTTTGGGTGTATAGTATTTTATATGCATTTTTCAGAACTTGCCACTTACATACATTTGAGCTTGACATGATTATCATTTCACATGAAAATATTAGTGTTTATTGATATAAGTTTTGCAAATTTGAGGGTTAACTATTTTGAAAGTTACATGAAAAAACTTGTATACAATGAAGATTCGACATATAATCATGAATTTAAAGATGTTTTCTTGTGCAAATTCATTTATTTTCTATTCAGTGGTTTAAATAATTGGTCATATTAGTAAAGATTGTAAAAGCTTTCAGTTTTTGAATGGAAACAAAGTTCCAAGTGTATAATCTATGACATGAGTTTGGGTCACAAATGAGTCTCATGAATTCATATAGTGATATAAGGACTTACTCATTTCATTATGATTCATACGATTTGCATATGAATCTTGGTTTTGACAGTACGACAGTGTTTGATGCACTCGAGTTTTTGAAGTTGCATGCAAAATTTACGTCAGTGTGATTTTATTGACATTTTCAGTGCCTAAGATTTTATCTGTTATGATGAATATATTCATATTTTTTGTTGAATAACACATAAACATTGGCTTGATAGTGACAATCATATTATAATTTGATGATTGGAATTTTTTCATTCGATATAGAATGTTGAATGTGACTCAAATACATGCATATTACACTCAATTTAGTTGTAGAAGGTTGTTTTATTATTTAAGTATAATAAATATTCAAATGACTTGGTAGTATTCATATTTTTAATAGTTTTCAATTCATTATGAATGAATGTGAATGAACAAGACAATTATTGATATTTTTATACATGTGACTGTATAAGTTGAGTTTTGAATTCTTATTGTGAAATTATTTTAATAGCAAGTCAAGGTGGACCCTATAATCCCATGATTGAGGGAGAAATATATAAGGAAGAAATAGTGACAGATAGAGTGAAGGTACTCTTTCACAAGGTAGCTCTCACAAGAAGACTTTTCATAGACATAGGGTTGCTAACACATTTAATCAACTTTTCAATCATGGAACTCACGTTTCAGTTTAATTTGATGTATTTGGACTCTATTTATAGAACTTGTTTGATAATATTCCTTCATCTTCATTGAATTTCGTAGTACATCTGGAGGTTTTATGAGATCCCATTAGAGATCTTGTCGTTATGGACAAGGTACTCCAAATGAATCTTCCCAATGGATGCACACTAACATAGAATTTATTCCACATGATGCCCCTTTTCCTAATCAACCTGAAAATATTCCTAAGTTTGTTAATCCAAATCCTTCTTTGACACTAATTGCTAGGCTTCTTCGTGCATACCTGATAAGACTAGCTCTTCCAATAGGCATGTGCTAGTAGCCTTATAGATCAACCCTTGGTGACTCACATGTCGAAGAAAGTCATGTTGGGGGTTGATGATAGCTGGGGAGGCAAAAATTTGATTGAGCTACCTATCACTTCAATAGAGTACATTAAGTACCAAATAGATAAGGGTGCTCCATTGATCAATTTGGTTTTTGATGGTGTTTCTGAGTAACTATGTTTTTATTTGATAGATTTTTTATTTTGTCTGTTGATACATTTGTACATTATTATTGTGGTACTTTAATTTTTTAGTTTGTGAATAGTTAATTTTTGGTAGTGATATATTTCTATTTTACATAGCAACATTAATTTTCTTATTAGAACATGAAATTAGTGTATTGCAATTTATTTAATTTTGATCATTAATGGATAATTTCTATTTATAAAATATTAGTGTTCAGAGTTTTAAGTTATTTTAATTGTTAGCTTTTATTTATTATTTAATATATGCTTAGATAAATGGTTGTTTGAATTAATGTCTAAACAAGTAAAGGGCCCCTATTGTTAGAATTTGTAATTTGGTCTATTTTATTATTTAATCTCTTAGACTTTATTAAAGTCAAATTACAAAGTTAAGTTATAACTTTATAAAATTGTAAAGTAACTAATTGTCTTTAAAGTCAATTAACTTTAACTACAACTACCTAAATGTCAGTTGTAACTTGATTCATAGCCCATCTCAAGGCAAAAGTACTTTATAAAGAGATTGAAGACATATAACAAAAATGGCGAAACACACAAGTATTAAGAGCTCTTCTAAGTTTGACATTTTTTTTTATCTTTCCATCTTCTTATGTGCAACCATCACTGAGATCAAATAATAAATTGTAGATAGACCAAATAATATATTCTTTGATAGTGAAGTAATTTGTTTGAGTAACGTAGGTATACCCAGGTTTCTTGATTTACTCATAATTGATTATCTAAATATTATCAAGCATTGATATCATTTGAAGATTGTAAATATGTAGTTATATGTGTAGAACTTTATGTACTTGACCCAAACAATGATGAATACTTTGAATTTTATGATGTCTAGTATTGATCTATTGATTGTACTTTATTTTCACTTGAAGATCATTTTGTAATCAGAATCATTCTCAATTTATCAATAAAATCATCTTTATTTACTTGAAGTCGATTCTTATTCTAAGTCTCACACTTCTTTTTTTATTTTAGCTAGATTATTTGATCTTTTTTTTTTTAAATTTAATTTTCTCTTTAATTATATTCTTTTTCTTAAATTAGTTGTCTTATTCTTATTTAGAGTTAACTATTTAGTTTAATATATGTTATTTCTTCATTTAATTGTGCTCTTTGGTAGTTTTCTATTTCTTAACTAGACATGTTATTTCATAATAAAGTTATTTTTTATTTCTTCATTTTCTTATGTTTTAGATTAGATCTTGTTTATGTTCTAGTTTTAGTTATCTACTTCGATTACTTACTTATTTACACATTTGTTTATTTTTTTATTATTACTTTTCATTACTTTTTTAGTTTCTTAGTTATTTATTATTTTATTATTTTTTTATAGATTAAAAAAGGCAATGCCTGTCTATTATAATATTTCTAAAAACCCTAATGAAACAGGGATATACATCAAGAACCTGTTAAACTAGTAGTGCTTTTGATAAGTATGGTGGACATATTATCCAGAATACATAGCAAGAATAAGAACAAAGATAAAGAGAAACTAAACATCCTTAGAGGAGTTGGAGACTACCACCATTGGCCCCACTTTATGCACTTCTTCTTAAATGATCAGGGTTGTCAAAGACTCTGCAAGCTTGGAATCTTTCTTATCACTTGAGATACCCATCTTGACACGAATGGTGCTCAACTTGCGGCTCTGAGTGATGTCTATTTTCATGGCCTTCAGAAGAACCCAAAACTGATCCACACTAGTGTCCACCACATTTCCAAAGTACTTGACATCCTTGTGAACCTCCAATGAGTTATTTGTGATAAACAAGACCGTTTTGATGTCAATGAGTTGTGTAACTTTGAGTGTGTCTAACACAAGGTTGGATTGTCCTAGGTCTTCCTTGGCTTAGATGATTGAGTTGACAAAGATAACATAAGCACCCCCACCCAACCTTGTTGATAAATATGCATGCAAGAGATTGGTGGCCATCCAATATAACAACTTCTCATCTTTCACTCCATCAATAAGAGCCTTTTTCAAAAAATTTAATGTTTCCTTGGTTGTGATTATTATTTTCTTATCCAATAGATTTCTAGAATTCAACAAGTACCTCAACTATAAGTCATTTACTAGTCCCAAAAAAGAGTGGTACACATTATTTAGAGAATATTTGTGAAGAATGTTCAAGTTCATCTCCTTGACTGTGTTGATCATCTTGTCCTTGCCCTTGCTTTGTTTGGTTTGTTTGGAGGGACCCGAGCTGCCCAAAGGGATTTCTATATCACAAGTAGTTCTCCTCTTTCCTCTAACTTGTTTCTCAACCCACACTTATTTTTTTATTATTTAATCAAAATTAATTTTATCTAGTTAGTACTTGAAAGTACTTAGTGTCATTATTTATTTATTTACTATTCTATTTACCTTAGTTTAAATTCAATAGAATTTTGTTGATTAGTGTTTGAAATAGTTTATTTCTTATCTTTAATGTTAGTTGTTAGTAGATTATGATAGTTTTAGTTCTGCATCCTTGTTCGATTTTCATTTCCATTTCATGTATTTGTCCTTTGGTTTCTTCCATTTCTTTTCTTTTAGTTTGTTTGAGATTTGTTAGCCAAAATGGCTACCATAAGACATTATATTTCAAATCTTTGCTTCTAAGCCTTCTTAAACTTTGTTTATAGCCTTTTGAGGGGTTTTGTCTTAGCCTAGAGGTCATGCCCTTTCATAATAATGTGATTTTTCAAGTGTCTTTGGTCATTTCAAGGTTTCTTACAAGGTCTAGCTAAGGAGAGTGAGTCAAAACACATAGTCTTGTCATCAATCCCCTTCATTAGAGTCTTATGACATATTTTTGGAGAGATCAAGGTAAATTTGGAAATGTTTAGGTAATGTTGAGATAGTTAAGGTTTCATTTGTTACAATGTTGAAGTGACTTCATTAAAGAACATCAAGCATGAAGAGTTACACCATACAAAAGAAGGTCACTTGAAGTCATGTGGCACTCATGGAAGGTGATGTCATATCTCATAAATCTGAACAAGTTTCAAAATGTGTCAAATCATTCATTTCCAATGTATATCAAGTTGTAACTCTCTTTTCTCTTTGATTCAACTCTATTTATGGCTCAATGTGAAGTGTTAGCAAGAAAAGGCAGGTTAAAGGAGTTTTGTATGTTACATTTGCTCTGTGCATGTCAGGGAGAACTTCATGAATGTATCACATAGATATCCAAAATGGAACTCCTTTAAATGATAAAACTCCATTACATGAAGAAAGCTTTCTGAGGAGTTTTTGTAATTTTATACGCTAGAATAGAGCTCCTCCAACTAGGTAAATCAAGGTTCAAGGTGGTGAAGGCTTATCCACAATGTCATATAACATCCCAAAGTCCAAATACATGCTTAATAGGGTATTAAAAGTCCAAAAAATCAAGAAACCTTGCCCATTTCTCCATTGGGTTCTTGACAGCTCAAAAAGGCCAACCAATTTTACATTGTTTCATGAAGGAGAAGGGGAGTTAGATCAAGTGATCTTACAAGATATTAAGGTATATTTTACACTTAAATCCATGGTAATATTTTATATTTTGAGAACCTTTACACTATGAACCATCTCTAAGAAAATTAGTGCTCTTAAACTACCTACAAATCCCAACAACTCAATTTTCTCCCTTGGACAACAATTATGAGAATAGTGGTTATAGATTGGTGGTTAGAACGCATTATCTATGCCTCTAAGAACATATAAAATGAAAAATTTAAACATGCAACTCCTAGATCAGACATCTAGTACCAAGGACACTTTGTTTATTAATGTTTATAGGTACAATCAAATTTCTTAAGAATGTGAAGTGTCTTCCAACATGGGAGAGATAGAGAGTAGATGTTAATGAGGTATAAAAGTATTCAAAAAATTAAATGACTTATTTTACACCATATCCAAGACAAAAACTCATATGCATGAAGGAGTGAAATGCCCATGTACAGATCTATACAGTTGAGAAAGTCTTTGAATACATTGCTCTTGAGTGAAGATCTCTACTATTGAAGAGTTTAGTGCAATATGGTAGTTGAGGGATGGTTTTAAATATATATTCAAGATGTTAAAATTATTTCTCAACTTCAATTAAACCTCAAATCCTTTCAATAGCATGGATGGTCATGATCCAAAACTAGGCAGTCAGGCATTTATAGGTAGACTGTGAGGTCTATAATAAGGATTGAGAGATTGATAAATTTTGTAAATTTTATCAGTTGAAAGGATCCTAAAACATGTAAACAGTCATCACCTTGTTCTAAGTAGTAGGGGAGACCATCAAAATAGGAAGAGATGATCCAAAACCAAATAAGTATGGCTCAAACCCCAAAATGCTCACACATAGGCTTGTCATAGACAGAATGAGGGAAAATACACATATTGGATTGGATGAAGTATTAAGAAGTTTGTAATAGGTTAAAAAGGTTATGAGTAAAGCCTCTATTCTTATTATAATCACTAATAATCCCTAAATTCTTATATGGTTCCAAACTTCACTTAGGCAAGTTGGTTTGAAGTCTGCTTCTCAGTTACAAGTCTAAGAGCTAAGAGTTTCTCCTTGATATCCATATATCAGATGGGTTTAAGAGGATGATAAGTTGAGAATTACCTCTACCCAAGTATAAAATAGGTTGAATATTCTCCAAAATAAGTTCTCTATCCCTAACTAAACTCCCACAATAAATGACCACCTACAACTCTCTTAAGCTTCTTGCTAAATTGACTGTGCATACCTATAAAGGAAAAATGAGTCTCTCAGGTTCATTTGAAGTGTATATAACGTATGGATGGGTTATAAGACATGTACATAGGGTGATAAAAGTGTCATGAATTTCTTCATAGGTTTTCAAAATAAGAAGATGCAAGAAAAAGGGCTTAAAAGGCCTAAATGAAGACCTACAGGTTTGCCTACAAAAGGTATGGAAATTATGCATTTTGTCATTGGTTTGGGAGTATGAGGTTTTTTTGGGGGTAATAATGATCCTAGATAATTTTTTTAGAGTGATTGGAACCCTTGGAAGGTTGAATAAACAACAAAATATGGCTTTTAGGGTCAAAGTGTCAAATCTACCTACAAACCCTCATCATGGACAAACATGGTTTCAAACCTATTGAAGGGGTAAAACACATGATAATACCACTATAATACATCATAGGATATAACACATACCTATTCAAGGTGTTTTGAGATAATAAAAGGGAAAATCTGGTGACTTGTATTCTAATAGGCCTATTTTGGGTGTGCTAGTTGACCTGTCAAGTTAAGAAGCATAGTTTGGATGCTCAGAAGAACATTAGATTTTTTCATGGGACCAATGTATCTTATATATGTTGATAGGGTTACCCTATTCCAAATTTATGTCATTGGTTCATAAGTTGAGGTCCTCAATTTATGAACAATTGTTAACAAGCTTAAGCACTCTAAACCCTCCTAAGAACCTTATGAGAGCCTGATGACCAAGTTTTGTCTTTGAAATGGTTAAAATGAATTTGGTTAACTTTAGAATCACCTCGATGGTCTTTTTGAGTCTCAAGATCATCTATTGGAGCAATCAATTGGCACATGTGGGAAGAAAAGGTACGAAAATGGTAAGTTGAGGCCTATTTGCAAAGATATGAACTAATGAATGCTCTTGACCACTTGAAAATACATTATAAGATTGGAAAAAGGCCTAATGTTCCTCAAACCATCCATTTTGAAGATATTCAAGGTGTCATGATGGACTTCAAGCATTAAGGACAAGTCTAGGTGAAGGTTTCTTCTTGTTTGTCTACAAAATTGAGTTGTAGACCTTTTCAAGGTAATTTGGGGTAAAGAGCTTGCAAGGCATCCTCCTAAGACATATAATACCATCCTTAGAAAGATATTCAAGTAGTGAATAGGTCATTATAATGATTAAATGTAGTCTTGAAGTGCCTAATGCATAGGAAAATTGAGCATGATCCTTTAGTATGTCATTGAAGATCTTTGAGGGAGAAGTGTAGTGAAGTAGAAGGGTTTCAAGACACCAAAGAGAACTTGAGATAACTCTAGAACATCAGGCTAAAAATTTCTCAAACATGTGAAAGGTGTAAATAAGAGTAAATGGCAGCTCAAGGAGAGTTATATGATCAAGAAGGCAACTTGTAACTTCTCAATAAGAAGGGGAGCAATTTCCTAGAAGAGTGATGAGTCATCCAAGGAGTTGAAGAGTATCTCCTATGCCAACCCTATAGAGGATCATGATAACACCATGCCAAAACATGAAAAAGGAGTTATGTGACCATTTTCTTGTTCAAGTTCTTGTATTGTAACTGCCTAATGATTGCATGATATTTTTCATGGATTTTCTCAACATCCTTTCTCTCTCTTATCTCTCATTTTTCCTATATATACTATGTTATGTTTGGCATTGTATGGATCCTCAACCTGATTATGGTGAATCCATGCTCAAATAACCCTTGTAATTTTCCTTTGAAATGAATACATGTTGATTTACAACCTTTTCAATGCTGTAACTAGTGTATTCTCATGGTGGTTGATGAATGTTAGTGATAGTTTTACAACTTTACTTCATTTGTCCTATCTTATTACCTTTATGTAGGTTATTAGTCATCCTAGTAGGTCATATGAAGAGTTTCACATGATATTAAAATGGCTAAGTGTGGAGATTACTTCATTAGTGTTCCTTAGGAGACTGTTGATCATCCCTTCTTCGTTAGTTTTTGATCTTAACCTTCATATTGAAATGTTGATATTTAGAGACTCATATTGAGATAGTGCAATAGGTTGTAGTCCTAGTTCATGTTATTATTAAAGTATAGGCAAGTGGAGGATACTAATTTTGGTTCATCACCTCTCATTTACTTATTTTTAGTTATCTCTCTCCCTTTTCCTAGCAAGTAATAGGTCTAGTAACAATTTCAAGGTGATACATTAAGGGAGCTAGCCTTAATCTACAAATTGACCTCAACCATTAGGTCACCCACAACCTATAGGTGTTTTCATGCGTCATCTAAATTAGGAAGGTTTGAACAACCTCCTCAAGGGTGAAGTTTAGAGTGATAATAGTTATGGTATGCTTGATGGGACCAAGGATTTCGTCCATTGAAGATTTTTTGATGTTGCTCTTCAACACACCAACCTTTGGAGGTATGAACACAAGCATCGATGGTGACTCAAAGTGAATCATATATGGTTTAAGTAGCTCCAATGCTTAGTAGATAACAATTGGTATGCATTCTCAATCTTCATTTGGTTAAAATGCATATTCCCTCCCTACATATCCTTCATATCAAGCTAATGATGTTTATGGCTTCCCCCTAAGTAGCCCTCAACCAACATACCAAATTTATTATGATTTGTGTTCCCCATGTACCCCAACTCAACTTCTTTGGTAGCCTACTCATCCCTATAACCGACCTTGTCAAAAATATATACTACCCCTAGTTAGTATAGTCACAATCATATTCAATCCCTAGCAGAATTCAAAGAAACCCTATTAAAATATGAAATGCAAATGGGAGATATTGATAGAGAAGGGGAGGTTGGTCTAATTATCCTTAATGCTTCTATTCATAGTGAAATCATTAAGGGAAGGAGAGACTTGTTATAATTGGTTAAGAGTAAGTGGGTAGCTATTGAGAGGAAGAATCAACAAATACCAATCAATGACATATTAGATATAAAATGCTTAATTTAGTGTATGGAGAATAGGTTAGTGGTCCAGGAGATGCATAAAATTCAATATAACGGGTCTTATTTTTCTCCCAATATGGCCTAAGTTGCAACATACCATAAATAAAATCCTAAGTCAATGAAAGCTCCACCCACTCTTCCTCAAGAGCTTGAAGCCATTCCATCTTGGAGACCTTCTTGGACTATGGCCCTTGATTACATCATGCCAATACTTAAGAAAGAACCTTCTCCTATGCCTATCCAAAATCAAAAAAAGGAGAATGTAGTAGAGGTCAAACCAAGAGAGCCTCCAAGTCTCCCAAACCCTTCATCCACCCCTCAAGTTGGAGTTGTTTATGAAGACCAAAGTATATCAGAATGTGAGAGGTTGGTTGCTACCTGGAAGGAGAAGAATAAATAAGCCTTAGCACAAAATTATCTTCCCCTTCCCCAAGAGCTCCCAAAAAAGTCTTTCAAAATCTCAAGTTGGAAAGATACCCTCTCAAGTTTCAAATAAGCTAATGAGCTCTTTTTCCCTCCCACCTCCTCCTTTTGTGAAAGATAACTTGTTATATGGAATGTAAAAGATGAAAATCCATTTGAAGAGGGGAGTTTGTCAAGAAAAGATGATAAAGTGACAATATTTGAGAAGCTTGGTAAAAAATAGTCAACTGCAAGTGATCCTCAATAAGCTTAAGAGGAGATTGATTCAAGTGTGTATGGTGAAGATATCCTCATTAGCAGTCCCCTTTGTCAAGAGGAAAATAAATCAATCTTCATAGATGAGGAGAAATATGATCTTGATGGAGTACAAGATAACATGGTAGCAACCTCTCTTCAAAGTGATAGTCATGAAGAGTATGAAGAAGAAGAAGATTCTGATTAGGTATGGCATCAACTATAACATAATTTCATGTAAGAAGTTGAGGTACTTGTCAAGCATGTGGATCCTCTAGAGTATGAATATGAACCCCAACATGAAGTTGCAAAAATTGGTAGATCCCAAGAAGAGGGCAAATCAGGTTTGGAATAAGAAAAGTATGATGAATTAGACCTTGGGTGGGCATATAAACTTCCATTCTACATAGAGGAAGATGAAGACTAATCTAGTTGCCATGGATTGAGTCTTGATGAAAGAGTTCCAAATGATCATGTAGCAACGAGTGAAGTTGTAGCAGATCATGAAATAAATAATCTTCCCTAAGGTGAACAAGGTAAGGTTTTAATTGATTATGTAATGATCCTTAGTGAGCAAAGAATAAATCTATATGAAGTCAGGTTACAACAATCCTTTGATTCCATTGAGAATGTTGAAGCCTTGGACTTGTTTATTGTACCTAAAGAGAAAGGTAAAGATGATATTGAAGTTGATATCCCTTCAAGTGATCAAGAGGAAGTTGCCTTTTGGGAAGAACTAGAACTTTTTTATTCAAGCTTGGATAGTAGACTTGCATCTTCAAGTGAGGATATTAATGAAGTGGTTGTCAAGATAGAAGCACATGATAAATGGAGAGAGTAGTATTTGGAGCTCCTTGAAGAGTTGGAACAAATTGTAGCAGTTGATAATCCTCTTGACATATCTGAAGATGTCATGGGAGACCAAGAAAATGATCCTAATTAGCCATCAAAGACTGAACTTACACCTATGACCACATTGGGAGACTGTATTAGTGTTGAAACATGAAGGAAGCATTGAACATCAAGGAGAATTTTTATATGTTAGAGGTATGTTTGCTTCAGTTGTTTCCTTTGGAGGTAGGCCAAGGAGGTTGCCAAGTAGAGAAGAAGATGATCCAATCAAGGAAATAACAAAACCACAGATTGTTACTCATCCTTCTCAATCTCATGAAGAAGATATAATGAATTTTGCTTTTGATCCAGGAGAATTAGACCTTGAAGGTTAGTTGTATATAGTATTTTCTTGTGTTTATTTTCTCTAAGTGCTTCTTAGCACAATGTGTATCCTATTTGGTTTAGTTATCTTATTGGTGTGTTTATTTCTTTCTTATTGTGTGTGTTGAGAAAAGTTAGTCATTTCATCCTTTTTAAGAGAATTGTAGTCAGCTTTCAAGGTCTAACTCATTTTTGGGTTGAGCTGAGATGACTTCATAGCCTAATAGATGTAAGAAGGCTACTAGTCTAGGTGCTTAACAAGCATACAACCCCTGGAGGTCATCAAAAATGTTAGCCAAAATGGATACTATAGGCCATTGTATTTAAAAACTTTACTTCTAAGCCTTCTTTAACTTTGTTGATAGCCTTTTGAGGGGTTTTGTCTTAGCCTAGAGATCATGCCTTGTCATAGGAAGGTGTCTTGTCAAGTGTCTTCGATTATTTTAAAGTCTCTTGCAAGATCTAGCTAAGGAGAGTGAGTCAAAACACCTAGTCTTGTCATTAATCCACTTCATTAGAGTCTTATGACATTTTGGAGAGATTAAGGTAAATTTGGAAATGTTAAGGTAATGTTGAGATAGTTAAGGTTTCATTTGTTGCAATGCTGAAGTGAATTCATTAAATAGCATCATGCATTAAGAGTTACACCATTTAAATGAAGGTATTTTGAGGCCATGTGACACTCATGTAAGGTGATGTCATATCTCATTGATTTGTATAAGTTTTAAAATGTGTCAAAACATTTATTTCCAACATATATATCAGGTTGTAACTCTCTTTTGTTCTTTGATTCAACTCCATTTATGGCTCAATGTGAAGTATTGTCAAGAAAAGGTAGGTTGAAGGAGATTCCAATAGGGCACTCCTTTAAATGATCAAACTCCATTGCATGAAGAAAGCATTCTGAGGAGTTTTTGCAATTTTCTATGCTAGAATAGAGCTCCTCTAGCTAGGTATATTAGGGTTCAAGGTGGTGAAGCTTATCCACCATGTCATCTAGAATATGCAAGGCCAAATCCATGCTTAGGAGGGTCTTACATGTCCAAACAAGCAATAAACCTTCCCCATTTATCCATTGGGTTCTTGGCAGCTCAAGAAGGCCAATCAATTTTACGTTGTTTCATGAAGGAGAAGGTGAGTTGGATCAAGTGATCTTCAGGGATGTTAGGGTCTCTTGTATTATGCCTATTTTTCACACCCTCTCAATTTTTATAAAACTAATAATTTATACCATAGAGATGAGTCAATCATAAAAAATAAAACTGTGCTAGAGATCCGGTCAATTAGTAGTATATTTGGATGCATATTTTCAATTATGAATTGATGATGATTGGTTGATCAATTCATGTTTATATTTTAAGTAGTTTTGAAAAACATAGTGGATTAATGAATAAAATGTGCATATATATATTTATCATTGTGAATGTTTATGATCAGTTACCTTGATTTTCAGTTCATGATCAATTTATAAGGCAATATTATAGTTTGAAATAAAAATATTATCATCTGGAAGCATATATTTTGCTATGATATTTTTAGATATATTTTAATCTCAATAATGTGGATTATCGTAACAACTTATGGATCATACTTTCAGTTTTGGTAGATTGAGTAATTTATGGTGACTATTTTGGATACATGGATAATGTTATACTTGGTTTGAAACAAATAGAGTGGTATATAATTGGTTTTTAATAGCTTTGTCAATTCAATTTTTGAATTGTGAAATCATAATTATTGTAATTTGAGAAAACACTATATTTGTGATCAAATACATCATTTCATTTATTTTGAAAATCATATGAGTTTTCAGTTTGAAAATAAACTTCAATCAAGTAGATTTCAGTCATAAGGAAGATCATTTAAAAGCAATACAATTCATTTTGAAAGACAACTATAATTATTTTTTTATAGATTCAATTGAGGGCTCACTTTCATTTCTTGTAATATGATGGACTTTGAAATTGTTGACATATTAAAGTTGATTTGATATAAATATCAAAATATCCGAAAGTTCTAAGTGATAAAGCCTAAGTTCAAATTTGACTAAGGTTCCTAAGTCAATGATATATATCCTAAGGTCTTGAAATGATATTAATAATAAATGGTGGTTTTAAATGTTTTTACCTAGGTCAATATATTAATGACATACTTTTCAAAGGATATAAGGTTGGCACTTGTTAAAGGTGATATGTATGATTTTATGTCAAATCATGAATTTTTTTGATGTGAGATGTTTGCTTGGTGAATTGGTATCTAAGTTGGCAGTCTAATCGATAAGACATTGAGGCACATTAAGTTGAAAAGAGTTAATGCAAACACATACTCAAGGATATTTTGAGATCATGCTAGGATTTTGGTAGTTTGATACTTTATGATGAAGTGTACATGCCATGATTCTTGGAACTTGGTAAGAAGTTAGTAGGAGGATTAGTCATAGCCAAATTTGATCATGTCGATGACCTAGTGAGCATAATTGCTAAGTTTATCCTCGATTGAAAGAAGCCAATAGAAATTGAGCACATAGCCAAGTCAGTTATGATGGGGGATGGTAAATATAAATAGTTCTATTTTCATTCTGTTTGGTCATTTTTTAAAGCTTCTCACGGAAACTTTATCGGTTTGGATTTCGAGCAGATTTTGAGTTGCAGAGAAGGATTTTGATCAAAAAGATTACAAGAAAGCATTACTAGGTGTGTCGCGAATAAGTTTGATAGCTTTTTAAAAAAATTATGTGTTATTTAGATAGTTTTGGAAAGGAGCATGGTTTTGATATGCATGTTAATGATTTTGATGAAGTTGTTGGTTTAGATCTCTGCATGTTGATTTTGGAAAGAAAGCCTACAGTTTTTGTTAGTCCAATATGTTATTTCTTGCATGAAAATTTATCCACATGGATTGTGATAAATATTTTGGTGGATGATGAAGTTTAGACATGTTTGTTTCTTTGGAGTTGGACATAATCTTTTGAAAAGATTGAGACTTTTTCAGCATGCATTTTGATCTGGTTTCAGTGAGTATATATTATAGTTAGTTTTCTATAAGCAAGATATATATGGATGTTTAAAAAATAAAATAGTTTCAAATAATTGTTTAATTTTTTTGGGTTGCGAAAGTTTTATTGTTTTGAAGCACATGTGTTGGTTTCTGGTTCAAGTTGGATACTTGAAAATATATAGTTTTTTTTGTCAGATATACCTTTAGTCCTGACTTTCTATGAGAATATTGTAGTGTTATTAGAACATGTTATTTTCAGTTTCAAAATTTCATAAGGCATAAGTTTTGTAAATAGAGCTTGCATGCATATTTCATGAAAATTTGAAAATGTGTCAAAAGGTTCTTCAAGACTTTGGGTTTTTGAAAACAACTCTGCATGTTGTTACATGAGTATTTTGAAATGTTCGAACGATAGAGTTGGCTGTGAGTTGAAAGGTTATGTTTGAATGTAGTTGAATATACATAAACATGATTGTTCTTATTGTTTTAAAGCCATAGTTTTTTGGTGATAGTTTCATTTTAAAAGCCTAGTCTTTAAAATAAAAAGTTAGATAAAAATATGAAGTTTTTGTTGGATTTACATCTCAATATTGAAATCTTGGGTTTTATTTTGAAATTAGATATTGAAATAATAGTAATTTGATAAAGTCGGTTGTTTCTCAATTGAAAATTTTGATGAGGAGTATATTTTGAACAAATAGTTTCTACTTCAAAATAATATGTAATGTTACATTTTGAAAAGTATTAGTCTAGAACCATGTCATAAAACTGTATCGGGGCTTGATTCAAGAATTTGAGTAGAATTTATTGTGAAATTTTATTAAGGTTTCATTTGAAGTCTGGATAGTATATTATTGATATTTTAAATGTTTATAAGTTATTTTTTAGTTTGAAATATGACATATGAAAAGATGATGGTTTCTGAGAAGATGCTTTTCATGAATAAATTTATGAAATCCTGCCTCAATTTTAGATTGATTCAATTTGGTTTTCAAATAATTTGATACAATGAAGATAGAAATTAGATTAAAATATATTAGAATATTTTGAAATAAAATTATGTTATTATAATTTTATTTGAAGACTTGGTCAGTTTTAAAAGATACAGTTAGAGCAATAGAATATTGTCTTTTCTAATAAAAATAAATAGGAGAGTATAAGGATGTTGGATACACTTGATATAAATTAGTTTAAAATTTTTGTTGATATGTGACTGTGTTTTTAGAATACAATTCTGTTTCATTTAAAAAAATATATGTTGATTTTCAGTCATCAACTGTGAATATATTTTAGATTATTTTAAGATGTCTGGATGGGATCAACCTAGATTGATTAGAAGTAATGATAATCGAGGTTGGGGTCAAAATTAAGATAATATTAACCAATAAAACCCTAATAGAAATGTCTCAAGGGGTGTCTTATGAGCTAGGAGATTTGGCCATAAATTTCATATGGGTGATAGGATGTCCATTCATTTTGATTTAGAAGGCCCTTAGTTAAAAAATATCTTAAACAATCTGCCTTTCAATCCAACCAATAATAGGAAAAATCAAACATTTTATGGACGTAGGTTGGGTGCTAAGACCCCTTCACATAGTAGTTCCTTGCATCATTTGCTAATACAATCACCCATTCTTGAAAGAATTATGTTTGTTGTTGAACCATAGTCTGTTCATAGAACCATTCAACTTGAGATTGACACAACCCATGCCAAAAATTTTGTCAATCTTGCCATTCTTTTAGTTTCTAATGAGCCTTCATCTTCTCATAGGAACCTATTTTGGGATGTAAAAAATTGAGTTTAGAGAATTTTATTTCAGCAAGTAGAAAGTGTATGATTGAGATTTATCCTTCTAATTCAGATAAAAGATCAGCTATTCATAATGATATAAATACACCAATTGAGATCAAAGTGCTCAAGCGGATCAAGCTAAAAATTGATGATAATATAAGTGATTTTGAAATGAAGTTGGTGCAATTTCTAGCAACTGAAATGGAATATAATGAATGTGTTAATAAGAAAAACCAGTGATTGAAGTGTTGTTATATTATAATGATTTTTAGATGTTAGTGGGATGAACTTTTATTTTAAATTGAACTTCTAGATAGCAGAATTCTATGTTTTTAGACTTGATATTTTGATTTGCAATTTTGATACATGAACTTTCAAATTTTGATATTTGCATATAATATTCTAGAAAGTATAGTAGACTTTTAATTTTATGATATATATGTCTTAATTAATTTTGAAATATGCATTATGATTTAATATAATCAAAATTTTATTAAATTTTGATTTATCTATGTAATAATTTATATATATATATATATATATATATATTGATATATATATTCTTTTTTATTATTAATTGATAGGGGTCCTCACACGTTCAAATAGTACTCGATCTATATTAAAAAAAAAAAAACTTGATCTATTAATTTTTTTTAAGTCTTAATTAAACATACCTTTAACTAATCACTGTTTATAATTAATTGAATTTTAAGTAAATCAGCTAAGATAAATGAATAACTAACTAAAGTTAGTTATAACTTATTTTTCAACTACGTTTCAAACATAAAAAGAGACCAATGATTTATTTGAAGAGAAGGAATAACACATGTAATTGAAAATTTATATATTTTGTGAAGTTAATCATTCATCTCTCTCTTTTCTATGCAACTTCTGTGAGATAGCATGAATTTTGCAGATAAGTTCAATGGTATTTTTTCTGACGGTTAAGTAATTATTTAAGTAGCATATGTATATTCAATTTTTATATCATCATTTATAGCATATTATCTGGAGTTTGTCAGGGCTAATATATTTTGATAATTGCTATTGCAATCGTATTGCAGAATCCAAATATTCAATTTGAATAATGATAAAAACTTCAATATTTGTGATATTTTATTAATCTATTTGATTGTAAAAGTTATCTCTCAAGTATTTGTAAAAAAAGATGGTTTCTAAAATAAAATCTATCTTTTCTGTTAAGACGAGTCTTCTTTGAGACTAGCAAATTCTATTATACTTTATATTGATTCTGATTTTAATATAGTTTATTTAAATTAATCTTTAATTAATCTAGTTTCCCTTCTTGTTTTTTTAGTTTAATGTCTTTTATCATTTAATCTATTTTAGTTTTTAAGTAATTTATGTTTTATTAAGCAATTTCTTAAATAGATTGTATTGTTTATTTTCTTTTAGATAGATTGTCTTCTTTAATTAGTGTTTTCTTTATTTAATCTTCTTATAGTTGAGAAATAGTTTAAGGTTTTACTTGATAGTTTTCATTAGATTATTTTGTAGATTCAACTTTAAGTTAGATTAGATATTTTACTTAATTAGATTTAAATTATTTAATTATTAGATTAGTTGCTTTAATCTTTAGTCTTTTCTTGTTTAGTATGCTTTATTATTTAAACTTAATGGTTTAATAGAATGTTATCTTTCTTAGTTTAACTCTTTTCTGTTTGTTTTTCTGTAATTAGATTGTTGGCTACTTTTTATTGTGTATTTTTGGATTAATTTTTATTTGAATATTGAATTGATTGGATATTATTATCTCATTTTATCTCAAATCTATCTCTTTTTTTTTTTGATTTATTATCTTGAGGTCACTTGGAAGATATCATAGCAGAAATGAGATACTACTTAAAATATATTATTTTATTGGATCATATTTCTTTCCTTCAAGATATTGTCTAATTTATATGTCTTCTCTATTGGATATAATAGATTACAGATTCATATTTAAATTGATTTATTATTAGATAAAAAAGATTTATGAAATTATAATAGAATATATTACATTTGATAACTTATTATTTCTTAAAATATTTAATTTTTTTTGCATATTTAAAATCGTAATTGAACTTTTAGAACCCTACTATTAGAATGGTATAATTCCAACTTGACCTTCATGATAGGTGAAAGGATTGATTAGTTAATAGTATAATTTTTATCATCAATAAATTTGATGACTCTGTTAGAGATCGTTCAATTTTTTTTATTTTTTTTTAAGTTATGTTTTCTTCTTATTTATGGTACTTAGAGAAAAACAATCTCTTATTATCCAACCTAGAATTGATATTACTAATGATCAAGTTGATGTTATTTTTAATCTAATACATTATACATGGTATAGTGATTTTGAAAATCTTCAACAAATCATTCATGTCATAAATAAATTAAAAAAATTTACAGAATTTGAGATTGATTGGTATTATAATCTTACTCGTGAGACTCAATGAGACATTCTTAATATAAATAGAAGAATTCAGGAAAAGAGAGCTAGAGTTTTAGCTGCTAATCTTAAGTTTTTTTTTTTTTTTTCTGATTCTTTTTTATTTGACAATTTTTTTGCCTTCTGATCCTGTTGTTATAAATATACAATTTAATCAAGTTAATCAAGTTCAAGATAATCAATTTATTCAGATAGAAACTATTGAAACTTATAATGAGAGATCAAGCAAAAGTAGAAGTGAGGATATAAGATTTGATTCACAGATTGCAAAATAAAAGAGATCAAGATGATCTCATTGAAAGTGAGTACGAAGAAGAAGTTCAAATAGAATAACAGATGGTTGTAATTCCATGGATTTCTATAAATCTAATTAATATTGGAAACTGTCTTGATAAATTTTCTTCCCTTAAAGGATTGAATATACTGAAGTTTTCTGGTGCTGATAGAATCTTTAGAAGATCATTTAGATTAGTTTGTATCACTCTTGAAATAACAAATAAAAAGATTTTTTTTAAGAGGTTTTACTCAAACAATTGAAGAAAAAGATGACCAAGCATTTATTAGTCTGTGTGCCAAAGTTATTGATACATGAAAAGATATTGATGATTGGCTAGAGTTATCCTTTGGGAAACCTAAAGAATATTTTAATTTAGTCTATGATCTTATAAAATTTTCTCTCGATCCACGTGAGATCATTTACGATTTCATTTATAGTTTCACTAAGCTACATCAAAATATCTCACGTGATTTTAGACCTTCTAAGAAGTTATCTAAACTTTATATTTGTAATGCTTTACCTTTAAAACATAAAATGACTCTAGAAGATAGAAATATTATAGGATATAATGAAACTATAACATTTTTTTATTGAATATGAAAATAAACTTAAACATATTGGGTTTAAAGAAATGTCTTTTACGGGTCTAAATTTAGATAATTCAAATTTTTAAAAGTTATTTAAAGTCTAAGAAAGGAGCTGATCATTGTTAAAATACAACTTAATGATAAACTTTTTTTGTCAAATAAAAATAATAATGAAAATAAAAAGTTAGACATTGCTTATTACTATAACGTATGTGAATTGGATCATGATTTAGATTCATGTGTTAATGTTCATAAATTCAAGAAGTTTCTTCAAACAAAATCTTATATCTGAAGATGTAATATATAATATAAACACTCCTGATGATCCATCAGAAAATGAGAATGCTTATGTTGTGAATACTAGAAATAAATATTATGGTTCTCAAAATAATAAAACAACAAAAAATAATTCTTCTTCTAATAATAAAAGAAAAATAGTTTAGAATAATGCAAGTAGTTCAACTGATAAAGCTATTCAAAATATTTTTTTTATCAACTGGTTATAATAATAGTCAATATGAACACTATAAACCTAAAATTTTTAGACAAATTAATATTAAAATTTATAATATAATTGATGATTTATCTACAATCAAAACTAAATTCTCATTATTACAGGTAACTAGTCTTCCAAGACAGCTTGATAAGATCAATGAAGCTGTTAAAAATTCTA
This sequence comes from Torreya grandis, assembly GCA_037957365.1. Taxonomy (NCBI): domain Eukaryota; kingdom Viridiplantae; phylum Streptophyta; class Pinopsida; order Cupressales; family Taxaceae; genus Torreya; species Torreya grandis. The sequence continues at coordinate 5,211,928 of JARHVA010000007.1, read as the reverse complement.
AAACTAATGTAAATTTACAAGAAGAAGACAATAATGAACAATCAATTGTTTACGCTCAAAGTTATGATCCTTCAATAAATTATATTTCTCCTTTTCATGTTACAATTAAAATTGCGAACAAGATAATCCATAATTATATCTTGGATATAGGTGCCTCAAAGAATATTATGCTTAAATATATTACAAATCAATTAGGTATATCATATGAAATTGACAATAACAAACTTACTGATTTTGATTTTAAACAAACTAAAAGTTGTAAGTTTCGTGACATAGTCATTAAAATTAATCAAGATAAAAGATTAAGATGTATAACTAATGCCTAAGTGTTAGATATTCCTAATAATTATGTTATGTTATTAAGAAGAGATTGGTCAAAAGTAACTGATTCTTTTGTTGGAAAGATATTACATGAAATCTTAATAATAATGAAATTGTTTTTATAAAAAAAAAAGATTGGTCTAATTCACCTATTGAGTCATCTACTTTCTATACTATTTCTTATGTTAAGACTGAAATTAGAACTTATGAATTGATAAATTTAGATGAACCATATGAAATTAAAAAAAATATATATATTTTATGGTTACTCTATTTTGATGGAGTTTGTTTTCAACAAGGTAGTGGTGCTGGAATTTATGTAATTTTTTCTATAGGTAAGATTTTTTTATTATGTTTTCAAATTATCATTCAAAAATACTAATAATATTACATAATTTGAAGCTTTATATTTAAGATTGGAAAAAGTCATAGAATTAAACATTAAGTATTTGGAAGTCTTTGAATATTTTGAATTGATTATTAGATAAGTTTGTAAAATTTATGAAACTAATCAAACTCATTTACATCGTTACACACAAAAGGTTTGGTCATTACATAAAAAATTGAGGCTTTTAACATTACCATATTCTTAGAGAATATAATATTAGAGTTGATAAGCTTGTTTTAATATATTCTGAATAGATAGTTAATTTAGTGTCGATTAGAAAGAAAAATAGTGACATTAGACTGTGTTGATTTTAGATATCTAAATAAAACTAATGTTAAAAATATATTTTCTCTACTAAGTATAGATCAGATTTTGTAGCAAGTTATTTGATAAAAAATGATATCTTTATTAGATGAATTTTTGGGTTGGAATCAGATTTTTGTAAATTTTGAAGATAGACATAAAATTACTTTTACTACTCGTAGAGAAACTTTCGCTTATAACAAAATGCCTTGTAGATTAATGAATGCAAGATCCACATTTCAAATAGCCATGCATATTATTTTTGATGATTTGATTGGCATTGTTATTCAGGTTTATCTAAATGATCTCGCTGTTCATTCTAAAAAATATATATATTTAGATCATCTTTGTGAAGTTTTTACAAGATATAGAAAGTACGATATTTTTTGAATTAAAAAAAATCAATTTTTGGTGTTACTGAAAGTAAGTTATTAGGACATATTATCTCAAAAAATGATATTTCTATAGATCTCTAATGTGTTAAAGTAATTAAAAAATTATCTCCTCTCAAAGATCAATCTAGTTTAAGGTCTTTCTTTGATAAAATTAACTTTGTTAGAGAATTCATATCAAATTTTGTTGATAAGTCTAATCCTTTGTAATTATTGCTTAAGAAAGATAAAATATATACTTGGGATGAAGGTGCTAATTTAGCTTGTAATTATGTTAAAGATGTCATTGTAAGTGCATCAGTTTTTGTTAAAATTGATATAAAAAAATTATTCATATTTTATGTTAATTCTATAAAAAAATTTATTGGAGCTGTAATAACTCAAGAATTTGAAAATAATGAAGAAAAATCAATCAGTTACATGAGCCAAGTTTTATAATACGCTGAAATTAGGTACCCCTTATTGAAAAATTTATTTTCTTATTAATTTTTTCTTTGATTAAGTTTTGGTATTTGTTAATGAGAAATAAAGTTTTTGTGAGATCTAACATACCTATTTTATCTCATGTTTTGAAACAACCAACCATTCAAGGAAGGCTTGATAAGTGGATTTTACGTATTCGAGATTTTGAAAAATTCAAGACAATTAAAGATAATGAATTGGTAAAACACTTAGCTGAAAATGCTTATTCACATATTAATATTTTAATTTTGTTAGTTGATGATAAGTTAAATGCAATGTCACATTTAAAGACCATGAAGATTGTTGATTTTTCTAAAAACTTTAAGTTTGATCTTGAGATGAATGAATGAGATTGTATGTTGGTTGAAGATTATTGGTACTATGACTTAATCTATTATTTTTAAAATCAGACATGTCTGAATAATTTTGATAAAAAATAAAGACATTCTTTAATATTAAAAGCTTTAAATTTTTATTTGTTATAAATTTTTCTATTTTATCAAAATAGAGATGGAGTTTTGTTGAAATGTCTTACACATGACAAAATACAAAATGTTCTTAGAAGTTGTCATGAAAGAAATTTTGATAGATATTACGCTGCAAAAACCACTGCTTATAAGATTTTAAGAGTAGGATATTATTGACCTTTAATTCAAGATGTTTATAAGTTAGTTCATTCTTGTATGCCATGTCAATTATTCGTTGGTAGAGATAAGTTGCATGTAATGCCTTTAAATCCTGTTATCCCTGAAAAACTATTTATGAAATGAGACATTGATTTTATTTCAGATATTTTCCTGTCTTCCTCTGTTGGTCATAACTATATTCTAACAACCATAAATTATTTCACTAAATGACCCAAGGCCAAAGCACTTAAGAGTTTTGTAATAGGCGAAGTAATCTCATTTTTAAAAAAATATATTTTCTCTAGATTTAAAATTTATTATAAAATCATTTTTGATAATGGATCTTAGTTTATTTTAAATAAATTTCTAGAATTTTTTGGACAAGTATTCGATTATATCTAATCATTCATCTAAATATTATCTTTAAGGTAATGGTCAAGCTGAGTCAACAAATAAAAATCTGATTTCAATTATGAAAAAGTTAGCTTGTGATAATAAAAAAATTAACATCTTAATTTTTTTGAAGCTTTATGGACTGATAGAACTATTATTAAAGTAACAACTGGTTATTCATTTTTTATGTTAGCTTACGGATTCGAGACCACTTTATCAATAAAAATTTAGATTTCTTCAGCTAAAATTGCTTTACAATATGTAGTTAAAGATACAAATTAATTGAATAAATATTGAATGATTTAATAACTCTTGACGAATCCAAAGCAACAACATTTTAAAAATTAGAAAGAGCTAAGCAAAAATTTAAAAAAAAAATTGATAAAAAAGTTTCTAACAAAATGTTTAAAGTGGGTGATCTAGTTTTATATTAGGACAAGGTTCACGAAGATACTGGTAAGCATCACAAATTTGATTTATTATGACTTGGTCCTTATAGAATTGTTATTGTACTTGAAAATAATGTTTTTCATTTAAAATGTCTTAAAAAGAATTGACTAAGTTACTCAGTTAACGATCATCATTTAAAGTTGTTCTATGATTAGTTATTCTCAGTTATTTGTTTCTTTGTTTTTTTTTTTTGGTTTTCTGTCTCTTTATTTTATTTTTTTATTTGTTGTACTTTTATTTTTGCAACGTTTAATGAGGGGTACAAATGAAATAAATTCATATTATGAGGGAAGAGTGCAAAGAATCTAGAAATCTACTATAAGTATTGATTATTTTATGATATTATTCTTCATGAATTCAATTTTATTTATACATGAATAATATATACTAAATTTTATCTAGTTGTTGAAGTATTACTTAATTCTCAAATTTTAGACTTAAGGCATTTGTATTAGATTGTGCATCAAACCTAAAATTTCTTATTATATCATTCCTTTCTTTGTGCCATGCTAGCCAAACAATTCATCTCTTTCTAAAATTCATTATCAAAAGGGTTCACACAAAGCTACTTGAGAAATGATTTTTTTAGATTACACTAAAAAATATGTTTTATCAATAGACAGTTATTTATTACTCAATTTTATTTCTCGAAACTGACTACAAAGGTCGCTAGTGTTATGCCTATTTTTCACTCCCTCAATTTTTATAAAACTAATAATTTCTGTCATAGAGATGACTCGGTCATGAAATTTAAAAATATGTCAGAGACTCAATCAATTAGTAGTATATTTGGATGCATATTTTTAATTATGATATGATGATGATTGATTGATTAATTCATGTTTATATTTTAAGTGGGTTTGAAAAGCATAATGGATTAATGAATAAAATATAGATATATATTTATTATTATGAATGTTTATGATCAGTTATCTTGATTTTTAGTTCATGATCATATTATAAGGCAATATTACAGTTTGAAATAAAGATACTATCATTTAGAAGCATATATATTTGATATGATAATTTTAGATATATTTTTGATCTCAATAATGTGGATTATCTTAACAACTTCTAGATCATACTTTCAGTTTTGGTAGATTGAGTAGTCTATGGTGACTCTTTGGGATACATGGATAATGTAATACTTGGTTTGAAACAGATAAAGTGGTATATAATTGATTATTTTATAGCCTTGTTAGTTCAATTTTTGAATTGTGAAATCATAATTATTACAGTTTGAGAAAACACTACATTTGTGATCAAATGCATCATTTCATTTATTTTGGAAATCATATGAGCTCTTAGTTTGAAAATAAGCTTCAATCAGATAGATTTTAGTCATAAAGAAGATCATTTAGAAGTAATACTACTCATTTTGAAAGACAATTATAATTGTTTTTTTATAGATTCAATTGAGGACTCACTTTTATTTTTTGTGATATGATGGACTTTAAAATTGTTGACATATTGAAGTTGCTTTGATATAAATATCAAAAGATCCAAAGTTTCTAAGTGATAAATCCTATGTTCAAATTTGACTAAAGTTCTTAAGTCAAAGATATCTAACCTAAGGTCTTGAAATGATATTAATAATAACTATCGGGTCATGGTGGTTTTGAATGTTTTTACCTAGGTCAATATATTAATGACATACTTTTCAAAGGATATAAGATTGACATTTGTTAAAGGTAATGTGTATGATTTTGTGTCAAATCATGAATTTACTTTGTTACACATGGGATATATTGAGAGGGGGGGTGGATCAATATATCATATATCTTATAAAATTTTACTTAACCATACATTTAATATGTGCAATAAAACTGAAATAATACCATGCACTACACAAAGGAGAGAGACACCATATTTTTATGTGGAAACCCAAAGTGAGAAAACAAATGAAGAACAATCTTAAATATATGAATGAGCACCAACTCAAATTACAAAGTTCGCAAGCACTAACTTACAAGAGCATCAACCCTTTTGATGAACACCAACACAACTATTTGTAAGCACCAACCCATAAGAACACTGACCTCTCTTATGTATAAAAACATAACTATCTCTCGATGTTGCTTTCTCAACAAATGATAGAACTCTACAATATCTCTTTCTATTCTCTCCTTTTTTTTTTATATATAAAACAATTACAAGCCATACACACTCTTGCATATTACAAATGGCTTTCCAATCCTCCTTTTATAGCTTTTCAAATAATTTTTGGCATTCACTTTTTGTGACCTTTCAACCCTCATGAAAAATGACGTCAAACTTGCATGACCATTTGAATCTCATGGTGACCCTTCATAATTTGCTCATTTGAAAAGTCACATGGTGACCCTCCATGAACAAATGCGTCCTTTCCCCTTTTGTCTTTATTTGCTGATTCTTCAAATTTTTCAAAGTGACTCTTCATGAAAAAATGTGCCCTTCCCTCTTTTGTCTTCACTTGGTGACTCTTTGAATTCTTTAAGGTGACCCTTCATGGAAAAATGCTTTATTTCCCTATTTTTTCTTTATCTCGTGACTCTTTGAATTCTTCATGGACCCTCTTTTGATTTTATGCAACCAAAAATATATTTGTTAATATTTAATAAATATTAACACACTTTAGCCAAAATACAAGAATTAAAAACACCTTAAGACATTAAATGCTATGGGGCCTTTGTCATAAATAATGTTATACCTTTGACATTAATGACGATATTTCTAACAATTTCTCCTGTCATTGATGACAACCTCAAATTAAAACTACATCTTAAAACTTGTACTGTCAACCTACCTATACTACCAACAAAAACATACAATAACTCCCCTTTATTGTAACATCCTATACATGCTTCTTATACCTATTCCTAAACCTATTCTTATACCTGTTTTTATACGTCTCTCTATTTGACATCAATGACAAAGGGTTTATCCTAGAGCTAACACTTAACTCTCCCTCAACTGATACTGATCTTCAATGACAAGAAGTAAAAGAAATTACTCTTAAATTCTCTTATAGATACTTGAATATGTCTTTTGGTAGTGCCTTTATGAAAATATCTGTAATTTGTTCTATAGTACTGATATATTCTAACTTAACCTATTGATCTACAACCTGCTTTTTTAAGAAGTGATATCTAATATAAATATGTTTTGTTTTTTAATGCATCATTATATTCTTAAAAATATTAATAACACTTGTGTTATAAAAAAAAATAGAGATATGTTCATCATATTTTACCTTGATTTTTTTAAAATTTACTTCATTCAAAGCACTTGGATACAACACAACACTACTACAATATATTTTATTTCATCTATAGAAAATGATACTGACTTCTGCTTCTTACTTAGCCATGATACTAAGCTATCACTGAGGAAGAAAGCTCCTCCACTTATACTCTTTTTATCATCCAAACAATTTGCCCAATTTAAATTTGTTTAAGCAATCAAAATAAAATCTCTGCCTATGAGATACCACAAATCTTAATCTAATATCCCCTTGACATATCTAAATATTTTTTTCACCAATTGAACATGACTCTCCTTCGGGGTTGCCTATATCTCGCAACTATCCCTACTTCATGCATGATGTCTAGCCTTGATGCTATCAAATATAAAAGACTACCAATCATAGATGTATACAAATATTGATCTGTAATAGGTGAATCTTCATCCTTACCTTGTTCCATGTACACATTAGTGTGTCAACTGGTGCACAATCTTCAAAACTAAAATTTTTCAATATTTTCTTGGCATATTTATTTTGAGATATAATTTTTTTTATCTGACTGAAATATTTTCAACCCTAAAAAAATGACAATTCTCTAAGCATAGACATCTCAAATTCTTTTTGCATATTATCAAAAAAAAAATTGTCATCTTTTCAATGTTTCGTATAAATATTATGTCATCAACATATACTACAACAATCAACTGATGCTCACCTTCTATTTTGATGTAGAGATTACTATCATCTAAATCTCTTTTAAAACTTTGATCCTGTAAGTACTTATCAAGCCTTGCATACTAAGCTCTAGGAGTTTATTTCAATCCATATAGTGCCTTTTTCAATATACATATATGGCTATTATCATTTGAGAGAAAAAATTCTTTAGGCTGCTCAATGTAGACCTCCTCTTCTAGATTCTCGTTCAGGAAAGTAGACTTGACATCTATTTGAAATACTTTAAAATTCTTAAACATTGCATATACAAGAAACATTCTAATAGCCTCTAGCCTTGCCATCGATGTAAATTTTTTTTCAAAATCTATATCCTCAATCTGAGCATATCTTTTACATACTAACCTTGTTTTATTTCTGATAACTTCACCATCTTCATTCAACTTAAACCTGTATACCCATTTTGTTTTTATCATATTTTGATCTTTTGGTCTAGGCATTAATTTCTAAGTATCATTCTTTTCTCTTTGATTTAATTCTTTATCCATTGTTTTAACCCATTACTCATTATGTCTAGCTTCTGAATAAATTCTAGGCTAAATTTTGGATAACAAAGAAAAATTAACTCACTCAAATTCACTTACCATCATCCTTCTAGTATGAACTCTTCCATTTATATTCTCGATGATGTCACTCTCATTATGATTTCTCTAGACATATTTGGATGGAGTCTTGGTGACCTTTTGCTCATTTTCATCTTCATCTGATTCTTCAAAATCTTTTTCAATGATTTCAAGAGTGTCTATCAAATCACTGGCTCTTTATGTTACATATTCATCTATCTTGACACTTGCACTTTCAAATATCTTTTTGGTTCTTTTGTTATAATATTTATAAGCTTTACTTTTATAAGAATATCTAATAAATATACTTTCATCTATTTTAGATTCAAACTTATCCAATTTTTTATCAGTTCTCTTTATGAAGCATCCGATGTCAAAATTTTTGAAATAATCGACTATAGTTGGTTTGTCTTTCCATAGCTCATAGGGAGTCTTGTCACTATTGACTCTCAACAACGCTCTATTATAGATATGCACTACTGTGCCTACTACCTCTCTTTAATATTTCTCTAATATCTTAGATTTATTTAACATTGTCCTTGCCATCTCTTAAACTATTCTATTTTTTTGCTCAGCTACTCTATTTTGTTATGGAGATCTAGCTGCTGAATAATGTCTCTTTATCTCATAATCTTCATAATACTCAATAAACTTATCTAACATGAATTTTCTTCCTTGATCTGATCTCAGGAACTTAATTTTCAAACCAATTTCATTCTCAATTAAAGCCTTGAAAGCTTTGAAGTGGTTGAAAGCTTTTGATTTTTTCTTCAAAAATATCACCCAAGTCATACATGTAAAATCATTAATAAAAAATATGAAGTATTTCTCACTTTGAGTACTTTGAGTTCTAGTAGTTCCACACAGATCAGTGTGAATAAGCTGTAACATCTTAGTGGTTGAGTATTCTTTTGTTTTGAATTGTCTTCTGACTTACTTTCCATGCTGACATGGTTCACAAAATATGTTAGATGGCTTTGTAATGTTTAAAAGATTTCTAACTACTTACTTCTTGCTGATGGTGACAAGATTATCAAAATTTGTGTTCCATTCTCCTGTGCCACAACAAATTTTCTTCAACTTGACTCAAACAACATCTTTGACCTTTGATATTTGATAACATATATAAATTATTGTTTGTCCTCTGAGCATCTGCAATCAACACATCTAAATCTTTTCTCCTAATTTCATAATATTTTACATAAAACTTTAATGTGTGTCTCTAATCTCATATTTGACTTACAATCAATAGATTATGCTTAAGACCTTCTACATACAGAACATTTTCAATTTTATTTTTATTATTATCCAAACTTAATGTACCTTTTCTAACTATTCTGACAGTAGTATTGTCTTTAAATTTTACTGTGTCATCATTGATCTTTTTTAGAGTTATGAACTTGCTCTTGTTTTCTATCCTGTGCCTTGAACATTTGCTGTCAATAAACCATGGATTTTTTTTAATTTCTTGCATGCAAGGTTGTCTGGACTAACATAAATTTTTTAAGTTTTTTCTTCTACCATGAACCTCTCTGAACTTTCTTCTTGATGAATGGATCCTTGAAACTTTGGTCTTTCTTAACTGACTCAAACACGCTTCTGCAATGCTAAGCTATGTGTTCAAAATTATTATACCTATAACATAATATGGTCTCTTCATCAAACCCTAATAGAAAAATAAAAGAGTTGTGGCTTTTGCTTGACTCTGCATGAGTTTTCTTCTTGTTTTTAAAATTATTAGCTATTTTTCAATAGTCTATTTTTTTATGACCATAATCCTTATAATAAAAATAATAACCATGAAAATATAATTTGTTCTGATTTATGTATCTTTGACCTAGTTGTCTTTTGTAGCTCTATTCCTTTTAACCTTCTTTGTTTGAGTTATCCCCTATATTCTTAACTTTTTTTCTTTTTATTTTTTCCTTTGTAAAGGCTTCAACATAGTTCTTTTTTTTTTCAAATTCGATACCTATCTTATATGATATTGAATTTTAACTTTCTAATATCCTATTCAATACGTTAGTGCTATTCTCAAATTTTAAATCATTGATAGTTTTATCATTGATTGCTTTATTTATTTTCTCGATATCTTCTTTTAAAGAGATAATTTTAACAACATACTTTTCACATTCTTCACTTTTTGTAATTGACCTATTAGATCTTCTTTAATCTTTTTAGTTTCTTCAATGTATGCTTGTAGATATTCAATTATTTTTTTGACTTCTTTTATTTTTTCTCGATCTAGAGCTTCAATCTTTGATTCTTTTTCTCAAGAGCTTTTAATTTTTCTAAAGAACAAATGATTTTTTTTCTAGATTCACCTTAGCTTCATCATGTTATTTTTCTTTATAATATGTATATTTGCTTGTGGAGGCATCTTCATGTATGGTCATGAATATAATCTCTTCTTCATCTGAGTCATTGACTCTACTATTTTTGACTGAGCTATGATCTTTAAAATACAAACTCTTCTCAAATCTTTTCTTGAATTTGTCTTTGAAGTTCTTATATGTAAGCTTTCCTTTTTCATTGTCATCGTTATTCTTATTTGGGCACTTAGCTACAAAATGCTCAATCTTATCACATTTAAAATATTTAAATGATAACTTTTTTTTATATTTATCTGTGCCCTTTTTAGACTTGCAGATGAATAGAGCTCTATTGTCATCTTCCTCATCGCTAGAACTATCACTTGATTATTGAATCTTAACCTTGTATTTTTTTGATGTCTTGAAAGCAGTTTCTCTCTTTTAGGGTTTCTCTTGTTCGATCCGCATCTCATATGTCATAAGAATACTATGTAGTTCATCCATCTTTAGCTTGGCTACAACTTCATCTCCTCAATAGCTTGGCTACACCTTCATCTCCTCAATTGCAGAAACCTTTGCATCATATCTCAATGGTAGAGATCTCAAGACCTTTTGTACTACCATTGACTCTTCTAACTATTTTTCAAGACCTTAAATTTGATTAACTATTTGATCAATCTATAAAAGATAACTTGCTATATTTTTTCCTCTTCCATCTTTAAACTTTCAAACTATCTTCTAAAAGTCTAGAGCTAAGCTTGCTAAACCTTTCCATCATCTTTGTAAATATTCTTACGCTTTAACCAAGTCTCATGAGTAGATTTTCATTTCATAACTTTAACAAATTTTGATTCACATAAACCACATAAAATAGCATTTAAATCTTTAGCATTATTTTTACTTATCTTTTTTTTATAGGAGTAATTACAAATGTCTGTGGCTTTTCGTATTTTTCTATCACTGCTTGTCAAATGTCAAATTTAAGGGCCATCAAGTAAGTCCTCATCCTTATGCTCCAAAAGACATAATTTGTCTGATCAAATAAAGGTTCCTTATTTGTAGAAAAACTTTCATGTGATCCAGTCATCATGCTCTTCTTGATCTATCTTCAAGCTATTAAATTCTTTTCAAAAGAACCTGTTCTGATACCAATTGTTAAGCATGAGATATACTAAGAGGGGGGTGAATCAATATATCATATATGTTATAAAATTTTACTTAACCATACATTCAAAATATGCAATAAAATTGAAATAATAACATGCACCACATGTGTGTATGTGTGTGTATATGAGAGAGAGAGAGAGAGATCAGATTTTTACGTGAAAACTCAAAGTGAAAAAATCATGGAAAACAATATCAAATATATGAATGAACACCAACTCAAACTATAAAGTTTGCAAGCATCAACTTGCAGGAGCACCAACCCCTTTGTTGAGTACCAACACAACAACTATTTGTGAGCACCAACCCATAGGAGCACCAACCCCTCTTATGTATAAAAACACAACTATCTCTCAATGTTATTTTCTCAAAAAATAATAAAACTCTACAATATCTCTTTCTAGTCTCTCCTCTTTTATTATATAAAATAATTACAAACCATGCACACTCTTGCATATTACAAATGGTTTCTTAAGCCTCCTTTTATAGCTTTCCAAATGACATTTGGCATTCACCATTTGTGACCCTTCAATCCTCATGGAAAATGATGCTAAACTTGCATGACCCTTCGAATCCTTTCATTTAAAAAGTCACATGGTGACCTTTCATGAGCAAATACATCCTATCCCCTTTTATCTTTATTTGACGACTCTTCAAATTTCTCAAAGTGACTCTTCATAGAAAAATATGTCGTTCACTCTTTTGTCTTCACTTGGTGACTCTTTGAATTCGTCAAGGTGACCCTTTATGGGAAAACACATCATTTCCCTCTTTTGTCTTTATCTCGTGACTCTTTGACTTCTTCATAGGCCCTCTTTTGAATTTATGCAATCAAAAATATATTCGTTAATATTTAATAAATATTAACACACTTTAGCCAAAATATGAACATTAAAAACACCTTAAGACATTAAATGCTATGGGGCATTTGTCACAAATAATGTTAGACCTTTGACATCAATGACAATATTTTCAACATGCTTGATGTGGGATGTTTGCTTGGTGAATTGGTATCCGAGTTGGCAGTCTATTTGATAAGACATCAAGGCACATTGAGTTGGCAGGAGTTGATGCAATTGCATACTCAAGGATATTTCGAGATCATGCTAGGATTTTGGTAGTTTGAAACTTTATGATGAAGCATACATGCCTTGATTCTTGGAAGTTGGTAAGAAGTTAGTAGGAGAATTAGTCATAGCCAAATTTGATCATGTTGATGACTAAGCACAACTTCTAAGTTTATCCTTGGTTGAAAGAAGCCAATAGGAATTTACCACATATCCAAGTCAATTACGACTGGGGCTAGAATATATAAATAGTTCTCTTTTCATTCTGTTTGGTCATTTTTGAATGTTTATCGTGGAAAGGAAACTTTATCGGTTTGGATTACAAGTAGATTTTGAGTTGCAGAGAAGGATTTTGAGCAAAAATATCATAATAAAGCATTACCAGGGATGCCGTGAACAAGTTTAATAACTTTTTAAAAAAAATTATGAGTTATTTAGACAGTTTTAGAAAGGAACATGGTTTCGATCTGCATGTTAATAATTTTAATGAAGTTTTTGGTTTAGATCTTTACATGTTGATTTTAGAAAGAAAGCCTATAGTTTATGTTATTCCAATATCTTATTTCTTGTATGAAAATTTGATGCACATGGATTGTGATAAAGATTTTGGTAGATGATGAAGTTTATACATGTTTGTTTCTTTGGATTTGGACATAATCTTTTGAAAATATTGAGACTTTTTCATCATATATTTTGATGTGATTTTAATGAGTATATATTATAGTCAGTTTTCTGTGAGCAAGATATATATGGATGTTTCAAACATTTTCTAGTTTTAGAGACTTTTTAAAGGTTTTCAGGTATCCAACTTGAACCATAAACCAACACGTGCTTTAAAATAATAAAACTTTCGCAACCTAAAAACCTTTAAAAAGTCCTAGATTTCTATATATATATATATATATATATTTGTCAAGTATACCTTTAGTCCAGGATTTCTATGAGAACATTGTAGTGTTGTTAGAACATGTTATTTTTTGTTTAAAAATTTCATAAGGCATCGATTTTGTAAATAGACCTTGCATGCATATGCCATGAAATTTTGAAAAAGTTTCAAAAGGTTCTTCGAGACTTTGGGTTTTTGAAAACAACTCTACATGTTACATGGGTATTTAAAAATGTTCGAATGATGGGGTCAGCTGTGAGTTGAAAGGCTATGTCTGATTGTATTTGAATATATATAAACATGATTGTTCTTACTATTTTGAAGCCATAATTTTTTGGCAATAGTCTCATTTTAAAATCTTGGTCTTTAAAAGAAAAAACTAGATAAAAATATGAAGTTTCTGTTGGATTTACATCTCAATATCGAAATCTTGGGTTTTGTTTTAATTTTTGAATTTTGAAATAATAGTAATTTGAGGAAGTTGATTATTTCTCGGTTAAATTTTTTGATGAATATATTTTAAACAAATGATTTTTGATTCTAAATATTATGTAATGTTACATTTTGAAAAGTATTAGTCTATAACCATGTCATAAAAATGTGTTGGGGCTTGATTCAAGAATTTGAGTAGAATTTTTTGTGAAATTTTATCAAAGTTTCGTTTGAAGTTTGGACAATATATTGTTGATAGTTCAAAAGTTTATAAGTTGATTTCTAGTTTAAAATACGACTTATGGAAAGATGATGGTTTCTGAGAAGATATTTTTCATGAATAAATTTGTAAAGTCTTATCTCAATTCTGGATTGATTCAGATTGGTTTTTAAATAATTTGATACAGTGAAGATAGAAATTACATTAAGACATATCAAAATATTTTGAAATAAAATTATGTTATCATAATTTTATTTGAAGACTTGGTCGGTTTTAAAAGATACATTTAGAGCAATGGAATATTGTCTTTTCTAATGAAATAAATGGGAGAGTACAATGATGTTGGATACACTTGGTATAATTTAGTTCATAATTCCTATTGATATGTGACCATATTTTTATGATACAATTCTATTTCATTTTGAAAAATATATGTTGATTTTTAGTCATCAACTTTGAATATATTTTAGATTATTTTAAGATGTCTGAATGGGATCGACCCAGGTCAAGTAGAAGTAATGATAATCGAAGTTGGAGTGAAAATTTAAATAATGTTAACCAACATAACCCTAATAGAAATGTCGCAAGGGGTTGCTTTTAAGACAGGAGATTTGGCCTTAGATTTCATATGGGTGCTAGAATGTCCATTCATTTTGATACAACAAACTTTGAGTTTTGGAATGTCCTAAATAATCTACCTTTCAATCCAGACAATAATAAGAGAAATCAAGGATTTTATGGACATAAGATTGGTGCTAGGACCCCTTCACATAGTAGTTCCTCACATTATTTGTAAAACAATCTGCATCATTTGCCAATCCAATCACCAATTCTTGAAAGAATTGAGCCTATTGTTGAACCACAGTCTATACATGAAACCACTCAGCTTGAGACTGAGATAGCCCATGCCAACAAATTTGTCAATCTTGTCATTCTTTCAATTTCTAATGAGCCTTCATCTTCTATAGGGAGCCTATTTTGGGATGTAGAAAAATGAGTTTGGAGAAACCTATTTTAGCAGATAGAAAGTGTATGATTAAGATTTATCTTTTTTACTTCAAATAAAAGATTAACGAGTCAGAATGATATAGATTCACTAGTTGATGTCAGAGTGCTCAAATGGATCAAGATGAAAATTGATGACAATATAAGTGATTCTAAAACAAAGTTGGTGCAATTTCTAACAACTAAAATGGAATATAATAAATGTGTTAATCAACAAGGCAAACCAGTGATTGAAGTATTGTCAGATTTTGATGATTTTTGAATGTCAGTAGGATGAACTTTTATTTTCAGTTGAACTTCTACATAGTAGAACTCTATGCTTTCAAACTGATATTTTGATTTGTAGTTTTGATACATGAACTTTTAGATTTCAATATTTGTAGATAGTATTCTAGAAAGTATAGCAGACTTTTAATTATATATATATATATATATATATATATATATATATATATTAAGTTAATTTTAGAATATGCATTATGGTTTAATATAAATAAAATTTTATTAAACTTTGATTTATCTATTTAATAATTGATATATGTATTCTATTTTATTATTAATTGATAGGCCCCCCTACGTGTTAAGATAGTATTTAGTCTATATTTCAAAAAAAAATTGATCTATTAATACTTTTTAAGTCTTAATTAAACATACTCTTAACTAATAACTATTTATAATTAATTAATTTTTAAATCAATTAGTTAAGATAAACTAATAACTAACTAATGTTAGTTATAACTTATTTTTCAACTAAGTTTGAAGCATAAAAAGAGATCAATGATTCATTTGAAGAGAAAGAACAACACAAATAATTGAAGACTTGTACATTTTATAAAGTTAATCATTCATCTCTCTCTTTTTTATGCAGCTTCTCTGAGATAACATGACTTTTGTAGATAGATCCAATGGTACTTTTTTTATGGTTAAGTAATTGCTTGGGCAACGTAGGTATATCTAATTTTTATATTATCATTTATAACATATTATCTGAAATTTTTCAGGCCTAATATCTTTTGATAATTGTTATTGCAGTCTTATATGCAGAATCCAAGTATTCAACCCGAATAATGATGAAAAAATTGATGTTTAAAATATTTCATTGATCTATTTGATTGTAAAAGTTATCTCTCAAATATTTGTAAAGAAAGATGGTTTCTCAAATAAAATTTATTTATTTTTGCTAAGATGACTCTCATTTGAGACTTGTAAATTCTATTATGTTTTATATCTATTCTAATTTTAGTATAGTTTCTTTGTTTAGATTAATATTTAATTAATCTAGTTTCCCTTTCTCTTTCTTTAGTTTAATGCTTTTTGTCATTTAATCTATTTTAGTTTTCTAGTAATTTCTATTTTTTAAAGTGATTTCTTAAATAGATTGTATTGTTTATTTTCTTTTAGATAGATTGTCTTTTTTAATTAGTGTTTTCTTTATTTGGTCTTCTTATAGTTGAGAAATAGTTTAAGGTTTACTTGTTAGTTTTCATTAGATTATTTTGTAGATTCAATTTTAGCTTAGCTTAGATATTTTACTTAATTAGATTTAGATTATTTAATTATTAGATTAGTTACTTTAATCCTTAGTCTTTTCTTGTTTAGTATGCTTTATTATTTAAACTTAATGGCTTAATGGTTTGTTATTTTTCTTCGTTTAGCTCTTTTCTGTTTGCTTTTCTTTAATTAGATTGTTAGTCGTTATTTGTTGTGTCTCTTTGGATTAATTTATGTTTGAATATTGACTTGATTGGATATTATTATCTTGATTTATCTCAAATTTGTCTTACTTATTTTTCTAGTTTATTATCTTGAGGTTACTTGGAAGATATCATAGCATAAAGGAGATATTACTTGAAATATATTATTTTATTAGATCAGATTTTTTCTTTCAAGAGATTGTCTAATTTATAGGCCTTCTATGTCGGATATAATAGATTATAGATTAATATTTAAACTAATTCATTATTAGATAAAGAGAATTTCTAAAATTATAATGGAATATGTTATATTTGATAACTTATTTATTATTTTCTAGAACATTAAAAAAACCCCACATCTTTAGGATCGTAATTAAACCTTTACAATCCTACTATTAGACTGGTACGATTCCAACTTGACCTTCTTGATAGGTGAAATAGTCGATTAGTTTATGGTATAATTTTTATCATCAACATTTTGTACACTTAAAATCTATGGTAAGAGTTCAGAGTTTGAGAACTTGTACTCTATGAACCATCGTTAAGAAAATTAGTACTTTTAAATTGCCTACAAATCCTAATTATTCAATTTTCTCTCTTTGCCAATAATTTTAAGAATAGTTGTTGTAGGTTGGTGGTTGGAAGGCATTCTATATGCTCTAAGAATCTATACAATGCTAAAATTGAAACATGCAACTCCTAGATCATCCATCTAGTTCTAATGACACTTTATTTACTAATGTTTGCAAGTACAATCAAGTTTCTTAAGAATGTGAAGTTTCTTGCAACATGGGAGAGATAGATAGTAGATGTTAATGAGGTATAAAAGTCTTCAAACAAGTCAATGAACTATTTTACGCCATATAAAAGCCAAAACTCATATGCATGAAGGAATGAAATGCCCATGTATAGATTTGTACAGTTGAGAACGTATTTGAATATATTGCTCTTGAGTGAAGATCTCTAGTGTTGAAGAGTTTAGTGTATTCTAGTCGTTGAGGGATGGTTTTCAATATATATTCAATATGTTAACATTGTTTCTCAACTTTAATTAAACCTCAAGTCCTTTCAAGAGCATGGATGATCATGATCTAAAACCAGGCAGTTAGGCATCTATAGATACACTGTGAGGTATATAAGATGGATTGAGAGATTGATAACTTTTGTAAAGTTTATCAGTTGAAAGGATCCTCAAACATGTAAATAGTCCTCACCGTATTTTAAGGAGTAGGGGACACCATCAAAAAAGGAAAAGATGATCTAAAACTAAAGAAGTAAGGCTCAAACCCCATAAAGCTCACACATAGGCCTATCATAAATAGAATGAAGAAAAACACACATATTGGATGGGATGAAGTATTAAGAATATTGTAATAGGTCAAAGAGGTTGTGATTAAAGTATCCATTCTTATTATAGTCAATAAGAAGCCCTGAATGCTCAAATGGTTCCAAAATTCACTCAAGCAAGTTGGTTTGAAGTATGCTTTTCAATTGCAAGTCAAGGGTGAAGAGTTTATCCTTAATATCCATATATTGGATGGGTTTAAGAGGATGAAAATTTGATCATAACCTCTGCCTAGGTCTCAAAAAGGTTGAATATACTCCAAAAGGATTTCTCTAGTCCTGATTGAAATCCCACAATAAATGACCACCTATAGCTCTCTCGAGTTTCTTGCTAAATTAACTGTGCAGACTTATAAAGGGTATCAATGAGTCTCCCAAGCTGATTTAAGATGCATAGAGCATATGGAGGGGTTATGAGACATGTAAATAGGATGTTAAAAGTGTCATGAAGTTTTTCATAGGTTGTCAAGGTAATAAGATGCAAGAAAAAGGGCTTAAAAGGCTTAAATGAAGACCTACAGGCCCGTCTCAAAAAGACATGGAAAATATGAATTTTTCTTATTGGTTTGGGAGTCTAAGGTTTTGTGTGGTAAGAATGATCCTAGATAAGATTTTTAGAGTGATTGGATCCTTGGAAGTTTTAATAAACACCAAAACATGGTTTTTAGGGTTAAAGTGTCAAATTTGCCTACAAACCCTCATGATGGCCAAGCATGGTTTCAAACCTATTGAAGGGGTCATAAACATGAGAAGACCTATATAATACATCATATACCTCTTCAAGGTGTTTTTAGACAAGAAAAGGGCAAATCTGGTGACTTGTATGCTAATAGGCCTATCTCAGGGGTGTTAGTTGCCCTACCAACTCAAGAAGGGTAGTTTGGAATGCTTATAAGAACATTGGATTTTTGAATGACACCAAATGCCTCTCAAAGATGTTGACAAGGTTTCATTACTCTAAATTGGTGGCATTAGTTCATAAGTTTAGGTCTTCAACTTTATGAATAATCGTTAACAAGCTTAAGCACTCTAAACCCTCCTAAAACCCTTTTGAGAGCCCAATGTCTGAGTTTTGTCTTAAAATTGGTTCAAATACACATAATTAAATTTATAAGCACCTTGATGGTCATTTTGATCATCAAGAGTATCCATTGAAGCAATCAATTGGAATGTGTGGTAAGAAAAGGTACAAAAAATGGTCAAAAAATGGCAGTTTCAGGCCTATTTGTAGGGATATGAACTAATGAAGGGTCTTGACCACTTGAAAATACCATATAGGATTAGGAAAAGGTCTAATGTTCCTAAAACCATCCATTTAAAATATCTTCAAGGTGCCAATACAAACTTTAAGCATTAAGGATAGGTCTAGGTGAAGGATTCTTCTTGTTTGCTTACAAAACTGAGTTGCAGACCTTTTCAAGGTAATTTGGGGTATAAGAGCATGCAATTAATCCTCCTAAGACATATCATACCATCCCTAAAAGGCTTTGAGAGTAGTGAATATTTTATTCAAATGACTAAATGCAATCTTGAAGTGGCTAATGCACAGGTAAACTGAGCATGATCCTTCGGTATGTCATTAAAGATCTTTGAGGGAGAAGTGTAGTGAAGTAGAAGGGTTTCAAGTCACCTAACATAAATTGATATACCTATAAAAAATAAATATAAAAAGTTTGCAAGCATGTACAAGGTGTCAAGAAGAGAAAATTTCAACTCAAGGAGAGTTATATGATCAAGAAGGCAACTTGTCACTTCTCAACAAGAAGGGGGGTAGTTTCCTAGAAGAGTGATGAGTCATCCAAGGAGTTGAAGAGTCTCTCCTATGTCAACCCTCTAAAGGATCATGATAACACCATGCGAACACATGAAAAATAAGTTATATGACTATTTTCTTATTCAAGTTCTTATATTGTAACTGCCTAATGATTATATGATACTTGTTATGGACTTTCTCAACGTCCTTTCTCTTTCTTCTCTCATTTATCCTATATGTAATGCCTTATTTGGCATTGTATAGATCCTCAACCTAAGTAAAACAAAGCCTTGCTCAAATAACACTTTTAATTTGCTTTTTAAATGAATACATGCTGATTTTTAGCCTTCTCAATGCTACAACTAGTGTATTGTCATGGTGGTTGATGAATCTTAGTGATAGATTTGTAACTTTCTTTCATTTGTCTTATCTTTTTACCTTTTAATAGGTTTTTAGTAATCCTAATAGGACATATGAAGAGTTTCACATGGTCTTACAATGGCCATGTGTAGATATTACTTCATTAATGATCTTTAGGAGACCTTTTGATCATCCCCTCTTGGTTAGTGTCTTGATCTTAATCTTCATATTGAAATGTTGATGCTTGAAGACTCATTATGAGATAGTGCAATAGGGTTTAGTCCTAGTTCATGTTCTTAGTGTAGTATAGGAAAGTAGAGGATACTAAGTTTGGTGCATCACCTCCCATATACTTGTTTTCAATTATCTCTCCCTTTTCTTAGCAAATAATAGGTCTAGTAGAAATTTCAAGGTGATACATCAAGCGAGCTAGCCCTAATCTAGAGATTAACCTCAACCAATAGGTCACCCACAACCTAAGTGTCTCCATGTGCCACCTAAATGAGGAAGGCTTAAATAACTATTGTCATCAAATTTTGCACCCTAGGATACTCTATGAGATTCCTACAATTTGATCCAACATGGAATCATCTCTCAAGTTGTGGGTAAACTTATAAGAGAGATGAATCTCTTGATTATGAGGGCTAGATCCCTAGATTCATCTTTAAGTGCTTATCACATAATCTAATACTTGTTTATGGGAAAAGGGTTAGGAGTTTGCATGAGAAGCAAACTACACTAAAGAGTTGATATACACCAAGACATATCCCACAAACTATCACACTCCTACTAAGAAAAAAGGCTTTCCAAGACCAATTATAGGAATTGAAGGATCCTAACATAGTGTTTCAATGTGAAGGTAGGCATACATAGGATAATCAACAAGATAACTGATCTAGGGGTAGATTTCACACCATAGAGATAATTGCATACTTGAAGAGGAGCTTATTACATGTGAAGGTAGGCATACATAGGATAATCAACAAGATAAATGATCTAGGGGTAGACTTCACACCATAGAGATAATTTCATACTTGAAGAGGAGCCTATTACATTCATACACTTCACATGACCTATTAAAATCAGAACTCTTGCTTAAACATGAAGGATAAAGAAGAGTAAGGATGACACCACCACTTAGCTCCACTATACATCACTTACACACTTAGACAAAATGTTCTTAACTCATAATCCAACTTTTATTCAATGTTGAAAGACAAAATTGCAATGTCATACCATCAGGGCCTCGTCATACTAGCTGTAGTCTAATTTACAATATCCAAGATGGCTCACATTTATAAAATTTGGAAGAAGAGAGAGAGAAAAGAAGTTGAAAAGGCACAAGGACAAGTGTCCAAAGGTGGAAATAAGTCAAAATGCATGTGAATGAGGTGTAGGAAGAGTCATGAAACTTATTTGCACATTATTCTATCTCAAATTAGCCTCTTCTCCAAGTGTGGCGTAACAATCTTCTAAATCATTCTCTCTTGTGAAATTGCCTTCATGATGGGCTTTCAAGAGCACTTAAAAGAAGTTTAGGGATAAGTGTTGCATGGAAATGAGGTGAAGGAGAGAACAAGTAACTGATGTGGACATGTGTCCATCCTAAATTGAGCATCTTTAAGTATTGAAACTCCTTGACAAATGGCAAAAGGAAGAGTTTGATCATGAGATCTCTTGGATAGTTAAATTTTCATCCTAAGGACATTTGGAAACCATATTGAGGCATCTCAAATAGTTACATCACCTGCAATCATTACTTTCCTTCTTAGGTGTCATAAGGCCTCCTTGTCTCATTAGGCCTAATTTGGCCGAAATAGCTCAAATTTGGTTTTAGCTCAATTGGTGAAATTTTTCTTCATGAGAGTTTTATTTTCATCATATTAGACTGGAAACAGTCCATTTTGGACCATTAATCTCTCACCAAGACCCCATTTTGCTTATAGATTCTTCACTAGGCCTAATCCTCTTGTAACCCTATTTTTACACAAATCTACTTGTGTAGGAGAATATACGGACTTACAAGACTAAGTGAGACCATTTTTGAGTACCCTTTTCCATCATTGTGATATGAGACAAGTTTCATGGTTCTAAAACTAAGGCAAGTGTGATTTTTAGATCTATTAGTCCTAATTAGGCCTCTTTAGCCTAGAAGACCAAAAATGCTCATTTTGTGCTTCCAAACATGTGAACTAAGAAAGTAGCTTGTGGTTCACTTTTTAAATCTCCTCAACACTCCTCATATTGAATTTGAGCTCCTGATCATCTGTATGGATCCCTACTCTATCATTAAATGCTCTTTCTTGGCCTATTTTTTACAACCTTGTACTTGTAGGTACGAACCAGTGGCATGAGGTGGATCTCAGGAGAGTTATCAAAGTCATCCTAATGAGTTTCAAGCTTGAAACATCCATTTGAGTGATTTTGTTGGCCTTTCTCTCTCGTTAGGTTCAAAACAAAGTTTGCAAGGGTTTTGAGTGGTTTCAGATCTTCTTAACGTTTGTTCATAAAGAAAAAACATTGGACCTCCTACAAAATGCCATTGAGGGATCCTCAAGGTCCTTCTCTAACACCTCCAAATGCCTCAATATCTCATGCATAAGTTTGATGATATTTCCAAGCATTTTGAGTTGGTCATCCATGTCTTAATTGCACATTTTGTGAGGTCTGAGTGTACTTTAAGCCAAAAATGGATTCTTGGATAGTTTATCTACAAGATTAATATTCCCACACCTCTTTTTATGTCTCTCAAACATGATCCAATCATAAAAAGAGCTCATCAAGAGCTAGAATTGAAGATGACCACCCTTTTGGAACTAGGCTTAGACCTTGCCAATGGGGTTGCTTGCACTTTAGACTCAAAATGACTCTCCAATGGTTTATTTTGACTTTTGATTGCTTCAACACTTCTCAAATCATCCCCTACACATGATCAAACTACTTAAGAAACACAACTAGGGTCAAAAATGAAAATGACCATCCTTACCAAGCCTTTTGCTTATCATTTCTTGCCATGGTGACTGAAAACCTCCTTGTGTGGAGTATCTTGCTTACCCTCGGACCTTCTAGGTTGATTTAAAATGTCTCCCTTGGTGTGTTACATCTATGAAAACCATCCATTGATCTCACTTTTCCCTTTGGTCACCCATTCCACCCTTTTTCCCACAAACTATCTAGGTTTTGCATGGGAAAACTACCCCTGTTCTGAGATAGAACAATGAGTTTTTATCCTATCAACCTTGTCAAAATTATGATTGGAGGGTTTCTTATGGGTCATAAGGATGATGTGTACCAAAATTTAGCTTTCAAATCCTCCATTTGACCCCCTAACTCATCAAATTCCCAAGGTAGACCTCTTTAGGAGCAGGATTGTGTAAGGCCTTAAGGATGACTGTTTTTGGGGTCTAATGAGTTGCCTTGATATTGGTTTGGGATTTTGAAACACAATACAACTTATCCTTATGTTTTTAATCTCAATTTAGTGTTCCTCCACCCTTTTCCAAGGTTAATCTCACTCCTTTTTCACCAATACATCATTTCACCTCACTAGCCTGTTTAGGATTGAGACATCCTATAAAACCTCCATGTAGGTCTAAGTTAAAGCTTTGTTTGATGCTTTTTGGGCCTTATCTCCATTTTTATTAGGATATAAACAATCTTCATGCCTTCCCTTACCTATAGACCTTAAAATCATGCATCAATCCCATGTTTTGGTCTTTAAAGAGGATACCCTTGCCTTGACTGGGCTAAGACCCTGTTTATGCTTGTATGTACATATTCCTAGTCCACCTATAGGTTATCAAGGTCAATGTGGATCATGGTGGTGGGAGTAATAAGTTTTAATTTCCCAAACTCCCATACCTTTTTCATACCCTTTGAACATGGACTGTGTTTCAAGCTAACCCACAGGTCTACGACATCTTTTGCCCTGCCTGTAGGCTTTCATGTGAGAATATGGATTCAAAAAGTGTATAAAGCATTTTGTTTGTCCTCCTAGCATCATATTGTATTCATTTCACTCACTTTCATACTATATTTGAGTTCAAAAACCCCTTTCACTCCTGACTGAGTTCACTCCCTCAATACCTTTGACTGTAGGTATATTTTCTTAGGTTTGTAGGTTGTATTTAGGATTATTTGGATCATGGTAGTGAAGTCTAGGGCTTGTTAAGGTTATATTTAGCTTAATAGTACTCACACTAGGACCCTAGTTTCTTATTGGGAATCCTCAACACTGTTGTTCCCAAAATCCGTCACTCATTTTTAGGAACAACATATCAACTATTTTGGTCATGCAGGCCAAAATTCTCTCTTATCTTCTCAAAAAATGTTATGAGCGCTCAAGTTATTCAATTATTCAAAGCATTTTCAGTCAAGGGACTCACAGGTTCAACGGGTTCAACAACTTCAATAGGTGAGCTCTCACAAAGAAATGAGTTCCAAACACTTAGGCAATTTCAAGGTTGGTTCAACGTCGAGGTTCAACCAAAAGGTCCATCGGCAGGCTTCAAACAAAAGATTGAACCATTGAACTATTGAACCAATGAAATCTCAAGGTCCAAAGGTTCAAAGGTTCAACGGCTTCAAAGGTTCAATGACATCAGCAAACTTAAAAGAGTTAAGCGCTTTAGTAAGTTCAAAGTTCAATGGCTTCAAAGGACTTAAAGAAAAGAAGGCTTCGAAGAGTGAAGATTGAACCGTTGAACCTTGAACCAAAATGATTCAAAGGTTCAAGGTTCAACGAGTTCAATAAAGTTTGAGAAACTTAGAAGAATAAAGGATTCAAAGAACAAAGAATGAACCATTGAACCGTTGAACCTTGAACCAAAAGAGTTCAAAGTTCAAAGGTTCACGAGTTCAACAGAGAAGAAAAGGATCCAGAAACTT
This sequence comes from Torreya grandis, assembly GCA_037957365.1. Taxonomy (NCBI): domain Eukaryota; kingdom Viridiplantae; phylum Streptophyta; class Pinopsida; order Cupressales; family Taxaceae; genus Torreya; species Torreya grandis. The sequence goes on along the minus strand of JARHVA010000007.1, from coordinate 5,186,951 downwards.
TGAAGGACCAAAGGATTCTGAGGAAGAGAATGAACCATTGAACTTTGAACTAAAATAGTTCAAAGGTTTAAAGAAGCTTCAAACGAAGGAAGCAGAAGATTCCATAGACAAGTTCGAAGAGATGGTTCAACCGAAGAGGAAAGAAAGCGATTGAATGAAGAAAGCGATTGAACCAAGAAAGCGATTGAACCAAAGAAGTGATTGAACCAAAGAGTCGATAGGGCCATCCAAACTGTTGAACCATTGAACCAATGCACTCTCATGGTTCAAGGTTCAAGGTTCAAAGTGGTTCAAGTGACCAACGATCAGTGACGTCTTCGTGGACGTCAAATTCAGGGTAATGAAATATTTGTTGATTTTCAAATGTGGCGCGAACCTAATAACAAACTCAGCGACCAGCTGAAGGAAGGAGTCGAAAGAGCCAACAGAAAGGGAAAAAATAGCCCGAGAGCTTAGATCACGAGGAAGATATAAAATGCATTTAGAAAAGAGGGAAAGATTAAAAATATTTGCGCAAGAGTTATTTCTATTTGGTGAAACAGTCCACTAGGTGGACATCTGAGCGTGCAAACATTCAAAGGCGCGGCCTATTTTTCTTCCTTTGAATAAAAGTGAGTGGACAACTGCGCACATATCAAGAAGAGGACCAGATGGCCCATACTTCAAAAGGAGATATTTGAGATGAATTGACACGCCATAGTTAAGGTCGATGCCCTGTTCCAGCATGACCCTCCCATAGATATTGAAGGCATTGAATGTAGCATGGGCCATTCCATGAAACAAAACACCCAAGTCTTTCTTGGAGAGCTATTTATTGTAAACTCTTATTTTATGCAAAGGAGATCTTTTTATTATCAGAAGCAAAACTCTGCCGAAATTGAAAGGCATTACTGAGACTTTGAGCTCAGATTGTTAATCATATTTCATTATTTGAATGAGAAAGCAAGTAACTTTTCAGACTTTGTGTTGGAATAACTTGTTGTGTTGAGAAAATTATTCTTATGTCTATTTCCTGAATGCGTTCTTATCTATTTAATTAAATAAATAGAACTAGTGAAAGTAATCAGGAAGGTGTCTTGAAGCCGACTGTGGAGAGACTTTGTGCTACCATAATTGTCTTTAGTGTGTGTGTTTTCAGTTTGTTTCTGTGTAAAAGATCTTGCGATGACTTTGTGCCCCCATTGTCTTTCATATATTTCACTCTTTGGCAGTTGAGGTGGAGACTTTGTGCTACACTTCATCCTGCTATGTTTCTGCGTCCAGTTACTTATCATTACCAAATAAATTCTTATTGTTTGCTGCAGGCCACTTCTGAAAGAAAAGAAGTGCCTTCAGTGTTTTCACCAGAATTTCTCTTATGTCTGTGAACATCATCTCTGAAAAAAAGAGAGATGGATGGTGTTTCCCTACCCCTGAGTGTTATTTTCAGTTTATATATATAATAATAGTACCTCATAGTTATAGGGAACCTCCCCTTGATGAGAGGAGAGATTTGTTGCCTTTTGATGTGGTAAACCTGCACATTTGACCGATCAATCTCCTTATGATGTGGTTGAAACAACCTATTTTTTCCATCAGTTAGCTGGTGATAAAATATTCACTCAATAGTTTTTGGTGACTCTACTGGGGAAGAACGCGCAGTTTGAAGCCTCAAGCTTCAAATTGAAGTAGTGCCAGTTTTTTTTCATTTTTATTTTACACTCTGGCAGCTCCACGTTATACAAAAAGCTAAAAATCTCAAGGTGTTGTTGACCTTATTTTTGAGTTGGTGCAGTAGAGCAATTTTGATTTGTTTCCTCCATAACCTCACCTTTAACGAACTAAGAGTTTTTCTCTTACAAAAGTCAAGTCTCCATTACCAGGCAAAGCATCTATTTCTGCTATTAGCAGAGTTTTGTCAATACATACCCCTCAGACATTTGTTATCCCTCCCTTCAGTAGTTAAATTATGGGAGTTCAAGGCCCTTGGGGTAACTCTTTTGGTCCATTCAATTTAACTCCACCTCTAAATGAGCTACCACGCAGTTCAAAGAAGAATTTCTCTAAGTTCTTTGGTGATGAAAGAGTTCATCCTGCTGAACATATTGCAGCCTTCAACATAGTTTGTGGTGTGATAGGCATAGAGTATGAGGACGTAGCAGTCAGACTGTTCGTAGAGACATTACAAGGTGCTATTGTAGACTGATTTTATCATCTGCAAGCACAAATTGTGACTGATTGGAACACCCTCAAAGTCAAGTTTGAAGCAAGGTTCAAGCTTGCAGAAGATGCGCATGCCCTACTAGTCTAGCTCACACAGATGAAGAAGGAGCCTCATGAACCTATGAGGGACTTCATAGCTAAGTTTGACAAGCTGAGGAACATGATTCCTACAATTGCTCAATGATCAACTGAGAATCTCAAATGCTTCTTCATCAACTATCAGTGGTCGAAGTGAGTTTTTTGCTAAGACATGCTGGTCACATAGACCTTACTATAACTCAAGATTTGGCTACTGAGGTGGAAGATGATCTCATCTTGATAGGGAAGATAAGGAGAGATCCTAACAGAGGTAAATCTTCTTCATCCTCTAAATAATCATCTACATGCACCACTAATCTAATGGTGCAGAAACTGGCAAATGAGTTGCTAGCTCTCAGAAAGCAAATTATGCAAGGGATGTCTTATCCTCTTTTATACCGAGATATACCAAGGAGGACTTTTCTGAATCAGTCATAATAAGGCAATGCTACCAGGAATCAAGGGCATCCAAATTGTCTTCCTCCCCCTTGTCGTCTTCCTCCCCCACAAGGGAAGCTTGCCATTGAAGCACCGCCAACCAATTCAGCAGTCGGATATCTTGAAACAGAATCTGATTTATCCTTTCAGCCTGAGTTAAACCCAGAAGATGATGCTAATCTCTTCATAGAGGAAAAATAAGAATTAGCTGGTGACTCCAACATCAGTTTCCCTAATTACTAGGATGAACTCATAACTAAAAGTGAATTGTTTGATGGATCATATGCCGTATTCACCCGGTCCCAGAACCAATCAACTCAGCAAGCTGATAAAAAAAATAGAGGAGCGACCTCAACCAACAATTTTAATTACTAAGCAGAGAACCACTCTGCCTTTTCAATCAAAGGACCTGATGATCACTAAAAAAGTAAGTACCTCAAGTATGTCTTCACCTTTAACTTCAATTTCACAGATCAGTACCCCCTCTCTTAAAAACTAAAAGGATGAATTGCCTTCCCCTATTTCTAATTTATTTCAAACATTCGATATAATCAACCATGTCAAGAAAACCAAAATTCAAATGTCTAAATTTGAATTTCTGCAATCCAACCCTAAGCAGTTAGATAAGTTGGTCCAATGTGTAAAGAATAAAATCATCCCTGCAAGACCAGCTGTTCCAAAAGTGACTCCCACATCCACCCAAAATAACCTTGTTATTACTCCTCCTGATGCTCCTGAGGGACAACTATTTTATGTCTTCCTGCTGATAATTAGATACCAGCTGAAGAACTACATAATTGACTCAGGCGCATCTAACAATGTCATGCCCATCAAAGTGGTAGAATCTCTTGGTCTGACACTGACGAAAATATTTGAGAGATGTTTCTCCATGGAGAACAAACAAGTGCCACTACTAGGATAAATCAAGGATGCTCAATTTGCATTTGTGACATTCTTAGACAAGAAAATTAAGATGACAGTGCTGGTGGCTGATGTTTCAGCCTCATACGACATTCTTTTTAAAAAAAATTCTTCAAGGATGTTGGTGGCGAGTTAAGTATGGAATTGTTTAAAGTAAGAATCTCGATCAAAAGCGTCATGCAGAGGTTACTCCCTGAGAAGGAGACCAAATATGTTGTCACTCAAACATCAGCACCTGAAGCTCAAATTTTGTTTGAGTCTTCAAGCTTGGGTAATTAATTTTTATCCATGGAGGAGGTTCATGTGGCGTCTGATAATTTTTTTGAATGTGACAGCCTGACAATTGATACAGACAAAACAATAGAAGAATTGATAGAATGTAGTGCAAGTGCAGCAGAATCCTCCCCTCCAATTAAAGAAAAATCTAAGAAAAAATTAGTTTTTAATGATGTCTAGATTCTGGAATTTGATGGTAGCTGTTCTTCTACTGGTTTAGGAGTTGAGATTGTGTTGATATCTCCTCAAAGAGATATTTTCTCCTTTTTTATAAATTATAGTTCAGTAACACCAACAATACTATTGAATATGAGTTGCTGCTACTCAGATTGAAGGCCACTCAAGACAGGGGCGTCAAACTCCTTCATGCCAAAGGAGATGCTAAGTTGGTGGTTTGCCAGGGTAGGAACCTATACCAAACCAAAAATGATAGATTGTGCCATTATCGCAATCTAGATTGGGATCAAATTGAAAGTTTTGATGCTTTCAACATCTCTGCAATACCCAAGAAATTCAATGATCGAGATGATACATTAGCTATTTTTGCAACTCTTTTGGTTCCTCACTCAAATTTTAAGGGAGACATGTACACTATCAAATTGGTCTTTCGACCAAGTGTGCCTGATAATGCCAATCATTGGCAAGTATTCAATAGAGACAACCAAATCATCACCTTTTTGGATCAAAAAGATAGTTTTGAACAGCTTCACTTTGAAGGCAGTGAGCCGCAAAAATTTGAATCAGCCTCTGAAACAAGTTCAGACGTAGGTAAAAAATTCCTATAGCTAAAAGGGAATACAATTTTTAAATGATTAGTTTTCCTTGAAAAACTGTTTGACAAGTACGACAGGTTCATCAAACAACAATAAATGGATTCAAACTCCTCCTAGGAGTTTGATCAAATAAATTTGGGTACTAAAAAAATTCCAAGATGGTTAACATTGGAAAGTGCTGCACTCCTGAGGAGAAACTCAAATTTACTGATCTATTTTGCCATTACATGGATGTTCTAACGTACTCCTATGATGATCTGAAGTCACTTGGACTTGAAAAAATTTGCCATGAAATTCCTCTCAAGAGTGATTCGGTGCCTTTCAAGCAAAAATTTTGGCAGTATAATTTAAAGATATCAGGTACTATTCTGTTTGAAATACAAAAAATGCTAAAAGCCAAAATAGTTTTTTCAATCCATCATTCCACATGGATTACAAACATAGTTCCTGTGAGGAAAAAGAATGGCAAAATTTGCCTCTGCATGGATTTTAGGAATTTGAATCAATCCTCCTTAAAAGATAATTACCCTCTGCCCATCACGGATCAAGTCCTTCAGACGGTGACTAATTCAGAGATGTTATCAATGATAGACGGTTTCTCAGGGTACAATCAAGTAGAAGTTGGCGAAGTAGACCAACATAAGATTGCCTTCACCACACTTTGGGGCACCTTTACATATCAAAGAATGTCATTTGGCCTGATAAATGCTGGCACCACCTTCCAGAGAGCAATAGACCTTATTTTCAAAGACAAAATAGGTAAGTTCATTGTGGCATATCTTAATGACTTGACTGTCTTTTTCAAGCATCGTCCTGATCATGTGCGCCATTTGCAACAAGTGCTGGAATGATGTCGTCAGAATGGCATTTTTCTAAACCTCAAGAAGTCTATTTTTAGGGTAATAGAAGGGAAACTTCTCAGACACATTGTATCCAGAGAAGGCATAAAGATTGACTCAGAAAGAGTCAAATCCATTCAGGAGCTTACTCTGCCCACAAGTAAGACTGCAGTTCACTCTTTTTTTAGAAAGGTGAATTTTTTACAAAAGTTCATTCCTGAGTTCGTCGAGAAGACTCGCCACATTGTAGAGATGATGAAGGGAAAGACCACTTTCAGTTGGACTAAAGAAAGCAAAGCAGCATTTCAAGACATCAAGACAGCTATCGCCCATACTCTAATTCTAGTTTGTCAAGATTATACCAAAGATTTCACAATGTACAATTATATTTTTGAGTACACACTTTCAACAATTTTGGTTCAACAGAACAAAGAAGGTGTGGAATCTCCCATATCTTTCATGAGCTGTCCTCTCAAAGCTCATGAACTGAAATATTTAAATCTAAAGAAACATGCTTATGTAGTGGTAAAGGCAGTAAAACAGTTTCATTTTTACATCCTAAATTCACATATTATTGCCTTGGTTCCTGATACCACAGTCAAATCCATATTAACTCAGCAAGAGTTTAGAACCAAAAGGGGCAATTGGATTGCTAGAATACAAGAGTTTGATCTTGTTATCAAACCAACGAAGCTTATGCAGGGAAGGGGTCTTTGCCAATTGATTGTTGATAACATATCAGAAGAAATAAGACATGAAGGAATAGATGTTGAAGACCCACCAACAATCCTCTTTGTCACCACTATGAATGAGTGGTATTCGAATATTACTCATTTTCTTACCCATGGTGAGTGCCCTTCTCACCTGTCTCGTAAAAAAAAGAAGTCTATTAAGTTAAAAGCTACCAATTTTGTCCTGTGGGACAACGGTCTGTATAAGAGGAACCTTGATGGGGTGTTCCTTCACTACATGAATAAAAAGCAGCAAAACCAACTTTTGGAGTCCTTCCATAATCTGGCCTGTGGAGGACATTTTTTTGCACTTGTAACTGTCCATAAGATTCTGTGAGCCATGTATTATTGGCTTACTCTATTTCAAGATGCATATAAATAGGTACATAAATGTGAACTGTGTCAACAGTTCATTGGAAGACCCAAATTGGCTGCATTACCTCTCAAGCCAGTGGTAATAGAAGAGCCATTTCAACAATGAGAAATTGATTTTATTGGTGCTGTAAACTCATCTTCAAGCGCTGGACATGATTATGTCCTCACGGCCATAGATTACTTCACCAAATGGGTGGAAGCTATTCTAGCCAAGCATGCTACTTCAGAAGTAGTATGCAATTTCCTTAAGGAAAACATCATTTTTAGATTTTGGGTCTCAACCAAGATTGTGACAGACAATGCAGCCTGTTTCTCTTTCCATGATATTACTCAGTTATGTTTTTATTATGGGATTAACCTCTCCCACTCCTCTGATTATTTTTCACAAGAGAATGGCCAAGCAGAATCGAGCAACAAGAACCTAGTGACCATCATCAGGAAGTTGGTGGATGACAACCAACGAACATGGCATAAAGCATTGGTTGATTCTTTATGGGCAGATAGAATTACACCCAAGAGGGAGATAAGTATGTCACCATTCTAACTTTTTTATGGTCTCAATGTAGAGATATCAATCACCTTGAAATTGCTAGCATTAAAATTGGTAAAGGCGGTCGAAGATCAAACATATGAAAGCTCCATCGATAAAAAGATCATGTGCTTAACTGAGCTGGATGAACAATGAACTATGGTGGTAGACTGAATTGTTGTGCATCAAAGTTTAGTGAAGAAGCTTTTTGACCAAAAGCAAAAAATCGTGATTTCCAGATTGGAGACCAAGCCTGTTATGGGACAAGAGAAGAGAACCAAAGGGAATGCATAGAAAATTTGATTCCCTATGGAGAGGCTCGTTTGCTATTCATCACCTTAATGGTAAAAATAGTTTCCTACTAGAGTATTAAGATGACACGCCTTTTTCTCTGCCTCATAGTGGGCAGTATCTGAAGCACTTCAATTATTGAAGTATCAAATAAGTCTGGTTGTACATTTATATAGTTGTATAGTCTTTAGTTCTATTTTGTGTTATTCATTTTCATTTCTTTTTAGTGCCTTTCTTTTTTGGGTAGCATGACTCCATAGCCTAATGGCATACATAAAGGCACTGGAGATTCTAGTTTCTACTCCCCTCAGTTGTTTCAAAATTTTGACTGAAGAAAGTTCTCCAAATAGAACTAGTTATTGTTTCCAAAATCTGTCACTCATTTTTAGGGACAACATATCAACTATTTTGGTCTTGCAGGCCAAAATTCTCTCTTCTCTTCTAAAAAAATGTTCTGAGTGCTCAAGTTCTTCAATTATTCAAAGCATTTTTAGTCAAGGGACTCGCAGGTTCAATGGGTTCAACAACTTCAACAGGCGAGCTCTCACAAAAAACAAGTTCTAAACACTTAGGCAATTTCAAGGTTGGTTCAACATCGAGGTTCAACCAAAGGTCCATCAACAGGCTTCAAACAAAAGATTGAACCATTGAACTAATGAAATCTCAAGGTCTAAAGGTTCAAAAGTTCAACGACATTGACAAAATTAAAAGAGTTAAGCGCTTCAACAAGTTCAAAGTTCAACGGCTTCAAAGGACTTAAAAAAAGAAGGCTTCGAAGAGTGAAGATTGAACCGTTGAATCGTTGAACCTTGAACCAAAATGGTTCAAAGGTTCAAGGTTCAACAAGTTCAATAAAGTTTGAGAGACTTAGAAGATCAAAGGATTCGAAGAACAAAGAATGAACCATTGACCCGTTGAACCTTGAACCAAAAGAGTTCAAAGTTTAAAGGTTCAACGAGTTCAACAGAGAATAAAAGGATCTAGAAACTTCGAAGGACCAAAGGATTCTGAGAAAGAGAATGAACCGTTGAACTTTGAACCAAAATAGTTCAAAGTTCAAAGGTTCAAAGAAGCTTCAAACGAAGGAAAGAAGCGAAAGATTTTAGAGACAAGTTCGAAGAGATGGTTCAATCGAAGAGGAAAGAAAGTGATTGAACTAAGAAAGTGATTGAACAAAAGAAGCGATTGAACCAAAGAAGCGATTGAACCAAGGAGCTGATAGGGCCATCCAAACCGTTGAACCATTGAACCAATGCACTCTCATGGTTCAAGGTTCAAAGTGGTTCAAGCGACCAACGACCAGTGACATCCCTGTGGACGTCAAATTTAGGGTAATGAAATATCTGTTAATTTTCAAATGTGGCACAATTTGAGAACAAATTCAGTGACCAGCTAAAGAAAGGAACTGAAAGAGCCAACAGAAAGAGAAAAGATAGCTCGAGAGCTCAAATCACGAGGAAGAGATCAAATGCATTAAGAAAAGAGGGAAAGATTAGAAATATCTGCGCAGGAGTTATTTTTAGTTGGTGAAACAGTCCACCAGGTGGACATTTGAGCGTGCAAATATTCAAAAGTGCAGCCTATTTTTCTCCCTTTGAATAAAAGTGAGTGGATAGCGGCGCACATATCAGGAAGAGGACCAGACGGCCCATACTTCAAAAGGAGACATTTGAGATGAATTGACACACCATAGTTAAGGCCGATGCCCTGTTCCAGCATGGCCCTCCCACAGATATTGAAGGCATTGAATGCAGCATGGGCCATTTCGTGAAACAAAGCGTCCAAGTCTTTCTTGGAGTGCTATATATTGTAATCTCTTATTTTATGTAAAAAAATATTTTTGTTATCAGAAGCAAAACTCTCTCTAAATTGAAAGGCATTACTGAGACTTTGAGCTCAGATTGTTAATCATATTTCGTTATTTGAATGAGAAAGCAAGTGACTTTTTAGACTTTGTGCTGGAATAGCTTGTTGTGTTGAGGAAATTGCTTTTATGTCTATTTTTTGAATGCATTCTTATCCATTTAATTAAATAAATAGAACTAGTGGAAGTAATCAAGAAGGTATCTTGAAGCCGACTGTGGAGAGACTTTGTGCTGTCACAATTGTCTTTAATGTGTGTGTTTTCAGTTTGTTTATGTGTAAAATTTTTTGGGATGACTTTGTGCCCCCATTGTCTTTTGTATATTTCACTCTTTGGCAATTGAGGTGGAGACTTTGTGCTACACTTCATCCTCCTGTGTTTCTGCGTCTAGTTACTTATCATTACCAAAAAGAATTCATGTTATTTATTGCAGACCACTTCTGAAAGAAGAGAAGTGCCTTCAATGTTTTCACTAGAATTCTCCTGTCTGTGAACATCATCTCTGAAAAAAGAGAGATGGATGGTGTTTTCCTACCCCTGAGTGTTATTTTTAGTTTATATATATAATATATAGTACCTCATAGTTATAAGGAACCTCCCCTTGATGAGAGGAGAGATTTTTCCCCTTTTGATGTGGTAAACCTGCACATTTGGCCGATCAATCTCCTTATGCTATGGTTGAAACAACTTATTTTGCCCATCAGTTAGTTGATGACAAAATATTCACCCAAAAAACACCATCTCTTTGTGCCAATCATTGAAACATTGCCTTCACTGTATACCCTACCCTGTGTACGGACATGGGGTAGGCTTAAAAGGTCATTTCATGCAATAGAATTCTTCATGACCTAAGTGCTTAGGACTCATTTTTTATTTGCCTAGAATTGTTTCCCCTTGCAAGAGTAGGTCCAGAATCCTTCATGCACAGTGTATGTGGTAGCCTCCTTCCAAATCCTATAGACAACACTGTCTACTTTCGGTGGTTCACTAACAACCTTTGAGGGTCTCAAAAATAATCTCATTCTTGTCCTTTCAAGCTCAAAATTGGCACAATGGATTTTCTAGGTAGGAATAATAGGCCAAACAATTAGGGGCATTGAGAAACCATTTGGTTAGGCTATGCACTAATCCAAAAAACCCCAAGGACCTTTGTTTGGTTCATTTATGGACTGAGAGGACAAAACTCAGTCACTTAATGTTTTGAATGAAAATCCCACTTATAGTCCATTCTAGTCTTTATGGCATAAAATCCATGACTCTTGAGAATTCTAGTACCTCAAACATACATCCCACCATGCATTTCATGATTCACCCCTCTGTACAACCTCTTCGAGCTCAAGCATAAGATGATTGTAAGTACCAAGGCAATGAACAAGGAAGATATAGACAATCCTAGCTTTGAAGGAATATGATAATTTGACATTTTCAATGAAAATGTCTTTGGAAACATGAATCCAAGCACAATAACACCTCATGAAACTACTCCCATGTTGACAAAACTTAGGTTCTGCATTAACTTTGAGAAATAAGCACCATTGGGAAAACCCTTTTGAGGACATTAGGAAAGAAGGTGCCAGATGATTTAAATATCATGGATAGGACTCTATTCCCACCTGAAAACACCTCATCAAACTCACATAGCTCCCTTGATTCCTAAAAATAAGAAACAAATGCACAATCCTACCCCTCTTGAATGCAATTTCATATAAGTGTACTTGGAGTCAAACTGATTGTTCATAAATAAGGAGCCACCAATCTAAGACTTATTACTATGAAATTGAATTGAACTCAGATTATTATCCACCCCCAAAAGCATTCTTTCCAAATCCACCTGTGGCTTCCATAGCGAGTGCTTGAACTTGCCCTTCCTTAGTTTACCAAGTGAAAATGAAAGAAAACAAGTTGAAAATGAACTTTATTGCATTCTCCTTAAAATCCAAACATGTAAATTACCTGTGGGGAGGTAAAGAGTCACTCCACCATGTTTTAAATTGATGGTGGACTTGAGAAATCCGTACAAGTGCCTAAAAACTCTTATTTTTGAGAAAAAAATTGCCATTTTATGATCATAACAAACTTCTAACTATCATATAACTAACTATGACTTGATTTGACATTATCCATGTTGATATTCACCTTGATGACATATTTTGTAACTCCCACCATTCATACAAGTCAATTAATTAGCTAGAGAAGTGGCCAAATGACCTTTTTAACACTTAAAACCTAGCAAGTAATCAATTTTTGACTTGTAAACACATTGAAACCTATAAAATACAATTTTAAGACATTTATAAAATAAATTGAGCCTTTGACTAAGTTTGACCATAGTTGACCAATGTTGACTTTTGTTGACTAGGCCAATACAAAGAGGATGGTTTTCAAAAAGGACTAGGGAAAGGGTAAGTGAGACATGCAAGACAATAGATGACCCCATAGAACATATGAAACTTTATCTAAAATTTTAAAATAGTATGGGTTGACTCAAATTTGACTTAGGGTCAAATTTGGTCAACAACAACCTCCTTAAGGGTACAATTTATAGTGATAACAAGATCTTGTGGAATTAAGTGATTGATATGATCGAGATTGATAATAAATTATATGGATCAAATATCTTTATTTTAAGAGATTGCCTCTTTCATAGGCTTTACTCTGTTAGATAGGTTAGATTATTTATTTCTAGTCTGATTTTGATTTTATTATTGAATAAGTATATGATTTCTGAAATATAATGATGCATAATTCAATGTTTGATTTGCTGACTTATTTCTAAAATGATTAAAAAATGCTCTACACATCTTACGATCAATTCTTAATCCTTAGACCCCTTATGATTAAACTAGTTTGATTCTGTCTTAACCTTCATGATAGGCGAAAGGGTTAATTCATTGATGTAACAATTTTCACCATTAACAGGGCATCTATGAACCAAATAACACACACAAGCCAAATCAAAATGCACAAAATTTGTTCACAAACAAGGTAACCCAATTATTTTTAATCTTCAAGATCATTGAATGATGTGAGGGAAGAGCATAGACATTTGAGTCACACAAACAAGATTAACTGATTAATTTGGTTAAATTATGATTAAAATTATGGATTAGGATGGTTTTTTGATGTTTAATATCTGATGAGTGAACCTGTAACCACACCGTACATAGTTTTACTTGGGGATGCAAAAATAATTTTATTAGTTTAAAGGTTTGCCTTCAACATTCATGTACCTGCAAGTTAGTATTAAGCAAATTTACCCCAATTTGTACAATTTTTCTATTTTAAAAAATAAAAATTGATAATTTATTTGATAAAAACATTTTGATATGGTTTTGGCTCCTTAGTTATTACAAAAAGGCTTTTTATTTGTTTTATTTTGATTGATTTTTAAAATAAAAAATGTCTCTAAATCTATGATTCATCTCTCAGCTATTGAAAACAAACTATATAAAAAAATGCTTTTATGATATGCCTAGGTATTGTACATTTAGGTATCCAAGTGGCAACACAAGTCATATGTGGTTGTTAATGGTAAATTAAGACCAAACAAATGAAATTTCAATGCGGGTATACCCTAAATAATCCAAAAGTAATGTATCTAGAAATAACTTGAATATAAAATCATATGCCTCCCTCTTATTGGATTGCACCAAAAACAAATAACTCTCATAAGGTGTTGGACTTCAACAAAATGTCTTTTTAGAATCCAATCTTGTTGCAATGTATGCCATCTATGGGAACTTAGTGGTTGTGTGCCAATTGTTTGATAATTTTTTTGAACATAATTTAACACCGATAAGGTGAAACCATCAAATAACAGGGTAAAACTATCAAATACTGCACACAGACACAAATAGACAAAAAAGGTGAAATTGCTAAAATATGATAAAATGATTGAGAACAACAAATAGAATGGTGAAAACACTAATTTGTATGGAGAAATCACTGATTTCAGGGGGAAAATTATTGAACAATAAGGTGAAATTGCCACACACCTAGAAATAAATATTTGGATAATTTTGTGAAATATTTGGATTCAAATCAGCTCAAAATTGTCCTAAATTAGGCCCCTACTCCTATGTAATCACAAACACAAGATGAAGTAAGGAAAATAAACAAGGATTTACATGATTGTGATTCCCACTGGGTGTGCCAAACTTATACATGCACAAAGTTAGCAAAGTAAATAGAAACTCAAATGAGCTTGAAATTTCTATGCTAACTAAGCAAATGCACCTCAGGTAAGAGCATGAAAGTGAAATAAGGAAAATTTACCTTCACCTACCAAGATGAATGCTCCTCTTTTATTTTTTTAAATTTTTCTCCTTGATGTGTAGATGGATGTGGGTGCTCAAAAGACTGTTTGAAAACACATAGGCAACATGTCCCCTTGTTGGATTGGTTGATTTCTTGGATGATGTATGAGATGATTGCTAAACTCAATCTTCACCAAGGCAGAACTTTGTTAGGCCAATGGAAATTATTTTAAATGAGAGGGGGATCTCTCAATTTATATGATTTCATGATGATTGTGAGCCATTGATATTGATCCAAGAGAAATGGTTGAGGAGAGGATGGGCATGTCGCATTGGATTTGACGTGATTGCATGGGGATTTGGAGAATGACGTCATGGGCATGGAGTGAAAAGGTGATGTGAGATAATTGGATTTATTGATTATGAAAATTTGGATATTCCAAATTCCATGGATTTTTTTTATCATGGATTAGTTAGCTAATTATTAGTGGTTAATTAACTGAAGTGATGTGAGGTGATTTATGTGGGATTCACAAGGTTCAAGATGGAAGAAATTTAAGGGGGGGTTGAATAGTGATTAGGTTAGAGATGTTGTTGATGACAAGATTATAATGTAATGGTGGGTAGGATTAGTGTTTAGTTAGCATGATGAAGGGACTGGGGATGAATAATTAAAATCAATAAGAAGTGTCTGATTTTAGGTATCTAAATTTTCCCCTATTTGGAATGGCATTGTAAGACATGATGGGTGGAGTAACGAATTTTCAAAGAAAGAAGAAGTCAAAAAAAAAAAGTGTGAAGATGAAGGTTAGATGATGATGATGTGTTAGTTAGAGATAATGCCTCCTCGAGAGGGCATGTGCAGATGAATAATGTAGATGGGCTCACAAAATGAGAGGAAGGGTTAAAAAGATAAAGGAATCATGGGTTAAAATGAGGGTGAAGAAAGAAGATGGGTTGGGATGCATGATGGATGGTGATTGGAAAATTTGATGATGTTGGATACAAATAATAATACAGATATTATGGATAGAGATGGTAGGATGAGATTAACCCACTTGAGCTAATGCTTACACATTTTAATTTGATTTGATGATGGATTTTACATAATCAATGATATATGCGAGGAGGTGGAATGGGAATGATATATCCCAATGACAAGATGCACACTTTGATTTTCCCCAAGTAATGATATATTCAAAAAGGTAGATTTTGGAATGATATATCCCAAAAATGTTGTGGACTTAGATTGGGAATGATTTATCTTGATGAAGGTTACACACTTGATTTACCCCAAACAATGATATATGCAAGGGATAATAAGCTGCGAGCTTGGATTGTATGAATGATTTTCAAGCATGGATCAAGGACTTAACTAATTGCATGGACTAATGATGAGATGATTATGTCGATGGATGACATGGATTGTATATGCTGAAATAAAGTGATGATGGTATAATGACATTTGAAAGATGAATAAGTAAAAAAAACACAGGCATATGAGTATGCCCCAAGATTGAAAGATGGTGGATCGAGTTGGATTAGATCAGACTGGTGAAGGGACGTGGAAAACTGATGTCTACACACTTAGGCTATGAGGATGTTTGTTAGATATGGATAGTTAGTTATAATAATTGAATGTTTGAGAGATAAAAGGATGTTGTTGATGGGGGAATGATTATTGATGAAGATGATGAGTAGGGATGATGTTACCATTCTTGTTCATGTTTTTGATTAGTTGAGTAACATTATTTTGATATGGCATGTGACAGGATACACCATGATATGGAAAAACCATGATGTCATTGTTGTCATATGTTGTTGGATTGATATAGACATAACACATGTGAATTAATGATAAAAATATAAAAGCAAGCAAGTAAACACACACAAAATTGAAAACACAATCAATAGAAAACATCTTGTCACTTAAGTCAAAATCCACTGGTTAAGGATCGATGATACTTATAGCTAGATTGTGGCCCAGGAAATGATATATGCAAGGGGATTGGGTTGGGAATGATGTATCCTGATTAAGGTTGGAATGATGGTGTAAAATTGATCAAGGATTTGAGCTTGAGTATGGACAAGACAAATGTGTTTGGATTTTTTGACTATATATATATATTTATTTATTTTTGTATTTTCTAATTTTTAGGGATTTTAAGGATATTCTAATTTTTTTTATTTTTATGATTTTGTGGGATGTTTAATGGGTCTATGAGCAAAGGGGAAAGTAATTCTAGCACCTAGAAAGGGAGCGATAGTGGATGAAAGGGTGGAAATATTCAAGATGATGTTTAGGAATAAATAGGGTCAATTAGGGATGGAGATGAGTGGATTAAGGATGACTAGGAAGATAAATAGATGGATAGGGATGGTGACAAATATGATGATGATGGACCTCTAATGACTATTCACGTAAAAACAAAAGCATTTGAGTGTCTAAGTCCCATGTTGAGGATGTAATGCCCACAAAAATCACACTAGATAAAACCATAAAAACACCTAATAATTTTTTTGGGCATTATATTTTTGTATTAGAACATGGGTTCAACACCGAGAACTTTGGATAATTGTTTTATTAAACTCCTTTCACAACACCTCATGGTCATCTTGTGTTCGTGTAGGATGAAGCAATGGAAGGGAAAACATGTGGCTCATACAGAGAATGCAGAGTCCCCACCACCTAAACCACCACCACCCCCTTTAATAAACCATGGACCACATATCTTTCAGGTGCTATAATAGATGATGGGGGTACTTCAGGGTAGATTACCAACAGCTAGAGAGGAGTCCTAGAGACACTCTCCACCTTCATCATATGAGCCCTCTCAACCTAGAGAGAGGTCACGTATAGAGAGAACTCCTTCACTGCACACATAGAGGCAAGAGGAATGATTGCCACCTATAAGTGACCCAGGAGCTCTCTCACGATACTTTAACCACCCACCTTTCATGGAGAGGTAGATGGTTTTGTTGTAGAGGTGTGGCTTTTGAATTTAGACAGTTGCTTTAGTTTACAGGCCTATGAGACTAATATCAAGGCCTGATTTTCTATCCTCCTTATCAGAGATACAATGAGCACATGGTGGAGGAATGAGGAGTTAAATCTTTATTTGGCTCGAGAGTTTGTTACTTGGGATATTTTTGAAGAGCGGTTCCAAACTTGATACCTATCAAAGCACTTCACAAATAAGAGGATTGAGGAGTTATACAACCTCCGATAAGGTACTAGTAATGTGGTTCAGTATGAGACCCGATTCCTAGACTTGATTTAGTATGTGGGGTTTCTTCAGGATGAGAAACTTTAAGCTAACTAGTTCATCAAGGGATTGAATGAGGTTATAGTTGGAATAGTTCATCTTCTCTCTCCTCTGACCCTTGAGGTTACTATGGAGAAGGCATATTTGGTAGAGGAAAATAGAGGGGAACAATTGGAGGCTAGATATTTCTTGTGGGGCAAGCTTAACACATCCAAACTTTAGATTACGAGTTACCGATCCCCTACCTATGAGTGGTTAGAGGCACTCTCAATTCTCATCGAGGCCTCCTCAACATTCTCAATAGCACTCTCAATGGCAACCCTAGTACCCTCCACAATATTCTTAGAGAGATAGAGGCTAGGGTGGCTAGGGACATAATAGAGACATAAGATTGGCTAGACAACAAATAGGGCTAGCATGAACTTAGTAGTCCAATCGTCAAGAGCTCACAGTTTCTACAGGATCATGTTATCATAGGTCAGGAGGGTTGTAGACAAGTAAGGAGAAGACCAAGGATGTATGTTTCTTATGCATGGACCCAAATCATTATGCATGATGATGCCCACTTAGATATTATGTCAATGATTGATAGAAGGTCCACATATCTAAGCAAATCATTGGTGATGTGGGACATGCTCACCACATGTATGAAATATTTGATAATTAGTAGACATAATACCAGGCTACAATGATTGAGAGTACAAATAGTATTCATGGAATTACAATATTAGTATTGTTTAAGTCTAGAGCTTCTGATTCTTTTATTGCACCCTCCCTTGTGGATCATTGTTCGCTAGTGGAATATAGGTAGGGTGACCATTGGGAAGTCAAGTTGGATTATGGAGCTAAGATGACAATAGAATCTTTTGTTAGTGGTTATTCTCTTGACTTTGTCATCTTTACCACTACTCTCGATCCTTGTATTATACCCTTGGGTTCTTATGATGTTGTTTTGGGTATGGATTGGCTCAGGGCCCACCGAGCTAAGGTGGATTATTGCACAAGGTTATCGAGTACTAAAATGACCTTAGGAGCATGACTCATATCATAGGGATTTAGAGGCCCATATATCTTTGTGTCATTTTTGTTATGTAGATTAGGTAGAGTGCACACAAGGTATGTTATATGTTTTCCATCATAGTTAGTGATAAATTAGATGAGGAGAGTTTAGGAGTGACACTTGATGACCATCCTATACTCCAAGATTTTTCAGATGTGTTTGCTAATGAGTTACCTAGACTACCCCTTTGAGGGGGATAGACTTCAGGATTGATCTTGTGCCTGTAGTGGAACTTATATCCAGGGATCCCTATAGGATGACTACACCTGAGATTTTTGAGCTCAAGATGTAGCTGGAGGAAATTTTAGAGAAGGGACTCATTCATCTAAGTGTTTCTCCTTGGGGAGCACCCATGATCTTCATGAAGAAGAAATATGGTTCCCTTTGTTTGTGCATTGACTACCAATAATTGAACAAGGTGATGATCAAGAATCATTACCCCCTCCCAAGTATTAATGATCTATTTGAACAGATGCGACGGGTTAGGATATTCTCTAAAATTTATCTTAAGTCATGACACTATAAATTGAGAATAACAAAAGCAAATATTCATAAGACCACCTTTCAGACACACTATGGGCACTATGAGTTCACAATGGTGCCATATGGGTTAACTAATGCACCTATAATTTTCATGAGTCTTATGAATGGTGTTTTTAGGACCTTATTGGATAATTCTATTCTAGTTTTCTTGGATGATATTTAATCCACTCTCAGAGTAAGGAAGAGCATGTGGAGCACCTACGCTAGGTATTTCAAATTTTATGGGAGAACAAATTATATGAGAATATGAACAAGTGTTCCTTGTTTTAGATAGAGGTTGAGTACTTAGGTCATGTCATTTTTGGTGAGGGGATATCAGTAGACCCCTCGAAGATCTAAGCAATTATAGAATGGCATGCACCCACTAATGCGACATAGGTGCACAATTTCATGGGATTGGCAAGATATTATCTCTGCTTTGTTTATGAATTATCTTGTACTGCACACCCCATCACTTCCCTTCAAAAAAAAGGGAAGAAGTTAATTTAGTTAGATAAGTGTGATCAGGCCTTCTAGACATTGAAAGAGCATCTAAATAATGCACTGATATTAGTAGTATCCAATCCAGAGGGTGAATTCTTGGTGTGTACCAATGCTTCCAAATTGGCCTTGGGAGTCATTTTTATGTAGGACAACTGGGTCATTACCTTCGAGTGTCAAAAACTTAAGTATTATGAGTTGAATGACCCCACTTATGACCTCAAGTTAACAATAGTGGTTCATGCACTTCTCAGACGATGACATTTCCTCCTTGGCAATTGATTTATATTAAGGACAATCCATTTGAGTCTTCAACACATCTTCACTCAACCTAATCTCAACATCTATCAACAATGTTGGATGGAGTTCCTTTATGAGTACAAATTTGATATTTGGTATATCAAAGGGAAGGAGGATGTTGTAGTAAATGCCTTGATTAGTGATACAGAAGCATCAAGCTAGAAAACTTCATATTTGTATTTTTACCAATAAGAGGTCAAAGTTAGTCAACCTTAGAATGAAAATTTGTGTAAAGAGACCCGTTAAGGTCCATTTATGTATTTGAGGTCATTTGGAGTCCCTAAGAGTACTAGGAGTAAGTTTTTTGGGTGTTTGGATGTTTCCCTCCAAAACTAATAATTTGAAAATTCAAATATTGTCACAAAGACAAGAGTGACCAAAGCATGATAAAAAGGTGGTCAAGAGAGAATATTGGTGTGAAGGGCCAATAAGCCTTGTAGAAGGTGTTTTAAGTCATACATGTCTATAGTCATAAGGTTAGGAGTCAAGTTTTAGTAATGTAAACAAAAACATCACGTTGGAATTGTACTAAAAGAAGTCTTGTAACTTCCATAACCAACCTTAAAATTGGTTGAGAAGGAGAGTTCTACGTGAGTCTTGGTAGAGAGGAGAGAATGTGAGAGAGGTGGAGGATATCTCCAAAAAGAATAAAAATAGGGTGCAATGAAGGAACGGGTTTGACCTCTCAGAAAAAGGGGAAGAATCCATAAAGTCCCTTTTATGGGTTGTAATGTAACAAAGGTGGATTCAAATGAATAAAGCAAAGCCCATGGTTGCATGATTTTCTATTTGAAAAGATATATTGAAGGACTCTTAACTTTGTATTACCTAGGTATAAACCTTAGGACATGATTATGTCAACTGTTGTGTGTGGTTGCAGATGGGAACTTTGATTATTGATCACAGTCATAAGAAAGAAGGACATGAAGTTGAGGAGGTTGCTGAGAAAAGAATGAAGTGGTATCACATGTGAGACTTGACAAACTCCTTTATGGATGCATAAATTAATGAGGAAGGGAGAAACTCAGACCAAAGACAACTCAACCTACATCTTTTGTGTATACTTGTAAGTATCAACAAGAAAGAGTTATAAATGTGTCTAAAGGTATGTTTTAGAGTTGTGTTGAAAAAGGTAGTCAATGGACAAGGAATTATTGATTGAAAATGCAGGATAGATTTTTGAAAACCAAGTTAGAATGGTGTAATTTAATTTGTAGGTAGTCATGAGATAACTTTGATTACATAGATTAAGACTGTGTGTTTACCCAGATTGAGTACCAAGAAGAAATCCAAGTTGTTAGAAGGTAAATGAATATGATATTGATTGTTTTTGGGCATAAGCATGTTGGAAGTCAGTTTGTAGAATGTCTGTGAAGTTTTTGAAAACCTTTGATAGTATAATCAATCCTTTGAGTTATTATACAGTCCTACATTATGACTTAGGACCTTGAGATTCATTAGAAATAAGTGTTAATAGGTTAAAGAGGAAATCTTGTTCATTTGTAAAGTAAGATAGTGGTCTTTAAGACCTATGTAAGGTCTTAAAACCTTGTGAACTTCCCTATAACTCAACACAATGAAATTTGAAACCTCCTCTACCCTACGTAGTCAATTGTAGTGCACAGGAACCTATGTTTTGGTTCATTATGAGAAAATAATGGTTGGATAAAGGTGGTAACATGTTGGAAAAGTTGCATGAGGTTGAAATAGACTTGGGAGTGAAATTTTGGTCTTTTGAAACTCATTATAATTCAAGATATTGAATTTATTAGGCTTTCGAGCTTGTGAAGGGGATGAGAAACCCTAGATTATGGTCTTGACGTTTTAGAGAGTTTTAACCCTTAAAAATTTATGTAATTTTGTATTATTACTCACCTAGCCATATGAAAAGTGAATAAAGTGGTTTGGGTTTGGTTCCAA
Organism: Torreya grandis; assembly: GCA_037957365.1. NCBI lineage: Eukaryota > Viridiplantae > Streptophyta > Pinopsida > Cupressales > Taxaceae > Torreya > Torreya grandis. Next base: position 5,165,809 of record JARHVA010000007.1, on the reverse strand, counting down.
TCTGTACAATACGGATTTGGGGACTGTGGATTTGGAATAGGGTTAATTAGGCTTAATATATGGTTGGTTTATAAAGGAAGTGTATCTTAGGTGTGGAGTTAGGGGATGAAATTTGATAAAAACATGAAAGAGGATAGAGGGTGCTAAAAAATAGTCTTATATCCTACGAAAGCTTGATAAATTTGGCAAACCAAGTGAAAAACTCAAGAAAAAGGCTACAATCTTTGAGAGAACACTGTGACTTTGAGGTATGGACTTGGGAGGTAAAGTGTGATCCAAGAGTTAAAAGAGGTTAAATAAAATTGAATATGATCATTTCAAACCATCCATGACAAAATATTGAGCTATTGAAACCTAGATCAAGATTTGGTCCTCAAGACCTAGGAGAATTGTCTAGTTGAGAAGCTCGTGGAAGAGTGGGAGTAAGTTTGTGAAAGAATGAATGGTCCGAGTCAGAGAATGAGTGTGAATGTCATGAGAGAAGACTAATAAAATATATAAGTGTCTCAAAGTGCACAAGGAACAAGTAAATAGGGAATAAGGTTGTTAAGCCTAGTTATCAAGTGAAAAATTGGGTTGGTAATGAGAACAACAAGACAAGCATATCATATGAAGGAGATCTTTGATAAGACTAGAGTCAAGAGTAAATGATTTGGAGAATTATCCCCTTACCTATGCATTAATTAGGAGGGGACATGAGATTATTATCATTATTTTATAAGATGCGTTAGAGAGCACATGACATGGACTTACAACTATGACCTTTCACACTAATTTGAGAGGCAAAATCCTTGAGCAGCTTCTTGAGGACAACCTCTATCAAGAGATTTATCAGGTTTTAGAGTCATAGAGGACCTAAAATGGAAAGTTTTTGGGTTACTCTTTAGATCCATATGGTCTTTTGAGACATAAAGGGCACATTTATGTGCACCATGTTGAGGGTCTATGCTATTTGATTTTCTCAGAGGCTCATTGGGCCCCCTATTCAACACACCCTAGGGTTAAAAAGATGCATGCAAAGCTTAGAAAATTGTATCATTGACTTGGTTTTTGGTATGACATTACATAGTTTGTGGCATGACATTACATAGTTTGTGGCATGATGTATATAGTGTTAGTGGGTCAAGGAAAAACATCATCATCTAATAGGTATTTTGTATCCACATGACATACCAGAGTGGAAATGGAACATAATTTCTATGGAATTTATCATTGGTCTACCCCTCTCTTCTTATCACCATGATGTGATCATGGTGACAGTGGGTAAGTTGATGAAGATGGCTCACTCTTCTTTGATGAAGACCACTTACAATGCTACCATTGTGGCAAGGGTCTTAATGGATGACATTATTTGATTGTATGGGATTTTACGATGATTATTTCTAACTAAGATCTAGTATATAGTTCTGAGTTTTGGACTACACTTCAGAGGGAATTGGGCACATAACTCAACTTTAACACATCATATCATCTAGAGACAGATAAACATACAAAGCAAGTTAAATAGGCATCAGAGGAAATGTTACACATGTATGTGATGGATCAACAATAATATTGGGAGGATTACATATACTTGGTTGAATTTGCTTACAAAAACAACTATCACAATTTTCTTAAGATGGCTCTTTATGGCAGGCCATGCAAGGCTCCTTTGAGTTGGGACAGGCTTGACGATAGGGTTGTGATTGGTCCAATAATATTGAAGGACATAGAGCAGTAGGTAGTCCTCATTTGACAATGCTTTCAGGAGGTGCATGATAAACAAAATAAGTACATTGATACAAAATTGATAGATCAAAAAATTACAGTTGGGGATAAGGTATTTTTACAAGCATGACTGAATAAGAGTTTAATCTGCTATGGAAAAGGCTCTAAGCTCACACCTCATTTTATGGGTCCCTTTGAGATCTTAGAGATAGTAGGGCTAATTGCCTACTACTTAGCTTTGTCACCTAGCCTATCTCAATCCCATGATGTTTTTCATGTTTCACTTTTAAGGAGATATGTTCCAAATATTTCTCATGTTTTTGATTGAATGACTTTTTGGGTCAAGGGGGATGGACAACTGATATTAGAGCCCATATATATTTTAGATTATAAGATCTTGGTCCATCAAGGCCACAAGATAGACTAGGTCAGGGTCTATTGGGATAAATATGACTATTCAAGAGCTACTTGGGAGGATGCAACATCCTTGTAAGTTTGGTATCCACACCCATTCTAGTGACTTTCAGGAAGAAGTATACTTTTAGGGGAGGGGGACGTGAGACCCTATTTTGATGTCACTGCCTATTATATATTTTGTGGACTCTATGGATATGTTTTGGACTATATGGAGGCATGAGGTTTCCGCACTTTATATTTTATTTCATTTTGGACATTGGTTAGCTAGTTCAATAGATATTATTTGTATATGTGGTTACTTAACCTGATTGTCTTGAGTGAATGTATTTTTCTATTTAATTATTGCTATTGAATGGCATGGTGATCTATATCATGATTTTAATATTGATATTTTTGAACTAACTGAGATATATGACTAATCTTACAATGTTCTTGTGGTGAAATATATATACATATATATATATATATATATATATAGACACACACACACACACACACACTATATTGTTCTTGATATTGATTATTTTTCCATGGATGTATTTGATGTTTGTATTAAGTGTACAGGTTATAGGGGGGATAAAGGTGGGACTACGATGGAATTAGACATGCCTCAATATACCATATGCATATCTTGGGCACTTTCTAAACCTTTAAATCATATACCCTTTCATTTTGCGAATTGTTAAATGTATTATTTTGTACTCTTTTATATATTTTTATTATTTGAGATTATGATGTTTTAGCGTATTTTGTTAATCTAATATATATAAACATAAATTAACCCTATAGGAGGTTTAAATAACCTAAATGTGGGCTTGGGTTTGACCCACAAACCTAACCCTTATGTGCAATCATGAAATTGTTCATTCAACCATCTTTTTCTTAGAGTGTTTGACAAGTAAACCTTGTCTTACAAGTTGTTTTTGGGCTCATACATATACCCATTAGGAACCTAGGGTTTTAAATACATTTTGTTGAGCATGGTCATTGATGTTTGGTTTTCATTGATGTCAAAGAGAGCATATAGTTCTAATACATGAATGACAAAGAAGTTGTGTTTGATAGCTTGGGGAGATATGGCACATTTGCAGGTCTATAAGGATAAAGTAGAAGTTGTGAGACATCTATAGATATCTTGGTGAAGTTTTGGTGTGTCACTTGATCATTTAAAAAGATAAACATGCATATTCTAGCTTAAAATAAGCCAGACTATCATTGAATGTCTTGCAGATATGAGTGAACTAGCAAGTTTGTGCATTTAATGTAGGTACTCAAAAAGTCAACTGAGGTCAAATTTTTTATGGAGATGTTGTTTATAGTGCCAAAAAGGTACATGTTAATCATTTTATGCATGACCAATTTGTTTTTTCCCTTTGGCTCTTTTTGTTTCTCCCTTGCTCGTTTTCTATGTTTGGTCTCTTACCTTGTTACTTGTCTTTTCCCTTCGACCTCTCCTGGTTCGAGCTCTTCTCCCTTGTTCTTTGTTATTTCCCTTTGACTTCTTTGACTTAGCCTATCAGGGTTTGTTTTTTCTTAAAAGTACCCTTCAAAAGGTTTTTGAAGGGCCTTTCTTGCCTCGCTTTCTTCCCAAGTGTCCCTTCGGACTTTTCTGAAGGGCACTTTTCTTCCAATTGACCCTTCAAAAAAGTTTTGTAGGGTACTCTTCTTCCAAGCGACCCTTCAGAAAAGTTTTGAAGGGCACTTTTCTTCCCAAGTATCCCTTCAAACTTTTTTGAATGACACTTTGTTGTCCAGGTGACCCTTTGAAAAAAATTTGAAGGGTACTTTTGTTCCCAAGTGTCCCTTTAGACTTTTTTAAAGGGTACTTTGTCTTTAGAAATGCCCTTCAAAAAAGTTCTGAAGGGCCATTTCCTTTGGAAATGCCCTTCAAATTTTTTTGAAGGGACCTTGTGCCTTCCCCAATGTCCTTCATAACTTTTTCGAAGGACACTTCCCCAAGTGTCCTTTGGGAAAAGTTCTCGAAGGAACTAGCCATTGCCTTTGAGGAAAAATCTCTGAAATGATTCCTTCAAACAAATTGTCCAAAGGAATTACTTCAACAAAATTGCTCGAAATAATAAACCCGACCCAGTGGATCCCCATGATGTGCCACAGGATGTCAAGTTTAATACAACCCACTAACCGTTGGAGTGTAAAGACGGCATGCTGTAGGACATTAAATTCAGGGTGGCCAACTAGTCATTGGGGAGCAAGTAAGAAGTAAAGTCACTTAGAAAATCTGAATGACTCTAAAATGAAAATTGGGTTTCCCAATAATCTTTGCTTATGACTTTTATAAGTAGAAGCAATAGAAGAACCCGAAAGGGCAGAGATATTACAAATTGGGTTTCCCAACATGCTTGACTTATAGGTTTATAAGTAAAGCCATTTAGAAGGCCTGAATGGGTCTGTAGTGAAAAACATGAGAGCTTTCAAGAGGAATCTAAAATTTGCAGCATCGATTTGAGCCATTTATTATGGATGGTCATCTCACCATTGATTTTGCAACGATCCTGTCATTTTAAGAAGGTGAATCAAAGAGAAGGATAAACTCCAATTGAATGAGAGAACAACTGGAATCAATTTCACTAGGATGGTGACTGCAAACCATTTTGGAGGCTTCTATTTTGTCACCCAAGAGCTCTTTTTTCTCTCCCTCTTTTTCTATAAATAGGACCCTTGGGCTCTTGTTTTATCATCCATAGATAGTACGATGAAGCCCTACTAGAATGTTTTGCCATTTTTTTGCCTTTGAGCAAAGAAGTATAAGTCTAATTTTTTTCTAAGTTCTAGACATTTTTCTGGGCATGCAAGAGACACATAATGACAATAAGTGATGTTTTATCCTTATGTTCTCTATCCTTCATGATTTTGAGCAAAGAGTTGATCCAACAGGTCATGTAGAGTGCATTCTAGCTGTGTGAGATTTTACCTGTGTAACCCTTTTTTGGACTATACAGGTTGTCTTTTCCAATTATTTACCTTGTGTGATATCATTTATTTTGTCTCTACATTAAAATACTTATGTCGGAATCTTCTAGAGCTTGAGTTATAGACTATAATATGTTGTATTGTACATAAGTATAGGGCATACATGTGGATACTAATTCTTGGTGTATCACCATTTTAGACTAAGATTTTCATTTATGCAAACTTTTGACTCTTTTCATTCATACAAACTGGTTCAACAGTTTTATTACACAAGAAGTTAATATAGGGAGCTAGCCCTTTCAACCTAGAGGTTCATTTCCACTTATAGGCACACTCATAAGCTTGGAAATGTCCCAACATTGCCCAAATCTAAAAGAGGTCTGAGCAACGCTCTTTTAGGGTGCAAGATTTGGAGACAACAGTTCTAGCATGCCCGATGGGACCCAAATTATTGCTAAGTCAAGGTGAATGCTGGTCTTGACAGACCTAAGTAGTAGAAATACCCCTAACCCAGCATTTGGTGACTCTAAAAGGGTGTGAATCCTTGGTTCTAGACCAAATTTTATATATTATCCTACATGGTCTTCATAAGGTCCTTAAGATTTTATGATCAATCCCCTTCAGTTGAAGCTTTTCCTAAAGAACAATGCCTTGAACCACTCCTAGCCCTATTAAATCCTTGGCAAGGAGGTTTTGGAGAAGAAGCATAAGAGGTTGAAGAAGTTTAAGGAGAGGAGGAAGTTGAAGAAGAAGAAGAAATAGAGGATCATAGAGGAAGAAGAGAAATGGAGGAAAGGGGAGAGATAGATAGACATCAACATTTCCTTGCTTTTAATACCCAAAATCCAATAGAGCTTCCTGTATATGACCCCATCCCTCCAAATACTACCAATAATCTTCCTAGTTTCAATGGATAGGGTCCTATTACCCCATCTGAACATATTAGAGACATCTCTAATTTTTACAATTTTTATAATGTTACTAGGGCCAACACATCCATTAAGCTACTTGTTATGTCTTTAAAAGGCAAAGTAATTGACTCGTATAGAACGTTGGAGGGGGGCTACATTACAAGTTGGGATGGTTTTGGAGACCTATTGGTGATAAGATTAAAAAATAAGAGTGATCATGCTTCCCTAATACATCAGTTGAATGTAATAAGAAGAGGTCCAAATGAATCCATAGGGGATTTCAATGAGAGATTTCAAAGAACATGGTATAGGCTGCCACCAATCATGAGACCTCCTCCTAGCTTTGTGTTTCCAACATACCTCAAAGGGATTGGTACTGATGTTTCTATTATGTTCCAGTCAATGGGAGGATTCACTCTTCTAGGGGCATATGAGCTAGCAATTGAGGCTAAGAATAGCTTGATTCAGGCTAAAGACTCCCTGTAAGAGTTTATTTACCTTTGTTGTCCCACAATTTAGTTGAAGCTCTAAGCATGTCTCAGGTTCTCAATGCCAATGTGAAGCCAAGAGACTTTCCCATGAAGGTGGATAACATTGTGGACAAGGATGAAGAAATCAGATTGTTAAGAGCTCAGCTCAAGTAAGCTCAATATTAGACAAGTGCTCCTCCTAATGCACAATAATATCCTCATAAAGGATATAGAGATCCATCCCAATACAATTATCAAGGGAGAGGACAAAATCAACAAGGTTACAATAGGCAGCCCAATGCATATAATCCAAATTCTACTCCTCTCGTAAAGGTTGTTCTAGTTCATGCAAATCTAGTGCAAGGAAAAGATCAAGTTGACCAATGGGGACAGCCTCAAGGTCAGTTTACACATGATGATGGAGGAACTAGATACGATTTGAATACACAAGAGGAAGTTATTCACTACACGATAGCAGAAGAAGCATGTCCCAGCCAAAGTGATAGTCAGGGAGAAGGCAATGGCCCAAATGTGGGAATGATGAATTTTTAAGAAAAAAATGATTTTGTGTTGACTCGAGGCATGTCAATTACAACCAATACAAGGGCCAAAAAGAGAGCACTGAGAGAGGGCCAGAAGCCACAAATAGTTCCAAGTGATGTCTCTCCAAGGCCACAAAACACCAATCAAAGTGTTGCACCTTCTACAAGCCATGTTACTCAACAGAATCAGAATGTAAATATACCTACCAAGATTACAACACAGTAGGATGCAACTCCTTTATTACCATAAAAAATGTAGGAGAAAGTCAATACTCCATCTCTAAATATCGTGGACTCATTAAAGAGCACTAAGACAAGCATATCCCTTTGGGAGGTTCTACATAGACCTGGTCAAAAGGAGCTTCTGCAAGAGCAGTTAACAAGCATGCAGGAGGCCCCTTAATCTTCAAAGCATCATAGTGTGGCTCTCAAAAATTATCTAAATCATCTTTTAGAGACTTCCACTTAAGTTAAAAAGCCTCCACCCTTGTACCTCACACTCATTATGGGAGATAAGTTGGTCCAAAATTATATTGTGGATAGTAGAGCAAGCACTACTGTTATGCCCAAAGTAGTGGCTGATAAGCTGGGTTTGAATTATGAGCCACATAGTAAAGACATGTTGTAGCTAGATGAAACTCCAACTAAGATGGTAGGATTGGTCAAAGGTCTGAAAGTGTTTTTACATGGCTGCCCAAGCTTCCCCATCATGCAAGATATTGTGGTGGTAGACCTTTCAGCACACTTTGATATATGCTTGTCTAGGGACTTTACGACCAAGATAGGAGCATATCTTTCTGTTGATTGGTATTTTCTAGCTTTCAAAACAAGGTATGGAACCAAGGAAACCATAAGGACTCAGCCCTTATCAAGGTTCCATATTGAGCCATACTTGGAGACAATGACAAATCAAAACTATCTAATCAACGAAGAGGAAAAAATGACCCTAAATAGTGAAACATCTTCTCCTCTTGAAGGTATTTCTAACCTCTATCTTGATAAGTACAACAATGCGACACATGGCCTTAATCCTTACACTTTTATTGAGGAAATTGATTTAGGAGTTTACTAAATGCATGAGGAGAACATCACAATTTCTTCACTCACCAATGAAGATCATGAGCTTGATGGCACATGAGAAATGTTCTTTGATGGTTCAAGGAGAAAAGTAGGCACATAAACTAGTGTCATGTTGGTTTCCCCATCAAAGATTCATTACTACTCTTCTTATAGGTTTCATTTCATTTGTACTTGTAATGTGGCATAATATGAAGGCTTAGTTTATGGTCTCTGATGGGCAAAGAAGAGAGGAATCAAGCTTTTGAAAGTCTATGGAGATAGTGAACTAGTCATTCATCAAGTGAGAAGTCAAGCTACAGCCAAGAACTCTTTGCTCAAGTCTTGCAAGCATATGGTATGGGATCTACTTGAGGATTTTGATGCCTTCAACATCCAACCCATACCAAGAGACTTGAACAAGCACACTGATAGATTGGCTACAATAGGAGCATGTTTTGACTCAGCTGCTGATGTCAAACAAAAGAAATATCAATCTCATATCAAGATCATTGTGAAACCTTCCATTCTAGATAATGAAGTGTCATGGCAAGTATTTGAAAGTGATAAACACATTGTACACTTCTTGCAAAATGAGGCAGGCTTCTCTTCAAAAAATCAAAAGAAGTTGCATGATCATTATGAAGAGTAGATTATACATTTGAAGACAAATAAAATACCCAAAGGGCTAATTACCTTGGAGAGTGTCTTCAATGAGGATGATAAAAAAAAAAACCAAAGAATGAACATGCCAATAAAATAAGAGAACTATGAGAGAGTTTTGATTTTCAATGACAAACTTTTAAAGATTGGCAAGGCTTGTTCTCAGCCGAAAAGGTAAGCTTTTATTATATTATGCAAAGAGTTTCATGACATCTTTGTCTGGGAATACAAGGACTTGAAGGGCTTCGACCCAAGTCTAGCTCATCACACCATTGAGTTGGAGCATGGAGCTAAATTGATAAGACAAAAATAAAGGCCTATCAACCCCAAGGTAGAAGAACTCATGAAGAAAGAGCTGACCAAATTGATTAAGTCTAAGATTATCTTTCCTATCAAGCACTCAACTTGGGTAGCCAACCTTGTGCTGATTCAAAATAAGAATAGAATAATCAGATTTTGTGTATATTTTCATGATCTAAACAAAGTGTCTCTCAAGGATCATTACCCACTCCCTTCCATGGAACAAATTCTGCAAGTTGTTTCAGGTTCTCAATGTTTCTCAATTCTTGATGGTTATTCAGGGTATAATAAAATATTGGTAAATGAAGGGGAACAATTCAAGACAGTCTTCACCACCAAGTGGGGGACCTTTGCCTACAAGAAGATACCATTTGTTTTATCCAATGCTAGAGCTACGTTTCAAAGGGTAATGGGCATGGCTTTCAAAAGTTTGATCAATAAATTTTTGCTTGTTTACCTTGATGATATAACCATTTTTTCAAAGGATGCTACAGATCATATGGGACATCTAAGGCAAGTGTCTGATAAGTGTGAAGAGTATGACATATCCCTCAATCCAAAGAAGTGCATCTTCGCTGTTTATGAAGGCAAGCTTTTGGGTCATGTTGTTTCAAAATAAGGCTTAGTTCTTGATCCCGAAAGGATTAAATCTATTCTAGGCTTGTCTTTGCCTCAATATAAGAAATGGATGCAAAGTTTTTTGAGAAAAATAAACTTTGTAAGGAGGTTTATCCCAAACTTTGAAACTGTGGTAAAGCCTATCACATCCATGCTAAAAAAGAACCAAGTTTTTACTTAGACAAAAGAAGGTAAAGGAGGCTTTGAGGCAATTAAGCAAGCAATTGCAGCATCTCCCACTCTCGTAAATTTAAAATTTGCTTAGGATTTCATTCTTTATACTTTTGCTAACCTTGACACAATCTCAGCGATGCTTATGCAAAAGAATGACGAGGATGTTGAGCAGTCAATTGCTTTCTTCAGCCAAGGCTTAGAAGACTATGAAGTGAGATATTCTTTTGTTGAGAAGCAAGCTTTAACCGTTATTAGAGACTTGAAAAAGTTCAGGCATATGGTGTCCAACAACAAGATCCATGTCATGGTCTCCCATCCTAGCACCAAGGAGTTTATCCTAAGCATGAATCTCAATGAGAAGAGAGTTGGATGGATCATGAAGGTGATGAAATATGACATTAACATCAAGGTAATCAACCTAGTAAGAGGAAGAGGTTTATGTGAGCACTTAGCATCTGACTTTCAAGAGCCAAAAAAACAAGCCTTGGTGAATCAAGTTCAAGATCAGCCAACTGATCAAATGCAAAATCAAAGTTGGATACAAACATCACTAGTTTTCTTCAAAATGGTGAGTGTCCCAATGGCTTGAACAATTCTCAAAGAAGGTATTTTAGTATACAGACTATTCCTTATTGTCTTGTGGATTGCATTCTCTTTAAGAAGGATGTGAGAAATGTGTTGCTAAGATGCATTAACAATGACAAATTTGATATGCTACTAGAAAAGTTCCATAATGGTGCAAATGGTGGTCACTTATCTCCTAGAACAACTGCAAAAATAATGAGAGCTGATTACTATTGGCCTAGTCTTTTTAAGGAATGATATCATTGGTCTAAGGTTTGTCCTTGATGTGCTTTCTTTGTTGGAAAATAAAATCTTGTTGCCCTTCCATTGAATCCTATCCAAGTGGACCAGCTTTTCATGCAATGGGGCCTTGACTTCATTAGCATGATCAACCTTTCATCAAGTGCTAGACACAAATAGGTATTGACTGCTACAGACTGCTTCACAAGATGGGTAGATGCTGGTGCTTTGAAAGAAGCAAATGAAAATGCCATCTTGGAATTCTATGATAGCATTATAACAAGGTTTGGAGCTCCTCATGTTATCATCTCAGATAATGCACTTGCTTTCATAAGTGCTAAAACTTTTGATTGGGCAACAAAGAGTAGAGTTCATTTGAGTACTTCATCCAACTACTACCCTCAAGGTAATGGATTTGATGAGTCTACTAACAAGAACCTCATCAAGATCATCAAGAGGATGTTGGAAACTAATCAAAGAGCATGGCATAGCAAGCTGAAGATAGCTTTATGGGCAGACAAAATCACTTCTAAGAAGTCAATTGGTAATTCTTCTTTTGTACTTGTCTATGGGAGAGAAGCTAAGCTATCCATATCACAAGAGCTCCTTGCCTTGGAACTTGCACAATAGCTAAAATTACTTGAAAACACTCTCATGGAGGTCAGATTGATAGAATTAATGTAGCTACAAGAGGCAAGAGATGATGCACACAAAGCTTTGGAACACCATCAAGTTCTCGTGAAGAAATCCTTTGACAAAAGGGAAAGGTCAAGAGTGTTTAAAGAAGGTGACTTAGTCTTGAAATGGGATGAAGATAGAGCAAAACCAAGCAAACATACAAAGTTTGATACTTTGTGGAGTGGTCCTTACATCATCAGCAAGTGCAAGCAAAGAAACTCCTTTTAACTATCAAAAATGGATGGAGAAGAGATACCTATTCCAATGAATGGAATCCATTTGAAGCCTTGCTTTTGACCCTTACTAGCCATGTCTTGTATATACCTTATTTTGGTGTGTTTCATTTTTTGTGTTTGTTCTCCCTAAGTACTTTGGAGCACAATATTTCCATTTTTGGTGTTTTCTTTCTTTTTGTTGGTTGTGCGTGTGTCTCTCTAGCTTGTGTGTTTAGCCATGGCTTGCTCTTTCAATTCTTGTTTGCCTTGTGTGACTCAATGCCCAATGGAAGGATTTAGGTGACTGGTCTAATGACATAATAGGGATGTCTCCCCTAGAAATTCCCAAAATGTTGACCATTTTCTGCATGACCAGTTTATGTTTTCCCTTTGGCTCTTTTCATTTTTCCCTTGCTCATTTTCTGTGTTTGGTCTCTTGCCTTGCTACTTGTCTTTTCCCTTCGACCTCTCCTGGTTCAGGCTCTTCTCCCTTGTTCTTTCCCTTTGCCTTCTTTGCCTTAGCCTGTCGAGCTTTGTGTTGCCCCAAAAGTACCTTTTAGAAGGTTTTTAAAGGGCCTTTCTTGCCTCACTTTCTTCCCAAGTGTCCCTTTGAGCTTTTTCAAAGGGCACTTTTCTTCCAAGTGACCATTTGAAAAAGTTTTGAAGGGAACTTTTTAGCCTAAATGTCCCTTCAAACTTTTTTGAAGGGCACTTTTCTTCCAAGTGACCCTTCAAAAAAGTTTTGAAGGGCACTTTTCTTCCCAAGTGTCCTTTCAAACTTTTTTGAAGGGCACTTTTTTGTCCAAGTGACCCTTCAAAAAATTTTCAAAGGGCACTTTTCTTCCCAAGTTTCCCTTTGAACTTTTTCAAAAGGCACTTTATCTTTGGAAATGCCCTTCAAAAATGTTTCCAAGGGCCATTTCCTTTGAAAATGCCCTTCGAAAAAGTTTTGAAGGGCCATTTCCTTTGGAAATTCCCTTCGAAATTTTTTGAAGGGACCTTGTGCCTTCCCCAAGTGTCATATGAAACTTTTCTAAAGGATACTTTCCCAAATGTCCTTCGGGAAAAGTTCCCAAAAGAACTAGCCATTGCCTTTTGAGAAAAATCCTTGAAAGAATTTATTCAAACAAATTATCCAAAGGAATTACTTCAAAAAAATTGCCTGAAATAATAAACTTGACCCAATGGATCCCCATGATGTGCCGCAGGACGTCAAGTTTAATTCAACTCACTATCCGTTGGAATGTAATGATGACGTGCTGCAGGACATCAAATTTAAGGTGGCCAATTAGCCGTTAGGATTCAAAGACATGACATGCCATAGGACATCAAATACAGGTTGACCAACTAGTCGTTAAAGATCAAGTAAGAAGTAAAGTCACTTGGAAAACCTTGAACGACTTTGAAGTGCAAATCAGGTTTCCCAACAAGCTTTGCTTATGACTTTTATAAGTAAAAGCAATCGAAGAACTCAAAAGGGCAAAGATAGTGCAAATTGAGTTTCCTAACATGCCTGACTTATAGGTTTATAAGTAAAGCCATTTAGAAGGCTTGAATGGGTTTGCAGTGCAAAATGCGAGAGCTTTCAGAAGAATCTAAGGTTCACAACAATGATCTGAGTCATTTTTTATGGAGGGTCATCTCACCATTGATTTTATAGTGATCTTAGTCATTTCAAGAGGGCGAATCAAAGAGAAGGACAAACTCCAACTAAATGAGAGAATAGTTAGAATCAGTTTCACTAGGATGGTGACTACAAACCATTTTGGAGGCTTCTATTTTGGTGCCTAAGAGCTCTCTCTTCTCTTTCTCTTTTGTTATAAATAGGACCCTTGGGGCAAAGCCTCACTAAAACGTCTTGCAATTTTCTTGCCTTTGAGCAAAGAAGCATAAGTCTATTTTCTTTCTAAGTTTTAGACATTTGCCTGGGTATGCAAGAGACACAGAGTGATAGCAAGTGATGTTTTATCCTTATGTTCTCTATCCTTCATGCTTTTGAGCAAATAGTTGATCCAACAGGTCATGTAGAGTGCATTCTAGCTGTGTGAGATTTTACACATGTGTAACCATTTTCTAGACTATACATGTTGTCTTTTCTAGTTATTTACCTTGTGTGATCTCATTCATTTTGTCTCTACATTGAAATACTTATATTGAAATCTTCTAGAGCTTGGGTTATAGACTATATTCTACTATATTGTGCATAAGTATAGGGCATACATGTGGATATTAATTCTTGATGTATCACCATTTTAGACTAGGCTTTTTATTTATGCAAACTTCTGACTCTTTTCACTCATACAAACTACTTCAACAATTTTATTGCACAAGAAACTAATAAAGGGAGCTATCCCTTTTAAGGTAGAGGTTCATTTCCACTTATAAGCACACCCATAAGCCTGAAAATGTCTCAACATTGCCCAAATCTAGAAGAGGCCTGAGCAACCCTCTTCTAGGGTGCAAGATTTGGAAATAATAATACCTTAAATATTTGGACACTTGAAGTGTTTTTTAGCTAAATTTATAAACCTTCAAAGTTGATCTTGTATATTGTGATGGGCTAGAGACCATCAATTTTTATATTGAAGTCTGAAGTCAACTAGTCAGTAGATCTGACGATGAGCATTCATCATCCAGATTGTGATCCAATGGTGCACGTGAAGTCAAATTGTCAAAGGTTCTTGATATTAAATGCACTAGTGACATGTGTCTCTATCTCATTGATTTGATAGATGATCAATGATTTGTAGGTGTTCGTACATATAGAGATCAATGGTGCAGGTCGAGTCAAAAATTCAAATGTGTAGAAGTCACACAAAGCTGCCAAGTGGCACAATCATGGGATCTTAGATTGAAGATCAACGATGAGCGTTTCAAGTTAAGGACCAAGATAATATTGAGAAGATTGATGGTGAGTATTTATTCAAAATTTATAGGGAGCACAAGATGAGGTCAAGGTGTTTGATGTTTAACATTTGCATAGCGATTACTGGAATTTGAATATTCAAATTAATGAGGAAAAACTAATTTGTAGTATTTGAGTTATATCTTTTGATACAAAACAAATTTTTTGATGAAATAAAAAACAAATTGTAAAAGAATTTAAGGTGTGATGAGCCCAGGATATACCCGTTAAATGTATAATAAATGACCTCATCTTACTCTCTTTCTATTAAGTTTGATTGCATTTTGTGACTTTTATTTTGATCTGATATGAGTTAGGATGTAATTATCCATCTTTTGTTGATTGTGATTCTAATGTTTAAAAGCTCTATAATTCTTAATAAGTGTTTTGGAAAATTCAAGTTTTGTAATAAAACATGTCATCATCAGGCTGAAAAATAAATATGAAGCGGATTGCATGTTTTTGAAAGCATTGGAATCAATACAACTTAGTTCCGGAACTCTTCCACACTATTTCAAGTAGTCACATTTTCGGACATAGTTACAAAACTCTATATTTAGCTCTATAATTATCTAAATTAGCTCTGGTACTCCTGTAGATAAGCTCTAGAAATTTTGCAGTTAAACATGGAACTGATAAAGATCTATTCCAAACGGCCAACGATCTGTCAAATCAATGATCCCATTAAATCAGGAGCATAATTTTGATTTCCATACTTGCAGATCTAAGACATTTATCACATAATTGGACAACCAGCCACGTCTTATTCAACATCTATTCTGGGCGCAATTCAGTTCTATCGTATCCATGAAACAGTTACAACAATCATTGCACCACAAGTAGAAGAATATATATACAGACCTAGGAATTTAGGGAGTGTGAAAAATAATTGAAGAATATAGGGATAAGGATAGAATAGTACATATTTGTAATACATAATATTTTATCAATGAAATAACCATTTTTGTTTTGAAAGAAATTAAGCTGTTCAACCATGTTTCTAGGCAGAGCAAGGGCCCACTCCTCCAAGAACCAGGATCTTCATTTTTGGTCAGTATTTATAGTTTATTCTCAAAAGCAAATAGGTAGCTCTGTTAAATTTATAAATGCTTCTAACCCCTTAAAGTTAAAATTTGTTGTAGATTTGCCCCTACAAGTGTTCTAGATTAAATTCTCATTTCTTTGCAATCAATTTCCAAGCATTCTACAAACGTGTGTTTATTTCCAGCAATCTATTCATTCTGCAAATGTGTGTTTATTTCCAGAAATCTATTTCATTCTGCAAATGTGTGTTTTTTTCTAACAAATTCATTTCTGCAATGTGTGTTTACTTTCAACAATTTTCATAGTTTGATTCCAATAAAATTTTAACCAAGAAGTCCTTAAGACATTAAAAATCTCCCAAAACAAAAGAAAAAAAATACAAATACCTACAATCAATTACTAAATCGCTAAGATTCTTCTTGTTGCATATAGCTTTAGACATAGCCCTAGTTAAATATGACATCAACAGAAAGTTGATTAAATGAAGGGCATAATGACACCCATCATTTTTGGCACCGTTGTTGGGGATCCACTAGTTGGAATTCTAATTAGGTATCAACAAGAGCAACAATCATACATTTAGTAATTAGAGAAAATTTTCCTAAGGTTATCACAAAATTTATGAGTAGACCACGAGACTCCAAGGGTAGATTTCTTCTCAAAATATCTGAACAAGAATTTCCATCACCCTCTAGTTTAAATAAAGAAGTTGAGCAAGAATTGAAGGCACCATTATCTCCTACAAGACAAGAAGCAAAATTGTCATCTTTGAAATTTTTGGATCAGTCACCAAAAGTAAGTAAAACTTTAGGGAGGAGGATTATTTCTCAAGATCCATTAAGGGAAAGTTTTGATTCTCAATTGAGTAGTCAACCTCTTACTCTTGACTTTTCACCATCCCTAAAGCAGACCATATACCACATTGACTAGGAAAAGGGACTATAAAATACTAGAGAAATGGCACGAGAAGCTGAAAGAGAACCTTTACCTATCCCATTCAGATAGAGGATGATGAAACCACTATGAAGAACATTTCACCTGCACACTTGCCCACATCTAGAGGAATGTCATCTGAGGATCTTGACCAATTTTTGTTTGAGTTTAAGTACTATGTCAGACTTATAATTACAAGACAGATAATCAAAAACTCAAGTTGTTTCTATCTACTCTGAAGGATGCAGCAATGAGGTGGTTTGTGGGATTAACATCTAATTCTGTTACCAATTGGGAACAAATGGAAACTATCTTCCTAGACAAATATCAAGATTATTGTAGAGGAAGAAATAGAAAGGAGGAATTTTTCAAAATCAAACAGGAAGAAGATGAAAATATAGAAGATTATTTGGATAGATTCCTCTTTGTGAGTAAAAGATGTGGATTTGTACTTCAAGAAGATTTAAGTAAAATTATTTTTCTCAAAGGTCTGGATGATGAATCTAGGGAAACCCTTGATCTAATTGGCAGTGGAAACATTGCTCAATTAAGAATGGATGAAATCATAAAAATTTGTAGAAACTATTCAAGGACAAGGGGTGGACCTAGAAACGGAAAAATGGTTAAAAATTTGAATCTAGATATGAACAAACTGATGGATGAATTGACAAACTTTAAAACAGACATATTAGTTCAATTAACCTCCACCATGTATGGATTACAAGCCAAAGCAAATGCCCACCTTGAACCATTAGCCATGTACTATCCTAGATGCAAGGATAAGCATGCAATACGAGAATGTCCTTTGGATAAAATAGAAGTATGTCTTGTTTGTGAATCTAAAGAACATGGTACTCACGTTTGTTCTCTTCTTCCACTCATAAAAAATTAGCTCAAATAAACTAGTACATCATCCACCACAAAAGAATTGAATTTTATTCAGAGACAACCCAGCCAAGGACAATTTATGCCAAGAATAGCTCCTAATCCTTGGATGATGCCATGGGCAGCTCAAACAGTAACATAAAGTTGGGGACAACCACCTTGGGCCCCTCAACCAACATTGCATCTTCAGGATTGGGCAAGTCAATCTTGGTATACTCAGGGACATCAACAACCTTGGGCTGGTCAAGGAAATCCTTATGCTTGGCCACAACCTAGATGGGGTCCTAATAATTATGTGCAAGGGAAAACTATCCAAATCAGATCCAACAAGCCATAATGAGATCTCCAACACAAAATCCACATGTTGAAAATATAGTCCAAACACAAATGCCAGCACAACCAGTAGTAAACCCAAGAAATAAACAAATAACTCCTGTATACGAAATAAAACCAAAAAAATCAATTGATCTATATGCAATGGATTGTAAAAACATTCAAACTAGATCTGGCAAAATACTTAACAATCCACTTGTTATAATCACTGAGATGATCGAAGAAGCTAAAACCCCTAGCTCGGTTGCACCTAAGGAAGATGGAAAAGAAAAAGATAAAGAATCAGAAGAAAATTCTACTGAGATTCCATTTCCAGAAAGATTTAAAGAAGCCATAGAAATTAAGGAATCTGAATTGGTGCAGGAACTAAGAAGATTGAATATTGAAATACCATTGTTATAATAAATTAAGGATATCCCATAGTTGAACAAGTTAATCAAACTGTTATGTTTTAAAAAATCTGGACGAAAGAAGCAGTACCCCAGGACTATTCAGGTAGATGGGAAACTTACTAATTTATTAGCAGGCAAACTCCTACTTCCCAAATATGGAGATCATGGCAGCCCTATTGTTTCTGTCTTTATAGGGAATAAGGATATACATAACGTTTTGATTGATTTGGGAGCAGCGATCAATGTAATGACAGTGGACACTTTGAAAACATTACCATTAATAGGCATACAACCTACTAACACCATATTGCAGATGGCATATCAGTCTGTAGCAAAACCAGGAGTTATTGAAGATGTGGCAATAATGGTGGAATCATGAGAATATCTAGTCGACTTCCTTATATTACAGCCAAAAGGTAAAACATTTGGTTATCCCATCATTTTGGGGAGAGCATGGTTAGCTATAGTTGCTACCTTAATTGATTACAGGTCAGGTGATATGACTATTTCCAATGGTAAGAATTCTAAGCAAATTTCATTATATCCCTCTGCATGACCTTTTATTGATAATCATGCAAAATTATGGATTGATATTCTTGATATTAATGAGCAAAATCTGTCTTCTTTGGCTATGATAACATTGTAGGATCATGTATGGGAAATAGAAGATATGATTAATCTTTCATTGAATGAACATTAATTATCATTGAAGCAATCGAGATTAATTCTAGAACTTCCAGAATCTATTTCAGAACCATCACAGTTACTTCTAGAACCACACCAACAACAACTCCCTGCAAATGAAGATAATTTCGCTCCAGAGGAATGAGATTTCTCTTGGGGAGAGGAAAGATCTGTAGCTTCAACTTTACAGATATCAAGAGATGATGATTTTTTTTTAGAAAATAGCAGTAGCGAGGAATTCGACCTACAACAAGATAAGTATCATAACTCTTCCTGCTGTCCTTTGTCCAGCATTCTGTCTCAAGGAAATTTTGGAGATGTTGCTACATATCATAGGTTGTTACCACATGCCTGTCCACTAAACACCTTAATAGAACCCCTTCAACAAATCAGTCCATCATATACTGGAACCAAACATGTTGAGATTCAACCAGGATTTTTTTTGAATATTAATAGTTGGTTAACAAACGATGAAGAAGCCAAACTGTTTGATGTTTTGAAGGATCATAATAAAGCTTTTGCTTGGGACTATAGAGACATGAAGGGAATTCATCTAAGTATCTGCACCCATCACATTTATACTGAAAACATTAGACTAGTTAGGCAACCTCAGAGAAGGATTAATCCAGCGTTAAGGGATATAGTCAAACAAAAAATTGAAAAACTATTACAAGTAGGTTTTATCTACCCTATCTCAGATAGCCAGTGGGTGTCTCCTCTTATAATTATCCCTAAAAAGAATAAAAAATGAAGAATTTATGTTGAGTATAGGGAACTGAACAAAGCCACCTTGAGAGATTATTTTCCCTTACCATTCATAGATCAAGTCTTAGACAACCTTTCAGGTAAATAATACTTTTTTTTTTGGATGGATTTAGTGGATACAATCAAATCAAAGTTGTCGTTGAGGATCAAGACAAAACTACATTTACTTGTCCATGGGGTACCTTTGCTTACAGGGTATTGCCATTTGGACTATGTAATGCTCCAACAACCTTTCAAAGAGTTGTATTAGCAATTTTTGCAGACCTAATAAATGACTGTGTAGAGGTATATATGGATGACTTTACTATGCATGGAGATAAATTTGATGATGCCTTGAAAATTTTAGACAGAGTATTAACAAGATGTGAACAACATCACTTGTCTCTTAGTCATGAGAAATTTTTGATGATGGTTGATGAAGGGATCATATTAAGACACCATATTTCAAAAAGAGGAATTCAGGTTGACCAAAATAAAATCAAGATTATTTCAGACTTGTCTATTCCTCAAACCCCCCCAGATATCAAGTCATTTTTAGGGCATGCTAGATACTATAGGCACTTTATCAAGGATTTTAGTAAACTCACTGCCCCTATGTTTAAGCTGCTTACCAAGGACTGTGAATTTCTTTGGGATGATAAGTGTCAACATGATTTTGAAGAAATTAAATAAAAATTAGTAATTGCCCCAATGTTGAAAGGACCTAATTGAGAGAAACATTTTCACATCCAAATTGATGCCTCAAATACCTCAATTGGTGCAGTTTTGGGACAAAAAGTTGAAGGAAGAATGTATGATATTTACTACCTTAGTAAAAATCTTACTCCCACTGAACGAAATTACACTACCACTGAAAAATAATTTCTGACTGTGATCTATGCAATCAATAAATTTAGACATTACATTACAGAGTACAAAATATTTGTACATACAAATCACTCATCAATTAAATATTTAATGAACAAACCAATGGTTGGAAGTAGAATAATTAGATGGTTATTACTTCTACAAGAATTTGATATTACTATTGTGGACAATCTAGACAAATCTAATGTGGTAGCTGATTTCTTGTCAAGACTGACCACTACAGGGGAGTAGGATCCAGTCAAGGACAACTTTTCAGATGAATAATTGTTTGTTATTTCTGCTGATACACCATGGTTTGCTGACATGGAAAATTATCTTGTAACAAGGAAGTTTTCTCCTTCTTTTACTAAAAAATAAATAAAGAAGTTAATCAAAACTAGTGCATAGTTCAAATGGTTAAATGGAATGCTATTTAAATGTGGTTCTGATTTGGTTTTATGCAGGTGTGTAAGAGAAGATGAAATCTTTGACATCCTTTGGGCATGTCATTATGAACCAAGTGGAGGACACTATTCATTGAAAAGAATAGCTCACAAGATACTTGGCACTAGTTACTATTAGCCATCTCTGTACAAAGATGTGAAGAGATATATCAGGCGGTGTGATCTTTGTCAAAAGATGGAACAACCAACCGTTACCAATGAAATGCCTCTATAACCACAAGTAGTGATTAAACTATTTGAGAGATGGGGGTTGGATTTTGTTGGACCCTCTAATCCTCCTTCACAGGGAAAAAAACACATTCTTGTGTGTACTGATTATGTAATAAAGTGGGCAGAAGTGCAGGCTTTAACAAATGCCACTAAAGAAGCAATTGCTGATTTTCTTTGGCACAGAATTATGGTAAAGTTTGGAGCACCAAGAAGCTTAGTTTCAGACCAAGGACCACAATTTATGTCCAATATGATCCAAAATTTCACAATGTATTATTAAATCAATCATAGGAAATCATCTCCCTATCACCCACAAGCAAATAGACAAGTTGAAGTAACAAATAGAGAATTGGAAAACATCCTCACTAAAATAGTTGAAGTAGAAAGAAGAGATTGGGTAAAAAGACTCCCTGAAGCTGTTTGGGCTTACAATACAACTTGAAAAACCACAACAGGGTTTTCACCATATAAGTTAGTCTATGGGAAAAAGCCCTTGTTTTCTATTGAGTTTGAACTACAGACATTAAGGACAACAACTAAGGTGGGAATTGAATTGATGTAGCTCAAAAGGAGTGAATCCTTCAACTCAATGAATTGGATGAATTAAGAATGGAATCACTTCACCGGATAGAGATAATCCAAGATCAAAGGAAGCAATGGCATGATTCACATATCAAGAAAAAACAATTCAAAGTAGGAGACTGGGCATTGCTGTTTGATTCTAAGTACCAATAATTCAAAGGCAAATTAAGAACCAGATGGTTGAGACTTTATCAGATCAAATAGATATTTGACAATGGTTTTATCCAGTTACTTTCCATTAATGGCAGCATAAGAATACTCTTGGTCAATAGACACAGGCTAAAACTTTATAGGAAGCCTCCCACTAAGGATGAATGCTTGAAGCAGATTGAAGTGAACAAAGAATTTGATCATATGAAAGAACCTAGTTCTTCCAAAATGATCAAATAATCAGATGAAAAGATCCAAAATAAAGGGAAGAAGATGAAAACCAATAAATGGCGTTCTCTTCTTAAAAATAAAATAAAATAATAATAATAATAAAATAAAATTAAAAAAATAAATCTCTCAAAGATCAATTGAAAACCAGTAATGGCGGTTGATCTTCTCAAATAAATGGGTAATTCAATTTTTTTTTTTTAAATTCTAACTATTTTCTAACCATTTTTCAGGAATGATGAGTCATCATGATAGAGGGATTACATCATCAAAGACGATAATTACGTTTTTAACTTGTTAAATGTTAGATTGAAATTTGCATGTGTGATTAGACTTAATTTAAAAGATTAGTATGATGAGTCATCTATTGTACATCATGGATAAATGTGCAAAATCATGAGAATGATATTGATGATGGAATGAGTTGGCAGATAGTCATAAAAAATCATTCTTATTATTGAATCGATAAAATAAAAGTCAGCAGCAATTTTTTTAAAAAAGAGATACAGTGAATTAACTCTGTTAGTTTCGTAGCTGAGTACAGTATTTCCACAGCCAAATTCGCTAGTTCCGCTGTTGAGTACAGTAATTTTACAATCGAATTCACCAGATCAACAATTGAATCTGCTAGTTCTGTAGCCAAAATCATCAGTTCCATCGATAAGAGAAGGAATCTTCAGCGTACTTATGTAACATTGAAGAAGAACGAATCATGGGAATTAAAAATAAGTCAGAACTAGAAAATGATACCCAGCTCCTTGCAGATGAAGAAGTAGCAACTATCTTTCAATAGACAGGATGGCTGAAGTTTTGAGAAAATTTTCCAAATATAACGATGAATTGGTAAGAGAATTTGTTATCAATTTAGAGCAAACAAAGACAAAGATTAAGAAAAATTTTATTCCTTTTTCTGTGAATATAATAAGTGAGATGTCTATAATACCAATAGTGCATGTCCCAAACCCTGTTAAGGGGACATTGAAAAACCTAGTTGAAACCTTGCTGAAATAAGGGGAAGTTGAACCCCATTATATTTACAACACAAAGAAAATCATCAAAAGAGTCAAAATGGTCAACGTTCTCAAACCCTTTGATAGAGTAGCATTTTGGATAGTTAAGTATTTAACCTGTGATGGACAATTTGGGATGGTAAAAAAAGAAGTCCTAAAAATCTTTATACACCTTAGATATGGAGCTGAAAACCCAGAATATATAGTAAACCTTCCAGGGTTTCTTTTTGACTCCATCCATACAATGGCCTAGGGGTATTCTTGGGGTGTAGGAATAATCAGACATCATGGGTTAGTGCATTTAGTATGCCAGCACCATTTTCTTTCAAAGAAAAATGGGGAAGAAATGTGGGACAAATTTCTTGGCAAATTTGGGCAAAACCCTAGTATTTCCAGAAGAGCAATAGCAACTCTTCCTGCCCCTTTAGTTCATTTGAAAATTGATACCATTGCTGAGGAAAAGAAAATACTAGGGGAAGAGGAAGTACCAAAAAGAATTAAATTTGGAAGAAAAGTTAAAATTGCAAACCTTACTATACCTTCTCAAGAAATTTCTTCTTCTACAGAAGCTACAGAAGAACTGATACATGTCTCTGACAGTGACAGTTCACCTAACCCTGAGCAAAAGGTGAACATCAAAAGTTCTAAGAGGAGACCTATGTCTGCACATTTTGAGGCTCCTCAAGAAAGAAGATGCCATAAAAGGTCTAAAGAAATTCCAGAGGAGATGAACGAACAAAAAAGACTGGAAACTGAAGCTGTTGATATTTTGAGAAGCATGGCCATGACTCCTCCTGGACCAAGCCAAATAGAAAAGGAAAAAGAAGATGAAAGATTTGAGGAGCCAGTTTTCCAAGAAATGGGTGAGACAACAACACCATCACATGCAAAAGATGAACAAGCATCTTGGAGAAGGAAAGAGAAATCCCCTATGGTGGAAGAAGAATGCTTAACTCCTTAGAGAATTTCAGAAAGAGAACAACACTAGTAGATTAAACAGGTTCTATTTTTGTCTAGAGTAGAGCTCATTATCAAAGAAAATGATGGGGAATTGAATTTACTCAAACACAAATTAGAACAAAAAGAAATGCTCCTTGAAGAATTAACAAACCAGTTCACAGTCAAGATTGAAGAATTAACAGAGATTAAAAGGCAACTGATGGAGAACGAGGAAAATGTACAATATAGACCTCTGTGTCAATAGTCTCTACACAGACTGAATTGACTTATCTGCCACTCAAGCAGTTATGGGATGATACATGCAGAGAACTCAATGTAATCAAGGCATCCAATACAGACTTGAAAAACAAACTAGTGGAAGAAGAGAAAGCAAGGAAGGAATGGGAAGACAAATTTTACAAGGAAGAAAATGATAAGTATAAATGTCTTGTGAAAATACAAATAGTTTGTATGATGAGTGAGAAACTGCTTGCATGCAGAAGACCTTCTCCTCCATATAGCATGTTTTTAGAGGAACAATTCATTAGTTGGCAGTTGGCAATGATAGCATGTGGCCTTCCACATGAAATAAAAGATGAAGCTAATTTCTCGGCGGCCTACTCCTTAGCCAATACAGAAAAAAAAGATCTTCTCTATGAATTTTACCTTTGTAATTTCATGCTAGAAAGAAATACAAGTTTTATGATCAATTTGTATGTAGGGAAAAGCCAGCTTAACGCATTTGTCTCTGTTCTTCAAAATCAAATTGCATGGAAAGAAAGGGAGTCAGAGCATTGGTTGAAGGCTAGTTCATCTAATCTCTGTATGAGAATTCATTATGGTAACCCACTCGCCTTTGCTACATATTTTCAATCCCATGCATTTAATGACAAGTTCAGGGAACCTTATCTTTTCAATTTACAAAAAAAATCGATGCCTTCACCTCTTATGAGAAGGCAAATTTTGATAATATCTATGATGCATGTTTAAAAATATGGGATTTTCTCCCGGTTGCATTGAAAAGAAGGGAGGTAATATCCCCTTCAAATTTGATTTGGAGTCTAGAAAGGGCAAAATCTTTATGCACAATAATTCCTCGGATCAATGAAACTCTCATGTGCATATGGATAGGTATGCAGACAAGGCCACCTCTACTCATCACTCCCATATCTCCTTGGCAAAATAGAGAAATTAAAAATCCCACTCAATTTACAGAATGGAAAAGAAAAGTAGAAGCAAGAGTAGGGTATAGTACATCTGAATCAAAGCATCAGGATATTCAGTTCCAGCCATTTGATCTGAGCAATCAAATGGAATGCAGAATATACAATCCTGAATTTGAAGAGTAACGTTTGTAAAGGGACTTACAAATAAGTATGGGGGAAATGATGAGGCCAAGATATGCTCATTAAATGTATAATAAATGACCTCATCTTACTCTCTTTCTATTAAGTTTGATTGCATTTTGTGACTTTTATTTTGATTTGATATGAGTTAGGATGTAATTATTCATATTTTGTTGATTGTGATTCTAACGTTTAAAAGCTCTGTAATTCCTAACAAGTGTTTTAGAAAATTCAAGTTTTGTAATAAAACAGGTCATCATCAGACTGAAAAATAAATATGAAGCGGATTGCATATTTTTGAAAGCATCAGAATCAATACAGCTTAGTTCTGAAACTCCTCCATGCTATTTTAAGTAGTCACATTTTCAAACTTAGTTCCAAAACTCTATATTTAGCTTTAGAATTATCTAAATTAGCTCCGATACTCTTGCAAATAAGTTCCAAAACTTTCATAGTTAAACATAGAACTGATAAAGATCTATTCCAAACGGCCAGCGATCTGTCAAATCAATGATCCCATTAAATCAAGAGCAGAATTTCGATTTCCATACTTGCAGATCTAAGACATTTATCACACAGTTGGACAACCAACCACATCTTATTCAACATCTATTCTGGGTGCGATTCAATTCCATCGTATCCATAAAATAGTTACAACAATCAATTCACCACAAGTAGAAGAATATATATATATAGACCTGAGAATTTAGGGAGTGTGAAAAATAATTGAAGAATATAAGGATAAAGATAGAATAGTACATCTTTGTAATAAAAAACATTTTATAAATGAAATAGCCATTTCTATTTTGAAAGAGAATTAAGTTGTTTAGTCTTGTTTCTAGGCGGAGCAAGAGCCCACTCCTCTAAGAACCAGGATCTTCATTTTTGGTCAGTATTTATATTTTATTCTCAAAAGCAAATAGGTAGCCCTGTTAAATTTATAAATGCTTATAACCCTTTAAAGTTAAAATTTGTTGTAGATTTGCCCCCGAAGGTGTTCTAAATTAAATTCTCATTTCTTTGCAATCAATTTCCAAGCATTCTGCAAATGTGTGTTTATTTCTAGCAAATTCATTTATGCAACGTGTGTTTACTTTCAACAATTTTCATAGTTTGATTCTAATAAGGTTTTAAACAAGAAGTCCTTAAGACATTAAAAATCCCCCAAAACAAAAGAAAAAAAATACAAATACCTACAATCAATTACTAAATCGCTAAGATTTTTCTTGTTGCATATAGCTTTAGACACAGCCTTGGTTAAATATGACATCAACAAAAAGTTGATTAAATGAAGGGCATAACGACACCAATCAAGGTGCATCCATTAAATTTATTTATAAGATTTGAATGTTCGTATAGTCAAAGATATTGAGCTTCAAATTTGACTGTGTGTTTAACCATGTTTTGCAAGTGACCTGAAAAGGAAATTGAGTTGCTCTTGATAGTATTTTGATGTTTCAAGATGAAATAACTATTGGAGAGTGTTATAGACTCCATGAAGAATATTTTTATGGATTATGGAGGTTTGAACAATCCATCTTTAGTTTGAACAAAGGCTTATAAATTGACTATGTTTATTGAATGCACTGACAGATTGAGTGACTATGTTGCAAGAGTGAGCTGTAAGAGTTCTAAGCAAAATTGAAGAAAATGAGCATGGAGATTTTATATAAATATTTGATGCTTATGAGATGGCATTGGTTGTCATAGTTTGCTCTTGATCAGATATAAAGAGTCAAAATGGTTTAATTATATTTTGACTGTGTGTAACCACCATGAGTAGTCATTTTTAGAGAGTTGATTTGAGTGCTTAGAGCATGTGTTGGAATGTCTAAGGCACATAGAAGTGTTTTAGAGGTCCTAAATGGTTCACCCATATGATCTAATCATATGGATATGTGAAATATTTAAGTAGTTGTTTCAAAAATTTGAGATTGTGTTTTTTGTATATGAAGACTTGAAGAGCAAGGAGACCTAATTGGTAAGTTCGAGTGTTGAGTTAGTGTTATAGTTGGCATGGACCCATGAGGAAGTTAGAAAGGGGTTATTAGAGATAGGTTTGATGTGTTTGAAGTATTGGTAAAGAGTGAAGTTGGTCCAAGTAGTCTTAAATGCAATGTGTGAGTATGAAGGCCTAATTGTTTTAGGATTCACCAAGACCTAATGGTGGTTTGGGGCTAATGAGGTAATAGATGACCTATGAGAATGAATTTTGAGTTATGTTTTAGCATGATATAAGTTTTAAGTATTAAGGCAAGTCTTATCGCTGACTAAAAAGATAATATTTGTGAAGACTTTATAAAGAGTGAAAGCAAAGGTGATGGTTTCTAGACTTGAGTGTGAAAAATTAAGTAGTTGTGAGTGTGTGGATTCAAATGAAGAAGAGAACCTTTGACAAAGAAGGTATAGGTTAGTTAGGACTAACATAGTGTAAAAAATATCAGACATGTTTATCTGATTAAGTTGATGTAGGAGGAAACATAGGTCAATGGACCTAATGAGACTAGAAGAGGCAGTTTGAGCAAGTTAGCCTAGAAGCAGCTTGAGAGAGATTGGAGGTGAAGAGTGCAGATAAATGTGATCATCATCAATTAAAGAGTAACAATAGGTGTTCAAGGTGATCTATTCAAGTAGCTAAGTGAATGTTTGGTTGGCTATGGGGTTGGTTCATGCTTTCAAGATAAAGCTTGCTAAAGGTCTAGTTGTTATGGGCGCTCAAGTAGATAGGGGCAGTTGCTCTTTATGGGATTGGTGTCTCACTAAACTAAAGGATGGGTGTTCCTTGATTAGTAGGTGCTGGTATAAATATTGAATTTTGTTTTATAGAAAAGTAGTCCATTTTATAGGGTTTAGTGGGTTTTATTCTCTAAGAAGGTTTTTCACATATGTGATGTGTTCATATGATGTATGCTCTTTTGTATGCTTTGGATGTATGTACTTTCATGTTTATGCTACTTGATCAAGTTGATGTATGATGAATGTTTAATATTTGAGAATTGAATTGGATTATCTTGCATCACTGATTCACCACCCCCTCTTAGTGATTGTACCTCTAACACCTATGACCATTTTTTGGTCATAGAAAGACCCTCATTTATGGCCTAGATTTTGCTCCTATAAGCAATTCTAATTTTTGTACAAATAAGTTGTGTTTTATATTTGAGTGGAATAAACACCCATACGCGTGTGTAAATATATTTATGAGTTTTGTAAGAGGAATTTATGGAGGGTGGTTGTATCCTTGGGATGGAGATGACCACATGTCACCTTCCTATTGGTCCTTATTTTTTATGCCTTGTCATTTTAAGGACTTTCTTTTGATATATTTGTGTTTATGCGTTTTGGATTTTTGAAGAACTTTGGTGCTTAGAGAAAGGCTTTTTAAAGATTGAAAAGTGGAGCTTTGATTTAAGGTAGTTTTTTTTCTTTTTACTTACAAATATTTATGTTTGAATGCTTCCTAAAATCTTATTTTCTCTTAAATGAGTCTCCATTAAATGAAAATGAACAAGTGTTTTTGCTTGATTTTGAGGCCCTTGTTTTAAGGTTTTTAAAATTTTTCCATGTTGTATTGTTGCCATGATTTTTCTATCTTGTTGTCTTCCATTTTGTTGTTGTGTGAATGTTGGCTATGAGAATTATGAGTACCCCTATTCCATCCATGTGGGGTTGGTACAAGTGATTGTATTTTGGGAATGACGGAGTGAAGCTTTTGATCATGGCTTGTTGGACAAAGCCACTCTAATCTTAGAGGCATGAAATTGCTGATGAGAAGTGAAACCTTTTAATAAGGTTGAAAAGCCACTCTCTCCTTCATGAAATATGGGAGGTCTAACGAGGGTTATGAGAGATCTAAGGGGACATGATATATTTTAGGTCTAAGGAGTCATTTAGGAAGTCTAAGGAGAAAATTTAATGCTTGATAAACACTCTCTAATTTGGCTTTGAAATCCCTTATGTTCATTAACGAACCTATATGAAAATGAAATCAAGTGCCCTCCACTCTTCCCCATAGAGAAGTTTTTGTGAATTTAATATGTTTGATATTCTCTTTGTGATTACATTGTTTTTTATTTGCTTGATTTTGACAACTATAATCATGGCCCTTGTAATTATTTTATACTTGTGTATATGAGTTGAAGCATGCCTCTCTCCCTTAGGCTTGTGGGAGGCTATGCATGAGACTCACTTGATGAGGATGACATGTGATGAAGCCTATTGGATGGGTGATCAAGCATGCTCCTTTGGTCTACTTTAGAGCTTTTGAAGTGTTGGGAGTTTCTCTACTTGTTTGTAGATCTTCATTTTGGAGGTTGAAATTAAAAGTTATTGCTCTTGGGATACTTTTATTGTTTCATTTTTGCTTGTAAAGTCTTCATGTTGATGTAGAGACTTCCTCCCATTATAACTCTTGTTTTAGAGAGGAATTATTGTTGTAATTCATTAAGTCTTTTAGGCTCACATATTCTTTTATGGGATTTGGTACTTGTAAATTGAGATTTTATACACAACCATGTTGGTGTGAGGTGTTAAACATGGGATATACTGAGAGGGGGAGGTGAATTAGTATATCATAAATCTTATAAATTTTCCCTTGATCAAATTCCACTTTAACATACATTCAAGATATGCAATAAAACTGAAATAATAAACACCACACAAAATAGAGAGACACCAGATTTAATGTGGAAACTCAATGTGAAAAAAACTATGGAGAACAATCTCAAGCATATGAATGAGCACCAACTCAAACTAAAATATTCGCAAGCACCAACTTGCAGGAGCACCAACCCCTTTGTTGAGCACCAACATAGAAACTATTCGTGAGCAGTAACCCACAGGAGCACCAACCCCTTTGCTGAGTACCAACATAACAACAATTCATGAGCACCAACCCACAGGAACACCAAACCCTTTGCTGAGCACCAATACATCAACAATTCATGAGCACCAACCCCTTTGCTGAGCACCAACACAACAACTATTCATGAGCACCAACCCACATGAGCACCAACCCCTTTTGTGTATACCACACAACTATCAATGTTGCTATCTCAACAAATGATAGTTTATTACAATATCTCTTTCCTCTCTCTTCTTTGCTCTTCTAAGCTAGATATTGCTATTACAAATCAAACTCCATCTCACATTACAAATGGCTTTTCAAGCCTTTATTTATAACTTTCCAAATGACCTTTGGCCTTCCCCCTTTGTGACCCTTCAATCTTTATGGAAAATGGTGCCAAACTTATATGACCCTTCACATCCTTGCATTTGAAAAGTTATGTGGTGACCATAAGCAAAAGCATCATTTTCTCTTTTGTCTTTATCTTGGTGACTTTTCGTATTCCTCAAAGTGTCCCTTCATGAGAAATTATGCCCTTCCTCTTTTGTCTTCACTTGGTGACTCTTAGAATTCTCCAAGATGACTCTTCATGGGAAAATGCGTCTCATTTTTATTTTGTCTTTAGCCTGTGACTCTTTGACTTTTTCATGAGCCCTTTTTTTGTCTTATATGCGACCAAAAATATAATCGTTAATATTAAATAAATATTAACACACATTAGCCAAGATATAACTATTACAAATATCATTAAATTCAATGAGGCCTTTATCACCAATAATGCTAGACCTTTGACATCAATGACAATATTTCCAACAATCTTCCTCTTTGTCATTGATGACAACCTCAATCCTGAAATTGACACATCCTAAAACTTGCACATACTGTCATCTAAAAATATATAATAACTCCCTCTTATTATAACAACTTGTAGTTGTTCTTTTTACCTGTTTCTGCACCTATACCTATACATATTATTCTCCCTCTTTGACATCAATGGCAAAGGGCCTACTTGGAGCTAACACTTAGCTCCCCCTCAACTGATATTAAAACTCAAAGACAGAAAGTAATAAAAATTACTCCCAACTCCTCTTGCAGATCTTTGAATGTGTCTTTTGATCGTGCCTTTGAAAAGATATCTAATAATACATATAAATCATTGCCTGTTCTTTGAGCATCTGCAATTAACTCATTTGAATCTTTTCTTCTAATCTCACAATCTTCTGCATAAAACTTTAATGTGTATCTCTGATCACATATTTGACTTACACTTAATAGATTATGCGTAAGACCTTTTACATACAAAACGTTCTTAGTCTTGGTTCTACCATTTTTCAAACTTAAAATACCTTTTTCAACTATCCTAGAAATGGTTTTATCTCTACATTTCACTGTGCCACCATTGATCTTCTTTAGAGTTTTGAACTTACTTTTATCCCCTATCATATGCCTCGAACATCCGCTATTAATGAACCATGGATGATCTTCATTTCTTACATGCAAAATTGTCTGAACCAACATAGAATCTTCAGGTTATTTCTTCTGTCATGAACATGTCTGAACCTTCTTCTTGATGAATGGAGCCTTGAAACTCGGGTCCTTCTTGACTGACTCAAACATGCTTCTACAGTACCAAGCTATGTATCTGAAGTTGTTATATTTGTAACATATTATGTCCTCTTCATCAAAGCTTGATAGAGAAGCAAAAGAGTTGTGGCTTCTGCTTGACTCTACATGACTTTTCTTCTCTTTATTTCTGAAACTGTTAGCTCTTTTTTGACATTCTAATTTTTTATGACCATATCCATTACAATAAAAATAGTAACCATAAAAATAAGACATGTCTGTGTATCTCTAACCTAATTGCCTTTTGTAGCTTTGTTTCCTCCAGCCTTCTTTGTTTGAAATGCCCTTTGTATTCTTCACTTCTTCCCTTTTTGTTTCTTTTTTTGTAAGAGCTTCAACATAGCTCTTTTTTTTATAAATATGATGCATGTCTTATCTGAATTTGCCTTTTAATTTTTTAATATCTTATTCAACATGTTAATGCTATCTTCAAAATTTGAATCACTAACTACTTTATCATTGACTACTTTCTCAATATCTCTTTTAAAGAGGCAATTTCAATAACATACATTTCACATTTTTTTCTTACTTTTTAAAACTATGATGTTAAATCCTTTTCATTCATTTTAGCTTCTTCAACGTGTATTGTTAGATCATCAATTATTTCTTTTGACTCATTTTCATTTTTATCGATCTGGCGCTTCAATCTTCAATTCTTCTTCTCAACAACTTCTAACTCTTATAAGGCACAAATGAGTTCTCCTTTCAGATTCACTTCAACTTCATCCTCTTCTTCTTGATCATCTGTACTTTTACTGACAGAGGCATCTTCATGTATGGCCATGAATAGAATCTTTTTTTCTGAATCACTGACTCCACTATTTTCGGCTGAGCTAAGATCTTTAGAATACATGCTCTTCTTCTCGAATCTCTTCTTAAATTTACCTTTAAAATTCTTTTTGTATGTAGACTTTCTTTTTTTATCATCATCATTACCCTTATTTGGGCATTTAGCTAAAAAATGTCTAATCTTTCCATAATTAAAACATTTAAAAGGTAATTTTCTTTGATATTTACCTGTTCTCTTTTTCAGCTTGCGAAAGAAAACAACTTTGTTGTCATTTTCATCATCACTGAAACTATCACTTGATTCTTGAATCTTAGCTTTCTCTTTCTTTGATGTCTTAAAGCCGCTTCTCTCTTTGAGGGTTTATCTTGTTCAATCAACATCTCATATGCCGTGAGTATACCATGAAGCTCATCCACTTTTAGATTGGCTAAATTCTTCATCTCCTCGATTACCGAAACTTTTGCATCATATCTCATTGGTAGAGATCTCAAAACCTTTCGTACCACCGTTGACTCTTCCAACGTTTCTCCAAGACCGTAAATCTGATTTACTATTTGATCAACTCACAAAAGATAACTTGCTATATCTTCTTCTTCTTCTATCTTCAAACTTTCACACTGTCTTCTAAAAGTCTGAAGCTTAACTTGTTGAACCTTTCCGTCACCTTTGTAAATATTCTCAAGTGTTACCCAAGTTTTATGAGCAGATTTACATATTTACATTGCATAACTTTAACAAATTGAGATTCACATAAACCACATAAAATAACATTTAAAGCTTTAACATTACATTCACTTGCCTTCTTTTTTGCTGGAGTAATTATAGGTGTTTGTGGCTCTTCATATTCCTCCACCACTGCTTGTCATATGTCGAATCCAAGGGCCATCAAATAAGTCCTCATTCTTATGCTCCAAAAAACATAATTCATCCCATCAAATAAAGGTGCCTTATTTTTAGAAAATCCTTCATGTGATCCAACCATCATGCTTTCCCGATCCACCTTAAAGTTGTAAAACTTTTTAAAAAAGACCCTGCTCTGATATCAATAATTAAGCACGAGATATACTAAGAGGGGGGGTGAATCAATGTATCATAAATCTTATAAACTTTCCCTTAATCAAATTCCACTTTAACATACATTTAAGATATGCAATAAAACTAAAATAATAAACACCACACAAGATAGAGAGACACTATATTTAACATGGAAATTCAATGTGAAAAAAACCACGATTTTTTTTTTTTAAGTATATGAATGAGCACCAACTCAAACTATAATATTCACAAGCACCAACTTGCAAGAGCACCAATTCTTTTTCTGAGCACCAACACATCAACTATTCGTGAGCACCAACCCATATAAGCACCAACCCTTTTGCTGAGCACCAACATAACAACTATTCGTGAGCACCAACCCACAGGAGCACCAACCCCTTTGTTGAGGACCAACACAACAATAATTCATGAGCACCAACATACGGGAGCACCAATACAACAACTATTCGTAAGCACAAACCCACATGAGTCAACTTCTTTTGTGTATACCACAAAACTATCTCTCAATGTTGCTATCTCAACAAATGATAGTTCATTACAATATCTTTTTCCTCTCTTTCCTTTGCTTTTCTAAACTAGATATAACAAATACAAATCATACTCTCTCTCACCATTGCTCTTCTAAGCTAGATATTGCTACTACAAATCAAACTCCATCTCACACTACAAATGGCTTCTCAAGCTTTTATTTATAGCTTTTCAAATGACCTTTGGCCTTCCCCCTTTGTGACCCTTTTATCATCATGGAAAATGATGCCAAACTTGTATGACCCTTCGTATTCTTGAATTTGAAAAGTCATGTGGTGACCTTCATAAGCAAAAGCATCCTTTCCTCTTTTGTTTTATCTTGGCGACTTTTCGTATTCCTCAAAGTGTCCCTTCATGAGAAATTGCGTTTTTCCTCTTTTGTCTTCACTTTGTGACTCTTAAAATTTCTCAAGATGACTCTTCATGAGAAAATGCATCCCATTCTTGTTTTGTCTTTAACTTGTGACTCTTTGACTTCTCCATGGGCCCTTCTTTTGTCTTATATGCAACCAAAAATATATTTATTAATATTAAATAAATATTAACACATATTAGCTAAGATATAACTATTACAAAACATCATTAAATGCAATGGAACTTTTATCACCAATAATGCTAGACCTTTGACATCAATGATAATATTTCTAACAATCTTTTACTTTGTCATTGATGGCAACCTCAATCTTAAAACTGCCACATTCTAAAATTTGCACATACTATCATCTAAAAATATATAGTAACTCCCCTTTACTATAGCAACCTATACCTATTTCTGTGCATGTGCCTATACTTGTTATTCTCCCCCTTTGACATCAATGGAAAAGGGCCTCCGTGGAGCTAACACTTAGCTCCCCCTTAACTGATGTTGAACCTCAATGGCATGAAGTAACAAAAATTACTCTCAACTCCTCTTGCCGATCTTTGAATGTGTCCTTTGATTGTGTCTTTGAGAAGATATCTGATAATACATATAAATCATTGCCTGTCCTTTGAATATGAATGAACACCAACTCAAACTACAATATTTGCAAGCACCAACTTGCAGGAGCACCAACCCCTTTGTTAAGCACCAACACAGTAACTATTCGTGAGCACCAATCCACAGGAGCACTAACCCCTTTGCTGAGCACCAACACAACAACAATTCGTGAGCACCAACCCCTTTGTTGAGCACCAACCCACATGAGCACCAACCCCTTTTGTGTATACCACACAACTATCTCTCAATGTTGCTATCTCAACAAATGATAATTCATTACAATATCTCTTTTCTCTCTCTCCTTTGCTCTTTTAAGCTAGATATAACAAATATAAATCATACTCTCTCTCACCATTGCTCTTCTAAGCTAGATATTGCTATTACAAATCAAACTCCATCTCACACTACAAATGGCTTCTCAAGCCCTTATTTATAGCTTTCCAAATGACCTTTGGCCTTCCTCCTTTGTCACCTTTCAATTCTCATGGAAAATGGCACCAAAATTACATGACCCTTCGTATCCTTGCATTTGAAAAGTCATGCGGTGACCCTTCATAAGCAAAATCATCCTTTCCTCTTTTGTTTTTATCTTGGTGACTTTTCATATTTCTCAAAGTGTCTCTTCATAAATAATTACGTCATTCCTCTTTTATCTTCACTTGGTGACTCTTGGAATTCTCCAAGATGACTCTTCATGAGAAAATACGTCCCATTATTATTTTGTCTTTAGCCCATGATTCTTTGACTTCTTCGTGGGCCCTTTTTTATCTTATATGCAACCAAAAACATATTCGTTAATATTAAATAAATATTAACACATATTAGCCAAGATATAATTATTACAAATATCATTAAATGCAATAAGACTTTTATCACCAATAATTCTAGACCTTTGACATCAATGACAATATTTCCAACATGAGGTTTATCTCTTTACATCTTGTTGAAAGTATTGTGTATCCATTTGAAATAGTGATTTTGTAATAATGTTCTTATATTCTCTTATTTTGTTAAATTTCTCTTTCAATATGAAATTAGTTACTTGTAAATTTAAGAGTATGGAAAGTGTATATGTAATGGCCCAAATTTTCGTCCAAATAAAACCCATAAAAACGCTACTATTTTTTTAAATTGAATCTTATGCAATGTTAAGTCTGAGCAACTATAAACACACTCAACTAAACATTTAATTCAAGTAACACAAATAAACCGATGTGCGTTTGATTTACATACATTTAAGAATTCTCATCCGCAAGTAAGCAACTCAAAAGAGCAACTAAACCCTTAATTCGCTCCATCTCAATACCAACTCTGAACTACCCATGAACATGATAAATGATGCAACCTATGCATGTTGAAATAGAATTTCACAACACACCAAGCAACTAGGGTCGACTCACTCACCTAACAACCAAGTCACACTTTCGTTAATTTGCTTATTAAATGGCAATGGATAAAATAGCCATACTAAGGAATAATTAATTTTGACACCACTTCTCAAAACTATTAGATGCAGGCTATCCTTTAAAACCTATAAAACTGACCACTAAAAGATAAGCATTAAAATATTTCAATGTTCTAAAGTGATTTTAATTTAGAAAACTATTCTGCCTAGCAGATTCTAGAATATTGTAGTTTTGAAATTGAGCTACTAAAAATAGTAAAAATATCCAAAATAGATTAATAAAACTTTTAAAACAAATTTAAAGCCAAAATAAAACACAATTAACTTTTTGGTTGAGGACTGAATCCATTTACTAATTTTAACAATTCAATTTTGAAACGACTTTGCAAGCTGGACAACAAAAGTCAATTGCAAAAAACGTCAACTACCCCTAAAAGAGGGCTCAAAAAAATACTAAACGACAATATAAATGAAATAAAAAGTTATATATATTGATATGAATCTAAAATATATAGTTTTATATATTTATATGAATCTAAAATATATATGTTATATCTTTCATATTCTATAAATACCCAACTAGGTAATTTATACAACCCCACTTCCGGAGTGACTTCACAAAACCTAACTCAGAAAACTGGAAATATGAGTGTCAAACAAGGTTCAAGATGACCTTGTCAAAAATATAAAATGACACAGAAAATTAAATATAAATATTGATACACAAATATAAAACTAAAAAATACATGATACAACCTTTGGTTTCTCAAAATGCTAAACTAAGTTATAAATTAGATACTCTTTCCTGTGCGACCATGCAGATAGAAAACATAATCAACAAAAAAATTCTAAATAAATTGCATTCAGAATTTAATTATTAAAAATACAAGATGATATTTTATAAGATATTTAGAGTTACCAATGACAATTTTAATATAATGTAACTCTCTATCAACCTCAAGGCTCACAATTCCTTCATTCTAGTTTCTTTCGGAATGGTAATTTTGAAGATACTTTAAAAACTAGAAGAAGCCATCGAGTGATTGATTTTGAGAATTGCATCTAGAAATGGTTTCACTAAAAACCAATCGGGTGAGACCAAGATGATTCTAGCTTATGGATTAAATAAATTTAATATAAGGTAAGATATTTTAAGACTGCATTTAAGCAACTTAACAAGCACAATTGTTTATTCGAGCCAAAACCCAATTGACTTAAGCCAGTTTCTAAATTTAATTAACTTAGTTTATTAATTGCAATTTCTCATATCAGTGAAGCCAAAAAATATTTTAGTATGCAAGACTAATTATTTATCAATGTTTTAAGTCAATATTGACTCATCACTTGATCTATGCTTAAGATGGATTTTTTTTTTTCATAAGTTATGAATTAACCTAGTTTCATGTATCGAAGTTGCATTCTTAGATAAAATATTTATTTTATCAAATAAAATTTCACTATAGATTTATAATAATAATAAATTAATTTCACTCATCAAAGATATGTTCCTTTGGGTTACGAAGGCATGACTTAAAATTACTATTTGGTTGTATTTATAAGGCTCATTCAAATTATTTTGAATGTTTAAATTCTCATCTTACAAATTTTAATATAAGGTCAAAATTTGTGATATTCATTAAACCATCAAATAGAATAAATGTTAGACAAAGACTTTTTATGTCTTAATACAATAGACCCATGGCATCCCTAGGCTAAACAATTTATCTAATCACTTAAAAAATTACATACACAACTTCAGAAAAAGAACTAATAATTACAAAATAATCCAAGGTTTACAACTATATCCACTTTGGTCTATCAAGAAATTTCTTTACAAACCTTGGATAGAAAACTAATACAATAAAATAACTCCATTTAACTCTATAATCATATCTAAAAATAGTACTAAATTATCGTGTTGACTATAGTACTGGAATTCTTCCACTTATATTAAGACATGGTCAACAAAGGGGGTTAGCTAAAAGCTAAGCAAAAAAATTCTACTCCCTAAACCAATTTATTTTTTCAAATTAATAAACAATTTTAAATACTAAATTTAACAACTAATGACAATATACATATGACTAATCAATAACAACTTACTATTACACATCTATTGATTGCAATTATTATTAAACTAGTAAAAACAACTTACCAATGCAAACAATTACACAAATCTATCAGATCAACAAATAGAACTAACAATCCCATGCATTGTATAACTGGTTACTCTCTAAACTTTCATCAAATATGACATCAATAGAAATACTACTAAAATTATTTGCAATACTTCACGGATTGTGATTTGTAATGTCAAATCATTTATATATTTATTAGGGTGAGACCTAGTTTTAACTTCGTTATCGAAGTTCCTTCAAATGAACTAAACCGTCACAATTTCAACAAGGTATTAATATTGAACTTTATATAATAGTATAGTTAACAATCAGAATAAAACTTCTAAATTCTTCAAAGGTTAAACTCGTTTCTAATGATATTTAAGAACGATCCAATCTTGAAATTTTTTACACAACACGAATAAATGTTTCTATCCCAGATTATGATCTCATATCAAAATAACTATTCATTATTGTAGATGTACCGCTATGCCTCCACATGAATTTCTCGATTTCACAACTAAAAATATTTATTATTTAAATTATATATTTATATACACTTTCAACTTTAAATTCTAATAATATTAGTGACACAAAAATAAACTTATTAAGTGCCACAAATTCACAAATATATATATATATATATATATATATATATATATATATACAAAGATTATATACCCCATTAATAAAATATTATTTCATTTATATATATGTATATATATATTTGTATATATACATATAAATATTTACAATCTAATAATCAGGGTATACTTTAAGAAACCCCTCCTTTAGAAAAGGTGTAAAAAATTGGCGAAATGTGTAAAACACCTGACAAAAAAAATTATTTTTTGTGGTGAAAAAAGTAGTTTACAAAGAAAAAATAATAATCTCCATTGGCGAATCATTCATAGTCTCTCAAACAATGTGTAAAATCCGGGCGAATTGTGTTATTTTAAAACCACAAAAAAATTATACATTGGCGAACAAAAAATAATAATCATAGTAAAATTTTAATTTTTTGGGCACTGAGAATGGGGTGGGATCGGCTTGTGGCACTTTGCGAAAGCTATTTTCATACTATTCTATCACGCATACATCCCTTCATGCAGCCTTCATACCTCCTATGATGTCTCCTTGAAATCTTGAAACCCTAAAATATGGCTAAGTTTGAAACCCTGAAACCCTGGAATCTGACTAACTCTGAAATATGATAGGATCCACCAAAACCTAGAATTTGCATTATAGCTCCTAGCAGTCCGAAACCCCTCTCAAACATCCTGAAACTATATAAATAAAATATAACTTAAAGTATAAGAAACTAGATGTCCATTATAAATGTACACTTATAAATGTCCATTATAAATGTACACTTATACTTAAATGTTTATTTTATTTGTACACCGTTCGCTTCGGAAAAAAAAGGGTTATTGAATGTCTCATTGCTATTTTCTTGAATTCGGATTTATACATATTACAAATGAAAGTGTGTTGGTGAAACGAGCCGACTCCTCCACTTCCCATAACGTGAAACCCAGCGAACATTTCACATTAAGCGCTACCTGGTCGGCTGCGTGAAAGGCGAATACTGCCAGGGAGAAACTCAAACGAAACATTTGCCTTGGCGATTACAAAGCTAGGTAATCACGAAACCCAATAAATCTTGGCGACCAGGAAACCATGGAACGTCATAGAAATCGCCAAAAAACACACTGACAAAATGTAAAATTCGCCAAAGTACGAATATTCGCCACTAAAATATTCCCTGCTAATAATCTATCCTTAACCATATTATAAACAATTTTTGGTTTCATAAATAATATTATACAAATATTAACCAAAATGAGAATCAAATATTATTCTATATAAATATTTAATATATTTTTTTTACATTTATATAATATAATATTTTATTACATTTTATAAACCTCAATTTTTTTTAAAATAAAATAATTATAAACCCTTGTTTTTTTTCATTGATTTAGGAATGTTTTTTTTTAATATAAACATAATCCTTTTTTTTATTTTTATTTATTTTTTTTATTTTTTTAAACTTTATCATAGGGTTTGGGCGGCGGCCCATCGCTGACAACCATGACCGTCGACCTAACATAAATTTGGGGAGGTCGGTCGACTGTCCTCCCCTCTCCTTCCATTATGAAAGGGTTATAGCATATCCGCTATCTCCTATTGCTCTCGCCCCTTCCCCCGCGGCCTCTCCCTTGCCCCCTCCCTTTTTTTTTTAATAAAATACAATATTTTATTTTTATTTTTTTTATAAATAAAATATTTTATTTTTATTTTTATTTTTATTTATATATATAATTATTTATTTGATTATTTATATTTGTAATTTTTTAAATATATATATCAATAATTTAAACATAAATTCATGCAATTGGAAATATATATATATATTTTCTCTCTCTCTCACACACACATATATAGCCTTAAAACAAAACAAAAATGTATTATGCTCATTTAAGAGGTAATAAAACTAGATCAGACGGATTTTAAGAGAGTTATGATTTACAAACATATAAATAATAACTATTTTAAAAAAAATAAAATTTGACTAAAATACAATATTAAATTTGTTTATCGATTTGGAAAACATCCAAGAATTTAATAGAAAAGAAACCCTTTGCCTGTAAGTGAGGCTCCATCTTTCATTTTTCCTCCTCCATCTCTCTTCCTCTTCTCCCTTAACCACCCTTGCAAAATGACTCTCTTCTTGTTTGACTTTTTAAATAAAGACTTGTAGTATTTTATTATTTTCATTTAAGTTTAGGGTTAGGGTTTTTTTTTTAAATTATTATTATTAGTTTTATTATTATTCACAATGGGTTTAGTATTTTTTTTACACACACACACACATACTTACTTTGGCAAGTTAAGTTTTACATTGAAACAATCAAGTAATTGAATGCATTAAATATATTCTAAAATAACTATGCTATTCTAACTTTTATTAATATCTTAATATGTTTATTAATATATATATTTAATGGAAAGGATAATATTTGAGACCAATAATATATATTTATTTGAAATTATGAATAATAAATTCGTTTATCTACAAAATACTAGTTTAATGACAATTTATACAATTATTTACAGATATATTTATATTTATTGATAAATGTTACTTAGGTTCAGATACAAACGAAACAAAGTTATTATTTTTGTCTTAAACAAGGTTTTATTCTCAAAGCACTTAAGAGATACAAGTCAACTACTCAAGATAAAATTAACAGAACATGGTCCTATGACGGGTTTAAACAAGCTGTTAGAATAAATACATAATCAGTTCTAATAGGGTGAAACTGTCAAAATAACACATCAACAAGGAAATCCCTATAAGCCAAAGTGACTAATACATGAAAATATGAATAATTGCTAGTGTCAAATACATATAAATCAAGGCGGTACTACATGCGATGTAAAGAACCCGATTCTAAGCCAACAAAGTAAGGTGGTCAAAATAACACTAACCATTAGCTACAACACATCATACTCACACGTTGAGCTCAATGACACATTTGACACATCGGTCATCCATATGACAATACATCTTTGAGAACACATTGACGAACTTGAAAGGGGTATTACATTCACTCCCTTTTGAAAAATTCATCGTCCTTGATGCTTCTAAAATAAACTCATGTAGTGTAATCCATCACATTCTCCAATAGTAATAATATGTTACGGAGTGAATCCTTACGATAATACAAAACTCAAATACTCAATCTCGAAATAGTCATAGAGGTGATAACACCAAAACCCTGTTATCAATACTCTAATATGTCAGAACATAAGTTCTTGTTCCAAATAACCTTTGCATAATCCCATGGTACAATAGGAATAAGAAAATTAGTGTCAAATACGAAACCAATATAATCACTGTAATGTTCCAAATGCTTGACCATGCTGAATCAAACTCCCACACTGAGTGATATTACCAAACTGTGCTATACTGATCAATATCATAAGGTGCCAACTGAAACATGATTAACCTCTGAAATGAGCAAGTGAGAACAAATTTTATCCTAACATAAGTCATATTGTTATTTGCATTTGTCATTAACCAACTGAAGCACACAATCATAAAAGCTCAAGTATCCATTCAATGTCTATATCATATTGAGATAAGAATAATGAATACCAATTATGATGAGGGTACACTACTAGAAGAGATATCCATTCATGGCAATGTTGTCTGGAGCTAACTGAATAACATTAGACCATATTGGACCATGTTGAAATAACCAATCAAAGTATATGCCAAAATAACAAGTAACCACTGCATACCAAATTATCTGTTTAGGCCTTCCATCATCAACATAGAATGATACCACTGCTAAAATGACTGAGAAATATTGTGCTCTATCATCAAAACTCCTTAAACCTCCCAAAAAGAGTCATAACCCCATGCAAGGACCACATATGTATGTGTGTGTGTATAACCACCACATTTGGTGGGGTGGGAAGGGTGGTATCATGAATTGGCGCGATCGATTCCCATTACGACCCACTAGTTGTATTCCAAGCTACTTCTCCCCCATACCACATCATAGGCATACCAATTATGCATGTACGAACACATATGAAACCATCACCAACAATCATCAAAAGAAATATACAAGAGGATCAACCAATCATATAAGAGTAAAACCAAAAAAAGTGGAACTAAGTAGTCTCGAAGGAAAATATAAACCCAAAAATACAAAATAAATTTCAACAATAATGTTCATGATCGATTGTTTGAAAAACAAAATTCAAAGACAATAAAATAAAATGTTGGTTTCTAGTCAACTTAAAACAAAATTCAATCAAATATAAATAATTTTGGCAAAACATAAGCGAACATAGATCGCATCACGAACACTATGTGACTTATACAAAGCACTAAAAATCACCCAAGGGGAGAAGAGATAAGGTAAGAGAGCATCGGGTGGTCCACTAGATTTAATGGAGAATCGAACTACGTTAGCGGGCATAGTGGATTGGTCTACCTACCATTACCAATAAGAAAAATAGTCCACTAGCCATTGTGAGAATCAAACTATGTCATTGACTAGGGTGTGGTCCATCATAACAAGCAGCTGATATAACCATAACTCCCAAACACAACATCCTAGTGTTATAAAAATACAAAGGTAATCATACTGTCTCACACCTTTGACTGTCATGTAATCAACCTATTGTCAAATAACATTACTTATGGAGAGTAACCATGTTGAACATATCAAAAAAAAATTGCATCGGTCTAACTGATGCCATAATGTCATCTCGGGTGACATTTTCAACATATATCTATACTTTAGTTAAAATTTCATGAGGAATATATGAGTCTCTCTATTTATAGTAATATAATGTCTCAAGGTAACATGTGAAAATTTTATCTGTTATCCATCATTAATCATCACTGAAAATATTGAATAACCCATATCATAACAAAGTGCTACTAAAAATAAAGTATCTCATACCATTTGACAATAACTATCCACCATGTCAATCAACTAACACTGATAAAGGAGAATGACAACTATCAACTCTCACACATTGCATCTCAGTGCCACATAAATACCATACATATATACTATATCATATCTCTAATTGTAACTTCTCCCAAGTAACATATATCAGGAAAAATATCCTTGTCAAACATAGTGTAGTGAAGTTCTACCGAGTGAAAATTATACGTATGATTGAGTGCTGACCACTAGAAACTACTATCCGTTAGAAATACAGGAAATATTAATATGTATAAGCAATAATCATCGAGATAAACAATGCATCAACATTCACAAATGTTTGGAAACTACAACCAATGCTAACTATATCATGT
This sequence comes from Torreya grandis, assembly GCA_037957365.1. Classification (NCBI taxonomy): domain Eukaryota; kingdom Viridiplantae; phylum Streptophyta; class Pinopsida; order Cupressales; family Taxaceae; genus Torreya; species Torreya grandis. Next base: position 5,121,412 of record JARHVA010000007.1, on the reverse strand, counting down.
AAGAAATTAGCATATATACTACCAAATCAAGGTGTCCCTGTATCACAAACTTGTTGAACAAAGGGGAGGAGTAGCTTTTTAGGGTTATTATTACCTAAAGCTTTGAAATAAATTCTCTTATGTTAATATTATTAATACTCAAAGGCCAACTATCACTATTAAAGGATTAGACTACTGTCAAACAAGTATTCCTTCATCTATATAAATGTGTAATAGTCCTATCATTATCACTTTCATTTTAACATCATAAGGCTATTTATGATTTTGAAATTGGTTAAGTTGTATAAATCCAAGCTTGGATCTAAGAAATAATCATTTCAGCACATCTATTATAACTTCAAGATTCATTTATGTAATACACATGTAATAACAATCTTGTAAATTTCATTAGTTTACTTCGACATATAATTAATCATTATACTTATTAAAGGTTTATATCATTCCTTCACCAGTCAATAACATTATTGTCGTCAAACTACTTGGGCAATACCATAGTTTTATACTTAAAATCAAGAACATATCATATTATTATTCACTAATTATACTTAAAATTAAGTCAATGAAAGGTAAATGTAACAACTCTAATCTTAACATCCAGGAGAATTAATAAGTTTAACATTCACACAATTAATTCTTAACCAAAGGTAAATAATGTGTTTGGATGTTGAAAACTAAAGCAAGATACACCAAGGTGGATTTTACATTTTTATTTATGTTCGAATCATAGTATATACAAACATAATTGCTTATAAAAATATTTTCAATCCCTAGCAAGAGCTTATAGAAACCAAATCTTCTAGACCACCTCTATAACAATGTCAGTTAAAAATACTAGAATACTAAAGAAGTATATTAAAATAAAATACCTCGTAAGTACATATATAAGAAACACACAATTTATATACAACATTAAAATTCATTCATATATAAATAAATATATATCACACAATAAATATTATACAAAACGCTAACTTCAAATATAGACATGCCAACGAAGTTGCTAATTTAAAATTCAAGTAAACTTCAAGCCTATGGTCACACATCAATTTACAATTTCAATTCATTGTGAGTAAAATCAAATAGAGAAATATTGTGATGATAAGTTTTACAAATTCATCACGAATACCAAACACAATCTACAGAGTTTTGAGTGTTGAACCCAAGCTTTGATACCAAAATATAATGCCTAAAATTTCGTCCAAATAAAACCCATAAAAATGGTACTATTTTTTTTAATTAACTCTTGTGAGACGTTAACTATGAACAACTGTAAACACACTCAACTAAACACTTAATCCAATTAACACAACTAAACTAATGTGCGTTTGATTTACATACATTTAAGAATTTTCGTCTGCAAGCAAGCCACTTGAAGGAGTAACTAAACCCTTAATTCGTTTCACCTCAATACCAACTCTGAACTACCCATGAACATGCTAAACGATTCAAACTATGAATGTTGAGGTAGAATTTCACAACACACCAAGCAACTAGGGTTGAGTCACCTTACAACCAAGTCACACTTTCATTAATTTGCCTATCAAATAATGATGGATAAAAATTTATAATAGCCATACTAAGGAATAATTAATCCTAAAACCACTTCCCAAAACCATTATGTATGAGATGCACTTCAGAACCCATAAAATTGACCCATAAAAAATAAGTATTAAAATATTTTAGTGTTTCAAAGTGATTTTAACCCAGAAAACTATTCTGCTTAGCAGATTTCAAATTAAAGTAGTTTTGAAATCAAACTACTAAAAATAATAAAAATATCCAAAATAGATTAGTAAAATTTTTGAACAAATTTAAAGCCAAAATAAAACACTATTAATTTTTTGGTTGAGGAACGGATCCGTTTACTAATTTTAACAATTCAATTTTGAAACGACCTTGCAAGTTGGACAACAAAAATCAGTTGCAAAAAATATCAATTACGCTTGAAAGAGGGCTCACCAAAAATACTAAACGATAATATAAATGAAATATATATATATTTTATATTGATATGAAACTCAAATATATTGGTTATATCTTTCATATTACATAAATACTCAACTAAGTAATTTATACAACCCCACTTCCGGAGTGACTTCGCAGGACCTAACTCAGAAAACTAGAAAAACTAATGTCAAACAAGATTCAAGATGACCTTGCCAAAAATGTAAAATGACATTGAAAATTGGATATAAATATTGATACAAAAATATAAAACTAAAAAATACATGATAAAACCTTCGGTTTCTCAAAATGTTAAACTGAATTATAAGTAAAATATTTTTTTGAGCGATTATACAGACAGAAAACAATATCAACAAAAAAAAATTTGAATAAATTGCATTTAAAATTTAATTATTAAAAATAAAAGATAATATTTTATAAGATATTTAAAGTTACCAATGACAATTTGAATATAATATAACTTTCTATCAACCTCAAGGCTCACAATTCCTTCACTTTGGTTTATTTTGAGTGAGTAATTTTTAAGATACTTTAAAAAATAGAAGAAGCCATCAAGTGATTGATTTTGAGAATTGTCTCTAGAAATGGTTTCACTAAAAACCAGCAGGTGAGACAAGATGATTCTAGTCCATGGATTAAATAAATTTAATATAGGGTTAGATATTTTAAGACTCCATTTAAGCAACTTAGCAAACACAATTGTTTATTCAAGAGAAAACCCAATTGACTTAAGCTAGTTTCTAAATTAATAATTTAGTTTATTAATCACAATTTCACATATCAATGAAGCCAATAAATTTTTTAGTACACAAGGCTAATTCTTTATCAATGTTTAAAGCCAATATTGACTTATCACTTGATCTATGTTTAAGATGGACTTTTTTTTAAAAAAAATGAGTTATGGATTAACCTAGTTTCATTTATTGAAGTTGTATTCTTGGATACAGGTTTATTTTGTCAAATAAAAATTTATTATAGATCTATAATAATACTAAATCAATTTCACTCATTCAAGATATTTTCCTTTGGGTAATGAAGGCATTACTTAAAATTATTATATGGTTGCATTTATAAGGCTCAATCAAATTATTTTGAGTGTTTAAATTCTCATCTTACAAATTCCAATATAAGGTCAAAATTTGTGGTACTCATTAAACCATCAAATGGAATAGATGTTAAACAAAGATTTTTTATGTCTTAATACAATAGACCATTCTTTATTCTAGTGATAGAACAATGATATCTCCAGGATAAACAATTTATCTAATCACTTAAAAAATTACATACATAACTTCAAAAGAACTAATATTTACAAAACAATCCAACGTTTACAACTATACCCACTTTGGTCTATTAGAGAATTTTTTTACAAACTTTGGATAAGAAACTAATGCAATAAAACAACTCAATTTTACTTTATAATGATATCTAACAATAGTATTAAGTTATCTTGTTGATTACAGTACTTGAATTCTTCCACTTGCAGTAGGACATGGTCAACAAAAGGGATCAACTAAAAACTAAGCAAAAAATTTTACTTCTTAAACCACTTTGTTTTTCCAAATTAATAAATAATTTTAAATATTAGATTTGACGACTAATGACAATATACATATGACTAATCAATACAACTTACTATTACAAACCTATTGATTGCAATTATTGTTAAACTAGTACAAACAACTTACCAATGCAAACAATTACACAAACCCATCAGATCAACAAATCAAACTGGCAATCCCATGCATTGTATAACTAGTTACTCTCTAAACTTTCATCAAATATGACATCAATATGAATACTACTAAAATTATTTGCAATACTTCACGGATTGTGACTTGTAATGTCAAATGATTTATATATTTACTAATACGAGACCTAGTTTTAACATCGTTATCAAAGTCAGCTGTTACATCTGGTCTTTTCTACTGTTTTCAGGTGCCTGTTTAACCTGGTTTTGCTTTTTCTGGTTTCGGGTTTTTTTTTAGAAACCCGATTGTGCTTTAAGGTTTATCTCTTTTTTGTTGTAAAGAGTTTCGGGGCCCCTTCAAAATCTGCTTTTACCTTAATCTAAAACATCGTTATCAAAGTTCTCTCAAATGAATTAAACCATTACAATTTCAATAAGATATTAATATTGAACTTTATATACTAATGTAGTTAACAATTAGAATAAAACTTCTAAATTCTTCACAAATTAAACTCGTTTCCAATGATATTTAGGAACAATTCAATCTTAAATTATTTACATAACACAAGTGTTTTTATCCCATATTGTGATCTCAAATCAAAATAACTATTCATTATTATAAATGTACCACTATGCCTCCACACGAATTTCTCCATCCCATAACTAAAAATGTTTATTATTCAAATTATATATTTATATCTACTGTCAACATGACACAAAAATAAACTTATCCAATGTCACAGATTCATATATATGTGCAAGAATTATATACCCAATTATTATATATATATATATATTCACAATCTAATAATCTATCATTAATCCATATTATATACATTTTTTGGTTTCATAAATAATATTATATATGATATTAACCAAAGTGAGAATCAAATATTATTTCTATATAATATTTTATTACATTATATAAACATCAAAAATATATATATATATATTTTAAAACCAAATAATTATAATATATTATATATATATATATATTATATATATATATATATATACAATCTAATAATCTATCATTAATCCATATTATATACATTTTTTTTTCATAAATAATATTATATATGATATTAACCAAAGTGAGATCAAATATTATTTCTATATAATATTTTATTACATTTTATAAACATAAAACATAAAATTATTTTTATTTTTTAAAACAAAATAATTATAAACCTTTTCTTTTTTAGTCATCAATTTATGAATGTTTTTTTAATATAAATATAATCCCTTTTTATTTTTATTTTTTTGGTTTTAACAAATATTCATTTATTTATTTATTTTTTAAACCCTATCCTAGGGTTTGGCTAATGGCCCATGGCTGGAAGCCATGGCCATCGGCCTGCAACATAAAGACGGGGAGGTCAATTGGCTGGCCACCCCTCCCCTTCCATTATGGAAAGGGTCGGGGACGGCACAATGGCTGGCCCCCCTTTTTTTTTTTGGAATAAAATATAAGATTTTATTTTTACTTTTTAATATATAAATAATTTTTTTAATAATTTATATATATATATAGACACACAAGTGTTAAAACAAAACATAAATGTATTATGCTCATTTTAAAGCAGGTGGATTTTAAGAGAGTTAGGGTTTATAAACATATAAATAACAATTATTTTTAAAAATATATAAAATCTGACTAAAATATAATATTAAATTTGTTTATTGATTTGGAAAACACCGAAAGATTTAATGGAAAAAAACATCCCTTCCCTGTAAGTGAAGCTCCATCTTCCATTTTTCCTCCTCCATCTTTTTTTCTATTCTTCCTTGGCCACACTTACAAAATGACTCTTTCTTTTTGTTTTCCTTTTTTAAATAGACTTGTATTATTTTATTATTTTCATTTAAGTTTAGAGTTAGGGTTATAATAATAATAATAATAATAATGGGTTTAGTATTATATAAATATAAATATAAATAAATAAATATATATAAAATACTTTGGCAAGTTAAGTTCTACATTGAGACAATTAAGTAATTGAATGCATTAAATATATTCGAAAACAATTATGTTATTCTAACTATTATTAATATCTTAATACATATTTTTGATGGAGAGGTAATATTTGAGACCAATAATATATATTTATTTGAAATTATGAATAATAAATTTATTTATCTATAAAATACTAGTTTAATAACAATTTATACAATTATTTACAAACATATTTACGTTTATTAATAAATGTTACTTAGGTTCAGATCCAAATCCAAATGAAACAAACATTTATTTCCGTCTTAAACAAGGTTTTATTGTCAAAGCATCTAAAAGATACATGTCAACTACTTGAGGAACAATTATTTACAAACGTATTTACGTCTATTAATAAATGTTATTTAAATTTAGATACCAACGAAACAAAGTTATTATTTCCGTCTTAAACAAAGTTTTATTGTCAAAACACCTAGAAGATACAGGTCAACTAATTGAATGCAGTAAATATATTCTAAAATAATTATGCTATTCTAACTATTATTAATATCTTAATACGTATATTAATACATATATTTGATGGAGAGGATAATATTTGAGACCATTAATATATATTTATTTAAAATAATGAATAATAAATTCATTTATCTATAAAATATTAGTTTAATAACAATTTATACAATTATTTACAAACGCATTTACGTTTATTAATACTTAGGTTCAAATACAAACGAAACAAAATTATTATTTCTGTCTTAAACAAGGTTTTATTGTCAAAGCACCTAGAAGATATACATCAACTACTCAAGACAAAATTAATATAATACAACCCTACGACGTGTTCAAACAAGCTTTTAGAATAAATACATAACCAGTTGTAACAGGATGAAACTGTCAAAATAACACATCAACAAGGAAATCCCTAGAAGCCAAAGTGACTAATACATGAAAATACAAATAATTACAAGTGTCAAATACATATAGCTCAAGGCGGTACTACATGAGATGTAATGAAACTGATTCTAAACCAACAAAACAAGGTGGCCAAAACAACACTAATCATTAGCTACAACACATCATACTCACCTGTTGAGCTCAATGACACACTCGATACATCGGTCATCCACATAATGACACATCATCGAGAACATATTGACGAACTTGAGAGGGGTATTACAGTATACACATAAAGTTCATTTTCATTTTGAATTGTGTATATAATTGATATGATATGCAAATAAATATTATAAATAAAATGTAGAGTTAAGCTATTGTTAAGCTATAAATATTAATATAATGCGTCTTTTTGATAAATGAGTTGAATAATTTTTAAAAAGAAAATTTATTACATATTTTTCTTTTCCTTAAATCATGAAGAAAATTATAATTACAAATGAAAATTATTCTCTTAAAATTGTATGTTGTTTGCTTTATGAAAATATATTTTTTCCTTCTCTCTCATCATAAGTGTTGAAAGAAGTAGCTGTTTGCATTGATTATGATAAAAAGAATCCCCTCCTTATCACTTCCTCTCCAGAAAATAATATTTTGGAGGGGAAATATACTTGTTACAAAATAAATGTGATTATCATTCATTTTAGAAATGCATATATTGGTTATGTTGATTTTATTGTTAAAATTATATAACATAAAACTAAAATTTATATGTTAAATCATTAACAATAGGATGAGATAATCCTTTATTTAATTTATTTTGAGTAAATAAAATGAAATAAATGAATAATGAATATAAAAAATTTAGTTTGATTATATATAATTTTAAAATATATATACATATAAATTAATTAAAAAAATAGAATGAGATTTAAAATAATATTAAAACAATGATATAAAGAGTAAAGTAAAATTATAATTATATATATATATATTAAAAAAAAAAAGTGTCGGCATCTTTTATTCCATCACGAAGAGGTGAAAAGATACAACTAAAAAGCCAAATAACAAGGTTGGCTGAGAAGAGAAAAGTGCAGGAGCACTAGTAGAAACTAACCAGAGGTCACAACCAAGACAAGACTAGGGAGGCATAGCCTCGACCTGGAAGAGAAAAAAAACCTCAAATGGAAAGAGGATTTATCAACATGACAGAAATAGAAAGGAAAAGGTGTTGGCCTTCAAAGACTCATACGCGTGCGTGACAAAGATCCCATTCCATCTTCAATCTTTCCCTTTTTATCTTTCTTTTTTTAGCTTCTTGCCAAACTTCATACGAAATCTCCACTCTGACTATCTGTAATTTTGTATTCTGGTATTTTATAAGAGAAAGATTTGTCATCGGATTCAGGTGTGTGTGTGGCACAATTTCTTTATCCGATTTAGAATTCTCTTCCCATTCCATCTTCAATCTTGCCCTTTTTATCTTTCTTTTTTTTAACTTCCTGCCAAACTCTGTGCAAAATCTCCACTCTGACTATTTGTAATTTTGTATTCTGGTATTCTATAAGAGAAAGATTTGTCATCGGATTCATGTGTGTGGCAAAATTTCTTTATCCGATTCATAATTCTCTGATTCATTTGCTCTCTTCATTCCTCTTGGTATTAACCCAATCTGTTCAGTTTCCATGGTTCGATTTTCATTCCCCTGATTTCCCCCGACGTTGGGAGCAGATTCCTTAATGTGTATGTTCTAATCATTGATTATTGTTTCCTCTATTTCTTTCTCAATTTGGCATTCTGCTTCTTGGTTCACTTCTGCATCCTCCTCTTACTCTTGTCCAGGGAAAGACAACCATTTATAAGTGGGTTTTAGTGCTTTCTTATTTGTTGGTAGTTTCCTTTCCTGTGGACAAGAATTCCAAAGATGCCCAGTTTGCTTACAAATGCGACATCGAAAGGCTATATTCTCAAAATCTAGGAACTGGGTATGCTGGATTTTTCCACATTTGATAATCCTTTGGTCAGGCAAACCTTTGCTGAGATCTTTTTCCACACATATCCGAGCATATGTGCATAAACCTGCTTCCATTATCTTATTATCCACTTTGACAAACCTACCCATGCTACTGCCTAATTGTTTAAATGCACTCATAAGATATATGGGTAGGTTAGGGATCCGTACCCATATTGGCATAATAGTGTGATTGAGTGTGAGTTTGGATCCAAATCTGGGATTCATGAAGTGAGGTATAGGCCTATTGTCCCCCAAAACTAGGGTCCATCTAAAAAAACTCTTAGGTAATCCTCTTCATCAAAGAAGTGTACTATGAAGAAACCCTTGGATCAGAGGGATATTTCATATTTTTTTGACCAGATTGAATGTACCTACTGGAATAAGGCTTTGTGGTTGACCATAAACCATTGAATTTACATATCACAACATCATGTTCCATATTTTCTCTGCATGTGATCACATCTTCCTCTACTATCTCTACAGTTGAAACCGTCTCTGCCTATTTCACTATATAGGCACTAGCTTGTGGTTGGGTTTCAAGTGTACTTTTATTGCCTTCTTGTTAACAACATTCTTGAAAAGCCCCTTTGATCTGGAAGAAGTTGCATCATCTTTATAAGATAAAGCTGGTACCTTCCCATTGCTAATCGCCCCTCCTCTCCACCTCATTGTTAGGGATAATAGGGAATCTCTAGTTATTCCACACACACACACACACACACACACACACACACATATAGACACACACAGATATATATATATGTACATATATATATTAAAAAAATAGTAGTATAGCAGGGAGTGGCAACGATTGCGCTGAAGGTAATTCTTTTCATCAAAGAAGTGTACTATGAAGAAACCCTCTCTGAAAAAACTCTTAGGTAATCCTCTTCATCAAAGAAGTGTACTATGAAGAAACCCTTGGATCAGAGGGATATTTCATAATTTTTTGACCAGATTGAAGGTACCCACTGGAATAAGGCTTCTGTGGTTGACCATAAACCATTGAATCTACATATCACAACATCATGTTCCATATTTTCTCTGTATGTGATCACATCTTCCTCTGTTATCTCCACAGTCGGAACCATCTCTGCCTATTTCACTATATAGGGCTTGTGGGTTGAGTTTCAAGTGTACTTTTACTGCCTTCTTGTTAACAACATTCTTGAAAAGCCCATCTGATCTGGAAGAAGTTGCATCATCCTTATAAGATAAAGCTGGTACCTTCTCATTGCTAATCGCCCCTCCTCTCCACCTCATTGTTAGGGATAATAGGGAATCTCTAGTTATTCCATATATATATATATATATATATATATATATGGAATAACTAGAGATTCCCTATTTCACTATATAGGCACTAGCTTGTGGGTTGGGTTTCAAGTGTACTTTTACTGCCTTCTTGTTAACAACATTCTTGAAAAGCCCATCTGATCTGGTAGAAGTTGCATCATCCTTATAAGATAAAGCTGGTACCTTTTCATTGCTAATCGCCCCTCCTCTCCACCTCATTGTTAGGGATAATAGGGAATCTCTAGTTATTCCATATATATATATATATATGTTTTAAAAAAATAATAGTATAGCAAGGGGTGGCAACGACTGGGCTGACCCAAAACCCTCCCTTTCACAGGAAGAAGGAAGAGGGTTTGGCAAGTCGGCCACCCCCAATCTCCATTGCTGCAGGCTGTAGGCCACAAGTTGAGGGCCAACCAACCCCTCCCAATAACCTTTATATATATATATATATATATATATAGGTTATACACTTGTTAAAAAAACACACACATATACTCTGCTAAATACATCATATTTTAACTCCTAAGGTTTAGACAAGTGTGTGTGTACATTTTCATGATATATATATATATATATATATATATATATATATATATATATATATATATATATATATATATATATATATATATATGGGGTTTGAAAACTTCTATAATTTTTGAGGAATTTAAATCTAAGTGTTAAAAATAAATAAACTTAAAAGTGAAAAATAAAATAAAAATATATGTGATATATGCATACGTATATATATACAAAGGTTTGATCTCCAACATTGGACCTTCTCTTCTTGGGTTTTTTCATCCAAGTTTTCAACATGTAAATGAAATTAAGAAGAACTGAGAGCAAGCATTGAGAAAATGAGTTTTTTTAAGAGCTCAAGAAAACTTAAGATTTTCAAGAAGTTGTCTGAGATCCTAAGGAGGATATTCCTCCAATCCAAGGGTGGTGACTTAATCAACCACATGATAAGTCAAAAAATAAACATTTGAATTTATTTTATTTATCTAGTTTCTCGTTTAAGCAATCTTTAGACCACTTATTAAGTAAATTAATTTATTCCAAAATCTTTATGGGTGATATTTCACTCTTTACTGGATAATAATAATTAGTAATGGAGTGTTAGTTATTTTATTAAATTATGGTAACTTAGAGATGAGATTTAATAAATTTAAATATTTGATTTAAAATTTTAGTAGTTTAAACAACTAGATTTAAACTTTTAAGCACAAAAATTTAGTTTGATATGGAAAAAAATTATTAGGTGTTTTTACGATTTTATTTAGTGTGATTTTTTTGGGCATTATAGAGGATATACCAATATGTTTCCAGAATAGGACTCAAGACATATTCCACTTGCTTATTAAGGTTAAATGAGAAGAAAAGGATAGGGGTGGTGGGACAATTACATAGATGGTGTAGGATGTTTGGAATATGGTATCGCTGAGAGGTATTGCTTCAGATATCAATGGATGGATGGAGTGGATTTATGAAGTGGACTTGAACTTTACCCCCAAGTGTAGGGTACTTGTACATAATCGATTATTTACACATGACGCTGGAAACCATTTTTCATCATGGTTCTTGCCCAAAGTGCAATAAGAATGGTTTTCATCATTGGACAAATTGTTTCTCTTTCTATTTTGGATTATTATTTTTATTTTTTTATTGTAGTAGCATTGAATTCTGAGCTAGATTCTTCCAAATTGATTAGGATACTATCATAGTCCCTACAATAGAGGGTGTTTCCAATGAGGGTGAAGTGGAAGGTGTACTGGATGGGGGATGTTTATTGATTACTTGAAAGATTTGGAGGGATCCTGCGATTGTGATACGAAGGGGGATTGGGACCGACAATCTCACATTTTATGAGACTGAGAGTAGCCAAAATATGGATGATCAAGAGATTTTATGTTGTATTGATGGTGTGTGCAACAAATGATGCAGAGATGTTTTTCGTTGTGCGACAACATGAGGGAGATTGAGCTCTTCATCCCTTGGTGCCTCAAAAAGGATTTCACCAAGGGATTCACTTTCTTGATTTTTGGACTTTGAATTTGATTTAGATTCTCCCATAGTTCCTCAAGAGGTTTTCACTTGGGGACATTGATTTTGGATTTTGATTTGATGGATTTTTGGATTGATTTTGATTGAGGAATGTTTTTTGTTTCTTGGGATCTGTTGATGTTGCTTTATGCTCTTCTCTCTAGGTGTCAACCATGAATTATCTAATTATTTGATCGTTATGGAAGAAAGCATTAGTGGCATTGATAAGTGTGGGAGTTTGAATTTTAATATGGTGGAACAAATGGAAGTTGTGATTTTGTAGGTCCCACTCACAGGCGTGAGAGATTGAATGCCAAGATGGGGAAAAGGATTAGTGGCATTGATAAAAGGATGGATGGTAGCTCATACGGTCTATGAACATAGCTTGTTTCAATGTTGGTTGAGGCTTTCTTAGAAATCATGAAAGTGTCACTAACATATTTACATTGATTAACAAAAGGTTTGTAACAAATGTTGTGTTAGCCTTTGTGTACACATATATGCATAGGTTTGATGATTCCTTGCTCATGGAGGTCGAGGCCTCTGCCTTTATGGTTCATGCTTTTATAGAATCTATTCACGATGGGATATTTACTGCTTTGGAAACAAGCCATGAGGTTATCCCACCATGAATGATTATGGTTTTTTTGTTCTTCATCTATAAAGAGGTCAGATTTGACACATGAAGTTTTGTCGAACTAATAAGATGTTGATGTTAATTTTTATTTAAGATGGGCCTATCCACATGGAAGATATTTTGATGTTTTTAATCTACAAGTACCACTGCCCCAAGAGGTAGGTGGTGTTGGGTGATGGAGATTTTGATGTATGATGGGAAATTGAGCAATGCATGTAAGATGGGATGGTCAACGATAAGTTCATTAAAGATGGGTGGTTCGTCAAATAAGGATTTGTCAAACATAGGTGCATTAGGATAAGTGGTTGGTCGATGATGGGTGGTTGGTCAAAGATGGGTTGACCAAGGATGAGTGGTTGGTCAAGTGATGGTTCATCAAGGATTGGCTCATCAAATATGGGTCCTTTGTCAAAGATGGCAGGCCAACTATGGTTTGGAATTGGTCACTAGAAGTGTTAGATTTTTGATTGGGGGATGAGGGGCCAAAAAGGGATGTTAAGTGGGATAATTATTGGCTAAGCAGTTGAAGTTGGTCGATCATTTATTGATTTAGGGATATAGATGCTAGAACTAAATTTGGATTATGGGGGATATCGAGATTTGTATGGTTATTAGTAGATTGGGGATTTGGATATCTTATGTTGGATACCATTAAGTTTATATTGGACTTGGGCTTGGATTTGGATTTGATTGGATTAAGCCCAATTTTGGATTCTATTTGATTTGGGGTTTTTGATTATAATTTTGAAACTAATTGGATTTCAATTTTAGATTAACTATAGGATTGGTTTAACACATGGGGATCAATCAATGCATACAATACAAACCTAGATTATTTAAGTGGGTTTGGAACCAGATAATGGTTCATCAATTTACCCTGGAATCCAACACATATGTGGTGAGCGGTCTTTCAATAATGTTGTATATATGACTGAGAGGTTTTAGTTTAGGTTTAAGAAGTTGATCTAGGTGCACCCTCTATTACCTCATGGTACGTTGAGGCCTGAATCCCTATTGAGAGTGTTTTCTAGGCCTTGGGTATTGGTGATTGAAACCCCCTCACTTCATAACATCGATAAAACAAACGACCACTTAGCCAATAATGATAGTTCCTTCCCAATTTCTATACCCTGTTGAAATATGGGGTTTGTCCAAACATTGAAGGATGAAATCCCAATTTTTAGACCCTAAAAATATGAAAATAAAAGGATGGGAGATTTTTATGATTCGCAAGATCGCCTTATGGTGTGAGGTAAGAACATACACAACTACACCTAGGATGACACAATAAATCTAGACCATTTATAAATCCAAAGTTTGCCTTGTGGCACAAGGGAAGATCACACATGGTACAAGGCTATACAAATACATGCAAATAAGAAAGCTAAATACAAGATATTAATTTTAGTTTCAAATGTTAAAAGTATGTGTTTAGTTTAGTTGAAATGTCTTTGGATGGTGAAAACTTGTAAGAAATGAGTTATTTGTTTGATTTAGTTTTCTTTAGTGTGTTAGTACTTATAAGGAAACCATTAGTAGTTGATCAAAATGGAGTTGGGGAACAAGGGTTTGGGGGTGACATCCCCTAGCAGGGTCGAGGGCCATCAACCCTTGCAAGGCCTAAAGGTAGTGCCTCAGGCGTGCTCACTATCTTGGTACAAGGTGGGGTCGAGGGGCAATGCTCTCAATGCTAAATGCAATTTATACTTTACATGGCCTTTGTAAAATGATGTCACAAAATGAAAATTCATAGAAAAATTTTAGAATCTGAAATCGCCAATACATAGGGTGAAATCACCAAAACATATGGCAAAAATGCTAATAGACAAGATAAAAATGCCAAAGACTACACATAAACAATAGAGACAGAGAGACAATCACTAAAAAATAGGGTAAAACCACTAAAGACAACACACAAACCATAGGTAGATAGAAAAGGAAAAATCGTTAGACATAGGATGAAACCACCAAAATACAGGGTGAAAATGCCAAAGACTACACACAAACCAAAGACAAACAGAAAAGTGAAATTGTTAGATATAGGGTGAAATCACTGAATGATAGGGCAAAATTATTGAACAATAAGGTGAAACCACCAAATAATGCACATAGACAAAGACATGCAGAAAATGCAAAATTGCTAAAATATGGTAGACAGATTGAGGAAATAAATAGAAAGGTGAAAACACTAATGTGTAGGGTGAAATCACTGATTTTAGGGGTGAAACCATTAAACAACAAGGTGAAATCATCACACACCTAGAAACATAGATTTAGACAAGTTTTAAAGAAATTTAGACTCAAATCGACTCAAAATTGTCTTAAATTAGACCTCTGCTCCTATGCTATCACAAACAAAAGATGAAGGAAAATAAACAAGGATTTGTGGGATTGTGAATCCCACTAGGCATGTTAAATGTATGCATACATAAAGTTATCAAAACAAATAGAAACTCAAATGAACTTGAAAATTCCTATAATAACTCAACAAATGCACCTCATATAAGAGCATGAAAGAGAAATAAGGAAACTTTACCTTCACCTACCAAGATGAATGCTCCTCTTTCATTATTGATTTGTTCCTTGATGTGTACATGAAAGTAGGTGCTCAACAGATTGTGCACAAACACATGGGTATCATGTACTCTTGTTGGATTGGTTTATATATTGGATGATGTATGAGATGATTACTATGCCTGATATTCCCCAAGGCAGAACTTCGTTAGGCCAATGAAGTTTCTTTTAAATGAGAGGGGGAACTCTCAATTAATAGGATTTCCTGATGATTGTGATCCATTGATCTTGATCCAAGATTAATGGTTGAGGATAGTCAAGGTTTGAGAGTGAATCATAAATTAAATTGGTTGAGGAAAGGATGGGCTAGGTATGTGCATGTCATAGTTTGTCCCTTGCATTAGATTTGGTGTGATTGCATGGGATTTGGAGGATTCATGGGTATAGGGTGAAAATGTGATGTGAGATAGTTGGATTTATTAATTTATTAAAATATGGATATTCTAAATTCCATCGATTTTGTTATTATGGATGAATTAACTAATTAACAATGGTTAATTAATTAAATTGACGTGAGGTGATTTTTGTGGGATCGACAAGGTTCAAAAAGAAAAAATAATTGATTGGGAAGGATGAATAATGGTTAGGCTAGAGATGTTAGTTGATGATGGGATTAAAATGTGATGGTAGGAAGGATTAGGGTTTAGTCAACGTGATGAAGGGATTAGGGATAAATAGTTAAAATCAACATGAAGTGTCTAGTTTTAGGTGTCTATAAGAGTAAAGACACAAAAATTGAAAAGTATCACTCTTTCATTGAGAAATATGAAGATGCATTATCATCTTTATGATAATAGGAATGCCATCAAGGAACCAAACCCACTAATAGAAGATCACCATGGGACAAACATGAGTGGACACCACTAGACCAATCTAATTACAATTGAAAGGAAAGTTTGGAATAACCAACTTAATGAGAGGCTAGTCAATTTGTCTCTTTGATAGGAGGAAAATGAGGACATCACCTCTTTCATTGGAAGTTGAAGATGCAACATCATGGAGGAGCATTGAGGAATTCTACTAGTGAAGTATCATTTATGCATGGCCAACCCCAATATCAACAAGAGAGTGTAATTGAATGATTCCATCAAGAAAGGCCATGAATAGAGTTAATATCAGAAGCAAGGTGAGTTCACACAAAAATCCAATCAGATTTCAATAACAAAGGTTAGAAATCAATTAATCTCTTTCATTGGAAGAGAAAAATCAGACACTATTTCTTTCTAGGAGGAGAAGGAGGTTGAAAGTTAATAAGTTCAAGTATGTTCTCTTATGGATATGCATAACATCTTCTTAAGATAATGGTAGGGGAAAATTCAGAATAACTACATTAAAGGCTCAATCAAATTGACAAGTTAGGGTCAAGGCCAAACACCAACAACTTTGCAAAAACTCAAAGGAGATAGAGTGAGACAAATTTCAATATCTCATATGTAAGTCACCCAAAAATGGAAGGTGTGATCCATAAGGATCCATGTTAGTCATCAATAAACTCCATGAGAATCCAAGGACATGTTATGATAAAAAAAAGTGAAGGTTGATGTGTTGTAATGTGGTGCATTATGATACCTGACTAGACATAGTCTACTTCATGAAGGTGAAACAAATAGTTTTCTTCATCAAATTGTAAATGTGATTAAATATTGGGATTTATATCAAATAATTATACACTTAAAATAAATCATGTGATTTCAAGTTCATATGCAAATGATATGGCCTCTCGAATTTTAAGGACATTCTTGCATAAAATTTTTGTCAGTCTCCATGAAGTGGTAGTTTTTCCACTTCAAGCGACAATTTTTGCACCCTTAGGGGCAATTTTGCAACCATCACTTTCTAGGAAGTGAGAGTTTCACCTTTGTTAACTACAAATTTAGAAGAAATATTTGAATTGATTGGTCTTTTCATTTTAGGGCATTTTAGAGGTTTAGATTTTTGCAGGAAAATCTCATGAGTGCATAAGAAGGGTCGTATATAAAGGAAAGGGGGACTGATGATCATGGATCATGATCTATGGGACTTAGGAGTGAATTATTAAATTCATATGAGAGAGTAACAAAGTTGTTTAGTTGTCATGTAGTGTACCATTCGATCTTTCTTGTAATTAATCCATCAGAGTATCATAAAGATAGGTGATAATAGAGAAAGTGGTTTGTATATTCCTAGACATCTTTGAATTAACCCATTTCATACAATGAGGATGAGGAAGATGTGTAGTTGCCACTTCTAACTAGTGTTTCCTCACATTTAAGATTTCTAGGTCAAAACCTTAGTGCCATGTGCATTTGTTTCCATTACTTTCATATTGTTCATGGTTTGCAAGTAACTTACTCTTTCTAATGCACAATCCACCACTCTAAAAATTAAAAAAATATTATTTTGGATCAATTTCCAAAATTATGTGGTTTTGTGAATTTTAAAAGTATTCAAACTTGAAAGTTTACAAATGACTAGCAAATTAAAAAAAAGTTTAGGTCACTTGGTCTAGAATTTAAAGCCATCAGTATATTATATATTTTTTTAATCAAATTCCACTTAATTAATCATTGATATGCAATCTCAAACAATAAACATCCACACAAGAATTTAAAGCCACAAACTCCCACTTCATGTTATGCTTCTTGAATGTGAATAATACAATACATAACAACATAACAAGTCTTAAGAACATTCTAACCAAACATAATATACCATAACTTTCCAAATATCTTAATGGACCCATTTATTTACCTCATGTATTCTTTATTTTATTTTTCTTTTGATTATTAGATGACACCCCAAGATAGTAATTATTGCTTAACTTGAAAAATAATTTAATCTTTTTCCAAGTGCCACCAACCACAACCCAACACCATAGACATGATTATGCTTCTTGTAATGGTTTCCTTGCTCATCTCCATTTCCTAGAAATGTTATCACACTTTATAACCAAATACTAACACTAGTGTGTTATCTTCATCCCTTGCTCATTTAGAACCTGTATGGTCAATGTTATCTTTCTAAATGTTTAACCCTGAATTGGATGAGGATCCTAACTTGGGTAGACATGGTTAAAAATATAGAAAATATAATGCACAAAGGTGATAATCAAACCTACAATAGCTAATTCAATGCTAAACTCAAATATAAACACACACTAATTTTTTTATGATGAGAATAAGTTAAATATAGAAAGTACAACTAAGCTATGTATGGAAATGACAAAGAAGTTATATACTTAGCTGATTCTGATGTTAACATAGTGTTGGATTTGGAATAGGTAGGAAATAGACTGGGAAACTGATTTTTAAAATAGTCATCAGATTTTAATTTGGATGTTTCTAAAGCTTTGGACACTAACATTAGTCCGAGATGGTTACATCAACACTACTGTCTAGGTTCAATACAAGTGTCTTATATGGAATACCTACTGAAAAAGTATGTGGCCACCTGGATACTTTTAGGTTTGTCTTCATCTTTGCTCTATTGCATTTAGATCTGGGTCATGGACTGTCGCTCCTCATGAAATTGTAAAACCCTAGTTCTTCATCTTCATAGTGGCCTGGAGAAAAATGGGTTAGTGGGCACATAGTGTCACATGCTGACCCCAAAAACCCATATATCAGTAAGCATTGTCTACATAGTCAATAATCCAAATAGGGCCTCAAACTGATGTAATTTACCCCTATGTATTGGATTGTGTGTGAATCATGTAATATGTGAAAAACAAGTACAACATTGACCTAGATTGAAACTTAGCAAATCATGATCTTGTGTTCCTCCTTCAGGACTTTAGACCTGTATATGTGTTGTCCCTATCTCTGATATGAAAATAGGACAAAATAGGTAAGCTTTGCTCACTTGATTGATTGATTGATTGAATGTTTTTTGTAAGTTGATTGGTAAATAGGTAAGAAGTTTCTAGGTTTGTGCTAGATAGGGAATGAATGAGGGTTAATCTTGTATTTATATCAATCTCTTTGGTTAAGTAACTCACATTAAAGCACTTAGGCTGACCATTAGGATAAATTTTATTCACAAAATATGACTTTAGGGCATTGAAAACTTGTGTCAGTTTAGGAAACTAATGTCGATGCTAGTGTTTATCTTTGACATTAGTGCCTAAGGAGTAGGAAAATAGATATAGGCTCAGGGCTTGCAAAAGTGGAAGATACGTACATTTTGAGTAGTATAGGAAAGATAAAAGGCTTGGGTCATCAACATAAGACTGATTCAGACTAAGAGATAGGCCAAAGAGCATAAAATAAAGCAGATTTGAGACTTGTAAAATAGAAAAAGATCCAAAATTGAGAAGAATAAGCAAGGTCTAAGTTTTGTCAAATGTACAAGACTGAGGTGCTATATAATCCATAAATATCATCTACATTTCCACCTATTTAATTTAGTAATAAAATTACTAGTTTAAAAGAAATAAATGTGTACATGGATGTGTATAACACATCTTGTCTTTGTATGTACCTAACTTGAGTGCTTTGCTGGTGACTGGCCTATAAACAAGAGCATGTTAAAATATATAATTAGTGCACATAATTTGGAATTGAAATTACTTAAAATATTTTAAAATTAAAAGAGCAAGGTTTAGGAGTACACCTGTGTATTGATGTAACCATCTTGCCTATTGGCAAGTTGATTTTAAAAATATGTAACATTGTAAGACTCTAAAATTGAGAATAGAAAAAATATAAATAAATATTTAAAGTGTATATATCCAAGGAGGGAAAGAGAGATTGGAAGACACATGTGCCTCAACTTTGAAAAAAATGTAAGTTGCCACCTAGCAGTTAAGATAAACTCAACCATGCAACCCAATCATACTTACAACTTGGTGAGGTTGGATGATATAATCAAGTCCAAACTTAAAACCATGGTAAATTTAAGTGATTTAATCACATCAACCATACCAAAAAGTGAACCAACTAATGTAGTAAATTAACTCAATAAAGTCTATAAAAGTTCAATTAGGGTACAAGTACGTAAAAGTTTGTGATGTGGTAACACTCCATAAAAGAGTTATGAAATTTGAAACTGATTTAGATTTTGAAATATAAGGCACAAATTACATATAATATGCACTTTAAATATGTATCATGCTGAAACTATGTATAACAATGGTACCAATGTATAGAATTTTACAACAACTATGAATCTGGATCATATAATTGTATGTTTTGGTCAATTCAAAAAAAAAATGTAAGTATGAATAACATGCTTCTAAATCATGTCCCCACTATATATGGATAAATTTAAAAACTTATATAAGTATCAATATGGAGAACATGTTTCCAAAACATGCTCCCACTGTAATCTAGAGATATTGAATATTGAGTACGTGTCGAGAACATGCTTCCAAAACATGACCCCAATAAATATGAAAACTGTGCCAAGTGTGGAAAACATGCCTCTATGACATGCCTCCACTAAAATGCTCTCTTTTAAGGTGAGATGAAGATAAGAACTAGTAGTTACCTCATCTCAAAAAGATAAGAAAACTGTATAATCTGTGAATGTAACCTCTGTAGCATATAAAAGAAACATGTCTAGGTAGATATAGAATTGAAGTGCACAGAATAATGTGATCACATGAAGGATTAATAAGTGTGATAAAAATTATGGCAATGTCTAGATAGTAATAGTAAAAGCTCAACAAGCAAATTAATCAAACACATAAGAGCACTCAAAAGCAAGTCAAAAGACAATGGTTCAAGCAGATCACAAACAAGGGCATGTTCAAATGTTGCACAATTGAAGGGATGTGACTTAGTTAAATGTCCATAAAATCAATGATGACATATTCAAATGCCCATACAACAAACAATGACATATTCAAATGTCAAAGAAAGTATACATATGCGCGGGGGATACACACAAAAGAGCATATTCAAATGGTCAAATAAATAAGACAATAACAAGGCAAGACACTTGAAGAAGTGTATAAAGGAAAGCATAAGAAACCAACGTAAACATATAATAACCCATGGATCAAATGTGTTAGCAAAAAATTTTAAGTGCATAGCATATCAAGTACCTTGTAAAAAATATAATCATGGGTAAAGGTGTGTGTAAATACATATATGAGCTCAAAACATGATAATGTAAAATGACCATAAAGTGATATAACTTGGATGTGATGTGATCAAATAAGGTGGATGACCCCAACATCTTGGAAACATGAGCAGAGGGAAAACCCAACTCCAAAAGTGTCTGTATCACACTTAAAATATGCATGAAACACATGTACATATAGAAAATATTGATATGCCATCTACCAATAAGGAACCAACAACATATATGCCAATGAGCTAATAGAACATGTAAATTTTGAAAGTATTTTTGGAATTTTGAATGTTTTTTATTTTTTTAGTATTTTGGAATATATGAAGAGGAAATATCATCCTATGATCTCATCAAATGATGGTCATAGGTATCTCACCACTTGGAACATGGTACAAATAACTTGTGGTACTACCAAGGAGCATGTGTAGGTGTAATATATGTCATTGTAGTATTTATGATGTTTTGTGTATGTATAATAGGACTATGCGGTTTTCTTAAAATAACAATAGTATAAACATGCTTAGGTGTTCTAGATGTGAAAGGAAATAAGAAAGCTTTGTGTATTCATATGGAAATAAGAAAGCTTGACTATAATGATCATGTGATAATGGAAATATTGATTTTTCTTCTATCATAGATCTTAAAGTATTTGTATAAATACCTTGGTAATATGTATGTATCTTTTTAGGTACCCATTTATGTTGTGTAGGTTCACCTTCTCCATGTGTCTTTTTTTAAAGACCCGATCGACCAATGGTTCCTTGGTGGGATCAATGTGGGAAATATGTCTTGGAAGATGGTGCACAAGGAGGACTTCTACTAGTGGTCATCTTCTACAAAGATGTATAGACCATGTGTTCCTCACAAGGAGCAACATGGAATGGCTCGACCCTCTTAGACGAGCCTCTAGGAGAAGCATGTGGAATAATTCTAGATATGTATTTTTGATATACAATAATTTTCTGATTGACTAATTGTGTAAGCTTTTGTTCAAGAGCAAAACACTCATTATCTCAATATCCATTAATACCATGGCAAGTAAAAAAGTGTTGTCATATTGGCTTTTCAAAATGGTGTGGTGGATAATGTGAAATAGGATGAAGTTTTAACATTTTTTTATCCAATAGTGTGTGCAATATGTCATGTGGTTTATCATGGTACCAGTCAAACTGAAGAGGTTGTCGTTTTGTAGAGGTAGATGGTCTAACTATGGGAGATAATATGTAAGCATGTTCTTTTTCCTTTGTTCAACACCTATATCATTTATTTTTTTGACATATATTGTTGGTTTTGTAGAAGGTGCTTGGATTGGTTCACAATCTTTTGTAACTTGTTTATTTGCTTTGGAAACATGGTTCTTATCATATATTATTTTTGGAGAAAAGATAAGTAGCTTGGTTTGAGTATGCACTAGAGCACATGCATATTTATGCACATCAGAATATAAGATCTCGAATGAAGCAAAGGGCTTATGCAAGGCTCTTTCTCTAAGTGGATAAAGAAGACCTCTAGTAAATATAAATTGTACTTCCAAATCTAAGGGTGTATAACTTAAGGAATATAAAGTATCCTTAAATCAAATAACATAATTTTGTATGGACTCATTTTCTATTTGTGTCAATGCTTGAAAATGTTCCAATGGTAACTTAGTTAATGTATAACGATGAAAATGCAATATAAATACATATTCAATTTTTAAAAAAATTGATAAGGAACCAATTAGAAGACTATAAAACCAATCAAGAGCCCCTTGGGTTAAGCTATGATGAAAAACCTTTAAGATCAAGCTTCCATTTTGGGTCCAATGTTCAAAGTAGTGCATATATAGTTGTAAATGAATAAAAGGATCCCCTTGACCATCAAAGGAGGAGAACTTAGGCATATTAAATTTTGAAGGGTAAGGATGATCAAATACATCATTAGCAATAGGTTGCTTTGTTACTATATTCTCCTAAAAAATAACCTCGTGATAAGATATTTGCAACTTAAGAGTTTTGACATGTTGTTGCAAATTTCCCATGGTAGTCATAATAGATAACATATCACAAGAAGAGGTTGAAGCTTTTTCTAGCGGTTGTAAATTACCATGCACACGGAACATAGGAATAATTAAATCTTTTCCATTGTCAATGGGAGGATCATAACATGGTTGTACAACATCTTGTAAAGGGGTATCCATGGTTAAAGATGTGAGTATATCATGTTTGATAACATGAAGTTTGGTACTATTGTCATTACAAGGTGCTATGGTACTTAAGTCTTGTGACATTCAACAAGAGAAGGGGAAAAAAACTTGACTTGCAGACAATGTAAAGGAGGCACGAAAAGAAGCATTTTCTATTTTAATTGCAACATCATGAGAGGGAAGAATACAATATTCACTTTATGCTTTACTTTTTAAAGGAGGGAGAGAAGATGCAATGCTAGTTTTAATTTTCTTTGACTTACGTGACTTAATATTTGAAAATGAAACATGAAATATACTTGGGACTTTACTTGTGTCCCCAAACAATGCATGATTTGTAGGCACTTCCTTATGATTTTTGTATGCACTCTCATTTTTGTCTTCAATCAAGACAATAGAAAACATAGGACATGTATTTTGCTCATCAAAAACTAGAGGGGAAGAACAAATTTGACTATTTACATTAGAATCATCCAAAGAAGGAATATAATTTTCAACATGAGTATTACTTGGAAAAGAAGACATACACTTTATTTCATCAATATTTGATCATGAGAGATAGAAGATGAACATTCAATTTTTTGGACATTTACATAATTAGAAAAAGAAGAAACACACTCACTATTTGAAGTAACTAAAGGATGTATGCATGCAACATTTTGACTTTCAATATTTTGAATGTTACCATTTTGCATATATGTTAACTCTTCATCATCGTAAAATAGAGGAATGAGATCAGTGTCATAGCCAAGAGGGATATCATCACAGTCACACCCAAAAGTAGAAACATCATAATCACTACCTTGCTCATTTAGCGTCATTGGTTTTTTCATTATCATAGTTGTAGGTAAAAGAGGCTTTATCATGTTTTTGTTATTCTACAAGATCTTCATATGCAAAACATTGATTATTAGGTGGATTAAATTAACGATCATAATACAACTTCCATGCATGGATTTTTATTAATGAGTCCATAAGGGTTTTAACATTTAAAAAATATATGAAGCACACAAGCACTGGGGGTAAAACAATAATGTAATTAAGTATTCCTAATCTATGCCCATATAAGTAAGAGAGAAATCAGATTTGAAAATAAAATACTGAAATCTGAAATGAAATTAATTTGAATAAGGAGAAAACCCTACATGAAACTAGGGTTTTGGTTCAATAACAGATGACAGATTCACCAAATGTTTAACCCTAAATTGGATGAGGATCCCAACTTGGGTAGATAGGGTTAAGAATATAGAAAATATAATGCATAAGGGTGATAATTAGATCTACAACAAGCCAACTGGGTGCTGAACTCAAATATAAACATACACTAAATTTCTTATGCTGAGAATAGGTTAAATATATAAAGTACAACTAAGATATGTATGGAAATGACAAGAAGTAATATGCTTAACTGATTCTGATGCTAACAAAATGATGGATTTGGAACAGGCAGGGAACATACTGAACGATAATTCTATAACAGTTGTTAGATTATGATTTGGATGCTTCTAGAGCTTTGGACACTAACGTTAAACTAGAATGGTTGTGTCGGTGTTACTATGTGGGTTTGATGCAAGCATATTATACAAAATACCTACTGAAAAAGGATGTGACCACCTGGATGCTTCTGGGTTTGTCTTTGCCTTCACTTTAGTGCATTAAAATCTAAGTCATGGATGTAGTGGCCTTGGGAAAAAATGGGTTAGTGAGAACATGGTGTCGAGCTAACCCCAAAGACCCCTCTGTCAGTGAGTGTTGCTTACATAGCCAATACTTCAAAGAATGCCTCAGGCTGATGTAGTTTTCCCCTAGGTGTTGGTTTGTGTGTGAATCATGCAATGCTAAAGCAAGTACAATAATTACTGAACTTGTAACTTGGCAAATCAGGTTCTTGGGCTACTCCTTCAGTACTTTAGACCTGTAAATGTGTTATCCCTATGATTAATATGAAAATATGAGAAAATGGGGAAGCTTTGCTCACTTGAATGCTTGATTAAATGCCTTTTGTAAGTTGCATGGTACGTAGGTAAGAAGTTTATAGGTCTATGCTAAGTGAAGAATGATTGAGGGTTGATCTTGTATTTATATCAATCCTTTTAGTGAAGTAACTCACATTAAAACACTTAGGTCGACTATTAAGATACGTTTCATTTGTAAAATAGATGACTTTAGGGAACTAGACACTTGCGTCGGGTCAATACACTAACGTCAACACTAGTTTCTATCTTAGATGTTAGTGTCTAAGGAGTAGGAAACCATGTACAAGGTTAGGACTCGCAAAAGTGCAAGATAAGTACATTTTAAGCATTTTGGGTAAGATAAAATGCTTAAGTCATCAATAGAAGACTGTTCGGACTAAGAGATAGACTAAGGGGCATAAGATAGAGTATATGCGAGACTTGTAGAAGCGAGAAAGGTCCAAAATTGAAAGGAACAACCAAGGTTTGAGTTTTACCAAGTGTACAATACTGAAGTGCTATATAATTAATAAATATCGTCTACACTAAATAATAATTTCACTTGTAACCATATCCAATGATCAAGGTGGAAATGGAATAATAACTAATGAGTTCCCCTCCAAATTTTATTTCCCAATGCCTATTTATGGTGGAGGTGATGCACCAAATAAATACCCTCCACTTACCTATACTACACTAAGAACATGAACAAGTACTAAAACCTTTCACATTAACCCAATATGAGCCTCTAAGAATCAATATTTCAGTATGAAGGTGCAAATCAAGACAAAAACTAAGGGGGGATGATTAAGAGGTCTCATAAAAGACACTAATGAAGCAATCTTGACACTTAGCCAATGTGAGACCATCTAACACACTCCATATGACCTGCTAAGATGACTAACAACGTACAAATAGGTAAGGAGATAGGACAAATGAGAGAGAGATATGACACTACAACTAACATTCATCAACTAACCATGAAATATACACTAATTGCAACATTAAGAAGGTTGCAAATCAACTTGTATTCATATCAAAGGCAACTACAAGTGTTTATATGAGAAAGGATATACATATAGAGAAATGAGAGAGGAAGATAGAAGGTGGACCTAGAGAATCAATGATGACTATCATCTCATGATGAAGCAAGTTACAAACACAAAAGCCTATAAGTAGGCAGGTCTATGAACTCTCTTCAACATGTGTCATCTTGGTGAAATGATGTCTTCCTCAAGGTGGCATTGAGTGACTTTTGACCTTTCCATGACTCATCTTTCTTCATTTAAAACACCCTTCTTGATTGGAACTCATGCTTGACACATGGGCCCGATCCTCTAAGCCTAGTTTCCACCTCCACTCTACGTAGTAGTCTTGATATTCATTACATACAACTCCCTTTACCCTTGGTGACACTTAATTCATGTTTATCTCAAGCCCTTAGTGACCTCAATCAAGTTTGCAACTTCTTTATCTTCATGTTAGCAAGAAGGCAGTTTTCTACAAGACTTAGTATAGCTTGAAAACTCATTTTGGCACCTGGAGAGCCCTATGAAAGACTTGTGGAGACTCACAAACCTCTATATAGGCTTAATAGATCTCACAAAAGGATCAAAAGGTCTGCATATATCTCTATAACCTGATTTAGGCCTGCAATCTGCAAATTTAGGTCATTTTCTATACCTTTTCCAACCCACACATGCCAACAAATGGATTAAATAGGTGCCTATGAGATCCTCAGGTGTCCTGAGGATGATTCCGAGACTACTTATGTGCATTGGATCCATTCAAACATCATTATTCTCCATCGAGCTCTTTGAAGATTGTTCATAAAGTTGAGGACATCAACTTATGAACTAATACCTATAATTTGGACTAGGGGAACCCTATAACCATCCTCAAGAGGCATTTGGTCCCATAAAACAATCAACGTTCTTCTAACCATTCCAAACTACCCTTCTTGAGCTTGTGCAAACTGTATGATGAGGTTGAGAAAGAGCTTTTGATTAAAAGGGTTTTCAAATGCTAGTTTTGCTTGGAAATGATTGAATGATGTCAAAAACACCTCTCTCCAAGTTTCCCAACACTTATTCAATCCATTTGACCTCTCAAAATACCTAAAACCTGATCTGGCCTATAATGAGGGTTTTTAGGTAGCCTTCCTATTTTGACCCTAAATGTCTTTGTTTTGGTGTTTCCTCCTCATTTCAAGGTTTGCAATCAACTCAATCACCTTCTTAATGATCCTTCACTTATTATATAAGCCTTAAAAACTAAATCTTAGCTCAAAAGATGTGTTCTCTTCATATTATGCATGTGTTAGTTATGTATATATCCATTAGGCATGTTTCTTGCTTAGGCTTGAGAATGTTTCTTCTTTAGTGATATTTTCTCTTCTTCAGAGGTCTAAACAGTCTTACTATCTATTTCAAGTACTCTCACACTTTAAACCACCCTAAAAAAAAATGATCGAGCTAAAACAAGTTCCTTGTCTTCATGTTTTGGACCAGACAAGTTAGCCTTGGGAACTCAAGGCAACTCTTTCCTTGCAAGATTTTGGTCTTTTTGATCAAGAATGTGGACCTACATGTTTGTAGACCTATAAGTATACATTCATCTTTATTTATGCCATTGATGTCATGTTTCTTGGTTCTCTAAGCCATGTGGCCTTCTTATTGACCTTTTAGACCAGTTTACAAGATCCAATTCTTCCTTAGAACATCTCAAATGTCTCCACACATCTAGTTTTTCTTGTAGACACTAGACCAATGCTCTTAGGTCTGTGACCTGTAATTTTACTTCAAGAATGATCTTAGGGGATTTTTCCATTGATGGATACTTTCTGAGAGTCTCATGTTTTTGCCTTAAATTACTTCAATGTATATCTCATGTGTACTACCTCTCAAAACCTTGAGGGTGTTTGCTCATAATATTATCTCTCTTGTTCTTAAAGACTTTAGGTACACATTTGGCCTATAAATGCACTAAATGTATGCTTGAGAGTATTGAAGGGGATATTGAATTGAAATTTGTCTTGTTATAGCTAAACACTACCACTCTTGCTTCTTGTTTGGGCCTATTACATGCTTGCTTACACTTGAAACCCTGTGAGAGAGTTCAAACCGACGTTGCTAATGGACTACCATCTGCAATCCTCTACTAGATATGTTTATGAAGTGAGTTCATCAACTTTATATATGTTTCTTCAAGTTGTATAGGTCACTAATAACAACGAAAAACCAATGTTCCTATTGGTTTCTTAAGGAACAAAACTCAGAAGCAACATTACTTTTTTTAAGATCCAATAGGCCTAAAACCTCCTACAACAAGATCCTTTATCAAAACATCATTTATATGACTTGGATCACTTATTTGATTGATTCAACACTCTTACATAATGACAATATACCTCCATGAAATTTAGGTTTCAAAGAGTCAAGCCAACACCATGAGTCTTCCTTTTCTATGCACTTTTTTGATAACCACCTACAAGAAGTTTTATGCACAATCAACATGCCTTGTTAATCTCCTTGCCATTTGACCCCATTGATACTTGTAGGAGACCTAAAGCGGATAAAGGAGGATTGATGGACGTCATCACAAAGTTTTCATTCCAAACACAACTACCTCCATGCTTGAGATCATCATAGCTTTATGAACCCTCCCTGCCATCTTAAAAAAATAACAAAACACAACATTTTTTGCTATATTGAATGCTCACAATTGCCAAGTGATGGTGAAGGATGATGTGGGAGGACTATGCAGACCTTTGAGAAGCTCACACAACTATCCATTTATATCCATTAACTTCCAAACCCACTAAGACAAGAAAAATCGTGCTTGTGGAGTTTTAGGAGGCTTTAAAGGCACCTTACTTTGTTAACAATTGTTCATAGAGCATAGCCATTCAAACCCAAAACTAATGCCTAGAATTTCAAGGGCATAAGGGCTCCTATCACCCCTAAGAGCATTTAATCCAACTCTCTCTTTCTCCTATGTGTACCATCCTCAAACTGATTGACTTTTTTGAGTTGCCAAGAACCTGATGGAGAAAAGGAGGTTTTCTATCTGCTTGGACCTGTAACACCTTCCAAAGCATGAATTTGACTTGGAGAAGGTAAGAGGACAAGGTAAGAGGACACTTCCCACTTTTGAAACCCTTTCAAGTGAGCTCTCATTCTCTTTTCAAACTCATAAACCTTCTTAAAATTGCCTCTTTGGGAAAGGATGAAACTGAAACATGCATTGTAACTGCCAAAATTGATCGTATTTGACAATGCCCTGCCACTTCCCATGTTGAGTGTGCCTTACAAGTGTATTTTGTACGTACAAATCACCATTTTGGTCCTGAATTCACTTGACAGGTCTTATAGTACGTTAGAAAATGTATGAAATACATTTGATAGGGTTAGTACAAACTATTACAAACCAAATAGGCCTAAGATCACATTTAATGCTTTGATTTGTGACCATGCCATCCTAACAAATTATGTTTGGACTAACCTAAACTTTCATGGCTTTTAACAATGAAATGTTGAACAAGGAAAAGCTAGAAAAAATCATAAAATAATAACCTAACATTATCTTAAATTCTCCAAATTTACCTTAATCTTTGCTAAAACACATTGGAAGTGACCAATTTGAATGACCCTGATAACAAGACTAAGTAATTTGACTTCACTTCCAACTAGACCATTCTAGGAGACCTTGAAAACTACTAAGAACCATAAAAGGTTTATCACTATGAGATCCAATATGACCAAGACAAAGTACTTCATGTGACTATCAATAAGGTTAGGAACATTATGACCAAAGTTTTTAATGTTACTCACCTATGGTAGCCAATTTTGGCTAACAATTCCACAATCTATATTTATATATACTAATTATAAATATGATATAGTACAATAGTGTGTGTGTGTGTGTGTATAAATTTTATTTGTAATAGTATATATTATTAATAATAAAGCTAATAAAATATATGATAAAAATATTATTGTTATTGTATTATTAATATATTATATATAATTAATTTTTTTTATTGACAACAAGAATTACCAAAAACGTAGCTTACAAAGACAACAAGAAGCTAGCTATTATAAAAAAGCTAAATTTCTAATCTCATACCTTGAGAATCTAACATATGCTTGCTTTCTAAAAATAACAAACATTCTTTTAGTATGCTCAAGGATTTTGCATGCAAGTCTACCTACTAAGCACAATTTCTAAAAAGGACTTGCATGCATGATATATGCACTCACAATAAGATGACAATGTCTAAAACTACTAAACTTCTAACTAAGATTAAATCCTTTGTTACATGGAAAGTTTCCCTTCCACGCTTGCCCCACCTTCCTTACTCAGTGTAGTCTCAGGAAAATTACTTATCAAACTAAAGATTCCATTTTTATGGTTTCCTTTAATTCCTCCATCTCCTTGTTTGTGGAGATATTTATCATATTTATTTTATTGTCTTTTAAATGGGACTGAAGGCCAAAATTCGCTAGCTAATCTGCTACTTGGTTTCTTTCTCTTAGGATATGGTTTAGTTTCACTTCCTCAAAGTGGTTCCGAATGTTTTCCCCTTCTTCAATTATCCTTTTCATTCTCTAGTTTAGTTTTTTTTGTTATTTTCCATAGCCTTGATGACTCTGAGCGAGTCTCCTATAAATATTTTCTTGATGTTTTCCTTCAATGCAAACTTCATCCCTAGAATGAGGCCCTCGAATTCTGTCGTATTGTTAGTATTGATTTTGATAGAGATGGCATTGCAAGCTATCACTTGACCCTTATAATCTCTTATTACAACCCCTGCACCTGACTTCACAGGATTATGTTTTTACGCTCTTACATATTATGTTATTATTATTAATTAATTAATTATACACACACATATTTATAATTATAATAGAATGATATATTATAGAATAATTTATAATATTATTATATCATATATAATATAAAATTATATATAATATAATATAATAATTTGTAATTATTAATAATATAATAACTATAATTTTGTGTCTGATAAAGAAGACATGGAAATCTACCTTACGATGTTGGCAAATGGGGTGGGCACTTTTTTCTCATAGGTTGAAGCCTAGTGGTGCAAAGGAGTCTACCAAATCTAGGTTAGGAGGCTACTACAAGAAGATGGTGCCCTCAATTAAGCCCAAAATACTTGAAAACAGAAAATTAGAATGATTTTATTTACTTACATAGTGGATAACTATACTATGTTGTCCCCAACTATTGTTACACTTGATTGAAGCACATCTACTAGGTATTCCTCTAGTGAAACATGAATCTGCTTTATAAGACCTCTTTTTCGTTTGTTGATAATCTTTATCAAAGCATGACGACCATCCAACTCCTAAATTTACACCTTCCCTAACTTCAATTGTGTTGTAGTCATTTTCTGAAATAAAAACATTATTTCATTCATAAATACTTCCTCTCCAATACCAACAAAACCTGCAATAAATTTGGGCTTACACATTTTGCTTAACTAGTTCTTTAAAAACATTAACATTGGGCTTGCAGTTGGTGATGTTCAATTTATGAAAGGCATCGGTGTCTTTAGACTTTCTTAGTTTGGCATCTAGAGGATGTTGGCTAATAGATTTGTCCTTATCTAAAAATGTTTTATTTTGACTCCATACCCTTCTTCTTTCAAGAACAAATAAGTTAAACAACAAATGGGTGAACTATTAAGACTAGTTCCCCTCTGAATTAAGGTACAACTCCATTTAATATTTTTAATCAATTTAAATATTTAGATACACTTTTAACCAGAGAGTGTTTTAAAGGTCAATTAACATCCACACATCATTATGTTATGAATGCGATATTTTATAACAATGGATAATAGAATACACATATTTTATTTTCAATAACGATTATATATATATATATATATATATATATAGCTAAACTAGTAAAATGATGAAACACATATAATGAATTGTCCAATGGAAGAATAATCACTATATGAAAGAAAATTTTACACAGAAAACCTAATCTCAAATACTCAAATGCACAGATCTAAGTATGTAGTAATTAATCTTCTTTTTCATTCACAGATGAAAAATATTTCAAACAAACATCACATGTATTATCAACAACAGTGATCCAGTTCTGAAAATTTCTTAACTCCTTTTCTCTTTCTTTCTTATATCTATTGCCATCTCGCTCTTTTGCAATCAAATATATATATAGTTGTCATAACTCATCCATCTGTTAAACTAAACCAGAGTTAAAGTAACTCTGACCCATACGGGATTTAGTTTTTTAACAAATTTACTTAAAGATCAAGTTTCAAATAGAAAAGCAACTGCATAACTGAATAGAAGAAACTATGTAAGTAAAATCATTGCTGAAGTGACAGACTAGGATCTCCAGATTTGCTATGTTCAATTGGGTAGACATGTTGAGCTTTCCACTCCTGAAATGCCATAACAAACTCCTGAATTTTCATAAGATTGGGAATGATGACGTATTTTATCCTTGCTTTCTAGATGTTTTCTTCCCTCCGAATTTTCCCCATCTTTTATGTGTGTTCTGGGAGAGTGTCGATGCAACGACAAAGAAGTGAATCTATCTTTGAAATCTGAAAAAAAAATCTTCAATCGATACTCTGTCACTTTATTTAATGATGTTGATCTTTTCCTTAAATGATTGAATCACAATATTGTTATCTTTTTCTGGTTTTCCATTATCTTTTATGTATTTGATATCAATACTCTATAGATCATGTTGTAATGACTGAATGAATTTAGTTATTTCCTTGATCATCTTTATGATTTCCATTCATCCTTGTCGGGATATTGAATTTCTCCATTCAATATTTTTCTTACTTACATATAATACATCTTCATCTAGATTTGTCAAGTTCTTTTCTGACAAATACTTTGTTATTCCATACTTTTGAACTTCATCAATCTGGTTCATTATGCTCATCCATTTTCCTTCATCTTTTATCCACAAAGCATTTTGAGTCTTTAAATCTTCAACAATAATTGTGGTTAAATCATATACATTCTTCAATTTATGAATGTATTACGTACCTTTCTGAATGATGTTATCCAACCAATTATCAAATACCCTAGTAACCATTTTGCCTATGTGTATCTGGTCCAGCATCCTTTGATTGACAGGGGATTTTGGATCAAAAGACAGGGGCAGTTGGGTAATCGGTTGTGGATCTGGACTATGAATGGCGTTAATGTACTCTGCCATTGACCGCACAGTCTGTTTTAATTCTTTTTTATCTTTTTCAGCCTTTTGGGTTCTGCTGACTATCCTTTTGGTGGATGCTTCAAGGTGATGCAGTGCCAAGATCCACCTTTTCAATTGTAAAATCCTGAACTGTAGGATCTTCAACTTCTTCATTGGTTCTTGGCCTGGCTATTTCTGCATTCCAATTCCCTGTATTAGGGTCAACGTCCACCCTGGATGTTGTTTTTAACTTTTTAGATTTAGGAGATTTTCTTAAACATTTACTCACCATATCCTCCAAGGGCAAAGAAAATGGAACTACTTTCCTTTTGTTGCTAATTGAGCTTTCCATCCACTTGGGTGCAGAGGCCAAAGCGTCTTTATTAGGATTTGGTTGATCGAAAGGTACATTTGAAAAAATCATTAGTTCGACAGAATCAAAAGGAATCACTGCTTGTTGATCTGCACTAACCTCTTCCGACATTGGTGAATTAGATTCTTTATCACCTTTAGCTTCTCCTAAATCTTCTTCAGAATTCAAATCCATAATTACTTTTTAAAAAATCTGACTCTTTTTCTTGCTTTGGGTCCTTGATCTGGTGGCACGAGGATGCAGAGTAGTCACAAGGGCCTTTTCAGATTCTTTGATGACAAGATCTCTTTCAATTTTTGCTCTGGAAGTTCCTGCATCACAAATAACAATAAACTGATTAGAGGAGTTTATTGGAAATGAGGATTCAATTATTGACGTACATTACTGGGAAGTTATATTTTGAGCTCCCCCCAGTTTCTGCTCTCTTAACCATTTCTCAATCCTTCTGATCACTGGGAGGGTCTTAACCTCAATTCTATCTTCTTCCTTTTTCTCCCAGTCAATTTCTGAAATAGGTGATTGTTTTATTTGCTCAAATTGCGGAATAGTCACTTGTTCATCATTGTCAAAAAATTTAGAGATGTCCATATTCAAATTGAGGGTAATAATTTGCCCTAGGGAAAACCTGGACCAGAGTCTTCTTCTGACTTCAAATTCATCCGAACAATCCTCCCAATAATCCTCTAAATGAGGAATATGTGAAAACCCTGTCCCAAGATCCAAGTTATCTCTCGTAAAACCCTTGCTGTCAAATTGTGATCTAGCTGTGAAGTATTGAAAATTAAATTTCTTAAGATCCAATTCTAAATTTAAAGTATCAAAAGTTGACTTGCATGAATAACATCTAAGTTCAATAGGAAAAGATATACCAAATTTCTTTTTTGTTGAGAATTTTTTATCTACATGTGCTAATTATCTATAGACTTCTATTAACACAAATCAATCAAAAACATACCTAGGTAACTTAAAGGTTCACCATCAAAACCCCCAACTCTGATATAAGTGAAATTGGAACCCTAAGTGAAGAAACTACCATAAATGTTGATTAATTCCATAGCTTCATCAGACAACCTTTTATTGATGTTGTTTGACAATTAAAAAGTCATCCTCCCAGTAAAAACATCATTCACTCTCCTGTAATCCTCATAGCAATTATGCATTTGCAACTGTGAGTAATATTCATAAATTTTACTGTCTACAGCCAAGAGTGCATGTGGTAATCTTACCCATTGTCTTGTAGATGCCAAGCAATAGAAGAGGTATGAAGACATGTAAAATTCTTTATTTCCCAAACAATTACTTAAATCCTGATGCAAGCTTTCAGCTACAATTTCTGTCCAATCCAAATATTATTCTCCCTAGAGGATCACCTGTATGAAGTACATCCAATCTTCTCAATAATATGCATGAGCATTGCCTTTTACCCTGTGTAGTGATACTATAATATCTTGTACTTCTGGAATCATATGATTTCTTGTTAATGGTTTGGGCAGTCTTAAACCCCCTTTTTGAAATTTTAAAAGCCAATTTCTAGCAATCACGCTTTTGTAAATTGCTTTCTTCAATGAAAAATAATCATAGGAAGAAGTAATACTAAGGTTAGTGTATGGTTTCTTAGGAGGAATTCTCATTACAAACATTAGGGTTTGTTTGTTGATATGCAGCAAAATCTTTCCATCTACAGTCCTGATGCACCTGTTCTGAGGTTCATATCTATTCATGCATTCAAGGACTAATTCGAGACATTGGATAGCCATGGGAAAGGCCGCAGCTTCAACCAAACCACTTTCTATTATCTTTTGCATCATAGGATTTGACACAGGATTTTCTAACCCTTTCTTTAAAATCTTCCAAGTCATATTGGACCAGAGAGGTATCCCTAATTTTAGGAGAACATATGAGATCGAGACCATGATCGCAATCGAGACATGCAAATTTCATGGTTACAAGTTGGAGGATATAATGAAAATAAAAAGTTTGAACACCTTAAATAATGTTGTAAATTCAAAAGAATTTTTCTCTCCAACCAAGTAATGGAAATAACTTTATTGTAAGAGTAAAACTCACCTTTAAATTTGTCTGAAATCACTACAAATTCGAGCAATCAAATATATTATACCACCTGTGTTGTTCTCCTCTGTATCGCCCAGTATGCTTGTTTGCTAAATTTGAATTGTTCTCTTTTGATACAGATATTAACCAGATCAAATAATTAAATCAGAACAATACGTGCTAAACATGCTTGATAAGACATGCACTCTGACATATGCATTAATGGCAAGCATTTTTTTACGTGCGATTTTGATGAGTAATGATTATCTGTAACCTCATGAAAATTCAAAATTTTCCACTTTATAATGAGTTTTGGATATATTCTCCTCTAAATCTCCCGCTAGTTTTAACTTAGAAGAAGCCTCGGGACGAGATGAAAGTATAGTCATTGAACCATTGAAGCATTGAACTTTTGAAAATGTGGTTCAACTTCGGGGTTCAATGATACGAGATGAACTATACAGACCAACCAATAGTCATGATCTTTCCAGAAACTTTAAATTTTGAACTTTGAACTATTGAACCGTTGAACTTTTTAACTCCGCTACGAGGTTCAAACGTTAGGTTCAAATGATAGGTTCAAACGGTAGGTTCAACAATAGGTTCAAATGGTAGCTTCAAAAATACATTAATTATATAAGGGAACCAAGTGAACACAACTCTTTACAAAGCATTGAATATTGAACTCTTTGAACCATTGAACTCTCGAACTGTTGAACCATTGAACTCCGAGAAAGGTTCAAGTTCAACCGAAATGTTCAAATATATACTTGAAATACACAAAAGGACAAACAATTCGCTTTGAGAAACTTTGAACTTTTGAATCTATTGAACCGTTGAACTTATTGAACTCTTGAACTCCGAGAAAGGTTCAAGTTCAAAGGTTCAATTCTTTTAAGAATTTACACACAAAAGACGATAAGTGGGTGAACTTTATGGCAAAATTCACAAAAATTTGAAAAAGGATGACTCTAAAGGTAACATTGGCTCTGACTGGGGACTATATTTTATGACAAAATGCAAAGAACTTAGAAACTCTAGTTATGCAAACCAAAAAATAGCAACGAAAGAAAAGGACAAAGACAAACCAAAAATGGGAAAGGAAAACACAAAATACGACAACAAAGGAAAGGTTATGTACAAAACAGGGGACACCTATTTCACAGTCGATACAACTTAAGATCTACTCCATTATAGGACAGGAGTAAAATAGCATAATCCAGTTATTTCAATTTAAAAGAATTAGGACCAAGTACCTGATAAATGTTGAAAGGTCCTTTCCAAAGTGAATCAAATTTACCAGGTGCTCCTTTAGGTTCTCTCCTTCTGTCCCGAAGTAATACTTCATCTCCTTCCATGAACTTTCTAGATCTAGTTTTCTAATCAAAAATCTTTTCAACCCTGGCTTGATGAGCAGTAATCTGGTCAACTAGTTCATTTCTCTCTTCCTCAATCTTAGTTAAGTACATAACTCTTTTCTCTAAAGAATCTTTAAAGTACTGATCTTCAATAACATTTTATAATTTAGCTGCAGATAATTCTAGAGGTAATGATAATTGTGCTCCTATCCCATAAACCAACTCAAACAGTGCCATTCCTATTGCTCTTTTCTGGGTTACCCTGTCAGCCCAAAGTGATTCGTATAATTTTTTATGCCAATCTCTGGGGTTATCACTCACCAATTTCTTCATGATTGCTATCAGAGTTTTATTATTGGACTCTGCTTGTCCATTCCCTTGAGGATAATAATCTAATGAGTGAGAAAGAGAAATACTATGTTCATAGCAGAAAGAAGTAAGTTCCATCGAAGAAAAACTGGTAGCGTTATCTACCACAATCTTCTGAGGAACACCAAAATGTACCAGTATTTTTTTTTGGAAAAATTACATACCACTTCTGAAGTGGTTCTCTTCATAGGGGCTGCTTCAACCCATTTCATAAAATAATCAATTGCTGTTAAAATGTGTGTATGACCAACACTCGATGAAGGTGAAAGAGGCCCAATGAAGTCTAATCCCCATTGTTTGAAAGGTTCTTCGATAATGACAAGTCTCAGAGGTAATGTTGCAAGTTGTGGTCTTCCTGAAAACAATTTGCATTTTTCACAATTAGCCACCCACTTATATGCGTCTTTGAACATACCTGGCCAATAATAACATTTTTTAAAGATTTTGAATGCTGTGACCAAAGAAGAAAAATGTCCACCACATACTTCATTATGAAAAACTTCCAACAGTTTGTATTGTTGTTCTTTATCTACACATCTCAAAAAGGTTCAATCTAGTCACTTTTTATATAGAACATCATCCCAAATCACATATTTTGTTGATTTTAACTTCAGATTCAACCCATTTCATAAAATAATCAGTTGTTAAAATGTGTGTATGACTAGCACTTGATGAAGGTGAAAGAGGCCCAATGAAGTCTAATCCCCATTGTTTGAAAGGTTCTTCAATAATGACAGGTCTCAAAGGTAATGTTACAAGTTGTGGTCTTCTTGAAAACAATTTACATTTTTCACAGTTAGCCACCCACTTATATGCATCTTTGAACATACCTAGCCAATAATAACATTTTTTAAAGATTTTGAATGTTGTGACCGAAGAAGAAAAATGTCTACCACAAGGTTCATTATGAAAAACTTCCAACAGTTTGTATTGTTGTTCTTTATCTACACATCTCATAAAGGTTCCATCTAGTCCCTTTTTATATAAAACATCATCCCAAATCACATATTTTGCTGATTTTAACTTCAGATTCTTTTTCTCCTTCGAGGATAAATGACTGAGACAGTCTCTATAGGTAAGATAGTGTGCTACGTTTAAGAACCATGGATCTTGTAAGCTCACCAATAAGATAGTAGAAATTTCTTCTTCTTCTTTACTTCCGGTTATTAATTTGCACAAACCTTGAACTCTTAACTAATTTGGTTGGCTTAATCTCCATATCATATTCTTGAATTTTAGCAACCTATGTTGCTCTATTGTTCATCCCAACTTCTTGCTGAGTCAGAGTGCTTTTTACAGCGGAACTAGGAACAAATACAACTGAATGAGAATGAAGTATATAATATATGAATTGTTTAACAGTAATCACTACAACAAAAGCTTGTTTCTCAGCCAAAGAATATTTAAGTTCATGCTTCTTGAGAGGAACACTCATAAAGGCTATTGGGGCTTCTACATTCACTTCATTTTTCTGTAACAAGATACCAGACATGGTATGTTCCGAAGCATAACAGTAAATAACAAAATCTTTTTTGGAAATCGGGTTTTACCAAAGTAGGTGTTTGTGCAATCACCTCTTTAATATCTTCAAATGCTTTCTTAGCAGCTTCATTCCATCTGAATGTTTATTTTGCACTCATCATTTCCACAATATATTTTATAATTTCAGTAAAATCAAGAATGAATCTTCTGAGAAAATTAATCTGACCAAAGAAAGACTTAACTCCAGTTCTATTAGAAGGAAGGCTTAACTGTTGTATTGCTATAACTCTTTTTGGGTCAATTTTGATTCCATCCTTTGAAACTAGGTGTTCTAATAATTTCTCTTCTGTAACATAGAAAATTGACTTCTTAATATGAAGAGATATCCCATGACTCCAACATCTTTGTAAAACAGTCTCCAGAACCTTTAGATGATCCTCTCTTTTCCTAGAGAAAATAGTTAAGTCATCAAGATAAATGACAATAATTCTGTCTTTCAAATCTTTAAAGGATGAATCCATCGTCCATTAAAAAATTGCACCAACATGAATTTAACTAAAACACATACGATTATAAGCAAAAGTTCCTCGAGGTGTAGTGAAAGCAATTTTATGTTGGTCAGCTGCAGCTACACTTAATTGATTATAACCTGAGAACCCATATAGCATGGACATCATTTCTGACCTAGCAACAATTTGTAATATGTGATCCATCATAGGAAGGGATAATTAAAATTATTTAAGTCAACACAGATTCTTATTTCCCCATTCTTTTTGCATAATGAAACAATGGTCGCCACCCAAGTGGAGTGATGAATTGGATAAATAATCCTAGCCTTCAACATCTTGTCAATCTCTTTAAAGATAGCTTGAACAACTTTTGAGTTATAATTTCTCAACTTCTGCCTGAAAGGAGTTGCATTTACTTTCAAAGGAATATGATGCTAAAACTGTCAACGTCTAAAATCTTTAAGTTCATCATAGCACCAAGCAAAGACATCCTTATACCTAATCAATAGATTAAATAATTCATTTTTCTCCTCTGATGAGCAACAACTACCAATGGAGATCCATTTAGGGTCAATTTCACTTCCAATATTGATTTTCTCATAATCCTCCATTTTGTTAGGATTCTGAGCAAGTTTGTCTTTAGTATATTCATCTTGTCTAATGAACAAATGTTCTAGAGAGACCAATCCTTTAGAGACTTTGTTTCTTTTTAATTGAATTACATCATCTTTTGGATTGATCCCTGGATCGGGATTGAATTATTTACTTTTTATTTTAGAACTTTCAAAATAAGTCCCCAAGAACATATCAGTATTTTCCAAAAAAAATTTGATCTGTTTATTACTCTAAAAAACATGCCAATTTTCAAAATTATCTGGGACACTAGGACGATATACTAGTTCTATTCTATATGAATCCTTTTTGAAATCTGGGTGTGGGAGAAGAAGAGACGCTGACACTGCTAGAGAATCCGTTCGCGTGTTCTGGTCTTTGGGAATTGCTTCAATAGAAAAGGCATCAAAACATTCTATCTCATCCCAAACTTTGTTTCTGTAATGTCTTAATCAGTCATTTTTAACTAAAAAAATGCCTCTCACTTGTTTGACAATTAATTCAGCATCTCCTTTTGCCTTAAGTATTTTTATACATTTTCCTTTAGCTTCACTTAACCCAAGCAATAAAGCTTCATATTCTGCAGTATTATTAGTGTTTTTAAATTTTAGCTTGAAAGAGTAAGGAAAAATTTCACCTTCAGATGAGATCAACACAACTCCTGCTCCTGAACTAGCGGTAGCATAGCTGCCATCAAATTCTATGGTCCATAGATCATCTGAATGAACAGACTTTGGGACAGATTCT
Source organism: Torreya grandis (assembly GCA_037957365.1). NCBI lineage: Eukaryota > Viridiplantae > Streptophyta > Pinopsida > Cupressales > Taxaceae > Torreya > Torreya grandis. Next base: position 5,080,423 of record JARHVA010000007.1, on the reverse strand, counting down.
TTCTTTAAATTTTTAGAGAGAAAATAGTTACCAAATTCACATTCTTCAAATAAAAACTGAGACTTAGGATCATCAGAAGGATATATACTGTAAACTTACATTTAGGTTCAAGTTCTAGCTTAGCTTTCTGCTTTTCCACTAGAATTGTAGCTTCTGACCAATCCAATTTAATCTGCCTTCCCAAATGTTTTCAAAAAGTCCTACTCAACAACATCCATAACTAACAGAGATATCCGCTACCAAGATAGTCAACTTCACCTTTTTATCAGAATAGACTGCAAGAACAACCCATGCATCTTTAATTTGTCCGAGCAAAGAAATTTGTTTGCCATCCATGGAATAACATCTACCAAATGATTTTGTAAGGGATAAGCCTAAGGATTTGGCTACAGAAGAAGGCATTATATTATCAGAAGCACCTGAGTCTATGATACAATTGTTGAGTTTATGACCATTTATGAACAAAGAAACATAAAATGGATTGGGTTTCATATCAAGGAGTATCATTAGATGAATTGAGGGTCATTTTAGAAGTATGAGTGGGTGATTCAGGTGGAGAAGTAAATAATTGGGCAATGGGAGACTCAATGTTAACGTTTAATTGAATTTCAGGTTCAACTTGTGTAGGATTATTTTTGACATATTTATCAAGTTCTTTGGGTTTCAACCTGAAGTATTCAGCAGAGAATATTTGAATTTTTGCAGACTTATAAAATTCTAAAATATCAAAAGAAGTCTCACAATCATTTCTATGTAACAATTTACTTTCTTGTGCCTTAGCATCAGAAGTTATAGTAAAATGTTCCTTACCTTTAACAAACGCTTGTTGAGTATTGGAGAATCTCATATTCTTTTGACTTCTAGTAAGTACATCACATGAAAGATCTTCAAGAGTAACCAATATTTCACGTCCTCTTTCTGAATCTGAATCATATTCTAGGAAGTGTATTTCAGAGTCACCAGGGCTCTCAAAGCTCCTTCTTCAATAATTTTCCCTAAGACATCTTGAGTATCAGTCATTTGAGTATATCTAAGCATTTTGGACAAAAATTTCCGTCATGATCAGTATTCAAATGAAAGATACACATGTTATTTCTTTAAAGAGGGGCTTCAATAGTCAATCTTGGTTGTGTTGATGCAAGTGGTAATGTCTTACCAGCATTTGTTTGTTGATTTCTCCTGCTAATGTCTTGATATTGTTGTTGGAATGAAGTACTAGTCTTCGGTAATTGTCTTTTAAGGGAAATCATATCATTGACTAGCCTTTGAACCACAGGATCCGTAGAGGACGAAGGATGAGCATTAGATACTTAGACTTCTTTTTTCCATTTTTCGATCATAATAAGACCATCTTCTAACTCAACTGCCAATGATTGTGCGTCTGTTAAATTGGCAATTACACCTCTTCTGAGATGAAAACTTATATCAAGAGGCATATAATTAATAAAGAAGCATTTCTAATTCTCAACAGTCGATCTTTTAGCAGTAGGAATCTTGTACACAATTCTATTGAATTTGACTATAAATTATCTCATGGGTTCATATATCTCTTTCTTGAGCTAAGTCAATTGAGCAAGAAGGGAATGTTCATCTTCTGCACTTTTGAACCTATTTTCAAACGCAATTTTCATATCATTCCAATTTGTGATTAAGGAATTAGATGATAAAACCATTGTACTTTAATATCAGTTATAATTTGCATTAAAAGCCTTATGGCTACATCTTGATGTTGCACGTCTAACACACCACATTCTGCTACAAAGGCACTCAGATGTTCTTCTGGTGATTGTCTTCCACTCCATTAAATTTAGGTAGATTTTTCCTTGCATTTTTAGGCAAAGGATTCAGGTTGGCCCCTAAATTTAGAGGTCCTGTGGTTGTGCCCCAAGATTGGGCCATTGGAAGAAAACTTATAGCAGAAGGAAAGATGGTACCAGAAAGAGTTAAGGCTTGACAGATAGAGGATGTAGAGGCTTTAGGAGGGCTAGGAGGTCTACTTCTAACTTTTCTATCACGGGTAGGAATATAAGAAAAATTTAATCTTTGCAATGCTTGAAAAGTAGAATCCTCAATTCCTTCTCTTTTCAAAGACCTTGTGTACCCTTTGGAATCCAGTTTATGATATTATAATTATTAACATTGTACTTCAGGAGATTTAATTCCTTGCTGCATTTTTTGCTTGCCTCCTTTCCCTGAGTAGCAATCTTATATTATTAGCGAATTCTTTTTTTTTTAATATTCTGCTTGCTATTCTATAATCATCAATATTTCGACGAGAACGCCAAGTAAGAGTATTTAACTAACTAATTATATATTCTTGTTCGTATTGAAAACCAAGATTAGGTTGCAAGACAAGAATTATATTTTCATGTGGAAGCATCATTGTTGGCTCATATTAAGGTGACTAATCTTTCATTAAAGATTTTAATTTTCGTTTCTCCAGTGGAGTCCCCAAAAACTGTTGGCTAACAGATTTGTCCTTATCTAAAAATGTTTTATTTTGACTCCATACCCTTCTTCTTTTAAGAACAAATAAGTTAAACAACAAATAAGTGAACTATTAAGACTAGTTCCCCTTTGAATTAAGGTACAACTCCCTTTAAGATTTTCAATGAATTTAAATATTCAGATACACTTTTAATCAAAAAGTGTTTTAAAGGTCAATTAACATCCACACATGATTATGTTATGAATGTGAGATTTTATAACAACAATGGATAATAGAATACACAGATTCAATTTTCAATAACGATTAAATAGATAAACATATATATAGCTAAACTAGTAAAAGGATAAAACACATATAATGAATTGTCCAATGGAAGAATAATCACTATATGAAAGACGATTTCACACAAAAAACCTAATCTCAAATACTCAAACGTACAAATCTAAGTATACAATAATTAATCTTCTTTTTCATTCACAGATGGAAAATGTTTCAAATAAACATCACATGTATTATCAACAACAGTGATCTAGTTCTGAAAAAAAATTAACTCCTTTTCTCTTTCTTTCTTATATGTATTGCCATCTCGCTCTTTTACAATCAAAAATACATATATAGTTGCCATAACTCATCCATCTGTCAAACTAAATCAGATTTAAAGTAACTTCGACCCATACGGGATTTAGTTTTTTAACAAATTTACTTAAAGATCAAGTTTCGAATAGAAAAGCAACTGAATAACTGAATAGAAGAAACTATGTAAGTAAAATCATTGCTAAGGTGACGGACTAGGATCTCCAAATTTGCTCTATTCAGTTGGGTAAACACGTTGAGCTTTCCACTCCTGAAATGCCGTAACAAACTCTTGAATTTTCATAAGATTGGGAATGCTGACATGTTGTATCCTTGCTTTCCAGATGTTTTTTTCCCTCCAAATTTTCTCCATCTTTTCTGTGTGTTCTGGGAGAGTGTCGATGCAGCGACAAAGAAGTGAATCAGACTCTTTAGTCGATAACCTGTCACTTTCTTTAATGATGTTGATCTTTTCTCTAAAGGATTGAATCACAATATTGATATCTTTTTCTAGTTTCCCATCATCTTTTATGTATTTGATATCAATACTCTGTAGATCATGTTATAATAACTGAATGAATTCAATTATTTCCTTAATCATCTTTGTGATTTCCATTTGTCCTTCTTGGGATACTGAATTTCTCCATTCAATACTTTTCTTACTTACATATAATACATCTTCATCTAGATTTGTCAAGTTCTTCTCTAACAAAAACTTTGTTATTCCATACTTTTGAACTTCATCAATCTGGTTCATTACGCTCATCCATTTTCCTTCATCTTTTATCCACAAAGCGTTTTGAGTCTTTAAATATTCAATAGTAATTGTGGTTAAATCATATACATTCTTCAATTTATGAATATATTTCGTACCTTTTTGAATGATGTTATCCAACCAATTATCAAATACTCTGGTAACCATTTTTCCTGTGTATTTGGTCCAACAACTTTTGATTGACAGGGAATTTTGGATCAAAAGACAGGAGCAGTTAGGTAATCGATTGTGGATCTGGACTATGAATGGCGTCAGTGTACTCTCCCATTGACCGCACAGTCCATTTTAATTATTTTTTATCTTTTTCATCCTTCCAGGTTTTGCGGACTATCCTTTTGGTGGACGCTTCAAGGTGATGTCGTCCCAAGATCCACCTTTCCAATTGTAAAATCCTGAACTGTAAGATCTTCAACTTCTTCATTGATTCTTGGCTTGGCTATTTCTGCATTCCAATTCTCTGTATTAGGGTCAACGTCTACCTTGGATGTTGATTTTAACTTTTTGGATTTAGGAGCTTTCCCTAAATATTTACTCACCATATCCTCCAAGGGCAAAGAAAATAGAACTACTTTCCTTTTGTTGCTAATTGAGCTTTCCAGCCACTTGGGTGCAGAGGTCAAGGTATCTTTATTAAGATTTGGTCGATCAGAAGGTACATTTGAAACAATCATTAGTTCAACAGAATCAAAAGGAATCACTGCTTATTGATCTGCCCTAACCTCTTCCGTCATTGGTGAACCAGATTCTTTATCACCTTTGGCTTCTCTTGAATCTTCTTCAGAATTCAAATCCACAATTACCTTTTCAAAATTCTGACTCTTTTTCTTGCTTTGGGTCCTTGATCTGGTGGCACGAGGAGGCAGAGTAGTCACAAGGGCCTTTTCAGATTCTTTGATGATAATATCCCTTTAAGTTTTTGCTCTAAAAGTACCTGCATCACAAATAGCAATAAGTTGATTAGAGGAGCTTATTGGAAATAGGGATTCAATTATTGACGTACATTGTTGGGAAGCTATGTTTTGATCTCCCCCCAGTTTCTGCTCTCTTAACCATTTCTCAGTCCTTCTTATCACTGGGAGGGTCTTAACCTCAATTCTATCTTCTTCTTCTTTCTCCTAGTCAATTTCTTAAATAGGTGATTGTTTTATTTGCTCAAATTGCGGATCAGTCACCTGTTCATCATTGTTAGAAATTCCAGAGATGTCCATATTCAAATTGAGGGTAATAATTTTCCCTAAGGAAAACTCGGACCAGAGTCTTTTTCTGACTTCAAATTCATCCAAAAAGTCCTCCTAATAATCCTCTAAATGAGGAATATGTGAAAATCCTATCCCAAGATCCAAGTTATCTCTAGCAAAACCCTTGCTGTCAAATTGTGATCTCGTTGTGAAGTATTGAAAATTGAATTTCTTAAAATCCAATTCTAAATTTAAAGCATCATAAGTTGACTTGCATGAATAACGTCCAAGTTCAATAGGAAAAGATATACCAAATTTATTTTTTGTTGAAATTTTTTTATCTACATGTGCTAATTATCTACAGACTTCTATTAACACAAATCGATCAAAAACATACCTAGGTAACTTAAAGGTTCACCATCAAAACCCCCAACTCTGATATAAGTGAACTTGGAAAACTGAGTGAAGAAACTACCATAAATGTTGATTAATTGCATAGCTTCATCAGACAACCTTTTATTGATGTTGTTTGACAATTCAAAAGTCATCCTTCCAGTAAAAACATCATTGTCTCTCATGTAATCCTTATAGCAATTATGCATTTCCAACTGTGAGTAATATTCATAAATTTTACTATCTTCAGCCAAGGGTGAATGTGGTAATCCTACCCATTTTCTTGTAGATGCCAAGCAATAGAAGAGGTATGAAGACATGTAAAATTCTTTATTTCCCAAAGAATTACTTAAACCCCGATGAAAGCTTTCAGCTACAATTTCTACCCAATTCAAATATTGTTCTCCCTGGAGGATCACCTGTATAAAGTATATCCAATCTTCCCAATAATATGCATGAGCATTACCTTTTAGCCTGTGTAGTAATACTATAATATCTTGTACTTATAGAATCATATGATTTCTTGTTAATGGTCTGGGCAGTCTTGAACCCCTTTTTTGGAATTTCAAAAGCCAATTCCTAGCAATCACACTTTTGTATATTGCTTTCTTCAATGAAAAATAACCATAAGAAAAAGTAATATTGAGGTCAGAGTATGGTTCCTTAGGAGGAATTATCATTACAGACATTAGGGTTTGTCTGTTGATATGCATCAAAATATTTCCATCTGTAGTCCTGATGCACCTGTTCTGAGGTTCATATCTATTTATGCATTCAAGGACTAATTTGGGGCATTGAATAGCCATGGGAAAGGCCGCAACTTCAACCAAACCACTTTCTATTATCTTCTGCATCATAGGATTTGATATAGGATTTCTAGCCCTTTCTTTAAAATCTTCCAAGTCGTATTGGACCAGAGAGGTATCCCCAATTTCAGGAGAACATATGAGACTGAGACCATGCTCGTAATTGAGACATGCAGATTTCATGGTTATAGGTTGGAGGATATAATGAAAATAAAAAGTTTTGAACACCTTAAATAATTCCGTAAACTCAAAATAATTCTTCTCTCCAACCAAGTAGTGGAAACATTTTTATAGTAAGAGTAAAACTCACATTTAAATTTGTCTGAAATCACTGCAAAGTCGAGCAATTAAATATCTTATACCACCTGTGTTGTTCTCTTTTGTATCGCCCAGTATGCTTGTTTGCTAAATTTGAATTATTCTCTTTTGATACAGATATTAACCAGATCGAATAATTAAATCAAAACAATACGTGCTAAACATGCCTGATAAGACATGCACTCTGACATATGCATTAATGGCAAGCATTTTTTTACGCACGATTTTGATGAGTAATGATTATCTGTAACCTCGTGAAAATTCAAAAAAATTCACTTTATAATGAGTTTCAGATATATTCTCCTCTAAATCTCTTGCTAGTTTTAACTTAGAGAAAGCCTCGGAGCGAGACGAAAGTATAGTCATTGAACCATTGAACCATTGAACTTTTGAAAATGTGGTTCAACTTCGGGGTTCAATGATACGAGATGAACTATATAAACCGACCAATAGTCATATAATCTTTCCAGAAACTTTAAATTTTGAACTTTGAACTATTGAACCGTTAAACTTTTGAACTCCACTATGAGGTTCAAACGTTAGGTTCAAGTGATAGGTTCAACGATACATTAATTATACAAGGGAACCAAGTGAACACGACTCTTTACAAAGCATCAAATATTGAATTCTTTGAACCATTGAACTCTTGAACCGTTCAACCATTGAACTTCGAGAAAGGTTCATGTTCAACCGGAATGTTCAAAGATATACTTGAAATACACAAAAGGACAAACAGTTCGCTTTGAGAAACTTTGAACTTTTGAACCTATTGAACCATTGAACTTATTGAACTCTTGAACTTCGACAAAGGTTCAAGTTCAAAGGTTCAATTCTTTTAAAAATTTACACACAAAAGATTATAAGCGGGTGAACTTCTCTTATGGCAAAATTCATGAAATTTTGAAAAAGGGCGACTCAAAAGGTAACAGAGGAAAAGCTTGGTGTTCAACTTTGTAGGCTCTCAACTTTTCAAGAGTTCATTCCATGTAAATAATGTAATCTATGGTTTTTGCTACAATGGATGCCTTGTCTTTTTGCAATTCACTAAAAAAAGTATTCTTTAATTTTCCACAAACATCTGCATAACATCTAATTTCATTAAAATAGTAGTCCAAAATACCATTTAGCATGAAACATGACTTGCCTTGATGGGCTTGGAAATGAAGGAATGCAATAATGAAAACATTTCATTCATCTCCTCTTTTCTTTGCCTCTCTATCAAAATATGGTTCACCCTTTGAACATGTGTTTTACGACCTCTCTTGGGTGGTTGCACTTCACATGTTTCCAACATAATCTAAGAAGGATATTTGAACACTCGTTAATGAGTCAATGCATATTCCTGCGTGTTTCAATTACCCAATACATGATTGAAACATGGGTCATCTCAATAAAAATAGGGGTCAAATAGTTAATAACTCCTTTAAAAACATAGAGAATGCACCATGTGTTAATTTATGTAAGTTATAATTATATTACGATATAATATAATAATAATTACATTATACTATTTAATATAATATAATATTTTAAAAATAAAATATAACATTATAATAATATATTTATGATATTATAACATAATATAATATAATTATATACTATATTATAATAAATGATTACACGCACACACATAATGAGGGTTGAAGGTTCCCTCACCTGAAACAAAGAAGCCACAAAAAGCTAAGAAAGTGGGAGGGGTCAAGCCATAACCCGTAACCAAGAACACAAAACTCAAACCCTAAATTATAATAAAATAATAACAAGCATAGTTCACCTGCTTAGAAAACACTACAAAGCTTCAAGAAACAACAAATACTGTTGAATAATTGCAAAGAGACTATTAAAAATCTTATGAGAGTAGTCTGCGAGAAGACAATAGATTAAAGACATCTCATCCACTGGAGATTAAAGACTCCCTTCATGTTGGGACCCTCAACATTGAGTGGCAAGTGTTATCCTTCCTCTACTGGAAATAAGGGCTTCCATTGTCCTTTGAGTACCTCCATCTATGGAGTTCATAATGTCCAATTATATCCTTTCTGCTTCTATCTTTCTACCTCTACAGTACTTCTTACCAAAAATTGCATTTGGAAATCAAATAATTAGGTTGAGAAAGAGTCAAGATCTAAATTGATCATCTTCTTCTTATTGAAAATAACCTACTTCCACATCTTGTTCAGCTTCTTGCACCAATCCTTCTTCCTCCGCATGCAAAAAATCCCTAATCTAAATTTTTTCTAACCCACTTTTGCTTGTTGAAGACCACCTCTTCAAATAAAATAGTTCATCTCTTCTATGAGGATCATTATCCCCCTTCATATTGATGGGAGTAATTTATTAAGATCGCATTTGACTAAATTTACCTAAAGGAAACCCATACTTGCTCAAGGCTAAATCAATGAAGTTTCCATCTCATCTTCAAGGTACTTCAATAGCCCCACCAATATTCTCCTCTATCGCCTCCAAATATGACCTAATCAATGATTCTTTACCAAGAGTTGGAAATTGGCATGACATAGCAAGGTGTTTCTGAAATCTTTTCACAAGTTCTGAGTTAGGGTAGGCAATTTTTTTAACCCATTTATTCAAAGGGGGCAACTAGGCCCCACAAGAAGTTTCCTCGGGAACTTTGCCACTTTGTGACCATTTTGGTTACATTTAAAGCATCTGAAAGGCATCCCCTCAAAATTGATGAATGGAGTCCAGGGGCCATGGGATGACAAAATATTGGAGTGATGAAAGGGGTTTGATAAATCTTCCATGACATAGACCCTCACATATCTCTATTAAGCGTCTGTCTCATTATTAATTCTGAAAAAATCACCTATCTTCTCAACTGTTAGCTAAAGCAAACCTAGTTCTTTCATAGCCAGAGGAAGATTATAAAATCTAACCCATATTAGAGCCTTCAAGATCATTGTTTATGTTGGGTTGAAAAAGGGGAACCAAGGGCGCACAAACACTCCTCATTTGCCGAAAAACCAAGGTCCATTATCCCACACAAAATATTGATCCTCCACCCAAGAAAAACCCATTTGGTAGCAAGGAAAGGGAAGGTTCTAATAAGTTATGCCAAACCACTTTTGACCAGTGAAATATATCATACCAGGAGGGGTACTTTCCCATACATCTGTAAATTAGGGTTTACAACCAGATTCCTTACCTAGGGTTGGAAGCACTTCATCATTGATCTCTAATACATGGGTTGCATTAGCAAACACCAATGGAACATCCCCTAAGAAATCCAATTCAAAACTAGGATGTGTCTTCACATTAGTTTCCATCCTTGCCTTCAGAAGCACATCGTTCATAGCTCCCACTATCACTCGTCGACCTTATTCCTTAATCTTGCTCTCTCCTTCAGTGCTCACCATTCAACACTTTAGCTGCAAGACATTATATATTATATATATTAATAATATATATTTTAATTATATAATGTATAATATTAATATATTATAATATATTTTAGATGTAATTTGGATGACTGCAATATATTAGCCTTGTTGATTCTTAAAACATTTGAAGGATCATGAGTATTCTATACAAATGTTTTCTACACTAATTGGATCATAATCCATGTTGGATCTGGAGACCAATGTTACAACAACACTCCTCTATTGATATGCATCAAAATCATCCATAATATCACTTATTCCTAATTTCAAACAACTACCAATGCTCTTTAGTTGCTTTTGGCCAAGAGGTCTACGAATGAAAGAGCTGGCATATTCATCACCCTCCTGTCTCCTGGCTAGTCTAATATACACATTGAACCATAATGGCATGTCCCTCTTAACCTTTATCACTTGTATTATCACTTCCTCTTCACATTTTTGGTATTATTTTTTAAATGTAGGTCTAGAAACACGAGCTTACAAAGTCATAATTTCCAAGGCAATAATGTTGAGAAGGAACCAAAATTGTGCCAAAAGGCTCAATAGGATCAAACAAACAAAAAAATGAAGCCATTTCAATGTTAAAAGCATGTTTAAACTTGAATTCCTAGGCATACTGGAGTTTTCAATAGTCAGTAAGATTCAAAACCTGATCGTTTAAGTTAAGCGTAAGCCCAGGTGAGGGAACACACACTAAAGTGGAGGTAAGAAGCGTTTGGCAACATTTGAGGCAGAATTGGACGGGGTTTTGAGAATCACAACACATGATGTAATTTCCATTGCAAATTATGTTAGCATGGTGTGGCAATGGGAGGTGGTTTGAGCACATATATTTGGAACCTATTCTTTTAAAATGTTGGCCATTGTTTTCCTTGATCGGAAGAAAATATCGGGGACATATAGAAGGAGGTAAGTTAGTCATGAAAGGGCTATGAAATGAGGGCTTAGCTAGAAAAATGAATATCTCAAGAATATCTAGAGATGAATCAAAAAGACATTTGTATGTTGTGCAACAATGAAAATCCTCTAGTGTAATAATTGAGAAGGCATGTCCTTAGTGATAGACCATTTGAGCATGGCTTGAGTGTTTATCAATTCATGTTCATAGTTCGACTCTCTTGGGGCCAAGGGGTCATTGATTTCATGGTGTGTCCTTTGTGAGGTAGAGGTTATAGGGCCAATGCAATGTGTTACCAATCCCTCTACTTTAAAAAATAAAATAAAAAGAAATGAGAATCATATAGGTATAAGGAAAATTGTTCCAATTAGGGGTTGAATTTGATGGTTGTCCTACCCATCATGTAAAAATTTTACGACATCAATCAATTCAATATAAACCTTCAAAAGATAGGACAAATAATCTTTAAAGAAGGAAACATAAAAAAATGAAATATAGATTTACTATTAACTAAATAAATATACTTACAATCCTTCATAAATTTTGATGGTCCATAAAAAAATTCCATTTTTCTCTGATACAATCTTTGAAAAATTACAATTGTATTTTACACTTTAAAACATGAAGAACATTCATATAACCATTATATTTAACCCTTATTCCACTTGACCAACTTCCAAGTTTAGTAGCTCATAGTTCCAATACACAAGGAAATCAAATAATAAATGGATTGCATTATTGAAAAGGTTTGGAATTATATTGCAAACCCACACACATGATGGATACAAATGTTCTAGAACAAGCTTGAAATCATGGTATTATGTATACATTTGGATATATATTTTTGAACAAGATGTAATTATTTGGACAAACACAATAAAATTATGTTATTATTACTCATTAGCAAGTCATTACAATATATAGCTTTATGCCTCCTACAAGTTATGAGCTAAACTTTATCACACATCCATTTAATATCTCTCAACCACTATTTTCTGTCACACAATCTCCATTTTATTCTCACTTACATTAATCTCTCACACTCCTAACTTATACCACTCACATCCTAATATGAGTTGTTTCTCAACAACTCATTTACATATTATTAATATTCTAATGTCTCACAATAATCACACAAATATTCTAATGAAGCTCTAATTCCTAACCTTCCCCCCACGCGTAGTGTGAACATGAGAGAAAACATCACACTCTTCATAAACTTCTCTCTGGACACATTTCTTAAACCAGGTACAACTCCTTTAAGTTGTCTTGTAACCCTCATAAAGATATATTCACTGAATTAAATTTCATAGTTCCCAGATTCCTTCTCCTAATCCCCAAATTCTCGAGTTCTAAATTTCTAAGATTCAAAAACTCTTGAACTATTTAGACAATGATCCATGGTGTTTACCTTGAAATCTTCCCAACCCTTAAAAAGTGAGCTTCTTTTAAAATGAGTTTTTCAAAAATGTCGACACAATAGATGATTTGTTTTAGCACACAACACAACAAAATATGAAAATACTAAAACTTATGCCACTATAGCATGGTGCGACCCCATCACTAGTGGCTAATGAGAGGCATTATATAGCCTCCAACCTTTGTTGCCTCCAATGTACTATTGTTTACTCGGTTCAATTGGAACTTTAAGCACAATTATATGAATCTTGCCATAATTTGGAAGTAGGGTTCTCCAAAAAATATCTCCATGACGTAATTTTTCACAATAAAAATAAAAATATTTGACATTTTTGATGACTTACAATTGATGCAAATACATGGTTAACTTGACAAAGTCACAATTAACTGATTATTAGATTTGACTCAATTTTCTAATATAACCAAAGGGTATTATTAGAACTTACACCTTCTTAATAGTCAATTGACCATAGACTAAAAAATAACTGAACATCTAAAATAACACATTATTTATGTCATACATTGAAGGGTTGTAAGCTAAATAAATAACTAAAAACACTAAACATTAAATGAAATTGACTTACTAAAAAAGAGATTGTATATATCTTGACTTAAAACTATTTAAGACCTAAATAATTATAATCTATAACAAAATCTAAATATTAACCCAACTCATATGTTTTACTAGCATGACCTTTATCACGAATTACCAAGTGGTTTCCTATGCACACAAAGATTGGGGTCACATAGAAGTGTTGATCTAAGAAATGAAAGATGCAATGCTAATGTTAAGTCATGTTGAGAAAATAATTGATTTAAATATGTTAAGCTACCTAGAGGATGGTGAAGCAGCCATAGTGATAATAGGAAATATAAAATACATCATGGTTTTGACAAAATGAGTGCTTAGTGGTCCAAAGTGCAGGCCAAGTATTGACAAGAATGTGCACAAAAATATATCACTACAGAACCATGTACTCCAAATTGTAATGCAAAAACTGAGAGATGCAAACTATGTGCAATGTCAAATTAAAACACCAAATCCAAATGTAATGTGGATTACCCAATGTAGATTCAGTGGAGGTCAAGTTTGATGTGAACACAACTATGAGTTTCAATGCATAACCAATAAAAACAAAACTCCAAAGACAATCCTCAATGCAATCAATCGATTTTCCAGAGAGAATGGAACATGTAGATTCATAAGGTGGACAACATAATAAAATGTTTTCTAAACCACCTAACAAATATAAAGCTCTGCCTTATTCTCACTCTAATATGAATTCTTAACAAAATTCATCTCCGAGACACATCCATAGGGACAATACTATAAAACATTTCCCCTTGCATTACTTATACCATCAAAGTTTCTTTGCTCTGATACCAAATGAAATGATTTGGATAGAGTAACACAATAGAATTATGTTAGTATGACTCATTAACAAGTGATTATAATATATAGCTTTATGACCTCCTATAAGTCAAGAGCTAAAGTTTATCACACATCCTTATAATATCTCATCAACCACTATTTTCTATCACAACACATGTGAAGCTTAATTTTTATTTAGGTTAATCCTAAATCTTTTTAATTATGTATTTTTTATTATGAGAAATTCACTTTATCTCGGATTTATGATGTGTCACACCTCTTTTGTCCCTTTGTAGGGAATCTTGGATAGATATTTTTGAACAAAATGTCACATGCAACTCCATCCACACTTGCCACACATTCCCCCCTCACCTTAAGTGGATTAGGGACATTTGGTACACACAAGAAGATTGTGTAAGTAACTCCTCTTTCATTCTAATCTATTTAATGAGCTCTCTCCTCTCTCATTCTACAACACAAATTCATCTTGAGACACTTGATTTTGGCTTGAGGCCCATCTCTTTCATTCTTTTATTCCATTGAAATTGTACTTCGAGAATATTACTTTGCAAGCCTTATTAATCCATTGGGGTTTTAGTCCGTTGATTTAGTTTCCCCACTTTACAACTTGTGTCTTGAACTTGTGGTTTGGCTTACTTGAAGTAAACTTATTCCTTTTTTGCAGTCATTTTTCTATGCTTTCAACCTTATTTTTACCGATCTTGGTATATTTCTAACACAATCTCTATCTTATTCTTAAGTACATTATTATCTCACACTTCTAACTTATATTCACTCTAATTTACATAATATTAATATTCTAATGTCTCACAATAACCCGCATAAATATTCTAATGAATCACTAATTCCTTACACAAGATATGTTGATTGAGAGAGGGTTTAGAAGAGTATCTTACTTTGCAGAGAATTTGGAAACAATTGTCATAATTTGATAGTAGAATTAAGGTTTTTTTGGAAAAACAAAGAGAACCTTGAAAACTTGTCGTCACATGAACATCTCTCTAGAACCATACACTCCACATTTTTGGGCTCCAAAACCATGGACAACATGTTTTTAGCAAATCACAAGTTGGAAAAATATGTTTTGACAATTGCATTTGTTAGGTCTAAGGTTCCAAAAATCTTGCTTAGTATTTTGAAATTTTGCAATGATCATTGGGAAATTTCCCTTATTCTTTAAACCCTAACATGTAAATTGAACCCATAAAGGATAAGGAAACCGATTTATTTTGGGGGTTGTGCTCGGGGTCCACAAGGTTTTCAAGCACCAACTATTTATCATGCCCCTCAACGGTACAATATCGAAGAAAACAAACCAAATAAATACAATCATTATACAACAAAGGAGTCTAATGTGATGTCATGTCTCTCTGTTATTATATTCAATGCTACAATGAAAGAATTCTAAATGTTTGATTTCTATAGAATGTTTGTAAATGATTAACATATTGTTGGACAAAAAATACTAGATGCTCTTGCAAATTTCATTTAGATTTTTGGATGTCTTTCTTATGTGTTCTTATGATCCTAAATGTACTAATGAATATATGTATTTATAAACCCCTCAAATTCAAATCAATTCCCTATTGAAGCACAAATTGTCATCAAACAAGTGATAAAATGGACAAGATGGGACCGCAAACCCCTAGGGGACCTTGATAGGTTAAAAGGCCCCTCACCCCATTTGTGTACACCACATTCTTGTGGAACCATAAAAAACATAGGAAAACATATTAAGAGAGAGAAAAGGGATAAGGGCACGATAGAAAGCAATAAAAAACTTGCAAATAAAAACCACTACTACACTAAGTGCAATTAGCAACACCGTTTAGGTCTAGTTAGCACAACCATTTGTGTTAAATTTAGATAATAAATTGATGTTTTTAGGTCTTTTACCCTAAATTTTCAAGTTTTCACATCAATTTTGGGGTACAAAGTCAACGCCACTAGACAGTTTTAGTAGCACAAGATAAACATCATCAATTAGGTCAATCTGTTTTAGGTCCATCTCCCAATTCTGCAAAATGAAGTACCACAATTTTAGTGCTATATATTTGTCATTACAAATAATTATATTATATATAATATTATTTATAAATATATACAAAATTTTATTTTTGAATATATATTATAAGTTAAAGATATATAGAAATATTCTCAAATAAAATATTAGAATTTGACCCAAAATATATATATTTTTACTTAAGAAAATGATATATAAATTATTGTCTAAGATGAGAAAATAATGCTATATATGGAAAAAGAAATAATTTCTCATCTATATACAATAACATTGGAGGGATTGAAAATAATGAATTATCCCTTACAAAAAATAAAAAAACTAATTATAACTATCAGCTAGACCCTAATGCTCATCAGATCATCATCTATCATGATATCTTCATGATCATTATCTATCAAACAATTGTCTATATCGTGTTCATGCATTGATTGGTAGCCGTAGTCAGAATCATCATCTTCTTCTTCTTCAAAGTCAAGACATCAACTTAGCATAAACGATTTATTAACCTATAAAAACATTATTTAAATAATTATTAAAATACTTGAAGGTTATTTTTTTTTTTAATGGATAATTACAATATTTTAAATGCAATAATTGGACACTATTTTTCTTCACGTTAATAGTGACTAATGTATTATTGGCACAATGCTCCTATAATGAGCCTACTTGTTGAACATAATAGTGTTCCATCCAAGGGCTTTCAGCTACCCCCAAACATATGTAGTGGCCCTTAATCATAACACTTCTAGAATAAAATGTAAATGTTAAATTTAAGTTAAATTAAAATTTACAAACTAATATATTAAGATAAACTTATGAAGTTGTGCATAGCTTGATCTACGTTCATTTGGCCCAAATGACGAGTCACCAACTTCCCCTAACTTAGTTTAGCTTTGCGAGCCTTTTCTTGGCTACTTTCGATCCTCATGCTAATTCAAAAAATTTCAAAAGTTTTAATTAATAAATATTAAGAAATAAAAAATATTTACATCCCAAGGTTTTTTTTTTCTACTGCATTCTAGCCAATCATTGCATAATTTTGGCCAAGCAGATGCATTCACTCATGGAATCTAGAGCCTTCACTTATCCTCGTCCATATTTTCCATGTACATTTTCTGCA
This sequence comes from Torreya grandis, assembly GCA_037957365.1. Lineage (NCBI taxonomy): Eukaryota > Viridiplantae > Streptophyta > Pinopsida > Cupressales > Taxaceae > Torreya > Torreya grandis. The sequence continues at coordinate 5,063,680 of JARHVA010000007.1, read as the reverse complement.
AATTAAATATTTTATAAATTATTAGAAACCTATGAGTATATAAAAAACTATTCCAACTAATGATGCACCCTTATCCACATATGCCTCGTCATCTTCCTAAGCATATTTGTCACAAATGTTTCAATTATTTTTATATTATAGTGAGCTCTACTGAAATCTCTTTGAATTGTACTAATCAACCATTTCATATCCCAATTGGCAAGTGCTTGAATTCTCGGTGGCAAGTTCTTAAAATAATTACTTGGCTCTGAAAACTATTATTTTTTTAAAGTTACCATAACAAATTAAAGAAAATAAACTAATTAAAAAAATTAAAAGATACCTAATAATATAAATAATGTGTAAATTAAAAAATATAAAATATTTTTGACAATATAGTCACTTGTCTCGAACATCTTATAAAATTGTCATCTCATCATTTACATATAGTTTGATTTTAAGACTAACTAACACTTTGTCTATACTCATCTATTGTGGGACTATTGTGAGATGAGATAGTCGATTGTCATCACACTCGTGTGGAGCATCACCGCCATCTCCCCAAAGGCTTATGTGGGAGGCCTCATGTCGACTCAATTTTTTAGCACAAGAATGGCAAATACCAAACAAAGACACAAAATTCTTAGATTTACAATTAAACAATAGGGTTACAAACCAATAAATCGAAAAATAACAATAAAAATATACATATATAAAATAAAATGACTACAAATATAAAAATATATGGGTCACTTCCTTCAAGCAATTGATGGTCGATGGGTCACAATACCCTGTTCCATTTCATCACTAAACAATTCCACGTATGTAGTAGAGACTTGTATTCAAAACTGAAAAACATGTATTAATAAATATAAATGATATAAAATAATAAATAGATATAATTTGAAATTTTTTATACATGCAGGCTAATGTCATACCCTTGTAGACCATTGACACTCTTGAGGGATGTAGTACTCCTCTGCTCCTCAATGCGTGAATGACCTATGAGGCTTTGAGGGGTTGTAGAACTCCTCTATACTCATTTTTTGGTTTTACAAATCTTGGATCCACCACAAACAACATTACGCAACTCCTTTAAAAAAAAATTGGACGTGGATCATGGAACTGCCTTTTTTGACATCCTTAATATTAGAAAAAATTTGATTTGTATACTAATTATTTTTAATCAATAACGACAATTAATTTTAACATTCAAAATTCCATGTGATTGGGTTTTTGCTAATGTTTCAGTGTAGGTTTTGGCCAAATAAGGTTTTATAGGGTTTCTAAGATATTTTCTACCTGGAATTTATGCTAGTGTTTTTTCTTACAGTTTTTGCTAGGTTTATTGCTTGGATTTTTTCCTAGGGCTTCTATTAGGGTTTTTCCCTAGGATTTTTGGTATGGTTTTTCACTGTGATTTCTTCCAAGGTTTTTGTTTTGGGTGTTTACATAGGGTTTTATTTAGGATGTTTGTTTAAGGTTCTACCCAATGTCTGTTAGGGTTTTATTTAATTTTTTGCCTAAAGTCTTTGTAGATTAGAAATCCAAGAAAGATTAGTCAATCCGTTACTAAATGAAATAAAAAAGGAACTTGAAAAACTAACTCCTCTAGCCTAATCCCTAGGTTGAGTTACGTGGAAAACAAGCAAGAAATACATATTACAAGACACAAAACAATGTTTATACCTCCTTAGAAGATTTGCTTGAGAACCAGTTTGAAGAGGTTGAGCTCGGCTTGTAGGCTATGAAGTCTTTGTTAATGTTTGATTTTACGTGTGGGATGCACCTTTCCTTGTGGTGCTAGTGGATCCTTAAGGTCTAAAACTCTTCAAGAAATGGTATTTTTCTTCTTACTTGTAGCTTATCAATATAGGTTCGCCTATGAGTTTTGGGCAATTTTAAAGTAACTCCAAATCTAAGCATCACAAATTGCCTTTAAGGATTCATGCTAAATTTTTCTTATTGAGGTTAAAGCGGGGATTTTTGAACTAGGGTCCCCAAACCCTAGGAGAACAGAATAAGCAACAACAAGGGTCTACCAAAGACCCAAGAGAGCTACAAAGACAAAACAAGGCCAGATATAGCCAAAAGGCAACCCATATACAACCAAAAAACAACAAAACAAAAAAATAAAACAAACTATTCCATATATAGGTTTCCTGAGATTTCCTCCAAGCAGCTTTTCATCTTTTTGAGATTTGAATCAATTTGCAACAACAATTTATCTTTCTCCATATCCTTGTGACAACCGTTACACTAGATTTGTTTGCCTTTTCCTTTATCTAAGGATTTTGTATCGAATAAATCATCCAAATGAGCCCTCAGATTCTCTACATTCTAAATCCCCTCATTCATGGTAGCCTTGCTATAATTTACCAAAAAACTAATATTATTTTTCAGCTTCTCATTCTTGTTCTCAAGCATTTCAAGCCTAAATTGAAGACTCTGCAATTATTGATTTTCCTCCTTATCCGCCTTATCTTGACACAACCTGTCGTTTTCCTGTTGAAGGACCTTGACCTTCTCTTTGAGGTCTATTAATTCCCTCATAAACCATCGCATGATGGATTTTTGAAGATCCAACTCTTCAACAATTTTATCAACATTTTCCTTTCCTTTTAAAGAAGTGACATGGGAATTGAAATTCTCATTTAAATCAATATGTTGTTTGTTAGGGGAGAGATTACCTTTGTCCTTCACATCATCTTTGTCCTTCCTCTTACCAGCTTTCAGAGAGTTAGGTTGAGGGGTCCTGCCAATATCACCCAACTCCTTCCATTGATTAAAGGCTTCATTTTCGGTCCTTTCTTCTTCCACTAAGATGGAGTCCTCAACAAACTACCCTGTATTCCCCTTATTGTCTAGGGTAATGTCTGGCTTGATGAGAGACCCGTTTGTGCTCCTCAAACATTTTTTGATGTTGTCTTGATTCTGCAATGGTTTCACCTCTGAACTTTTAGGGCCTTTGGCAACTGTGCTTTTAGAATTTTGATCTTTGTATTCTTACTAACTTTGCCCAGATACTTAATCTGCACCTTTTTATTTTCCTGATGTCCACAGGGTTGTCTTTAACCGATTTCTTCTAGGGTTGAGATAAGTCAGGGTTTAGCTAGTTCATGCCCTTGAAGTATCTATGAATTAAACTTATAACCCCTTCATCCCTGGGGGTAGGGTACTTGTCATCTTTGAATTTCAAAATGGATGCTTCAAGGGAATGAAAAACATAGAAAGGAAGGCTCAAAGGCACAACATGTCTAAAGTAGTTTAGTAAAATGAATAAGAACCATCTAACTCCATTATACCTTCCTTCGAGCGTTATGTATTGCATCAAATGGAAGGCTACTTCCCCAAAAGGCTGCAGGAGGGATTCACATTCAAAGCCATTATGTAGAGTCTCCATAATTTCCCCTTGCAGAAAAACCTCGTCTCTTTTGAAATCTATGGATTTGTAAATCTTTGTTTCCTCTATAGTCAAGCCAATGACGTGCGCTATTAACTCTTCAGTGATTTTCAAAGTAACACTGTTGATGTTGATGGTTCTATTATCCCACGCATTGGCAAACAAGGTCGAAATATGACTATTGTGACCTTCAATCTTTTCCATAAAACTTGCAAAGCACCCAATTTGCAGAACCTCCCAAATTCTATCATTTTTATCAACCTTAGAAGGCAATATTGGTTCATTTATGTTTGGTAAACCCATATTGCTCTTGGAGAGACCCAAATAGAAAAGATAAAGTGTAACCCAACTCCCTAGGGCCGAATGACCACCAAACTCTAGCTTTGTCTTCTTGTTGCCTTTGGAAAAACTAAACAAAACAAGAAAAATATAGAACGAGTCTAGAAACTTCCTCATGAGATCAAAAAAGAAAGAATAAAAAGGGGGCTAAGATTAAAAGATATTCTAAAGTCCCTAATAGACCTCCATCTCAACTTGGGAGAGATCCCTGTATTCTCACTCGATATGAATAGTAGACAAAGCTTCATTTTTTGTCGCTTGGACTATGTCCCTAAGGAGTTCTTCAAAATACATCCAAGTAAGGTTACCTCAAGAGATCGCACCATTATTAGTGAACCAGTCCGCTATTGCATTTCCTTCATGATAAATGTGTTGTATTTGAACCTGTTGTCTATAGTCAAGAACGGAGATTGTTTCATCAATAACCGGCTTAATGGTCTAGCTAATATCATTTTTTCTGGCTAAGCAATTCAAATGTTAAGGGACTCTCCCTCAACAATGAGTAGTAAGACCCCCATTTGTTAAGCCAATTTAAGAACCCACAAGGCTGCCATGGCTTCAACCCGGTGATTGGACTTGACACCCATATCTCCCACATAAGCTACCACAAAATTACTCTGATGGTCTGTTAGAATGCCACCTCCTCTACCACGGCCTAGATTCCCTTTAGAATCTCCATCAAAATTAAGCTTTAGCTAGCCTAAAGGGGGGGTTTCCATTTAGTTCTTTTTTTGATCTCATCTTTAGGATCCATCTTACCCGAATTAGAATAATCAATATGCCAATTAAGGGCAAGAACTTGTTCCACCTAAAGAAGGCCTTTGCCTTTATTACTCAGTTCAATGTTGTAGTTCTCCAGGATGGCCTCAAAAATCCTTTTGGATAGCACTTTGCTGCTACATTTCTTTTCTTTGAATATTCTATTATTTCGCTCTCTCCAAATACCCCAAATGATATGAGGCAAAGAGAGATTCCAAATTTCCCTGAGCAGTACCTTCTTAAAGGGACACACCCAAGACTGCCATACTTCCAACAGAAACCCTACATGAACCCACTCCATGTTGAATTTAAGGAGAAAAAATGTCAAATATCCTGAGAAAATGGATAGTCCACAAACAAATGAAAGACATTTTCATTATCTTTTTCGCACAACACACATCTATTTGATTAAAATGCAACCTCTTTTTATTAGATTGTCCATGATTAAAATTTTGTTTTGAACAACAATCCAAAGGAAAATATTTAATTTTGGAATTAAATATTTATCCCATAGTCTCACACTTCACATTTAAACCAGGATTCTGCTCCAAATGCGAATACCTTGATTTAACTTGATATTGGCCATTGAAAGACTCCCTCCAAACCAACTGGTATTCTCTATTACTAATTGGTAAATGAGAATTTCTCATAAGATTATTCAGATTATTCAAACTCATGATATCTTCTTGGTTAAGGTTACCTGACGTCAAGAATTTTCAATTCTTCACTCCTTCAGTACACTGCCATTTATCACAGACTTTGTGGCCATATTTGTTATGGATGCCCTCTTGCAAGAGATGCCAACTATCATATTGACTAATTTGTTTCATTTCAAACAACAGGTTTTATAAACATTCACAATCTCAATCCTCAAGTGGAGTTGTTGAAACACAATTTTCTAGCCCTTTCTAGGGCTATTAGGTCTGCAAAAACAACTCAATCTTGAATAATTTCTCCCTCAAAGCTTCTTAGACATGGAAATCACTTGTATTAGATGGTAATAATGCTAAAGAAGAGACCTATCAAGTTTCAAAAGTTTTGAATGAGTAAATCAAAAGTTATAGGTGTTTTTAATAGCCTGCACCTTGTTTTAGGTCTAATTGAGCCTACAAAAAAACACAATCATTTATATCTATAATTTTAGAGGTCCTAAAGACTTAAAACCACTTGGAACATGTGAATGAAGTCCTTATCCAACTACCCTCCAAATTTGAGCAATTTTGGACAGTGCGTTTAGGTTTTAGAGTAATTTTGGTGAACTAAACCCTAGACTAGGTTTTCACAGTCCGAGAGCAAAGAAAAAAGGATATCTTGAATTGTAAGGACTATCAAACCTTGCTTCCACTTGGATAAGGTCTGTATTGTGATTTCCCAACTCTATTTGATAGAATTTAGGCTTGATCAATGGAAATTACTTATAGAAATCATTTTTTCCCTTAGATTATATACAAGAAAAGCCTTGCACATGATCAAAACATCAAAAAGGATGATAACGAGATCAGATAATATCAAATAAGGTTCATACACATTGAAACAACATCAAATAATGACTTCACAACTATATCAAGCTCCTTATTTATTCAAAATACTTGAAACACAGTCTATATAGCCTTGTAACTACAAGAAATTTTCAACAACCTTGATAAATCTCCAACAACTGAATTTTATCTTGGATTTCATTATTTTCTTGGTTCCTCCTTGCTTGGTTCGACCTCTATCCTCTTCAACTAAATGTCTAAACTTGGTTTTCTGTCACAAGAATCCCTCAACTACCTTAAGATTCTTCTTTCTTGCTTCATTTTGCCCTTTTCCTACATTGGATAACACTTATCAAGGTAAGATGCATAGTTTTAAACATTTAAAACCAAAGCTATGAGTAAATAATATTTACAGTATGTTGAAATGTCCCAAGGATCATTCACATAAGTATTATGATCCTTAAAATCTACTATAATTCACTAAATAGGCCAATATTAATTTTGAATTTTGAATTATTAGTTTTGCTGGGAAAATCTCAAAACACCCCTAGATGACCTACAAACCACAACTGAAGCCTATGTATGACTTCTTATTGACCCATTAGGAACTATCAAACAACCTAAGATCACAAACTAGTCCAATTGAGCTATATACAATGATGCACCTGCATCATACTCCCAAGGAACAAAAGACTTGTTCTTGAGCTTCTTCTCATGAAATCTCCAATGCTACTCCTATACCTGTTATTATCATTTTCAGGGGCTTATGATGAATGTTATTCTTCTCTTCAACATATCTACTCTTTTGGTTACTCAGACCTCTTAACTCATGCCCCCCTGGATTACATGCCCTGTTTGGTTGATGTAGACCTACTTTATCTTCAAATGTACATCCAACTGATTGTACTTTGGTACATTTATCTTGAAACTTACATTTTTATTTAACAACAGTACTCTTTAAAGTTTTATCAAAAGACTGAGTTGTAGAAGTTACAACTTTGTTTGTATAAAAACTTACCAAAAGTTCTTTAGGTTCCTTTTCCAAGCATCCATTCACAAGTATTTTTTTCTCAATCTTCTTGTGATTGAATTGCCTTTAGTATTGGTATACTATCTTCACTTAGATTTGTAATTTTCACTTTTAACTTCTCTTATCTTTCTTTGTTGCACATGGAGTAAATACATTAAGGAAATCAACATGTTCATTCTAATTGTGAGGTCCCTTCTCATCAATTATGAATATTGTCTTCTCCTCATGTACATCAACTTGCACTTGAATTATTTCTTTTTGCTTCTCCTTGATGAAGATACCTTCCTCTATGGATTGTTTGCAACATTATTTCTTCTCACTATTTTTATCATCAACTTTAAGTTTTTCATTATTGTTTTTCAATACAACTGTTTTATCTTCATTCACTTGTTTTCTTGGCAATTTGTTGCTCCTATTGCCTTCCATGGCAATCTCCTTTTACAAATCAAATTTTACAATGAACTCTTTAAGATGGCTTATGTTTCTTATTGATGACAACTCACTTGATAAGTCATTAACCACCTTATTCACATGCTTATCTAACAAAATATGAGTTTTGAAGGGAAAATCAATTACCTTAGTGCTTGTAACAATTGTCCTTGGCTTAACAAGCAAAGCATCACCTATCTCTTCTTTCTTATCTTACTGCAAGAACTCCTTTTCACTTTTTAGGAGTAACTTAAGATTATCTTCTAATATTGTATTTCCCTCTTTCAATGGTATAAGTGTATGCTTCTCTCCATCTTTCTCAAAAGTGTAAGTGTTTCTTCTCCCATCATGGACAGTTTTCCTATCAAATTGCCAAGGTCTACCCAAAAGGACATTGCAAACATCTATAGGCATGACATCAGATATTACCTTATCTTTGTAGCTACCTATCTGAAATCCACTTTACATTGCTCATTTACCAAGGACTTGATGTCTTTTTTGCAACCATGACACCTTTTAAGGAGTAGAATGTGTGGATTTATTTAAACCTAGCATATAAACCATCTCATATGACACTAAATTATTAGTACTTCCACCATATATAATGACTTTGTAGCACTTACCCTTGGAATTGCAGGTGGTTCTAAACAATGTCTTCCTTTGAGCAGGCTCCTTGATCTCCTTGTTCGGCTTAAGCAACACTCTCTTCATAAGCAAAAACTCTCCTACCTTAGGTGCATCCTCATAAAATAGTGATCCAACACTCTCTTCTTCATCAACTTGTACAATCTAATTACTGCCTCCAATATTCGCAAAGCCCATTTGAGGATTCTCTAGGCACTCATATGATCTATGCCCATACATGTTGCATTTGAAACATCTACCCTAAAAAAAGCCTCTTGAATTTCTACCTCTTGCATATGGTCTTTTACATTTGAATGAGTATCCTCCTCTTATAATTTGACTCTGACTTTGTTAGTTGATTTCTCTTTCATCATGTACCTACAATTGACTTCTACATGCATGTTTTCCTTCACCTTTAAAAGTTCTGCCTCTATCCCTTGAGTGTTTAATTTGCTTTCTAGATAATTTATCTTCTACTTTCAAGGCATATTGATATGCCTCCTCAATTGATCTTGGTGTCAAAATATTGATTTCATTTTGAATGTTGAATCTTAGTCCATTCATGTATCTAACCACCTTTTTCAACATCTTCTTCAATGTGACCAACTCTAATAGTTAGCATATAGAACTCTTTTATATAGTTTTTAACTGTCATCTCCTTTTGCCTTAGATTTTAAAGCTTATTGAAAAGATTAGTTTGGTAGTCTTTTGGCATGAATTTTTTCTTCAACTTAGTCACCAATATGTCCCAACTCTTGATCTTGGGATTCATTTTCCTTTTTCTTTCATCTTGAACTCAATCCCACGATAGGAATACATAACCTTTCAATTTGATAACAAACTTCATCTTTTTGTCATCATTTATACCTTCATAATCAAAATATTTGTCCATGGCATTGATCAAATCAACCAGATCCTCCACATTAAGGTTGCTTTCATACACGAGTAGGTACCTCTAATTTTGGTTCTCCTCTAGAACTAACCCCCACGATTGCTTTGATCAATCTCTCTTCTGCTCTCTCCTCTACTTCTTGTTCAACCCTGTTCAAGTTCGTTTCACAACTTGCCAACTAATAAGTGAGATCCTTTCAATATTAAAACAATTTATACTATACTTTGATACCACTATGGTGAAAGTGAATCCTTGAGGTTTAAAACTCTTCAAGAAATGGTCTTTTTATTTTTACTTGTAGCTTATCAATATAGGTCTACCTATGAGTTTTGGGAAATTTCAAAATAACTCCAACTCTAAGCACCAAAAATTGCCCTTATACACTTATGCTAATGTGTTTCATTTCAAAAAACAAGTTTCCTAAACATTCACAGTCTCTATCCTCAAGTGGAGTTATTGAAACACAATTTTCTAGCCCTTTCTAGGCCTATTAGGTCTGCAAAAACAACTCAGTCTTGAATAATTTATCCCTAAAATATTCTCAAGGCTGTAAATCACTTGTATTATATGGTAATAATGCAAAAGAAGACACCTATCAAGTTTCAAGATATTTGAATGAGTAAATCAAAGTTATAGGCATTTTTAGTAGCCTAAACCTTATTTTAGGTCTAATTAAGCCTGTAGAAAAATAGTCATTTATATCTGAAATTGTGGAGGTTATAAAGACTTGAAACATGTGAAGGAGGTCCTTATTCATCTACCCTCAAAATTTGAGCAATTTTGGATGGTTTGTTTGGGTTTTAGAGCAATTTGGTGAATTATACCCTAGACTAGGTTTTCACAGGTTGAGAGCAAAGAAAAATAGATATCTTGAGTTGTAAGGACTATATGAAACATTAATTCCACTTGGATAAGGTTTGTACTATGATTTTCCAACTCTTTTTTGATATAATTTAGGCTTGATCAATGATAATTACTTACAAAAATCACTTTTTCCCTTGGACTATGCACAAGAAAAGCCTTGTCTTAAGCCCTATACTTGATCAAAACATCAAAAAGGATGATAACAAGATCAGATAATATCAAATAAGGTTCATACACAGTGAAACAACATCAAAGAATGACTTCACAACTATATCAAGCTCCTTTATTCAAAATGCTTGAAAACACACTCTATACAATATTGCGACTACAAGAAACTCTCAACAACCTTGCTAAATCTCCAACAACAGGGTTTTATCTTGAATTTAATTATTTTATCGGTTCCTCCTTGTTTGGGTTGACCTCTGTCCTCTTCAACTAAATGTCTAAACTTGGTTTTCTATCACTATAATCCCTCAACTACCTCAAGACTCTTCTTTCTTACTCAATTTAGCCCTTTTCTTACGTTGGATAAGGCTTATAAAGGTAAGATGCATAGGTTTAAACATTTACAACGAAAGATATGAGTAAATAATATTTGTAATATGTTGAAAGACCCCAAGGATCACTCACATAAGGATCATGATCCTTAAAACCTACTATAATTCACCAAATAGGTCAAAACTAATTCACAAATTTGAATTATTGGTTTTGGCGAGAATATCTTAAAACACCCCTAGATAACCTACAAACCACAACTCAAGCCTATGTATGACTTCTTATTGACCCAGTAGGACCTATAAGACCTCCTAAGATCACAAACTAATACAGTTGAGCTATATACAAAGATGCACCTACATCACCTTGTCTACACTTGATTCTTGGCTTGGCTTGACATGAGAATTGGTTGAAGCTCCTTGTATAATTTGACAAAGTTTGCATGAAGAACCTTGTCTATAATAGCTAAAGGACCTTGTATTTATAGACTAATAGGAAGTTTATGAACCATTGATCTGAGATCAAGATCAATGGTGGGGGATGAGTCCTCAAACTCATTATCACATACATGGAATGTGTAAGATATGTCATTTAAGACTTTTTTGGAGTGTGGAAGGCATGTTGGAAGAAAAATACATTCATTGGTCCTCTTGGAGTGTGTAAGAGAGGTGCAAGAGGAAGAGTGTGTAAAAAGGGTGTAAGAGCTTGCCTACACTCCTCTTTCCCATTGACTTCATTAAGTCATATCACCTATGTGAGGCAATAATTCAATTTTGATTTTAGGAAAATAGATAATTCTAAATTCATGAAATTTTTCATTAGAGGAATGATTAGGTTAATTAATCAAGGTGATTAATTGGCAATTAGAAGAATAGAATAATTTGCAATGTTTATTTGCCAATCAAGTATTCACTTAATTGCATTGTGAAGACATTTGTAAAGGATTGAATTGATTAGGGATACACTAGATAAGATTAATGACGCAATATGATCCATTTCTTCTTAACAAGTTTTTCATTCTTTCAAAAGATGTTATTGTGCCTAGTGTCTTGCAACACCTTCTTAAACAGGGGCAAAATGTAAACACTTCATTTTAATTACTTGCATTAGGGAACAAAATCAAAACGAACTTGAAGAACTTATATCTCAAGCCTAATCCTTAGGTTAAGCTACGTGGAAAACAAACAATAAATGCATATTACAAGACAAAAACAACGTTTATATCTCTTTAGAAGATTTATTTGAGAACCGATTTGAAGATGTTGAAATCGGCTTTTAGACTATGGAGTCTTTGACAATGCTTGATTTCGCATGTGAGATGCATATCTCCTTGCTTACACTTGACTCTTGGCTTGGCTTGGCATGAGAATTGGTTGAATCTCCTTGTATAATTCAACATAATAAGTTTGCATGAAGAAGCTTATCTATAATGGCCAAAGGCCCTTGTAATTATAGACTATTGAGAAGTTTGTGAGCCATTGATCTGAAATCAAGATCAATGGTGCATGATGAGTTCTCAAACTCATGATCACACACATAGAGTGTGTAAGATATGCCATTTAAGACCTTTTTGGAGTGTGGAAGGCATGTTGGAAGAAAAGTGTGGTCATTAGTCCTCTTGGAGTGTGTAAGAGAAGTGTAAGAGGAAAACTGTGTAAGAGAGGTGTAAGAGCTTACTTGCAAGCCTTCTCTTTCCCATTGACTTCATTGAGTGACATCACCTATGTGAGGCAATAATTCAAATTTGATTTTAAGAAAATGGATAATTCTAAATTTGTGAAATTTTTTATTAGAGAAATGATTAAGCTAATTAATCAAGGTGATTAATTGGTAATTAGAAGAATAACATAATTTGCAATGTTTATTTGTTAATCAAGTATTCACTTAATTGTCATGTGAAGACATTTATAAAGGATTGAATTGATTAGGGATGTATTAGATAAGATTAATAATACAATAAAATCCATTGCCCCAATAAGAGGTGTATCATTGCAATTTTGGGTTAAAACGATAGTTGTGCAAATAAATTAGGTCCATTGGTGATTTTCAGTTAAATTTGCATGCGATTACAGAAAATCACTCTTGATTGTTGTTTAGACTCAGAAGTGATTAAATGAAGTGTCTACAATCTTATATAAGGCTTCTACGAGTGTTTCTTTCTTTTTGTTTATGTGTCTATCTATATTTATTTTTTAAAATTAATATAAATACAATTTCAAACATTAATTACAAAAAAAATCCATATCTTTGTCCTTTGATATCTGAGGGGTTCGACATACTAATCTTATTTTTCCTCTTTGAGAATGTTGGTTTGTTCAAATATATATAACAGTTGTTTCCACAACTCTCTTCTCTAGAGCTCCTCTTTATCTTATTTTGTAAATTACTTCTCTTCTCTCTTCTTGAACTATTGACTCCTTCCTGTTTTACACACATTTTTAGTGGTAAATGAGCCCTCATCATTTGTTCTTATATCCTTTTTCATGCCTCCTTGTCATTTTCTCTATCGCATTGTCCTTTTCTCTACTTGTCCTAAAAATAACAAAAAAAAATGTCTTTTTTTTGTTGTAGAGTTTATTATGACGTAAATCCGATGTTATTTGCGTCAAAATTGCATCTCAGTTTTTTAAAATATTTTTTTCCTATTAATTTTATTTTAAAAATGTCAAGACCTAAGCTACCTTAGGGACAAAGGTGACATTAAAAATGCATTTTAATTAATTTAAGGACACAGGGAATTTAGAGGGGTTTAGGTCAAGGGAAATTGGTAAGGGGAAAATGTTAAATTGGGGAAATTAATAAGAGACAAAATGATTTGGTGCCAAGGGGAAAATTAATATAGGACTTAGGTTAATTTGGGGACAAGTGGAGCAATATAGAGACTTAGGATAATTTGGGGACAAGTGAAAACTAGTAGGGAACTTAGGTTAATTTTGAGATAAGTAGATTTTAGTTAGGGACTTAGGCTAATTTGAGGATAAGGGAGAAATTGGTAAAGAATTTATGTTAATTTGGGGACATGGGGATAATAGGACGTTAGTTAGTTCATATATTATATTATATATAAATTAGAAAAAAAAAAAAAAATTATTATAAATAAAGATGAATATATTGGTAAGAACATTTTTATAATATTATTATACTAGCTTTTTATAAAATTAAATTATATATATTTCAATTGTTTTTATATAACATTACAAATAAGATTTTTCATCCAATTGAGGCGGAGGTGGTTGTATCCATTATTTTTGCTCTTTAAGGAAGTTAGTCTATGATTTTCCTAGTCTAGGAGAACAATCAATAATATGATCTCTCATATAAACTAACGGGAGACATGATGTCAATGGCCCTAAGTAGAAATGTCTCAGTGAAAAATTGGGCATATCAACAAGTTTATGTATTGTTTCAGTTGATATTGTATTTTTTATAGTTGTACACAAGGTTCATAGATTTGATCATGTCATCTATGTGGTCATGATGCATGAGATGATGATGAAGGTGGTAAAATAGGAATTTTTATGGGTCATCATTGTCATGAAGAAATGACAATGTGATGCAAGAAAAATATTTCTTCACTTTTTTTAAAAAGAACTGGATTGTTCATCCACTATATTGAAAAAAAATTATATTACAAAATGAACTATAATTAAATCTAATTATAATATCTATACATTTCAAAATTAAAATCAAATATAGTTGACTGTATATAAAAAACACATTGAAAATTAATTTTTTTGTGATTGAGAGTTGCTCATCAAAATCATATGTATTATAAAAAAAATTAAATACATGGTGTACAAAATACATCACTACTTAACAACGTTCAATATTTTTTCTTGTTAAAAATAGAAAAATTCTCCCTTTGAATGAATAATCAATAAAATGATCTTTACCAACATCTATATTGACAATTAATTCTACCATGACATAATGAGGTAAAATTCTAGGTTTTTTTGCCCTCTTGGTTATTAACATACTCCATGTATTGACAACTAGGAGACATTTTTTTTTTTCAACCATGTGTACTACTAATGAAACCAACAATATTGTTAAATGCATAATGATGGCCATCAATGTATGTATGATAGTGCATCTTGTGGGTTTTTTGTGGGTCAGTACGAATTCACTCTTCAATGGTCTTTGCATTAGAACACATACCATATATTAACATACTAAACTTGAACTTGACCAAGGAATTTCAATATTTGAAGTTGTACATTGGATCATAAAAATACAAATCAAGATGCCTAATTGAAGTGGAATAGCATATCAAACATTGATTGCAAACAAAGTGAAGAGGCTCAAACTTACCTTTGGGATAGTCGAAGGGCATATCATATAACTTTGCCCCTTATTGGGTGTCTCATATTCACACTTGATGTGAAGCCCACCTTAGATAGATGTGTTATCAACATGTGATTTATCATGTGCACACAATTAATAAATGCACAATTAATGTGGTAGTTATCCTCACGTGTGATAAGGGTTAGGTGTAACTTGGTGAATGATCCCACCTTTTACTCCACTAATTAAAGCCTCTCACTCATATCTTACTTTTACTATATAAGGACATTTTGTGTTCTTGTGGAATGAAATGGAGTTTAGAGTCATCTTTTGAGCTAGTGGGGATGTAGTCTTTTAGAGAGTCTTGTTATAGTGAAACCATTGTTGGTTGCACACATACATTGTATATTACACATAGTTAATACAATGTATCTTTATTAGTGAATCTCTCTCTTGTCTTATCTTTATTGATGAATCTCTCTCTTATGTGAATAATTTATGTGGATGGTGTTTATGTTAAAGATCCATGGGCTATATTGTCATTTCTAATATGGTATCAGAGTGAGCTTTCTTGAGAAGATCAACAAGAGTTTTTGAGAGGAGATCCATATCACTCGCAAAGCTCAGATGCTAGGAAAATCAAGAGTAAAAAGAGTAGAGGAGGATCCTCAAGCACTTCAAAGCTTCAATCCTTAGCAAGCTTTAAGCAGCAAGGATAAATTTTTTATCTCTTTATCAGCTTTTATAAAAATTTCTTTGCAAGTCCTATTTATTTTTTCAAATCCGATTCATTCCTTTAATTAGATTCATGTACCAGTTGTAGATCTACATATGGAGGAGTTCCATGGAAAACATTTTCAACTAATTTTCGTTTGAATCTTTTTGGTGCATATTAGACATTTCCATTATATTCAAAATGCTAGAGAAAGTCAGTTTAGGCTTTTGTTTCACTTAAATCTAACAACATGAGCGCATTTGTCAAGCCATGTAGATTGTGTTCCATGCAGATCTAGAGAATTCGCAGTGGTAAAAATGACCCAACAGCGAATGAGAAGGAAAACAAACTTTTCAGCTCATATGGGATGTTTTTAGGACTAGATTTTGAGTCTTTGTAGTACGTTGTGATGAGTTGTTGGCTCCTATATTTGGCTACAGATTGGATCTAGGTTTGCTCTGATACCACTTGTTGGGGATCAACCAACAAACTTGATTACTTTTATGTAAGCAAAACACGGAATTAAACCAGAATTGAAAGTAACTAGAATCAGAAATAGCAAAGAATAAGAGATACAAGAAACCACCCTGAAAACTTGTATTAAACTCTTCCAGAAGGAAATACAATGAAGAAGCTACACACTTTCTTCTCACACCTCTCAGATGTACAGATCTCTTTCCCTCAAGAGTTTACAATCAATTCCAACAACCTAGATTGATACACACATATACAATATGTCTTGTACTATTCTTTCATACACACTTTTCATGTACACAAGCTATGAAGATCTATCCCTATTATATAAAATTAGGGATCATGAGCAATGCAATATCAACCATTAGATACACCTCCTAATCAAAGGCTTAAAACAGTCTTGCCAAAAATAGAAACGCGGACTTACAACTAACAGCTAAACTTTTCATGCAAACAATCTATTTTGTTTACGAAAATAGACTTTCTGGACGCATAGGTGATCGACGTCGGTCCCTGCCTGTCTGTTTGTGACCGACGTCGGCCGATCAATGACCGAAGCCGGCAGCTACTGGTCGACACCTTGCCGTCGTCGGCGACTGTGTGAATCCAGCAACTTCAGCATCCACTCATCTGGTGAAGCTTTTAGCTCCACACCTTAACACCAACAGCGAATGAGAAGGAAAACAAACTTTTCAGCTCATATGGGATGTTTTTAGGACTAGATTTTGAGTCTTTGTAGTACGTCGCGATGAGTTGTTGGCTCTTATATTTGGCTACAGATTGGATCTAGGTTCATCCATATGGTACTTTTTTCACCTTGCATTTTTGTCCTTCATGTGGCATATTGGGCACTCTCACTTAAGGATTTTTTAGTACTTTTTATACACACATACCACATGGACATTTTAGGAGATATTGAGTTACTTTGTCTTCACTCCCTAGTTAGCATTAAGGGAGTGTGTTGTGTACTATTAATTCTTTCTTGGTTGTTCGAGTATGCTATGTACCTAACGATTGTTCCTAACAGATGTAAAATTGGTTGTTTCTTAGAGGATCTCCATAGCACTCCATTTGTAATCTAGTTATTTTTTGGAGGAGATCCATAACACTCCATTTGCAATCTAGTTGTTTTCTGGAGGAGCTCTATAGCACTCTATTTGGAATCATTTAATCATGCCATTCTGTTCAGATGGAACACGTACCAATAGTCACTTTTGTTCACACAGCCATATTCATGGAAGCTACTTTTGATTCATTTCAATGGAGGATTCATCAAATTTGAGAGACACTTCAACAATTTCATTATTCTTTTTGTTTTTTCATTGTACACGGGTACCTCATCAAGCCTAGTTGTCGGGACCCATACTTATGAGCACAAGACTTTATTTTTTACATCACCTAAACGGATATTCAAGGGGTTGTTGGAGTGTCAGATTTATACTTAATGTAAAATCTACCTTAGGTATATGTGTTACCAAGGTGTGAATTATTATGTGCACATAATTATTGAATACCCAATTATTGTGGTAATTATCCTCATATTTGTGAGAAGGATTAGGTGTAACTTGGAGAATGATCCTAGCTTTAATTCCACCAATAATAATCTCTCACTCACATCTTACTTTTCCTATACAATAACCCTTTGTGTTTTTGTTAAATGAAATAGAGCTTAGAGTCATTTTTCGAGCTAGTGGAGATGTAGTCTTAAAAGGGTCATGTTATAATGCAACTATTACTAGTTGCACACATACATTTTATATTACACACAATTAATACGATGTTTCTTTATTGATGAATATCACTCTTGTCTAAATAATTTGTGGATGGCATCTATCTTGAAGATCCATGGGCTATGTTGTCATTTTTAATATCTCCAAAATGTAAATGCCTGAAAAGAGGTTGGTAGTGGCTTATCTATTGACTACACCCCATAATCTCTCTATTTCGAGAATTTGAAGGTATGCATCTTCAATAGTCGATTAAGAAGTTCCATATCATCGTTGGACTCTTCATCATAACTTTTAAACTTAGCCTTCTCCTTATCTTGAAGTAATTTATTCATTTTGATGACATACTACTTTATCCAGTATAATTGTTTTGAACCTTTTCTTCAATGCATTTTCCTTTATCATCATCTTTATAATAATTGTCTTCATATTCCATTACATCAGATAATACTAATGAGGAGGAAGAAGTCAATTTTTCTAATATTACCTTATCTAAAACACATGACAATGTAAACTAATGTGTGTACTTTTTGAAATTTAATAATTTTCTTAAGAAATAATAAGATTTTTTTTAACAATCCATATTATAAATTACTAAACTAATTTATTTTTATAAAATAAAAACAAAATAATATTGTAATATTTGAAAAACATCTAATTTATTAATGAAAATTAATTAAAAATAAACATATAAGATTAACTAGCTATTTTACATTTTAAATATATTTACTTACTGAAAAATAAATAGATTATCTTCTTATTCACCAAAAATAACCTCTCTCCTCTCTCTCTCACTTAACTTTTATTCGATTTGGAACTCACTTGAAACATTGAAAATAACTTCCAATAAAAAGTTATATGGTACTTCAAATCTCACAGGGAAAAATGTTGTCACAAATACAATGCTATTTGCATCATGATTTAGCATTAGGTTTAGGTCATTATTAAGTTTTATGATAAAAGTAAACAAACATTTATAATACAATTCAAATTTAATTAGCAGCATTAATTATATCAAATATAATAATAAATTTAATTTGAATTAATTAAATTAATAAATAAACAAACACTTCAAAATAATATAATTTTACAATTAAAATTTATTTAAGAACCATTTTTATATATTATAAAAATATAAATTATAAAATTAAATGAATAGTAAATATGTTGATAAGGCATATCTTACCATAAAATTTTAAAAATTAAAATTTTAAACCAATTTGTATACAATATAAAATTGAATGAATAGTATGCATGTTGATAAGACATCTTACTATAAGAATTTAGAAATTAATTTAAAATTAAAATTTTAAACCACACAAAATGTTAGGATGCTATAATTATGTTTGAAATATGTTGGACTTTAAAATTCTACTTAATTTTAGACTCGAATACAATTTAATATGAATAATAATAAGATTTGACAAATTACTTTGAAGTTTTATTTAATTGTATATTTAAATACAATTTTAATATGAATGATATTGACAACCAAAATATAGGTTCTCGTGAATTATCCAATACAATTTTTTTTTAAATATTTTATGCTTGCTTAATTTGTCATTTATTTTTCTTTATGTAAATCATACGATTTATTAAAACCATTAAATAAAGTTTATTTTATTTCATATTATTATTTAAAAACCAGTTAAATTATTATTAGTTACGATGATAAATCATATGAGTTATAATGATAAATTATATCGTATAATAGAAAAGACATCATGATTATTATTAACTATTATAATCCATGTCAAGGTAGAAACTATTGGTTTCATTTTTCAATTAGTCATTTTTGATTCATTCAATCATTTTTTAAAATGTGTATGGTTTTAATAATTCTAAATTTTTCTTTAAAAAATTTCACAAAAATAATAGAATATTCCCAGGGGTGTATTTGAAAATATTCTTATGTTGATATCATGAACACTCGATACCATGACAACTCATACAACTTTTAATTATTACATTTTTTTTATTATAAAAAATTATTTGTCAAACCGTCACGTATGAATTGGTACAAAATTAAAGTGACTCCGCAGTAGTGTGAGTGACAAATAATAAACTTGCCACATGCCTTGAGCAACCCCGTTCTTAAGCTTCAAGGTTGCTTTAGTGTCTAGTCTATAGATCACTGAGCGCAATGGTATTTCCCATCTTTTGATCAATGGGGATTCTCAAGGTATTATTCAATCTTTGAATAATAGAAAGGCAAAATCCTAGAATTTATCTTATATTTTGGATAAAGCTCGGCCCTTATTAAATTCGTTTGAAACTGGAAAGCCAGTCACTGCTTTTGTGAAGCTATGATGCCTTGGCAAATTTGGAATTGATCAACCTATGGATATAATGATTGATAATCATTGAAAAGCTTGGGTGACTACTTTGGTCATTGATATTTCCAATCATCTTTAATTATCCTTTTCTCTCCCTCTGCCACCACTGTATTTTTTGTTATTACCGGTTCGTGTGAATTTATTTCCTTTGGGAGGCGACTTTAAATCTCTAGGTTGGCATTTTAACTCGTCATTCTTGTCATCGACTGTTGGTTGCGAGGAGCGGTGTCTGTAGTGGTTTGGCTTGGATCTTCTCGGTTTTGGGTCAGAGTTACTATAGAATCTGCAATGTAGGAAGCCTAGGCATATCCTTCAAGAGTGGGCCCCTGCAACATAAGAAATGGCTTTCGTTGGCAAGGTCTCACGTGATCCGCTACAGAATATTTTTTGGGTTCCCTCTGAAGAGGCTTTCAGTGCTATCCTTCCTATTATTGGACACGAATTTCTTTGTGCCAGCAGGCTCGTCAAAGTTAATTCAATGGTTGCCTCAATCTTCGCTAGCAATATCATGTTCCTTGTCTCTTGAGGATGTGAAATCCTTGGTCGATTTCTTTGTTGACTTGGGTTTTAAGGTGGGCTTGGATGAAGCTATGGCGGCAATTGATGGTGGGTAGGAGGAATCTCTGCCCTCCTCGGGCAAAGATAAGTTCGAGCTTGTGCCAATGGCGATGTTCAGGTAGCTCAAAAGGAAATTCTCTCTCCTTTGCATATACATCCAGTCCCTATTGTTTGAGGTAAGGGCTATTCCCCCTCCACCTTTGGAAGAAGCTTTGTCGCCTCTGCTTACTTGGAATCCATGCATTCAATTTGCCATTCCTGGGAGAGAATTGAGGTGGTCAAATTGTTGGCCACGCTGGTGTTTTGTGGGATTGTTGCTCATCCTTTGGGCTAGTGAGACAACCTCAGGTGGCGGTTACTAGGGTTTTGAAGGAATGTTTGGCTTTGGGCAAACACATTCTTAATTTCTTTTCACAATTTGCTTTATTACTCAAAACTCAAAGGAGTTTGAAGTCTCCCAAGATCAAATTTCAAGACATCCATGTCCTGAACCCCAACCTTGTCTTGGGGTTGAGCTTTCACCTCCATAATCTAAAATTCTTACCTTAGCTTCAGGTTTGGCCATTGTCCATTAAAACCAATTTGTCAATTTGTCCAAAGGAACCTCACGAGGACCCCTCTTCTCCTCATTACTAATATTTATTCCTCCTATAATGAAAAAAATTGCATAGATTCTTCAAACAACATATCATTGACTTTGTGCTTTATTTTTTCGAGAACTTGATGAGAGTTTACAATCTATGTATTTTTGTTTCCTTCAACTCTCAGTCATTTCTATATCTTCCTTGGAGATTCTTGAAATTCATTTGAAGAAGGTGAAGTACTTAACAAGGGACAAAAAACCAAAAGAAACCAACTTGTGCTTTGAGCATTGTCAAAACAAATGGCCATATTGATGGCAAGTGGCATTTAATTAACAAGATATGCCCATTACCTATTTGTTGTTCCCATAAATAAGAACATCTTTTCAATATTGTCTTTGGTAGGGGCTTCAAGATATCCATCTTAATACAAATACATTGATCTGGATTGGGTTTGCACCTTCCAAAGGCTTATTCACACCTCTTGTTTCATACCTCACACAACCAATTTCATATTAGAATAATTAGTTAATAAGTGTCAACAATCTTTGTTGACTAGGGATATTGTTATTCTACGCTTGTAGTTGTTAGCATATTGTTATACATAGATTGTTTACTTGATAAGAGAAAGTTCCTTGGTGATAGGAGTAGTAGTTCAATTCTTTAGCTATATATTAAGCCACTCATGATGTAATTGGTATAGGTTAATCAATAATATTTTATGATATCAATGTTATTGGATTGAAGAGCTTTTCGAGAGAAGAGCCTGTGAAACTAAGGAGGGTTATGCTGAAGGTATTGGAAAAGCAAACAATGGCATCGGTTTTCTGAAAATAATATCCGAAGCACAAATACTTTTGAGGGTTCTGCTGAAAAGTAAACAACAGGAAAGGCTAATGAACAGTAAAAGACTAAAAAAGTGCATATTTAACTGCAGAAGGATGGCAAAAGAGTTTGATGAACAATTCTTTGTTTTGCTCAACCTTTTACAGAATATACCAAATAAACAACAAAAAAATTGTGGTTAAATTCAAAGAGAGATTCTGTCCATCCCAAAGGGTTCTTGGCTCCTTTACCAGTATGCGGGCCACCCTTGTGTGGAGCAGCTTCCAGCCAGGAAGGCAGTGGTTGATTTTTCTTGAGATTGAAGAATAGGAACCTAGCTGCCTTGAAAGTGGGGATCCATTGCAACAAGGTTTGCTGAAGGCTTGTCATTTGGGAGATGACTGAAAGTAGTGCCAGATAGCTATTTCTTCCTCCTTTTGCCTTTGCCTTGCAAAATCACCAAATAGAAGTTTTTCTATGGTGTTTACTCGCTAGTTCTGTTGTTGGTGGACATTGGTCAATAGGAGGATGCACTTGTCCATGTTTGCAATGGTGAGATCCAACTGAGGACTTTGACTGCCATACGATGCCGATGGTTTTGAGTCTTTGACCATTGAGAGTAATGTCTTGCTTATCACATCTGCCTTCTCACAAACTCAATCTTCTTAATCTATATCTAGTTTGCAGTTACTTATTATGTCATGTGTACTAATATTGAGCCCATATAAACAGAAATCGCAATTAAACTCGAAACATGACAGAAAACGCTTAAATGAACCCTGAAAATCGCAATTTTTGCCGGTCAAACAGTCGGCGCTTGGAAAATCATCAGAACTGTAGAAAATTGCCAAAAAATGGCCAAAAAATAACGATTTTCTAGATAAACGTGATTTTAGCACAATTTAAACACGATTTTTTAAAAGAACGCGATTTGAAGTTTAGGGTTTTGATTTCTTCTTAGATCTGAGCGGTCTCATGAAATGAGCTGCTTTCTGCCAAGCCTGCTCTTTATATTGTTAGAAAGGTCATTTACTGGGCTGATTTTTGGAAACCAATGATTATATTTTGGGGGGAAAACAGACCAGGACACTCGAAAGTTGTCTACTAGAAAGAAATGTGAGAAACTTCAGTTTCCAAGGATGTCCCTTTAAACAAACACGATGTAAATTGTCTCTTACTTTTGTAAAGTTAAACAAGTATCATTTTGTAAAAGCTCGCCACTTTTTTCCGTTTTCTGTGTTGATTGGTTGTAGTGTGAAAGTGGTAGTTGGTAGCACTAATCTAATACCGGATGGAAGTTTAATGTATCACTGAAGCATTCTGCTTAGTTTGCAGCTTTTGGAAGACAACGAAAATGATCAGCCAGTTAATATCTTCATCAAGCCTTTTGAACTTAAAGGCACGTTTATTTGCCAATGCTTTCAGTATTTCACTTAATGGCTGAATTGTGTGTTTAAGATGAGCAATGTACAACTTAAAAGTGTTCATTATTTGTTCAAAAATATCTAAAAGGCATGCACATTAATCTTATGAGGGTTTGTTGTTTAAGAGGGGTTGTCCATGGGACCCCTGCCCTCGTAAACAAAATAAAATAAGAATGAAGTCCCTACTACATCATCTGATAGAAATCTGCCATCCAATATTTTTGTTCGATCTTGGGAGGATGCTGTGAGGGGCTACAAAGGAAAGGAAAGGAAAGTTCCTTTTAAGGTCCACGATGTTGGTCTCTTTGCCCAAGTTTGCAAAGTAGCTTATATCATATAATGCCACCTCGTACTTCTAGTACGGAGTAAGCTTGCAAAGTCTATGTTGCAAAGGTACGCCCTCCCCCCCCGCGCACCTCCTGTTCGAAGACACCTCCGGCACAGGGACGTCCTGGGTACTCCTGGAGGTGTCCCAAAGGTGTCCGTGGCCATGCTGGAAACGTCCAGCACGGCCACGGATGCCTCGGAGAGTGCCCGGGACGTCCCTAGGATGTGCCTGAGGGATTCCAGCAAAAAAATGGCGAAAAACTTTTTTAAAAAAACTCGGAAAATCCTTAAAAAAAACCCTAAAAACTAAGCAACCCTAAATGTAAATCCAGTCCGAACCCAACAATATATAAATAAAATAAACATTTATGTATAAGTTTAAGTACTAGATGTCCACATCTAGTATTTAAACTTATACTTTAAGTTATATTTTATTTATATACTTTCAGGATGTTTGAGAGGGGTTTCGGACCGCTAGGAGCTATAATGCAAATTCTAGGTTTTGGAGGATCCTATCATATTTCAGAGTTAGTCAGATTCCAGGGTTTCAGGGTTTCAAACTTAGCCATATTTCAGGGTTTCAAGATTTCAAGGAGACATCATAGGAGGTATGAATGCCGCATGAAGGGATGTATGCGTGATAGAATAGTATGAGAATATCTCTCGCAAAGTGCCACAAGCCGATCCCACCCCCTTCCCTGTGCACCCCTTAAGGCATGCACTCGTGAGATTCAATGCACCAATGTGCCCTTGTGAGAGAAAGTGTCAGTAAATGATAAAGTTGAAAAATAATGGGAGTGGCATTCATGATTTTGTGGGCAATCGAGATGATTTATTCTAGATTTGAATGTACATCTTGTCTTTGAAGTTTGAAGCAATGAATGAATGAATATTATATATTTTAAAGTGTTTTATCATTTATAGACAAATATTTTCATACTATGTAGTTTCAAGTGTTTTACTAAAAAAATGAGTAATATATATATATATATATATATATATATATATATATACAGACGTACCCACAACGTATCCAAATCAAGGTTTTTGAAAAATGACACACTCGCATCCCGAGACGTCCCCGTATCGGTACCCGTACCTGTACCCAAACAACATAGTGCAAAGTAGCTTATATCATATAAGACCACCTCATACTCCTACTATGTAGTTTCAAGTGTTTTACTAAAAAAATGAGTAATATACAATATATATATATATATACAAACGGACCCACGACGTATCCAAATCAAGGTTTTTGAAAAATGACGTACCCGCGTACCCGAGACGTCCTCGTATCCGTACCCGAACAACATAGTGCAAAGTAGCTTATATCATATAAGACCACCTCATACTCCTACTATGTAGGAGGCACCTAACTGTGCTTAAAATACAAGCCATACATATCCTATCCTCTGCAGAAATTAATGAAAAAAAAAGCTATTCCGATCAAAATCAGTTGGCTCATCATCATCAAATGTAATGAAATTGAACATGGAAATTAATGAAATTGAAAAGTTGAAAATTAGTGGGCATACAATCTCATTTATCTTCCTCATAATCTTTATCTGTTCTCTATGCAATTGAAATGTCTAATATGTATTTATATGCAATGGATATGCCTTTGAATTTTTAAAAAATAGATTTTTCTCCTTTTTATGCATTTTTTCAGTGGTTTTAAGTTTTTCCGATTAATCATGATTTTTTGAAAAATATTTACAGTTTTGAAAAAATGATTTTTTTTCCAAACGATTTATGCTACGATGATTGAACCCTCGCCACACAAATGATATAGATATGAATGTGAATGTATAAATACAAGATACAATGTGAGATTATTAACGCAGAATGGAATCTTATCATGAGGATATGCCATTGTATAAGGATGCTATATTAAATGAATGAATACAAGATACTTTTATAGACCCACTTTATTATGTGGGTATGCCCACAGGATTTGAACCCTTTTTGTTTGCATGGGAGGCCCCATTTCCTACAACTAGGACAATATGAATGCAAATGTATAAATACTTGAACCTTCATTATCAACTAGGGTTCCACACAACAATGATGAGGATATGAAACTGAATGTAATATTAAGGGGATTATTGAGAGAGAGTGAATCAAAGATGAATTGATAAATTCGATTGCATGCATGTGATTAGTTCATATGCATGTAGATGCATGTAAATACTAAGGTACATTAAGATGAAGCCAAGACATACCTAGTATGTACAAACATTACCATCTATATCTTATCAAGTAAAGGCTCCAAGGAAATAATAAATAATATCGTGCCCCTAAATATATAAAAGGTAAAGGTAGAGATATTTTTTTTGTCACCCTTTAAAAGTCCACAAGAGGATTGTTTTTCCATTTACCTTATATATTGTTTAATGTGGTGTACGACCCTACCCCCTCCAAAGTTGAACTTGTGACCTCCACTATGGAGTCCACATGCCCTAACCATCAGGGCCACTCAAGCTATCTCCATATAAAAGGAACTCATGATTGTTAGTAGAACTATTAAATGATAATCTCCATATAGCATTTGGAATGACCATAAGCTTTATGCAAGGCTGTTAATTTGGGCCAAATGACTACTTAATCATCAGTACCCTATGTGGATACAATAGGCCGGCAGTGCATGCTAACCATATACACAACTTTCTTATCTTCAGGTTTTGAGCTAGGGTGAAAGAGTTTAAAGTAACATGCCTAAAGCACATAATAATAAAGGTAGAGACATTTTTTAGGTCACCCTTTAAAAGTCCACAAGAGGATTGTTTTTTCATTGACCTTATATATTGTTCAAATGTGGTGTACAAACCTAATCCCTCCAAAGTCGAACTTGTGACCTCCAATATGGAGTCCACATGCCCCAACCATCAGGTCCACTCAAGCTATCTCCATATAAAAGGAACTTGTGATTGTTAGTAGAACTATTAAAGGATGATCTCCTTATAGCTTTCGGAATGACCATAAGCTTTCCCTAAGGGTGTTAATTTGGGCCAAATGATTACTTAATCATCAGTACCCTGTGTGGATACGATAGGCCCGTTACATGCCTAAAGCACATAATAATAAAGACCTTTTCCGTAGGATACATTGATTTCTCATTGAAAATTTAATTACAATCCACTGTAAATATTATTTTATTTAGAGCCTGCAAGTTTGAAATGTAAATATTGTTTTAATTCAAACTTGCAGGTTTGGAAAGTCCACTAGCAACATAAAGTATTATTTATAGTAATTAACTAAAATGTATATTAGGACAGATTTCTAAACAAAATATAGTGTTTAGGTGAGTATTAAAACTGTATTTTATGCATGGTTAATTTCTATACATTCCAATAGCTACCACCATAGAAGTCCAAGATACCTTTTATTTCACTAATAGTTATTAATGTTATTGTAGTCATGCATATCATTTGTGTAAATTCAGATTTTATTGATTAGAGTGTAGACATCGAGCATGTAATGTTGTATCTGTGCAAGGTAGTATGCCTTTTAAATGCTAGTAACAACCAAAAAAACGCACATTTTCCGTACCGAAACTGCATAAAGCTGTGAATAACATGGCTCAAAAGGAATGCCTTCCACTTCACCATATAATATAAGCCTTGTATAACCGTAGAAGTTCTTAAACTAATATATATCATCAATATAATGTCATTCTCTGATTTTAGAATAAATCAAACTAGCATACTCTCAAGGTAGGTATTTATACAAACAAAGAATTCTCTCCTTTAATCAAATCCCAAGGCAATCCCTAATACTTGTTTCAAACTTGTCTAAAGCTGTCATTGTCTCCACAAAAGCACCTCCTAATTTCTCACTGTAACAAACAATGATAACCAAATCCCATATAAACAATTATTACTTTCCCAAATTCTTTCAACAAGTATGTATAACTTCCCTCACTATAAACTGCCATAAATCAAGCTAAGAGAAGAAACTTAATGTTCTAGACACACCAGGTATCATTGCTAATAAAAACTGATAATTTTGTATCTGAAAGAGGCTATAATTTTGAGTCTGACACGTTGCAAACCATGACTTCTTTTACCTATTGTTCACCGGCAACATGCAAGGCAGCATGGAGTATCATCTTCTCATTTATCCAGTTTATGCAGACTATAGTAGCTTGTTAACACCTACTGTACCTTTGAGATAAAATAAGCAGCAAGCAAAAAGTTCAATACATAAAACAAATCAGCCATGAAATTCATTTTAATAAAATAACAGTATGTCCACATGAAATCCTATTCCCAACACTCATTTCGCCTCAGTTTTAGATTTCATTTGGTCATTCTATAATTTTATTAAAAGGAATCACATGGTCGATTTGTTTTATGTCTTGAAATGTTTGTTTGCTGCTTTTTTTATTACAAAGGTATAGTAGGTCTTAATAAGCTACTTTTGTCTGCATAAACTCGATAAATGAGACGATGATACTCCATGCTGCCTTGCATTTTCCCAGTGAACAATATCTAAAATAAGTCATGGTTTGCAATGTATCAGACTCAAAATTATAACCTCGATCAGACTCAAAATTATCTGTTTATTTAGTCATGGTTTGTATTAATGCATGTGCTTAGCTGCTGCCTGATCAAATGAAAAATTACGGATTCATGCAACAGGTAAGCACCATGCAGTTCTATTTCGAAACCCAGATTAATAATTCAATTATTTTATCCAGCTTTATAAAAGCAGAAATGAGATCTTAACATTTTGTGTCACTGTTTTTGGATATCAAAGATGCACATATGGAAAACATGAACAGAGAAATACATCCACTCGATATTTGCATGAAATACAAATCAAAACCCAAAAAATTGGAAAGAAAAATATTCATAGAACTTGCCTTAATTTCTAATATCAGTGTTCATTTTCTAGATGATTTCTGTTGCATGTGATGATTATGATCCTCTAAGAGTTATCCTGCTAGCAAATATCTTGAAATTGAGTTTACAAACTATAAGCCATGATTATCATCACACCAAATATGGAAAAAATATATATATCACTTTTCCATTGCTGCAGTCCAAAATAGTTTCTATGAACAAAGGCCCTATAGAACTTAAATATGCATGAACTTAAGAACTTAGAGCATAACGAACTCATACCCTATTGCCTCACGTTTTATTATTGTCAACCTCGTAAAAGATGATATGAACAACTCCAATGAGGACTGTTGACATCAATCAGGTCTGCCTGTGTTCTTAACAGCAATGGCATATTCAGGATTCTTTTTTTAATTTTAAAGTATAAAGTTGCATCCAAAGTTCAAGTAGAAGTAAGCGTTTGAAGACACAAAGGCCTTCTGCTTATTTATGTCAAATATAGTCACTATATTAAAAGGAAATATTATTTAAAAATTTTATTCATTTATCTAAATCAATAATTCTATTCAACGTTGAAATAGTAAGAGTTGGGGCAACAAAAGGAAATATGCCAAAGACCTTCAATAAACCTCTGATAATAGCCAAATAATTGTATAAAGCTCCTGCCTTCTACAGCATTCTTTGATATTCGCCAATGAAGAGTATCGTAAATTTGCAGATCCACAGCACTACCAACTCCTGAGATGAGATGCCCAAATGTGCACTTGATTAATTGTGCATTTTCTCAACTTCGTGTAGAGCTTATGCTTCTTCCAAAACTTTAGCATTACAAAAGATATTAGTCATTGTTCTCACAACCTTGAATATACCAATATGCCATCTAAGAACACTTACATACACTTGTCTAGGAAATTTCCATATCATTCACAAAGTTCGTGTGAAGTTGGTACTTTGGTTGGTCAAAACAGGACTGCCAAAAACTCATGGTAAGGCCCATAACTCATCTTGATTGTTGTCTTCAAAGTGTCCTTTTCCTTAACACAACTGATTAGCATATAATGATTGGCTATCAATCATAGAAAGAATTCTCATGCCTTTCATTTCATCGAAAAGATCATCAATCTGAGTTAAGGGGCATTAGTTCTCATTGTTGCATTGTTCAACTGTATGTTATCCATATAAAGCCTCAATTTACAAATCTTCTTCCACACAAGCACCATCACTGCACTCATTGCTGATATGCCAGGTCGTATAATACCCTTCTACTGAGTAATTAGTTCCACACTAGGAAATAGATCATTTCTGAAACACGATGTCCCCTTCAGTAGTAACTGGGGTAACTCCTTATGAACTCCATCTTCAAATTCCTCCTACATAGGGGATCCTCCAAGTTTGGGTAATTGTCATTGAAAATGTCCAACACGATAAAATAATACAAATGGCATATGCTTTTCATATTGCACTTGCATTGTTGAGATCTTTTTGAGTGAAATAGGCCATTAGGTGCCTTCAATCACCATGTTATTTCCCAATGTCGTCCACGCATTCAACTCACTTAGAGGCAATCAACCTTGGCCATATGCAGGGCAAGCATGTACCAAGGGAAATACCATAAAACCTAAGATGTGTGTCTTTGTCACGATAAGATGTTGTCACTACCTTGGCAGAATGCAGCGATTATTGTCACTGTTGTCTCTTATTACTATTGTGGGTGCTTGTCTCTTATTGTTGGCATGACGGGCAATTGCATGGCAGAAAAACTTCTCCAATTACAATGCCTAGTGGTGATGTTATTGACCTAAGATCCTTCTATGGATCAATGGGAGGCATAAATAGATAGCAGAATAGCAGGATTATTCTTAAATCTAATAAGGAGGTTTGAAGGCATTTAGGAGAATCATCGTGTGCCGATAGAATTATGACAATGAAGCAGAACCACAGGTGAGCCCTATAAAACACATAGTGGCGAGGAGTGTAAGCAGCATTGACAATAAAAGTGGGGCTGTTACAGAAGATCTGGGATGGTCATAATTATTTCCCTATTGGTTGTATCATGGAGGCTTCCGTCCAAGTGTGTCACAATAGGGTTACATGTCCCCAAGGTCTGAGTACGGCTGCATTGCATAAATTGCTCTATAATCCTTCTCTATTGCAGGTAATAGAGAAGGGCAACCTACTTTGCAACTTGTGATGCCCTAACTCTTGGTTTTTATCATTTTCAACCCTTCTGTTGTTTCTGATTGTACCACCACTGAGCACTTCTGATGAATAAAGATTAAACCATAGTTACCTGCGTCTCGGGGACGGCAAACAATTTCTCGGTTATAGGGATGGCAGGGGGATGGCCAATAAAGTAATATATAAATATGAATATTTAAATCTTTTAAGTTTGTTCAATGTAGTTTTGGGGTTTAAAGTTTACTCAAACTTTTTCAGGGTGCTTTCAGGATTATTAGGGTTCAATAATTATTTTAAAATAACATATATTAATTTTTTTGGCAGGGCGGGGGGGGGGACATCTATTTTAAAGTGAAAGCGTCAGAAAAAAATTAAAAGTATATATATGTGTGTGTGTGTGTGTGTGTGTGTGTTTAAATTAAAAAAAATTGTGAACGTCCCATCCCTGTCCCCGGGATGTCACCCGGACCCTAGAGGATGCGTCCCCGCATAACACTGGATTAAACCTTCATTGAACTTGTCATATAATCCTCCTCTATTTCATTGCAGTCTAGTAGGGTGCTCTCGAGGTAAAATGAGTTGGAGTTATTATTAATGAAGTGCTCTCTAGGAATAGAAGACTTAGCTGCTCATGGAGGTATGTTTCTACAATTATTAAAAGAAAGTTTTACCAGCACCCCTATGACATTAAAACTTTGAGCCATTACCCATGGGTGTGGCATGGACATTGTTGCTATTCATCAATGGGCCTTAGTTATACATTTATGCACACTTTATAATTACTTTTATGTTAGTTGATATAAGAGGATGGCATTGGTAAAGGAAAACCCAACTCAAAGTGAGGACCAATGAATGCTTACTTTGGCACTAACCTCAGCATGCCTACTTTGACATTTGCATGTTATTGTCTTTGGTATAGGTCCCCGAAGGCACTTAGAAATTATGAGAACAGGTGGAACTATGGGTGAGCCATTGTCGCATAAGGGAAGGAAAGAAATGTAGGTGATGCCAATCACAAGAATGGAGCTCTTATGAAAGGTTTGAGATGATCATAATTCTTTCCCTAGGAGTGGTGTCCGAAGGATTCACAATGCTTAGCTTTTGGGTTACACACCCCTAGATTTAACAAGGGAAAGACTATCGGTTACATAACTATAGGTTTGACCAGGGAAAGTTTATGGGTGGCATACTTATACCTGAATCAAGTGAGCTAAACTGTTTAATCAGCTAGGGAAAACTAGTCGATGGCTGTAGTTGAAATAATCCTCTTTTTGTTTAAATCTAGCTCAGGGGTGGCAGTTTGTGGAGACCTGTTTTAGGTTGGATGGTGAGAAACTCTTGATACAATCGTATCCCTTTCCTTGCAACAACATGATACAAAATCTAAGCATTATGCTATGCATTTGTGTCTTATCACACATGCAAAAGTTTGTGTTGATTTCAAATATTACATGAATTGAGAAGAATGACCCATCTTCACGATGAAAGATGAATATGGATTACAAATTAAGAGAACCTTATATAGATATCTCTTTTAAAGCAGTAGACCCTAGTACTAGTTCTTCACCCCACCGAATCTTTAATTAACTTTAGCATCGTCTGAAGCAAGTCCCAAGGTAGAAAAGTTGATTTGATATTACTACATTTTTTTAAAATTGCAATTTTATTGGAGATTACTTCAACAAATGGTAAAAAAGCCTGCAGTTGGTTATTGGAGTCTTCCATGCCTTGGCATGTAAGCAGAACACTTCTCATACTCCTGAAAGCTCTAGTTATTTGTTTCCCATTATAGCCATTCTTCCTGAATACAAGGTAAGGCATTCCTTTTCCTGTTCAATATGCTCTTCATCTGTGATTCTAAGAGCTTTGGTGGCAAGGGTCCTGAATTCACTAGGTTTTTGTGCTGGGTTGTGAGGGGACAAGGTCTGCATATATAAATCCATGTGAGTTGCCTTCCTGTACACCTGGCGCACTGACAAAATATTTTATTTTACCTTCAAAAATACATCCAAGAATAGTAGTGAGACATCAACCTCCATTTGCATATGGCATGCTTGTTAATTGTGTTTGAGTGATTTCTTGATTACCATTTACCCATACTATGAAAGGACATCTTGAAAAAAAGCATATTTATTAAATTTGTCCGGATCCTAATTTTTTGACCAGCCCAGATAATTTCAGTTCAGGTCAGCCCCGTTTCTTATTTTTTTAGTTTTCTGCAAAAAAAGACACCCGCCAACCTTATATTTTATATAATAATAAATATATTAACACTTTATATTAAGTTATTAATTTATTTTACATATTTATAAAATTATGCTCGTATATATATGATGTATATACTCCAGACTTTCGGATTTTTGGATTTTTTATGCTCCTGAATGGATTCCGGATTTTTCGCATTGGTAAATGGATTCTGGATTTTGGATTTTTTATCCTCCCGAATAAATCCAGATTTCTGGACTTGGTAACTATGAAGAAAAGGCTATGCATAAAGTTTAAATTGGCTGTATCTTCCTCATCCCAATTTCGTGAATATCTAAGTTTACAGAAAATTTATTAGGGGAAATCTTTATAGAGAAAGAATTTCAAATTGGGGCCCAGGGACTTGACACCAAAAGGAAATTTTATGCACCCACGGAGGAGGGAGAAAAGATGTGATGCTTTATTTTTGACAGCTACCTTTCTTTTCTTTTGATTATTATAAATGGTAGGCCAATCTTACCTATTCAAAGTAACACCAGGTTCACCACTTGCAACAAGCCCATCAAGTGCAATAAAGGATCTGCAATAAACAGAAGAAAGCATTAAATTCCAAAAAGCTTTAAATATTTATTTAATGGACTGTAGAAAAATTTCTAACTGACTAGTAAATGCTTCTTTATGGAAGGTTTCTAGTCCTTGCGCATCAATTTGTGATGCTTTAACAGCATTTCTTTGAGACTACTGCGATGCTCAAAATTAATAAAAAGAAGTCAAATATCTTCATTGGATGAAAACATGTGATCTCCACAAACATACCTCCTAATTTGATGCTAAAAGTAGGATGTCACATATGAATAAGAGCATTGACCATTGGTATAGTTTGCAAGCAGATGAAGAAAAAATAATGAAATGATCAGAAACACATGATGTCAAGAATAAGTTCCATTGTTTAGTAATAAATCTGTTTGTGTGTATGTTCATTTTCCCCCCGCTATATACCCATTATTCTTAATATTCAATGCATAAATTTAGAAATCATTCAGAATGTTTGAAATATTTATAACATGAATTATAGATGCAGACTAACAAACACTTCTTTATGAAAGGTTTCTACTACTTTTGAATCAATTTATTACACTTTACAAAGATTCCTTCGGGACTGCCAAAGCTACGAATCAATTAAAAAAAGAGTCGTGTGTCTTCATTAGATGAGAACATGTGATCTCCGCATTCATGCCTCCTAGGTTGATACTACAAGTGTGTTGGCACATATGAATAAGAGGACATTTACTACTGGTATAATTGCAAGTGAACCAAGAAAACATAATTTCAGAAAGGTTGGAAATGCCTTCGTGTCATGAATCAATCGCTTCTTTAGCAATAATCCATTTGTGTGCATGCCACTTACTCTCCTGCTATCTACCAAGTACTTTAAAATTGTCTGCATAAAATTTATAACTCCATTAAAATGTTTGAAAAGTCTCTTTCATATTCGATTGGTATATATCCAAAGTCTAGATACTAAAACGTTGTAGCGAATGATGCGAAGAAAGGAGGGAGGGAAGTTAATGTTTGTAAATGATAGATGTCAGTCGATAGAACTGTAAAGTACAACGAACTAAACCACAAGTATGGGGTGCCTAAAACTGAAAACATCCCCCAGTAAAATGAAAGCAGCAGTAATGAAACAGACATTAAAGGTGAGTTTACCAAGAAAAGGTGACCCAGTAGCCCTAAGAACTATGAAATTATGACAGTATGTCTAGGAGATCTACGCAAATTTGGATGCCTAAAAAAATGCCTCTTGAAGAATATAGATTAAAAAAAATTAGTCAGGATATTGGAAGAAAGTAAAGCTGCTCCCCCACAATCTCACAATAAATAATAGTAGCTCCTGCTGATCTCATAATACATCAATGATCCGGATTATAACTGGAATCCGGTGGACAACACACTAATTTGCAGAAATTTAATGTGTTATAAAAGCAATGAACTAAATGAAGGAAACGGGTACAACAAACAGTTGTATACTACAATGTAAATTAAACTTTATTGAAGCCAAGAGTATACAAGGGTAGCAATCTCTAAGAATAGATGTGAAGCTACAACATTTTGATTTTTACATTCAGCTGCCAATGCCTTTATATCTATTTATAGCAGAAAATGAACAGTCTAAAAATAGAATATGAAGTGATTCAGCTTGAAATGTGAAAATTCCTGTGATAAGTGTTCCCATAAGAAGTTGATAGGTTTCGTCATGACATGAAACCAAAGTTGCATAGATACAGATACGGGTAATTTTTAAGACCCCTTGATATGGATACGGTTGGAAACGGCATATATATACATTATATTTAAATTATTATAATTATAATCTAGAATACAAATTAAAAGAAATAAATAATAAAATTATAAATAATTTTATAATAATTATCAGTTTTAAATTATAAAAAAAAAATTATACATTAGATTGAAATTAAATTTGATTAATATTTATAAATTGATTAGCAATTCAAGTTCAACTAGATTGCGAATCAAATTATAAATAAATCTAAAATTTAAACTTAGACAACAATTATTTTATAACTTATCTCTAACTTAAACTACCCAAGTTTGCTAATACATAACCTATATTTTATTTCATCTAAGAATAGCAGATCGAACAGAGCCGATGTGAAATTTTGAAGGAAAATATCAATTCAACACTCATTCACCTCCACGTCCTCATTTGTTGCTACTAGGATGCATCTGAGGGTTTTATTTTTTTAGACTTTTGAGGGGTCTTTTTTTCAAGTTAATTTTTTTTTTAAACTTTTAAATCAGATATGGTGATCCAACTGTATCCGATACGAGCCAAATATAGGCCCATATTTGGATATGACCAAGTATGGTATCCTACCATATCTAAGTTGCATCGTACCAATATCCATATCCGGCATGCAAAGACACATTCTCTAGTTTTAGGGGTGTCATACCTTGCAACCATGCTCAAAACTCAAAAGAATGCAAAATTTTGGTTATTTGAAATATTATAGTATTTCATACATTTAAGTAATTTGCAATTTTGAAGCCCTTCAGAGTATAATTTTTTGGTCAAACTATGATGCACAAAGTCTTGCACTCCTTCACCATGTTGTACACATTTTGAGCTTTCCAATGCATTTTAAACAAAGTCATTTCGAGCTACGGTCAAGAAGTTATTACTTGGCAAGGTGTAATATTTTTTTTTGATACATTGTCAAATATTGTTCTCAACTGCCACCTAGATCATTCGCCCTTCCTTGAGAAGCAATGGGCCGCATTGTTCCTAGTTATGATTTATGATGAACATAGGAAATCCTGAGTGCAAAAGAGATTCCTTCCACTTAAGTGAGGTGGCACACCCGAAATTCATTTTTACTAATTTCGCGCATTTCAGAGCAGCAGTGCCATGAACCCAGGATGTGCCCATGGTGGACTGCGAAGATTTTCTAGTGTACCCAAGAACAAAACTCTTGGGTCTCGTCTCTACCTTGGCCAACATATCCCATATTTTTCAACAACTTCAAACCAGTCCATGTGATGTATTTTCTGAAACATCCAAATGAATAGGATGGATGATCATAGTCCCAAAAAATAAAAAGGGACTACCATCTAGTTTGTTTTCGTCTGAGAATCTCTTGTTGCAGTTTTCTTGGTCTACAACTCCTCACACTTTATCTGCAAGTCAATCAACATTTCCTCCTTGGCAGCCAATTCTTTATAAAGCTTTTGCATGGTGTGGTTGCATCTCCACTTTGCCCGAAGCAATCCCTAAACAATCATGTCTTTGAAGTTTATAAAATTCTTCTACATATCCACAATTTTCTCCATGAAAATGTTAAGGTGGTCCTATAACCGTTGATTCTTATCCTGAAGTGATTGATTTTCCTCCAACGAAAATTTGTCCTCATTTCGAGAGGTAGAAGGCACCTCTGCATCTTGGTGTTGGTCAAATAGTACAACTTTCTTTGTATAAATTAAAAACATTTGGATCCAATAGTTGGATCCAAAATGTTGGGCAAAAACCCTTTTAGACAAATGTATCCAAAATACTATTATTCATAATTGCACTTCTAAGAAACCACACTCAACTAAAATCAAAGATATTTTGGAGGAGGGATTACCTCTAAAATTTTGTAAGACTAATTTCCTAGAGTGATGGTGACAGCACGACCTCTAGATTGGTAAATACCATATTGATTCCACATGAAAGGTTGGTCGAACTGAACATTCCACATGAAAGGTTGGTCAAATAGAACATCACACACTTTGAGGGATGCCACATCGCAAAGCACTTCATCCTAAAACAACTTAATTGCATATTGTAATATCCCAAATCGGAATATTATACGTTAATTTGGGTTTCTCGAAATTCCTTTTTAAAGTTCGAAATAATAATATTCAATGAATATAGAATTATGTTCTTATTAACAAGATAATAAATTTATATAACAAATAATGTTGTATAATGATCAAACGTGCAATGCGAAATTCTAGTTATAAATATTTTAATAGAGAACACTCGAAGGGTTTCGTCCATAAGGGGTTGATATTAAGGGGTTTCGTCCTTGTATCTAATAAATGAGGGGTTTCGTCCTCAATTATAAA
Source organism: Torreya grandis (assembly GCA_037957365.1). NCBI lineage: Eukaryota > Viridiplantae > Streptophyta > Pinopsida > Cupressales > Taxaceae > Torreya > Torreya grandis. The sequence goes on along the minus strand of JARHVA010000007.1, from coordinate 5,026,281 downwards.
ATAAAAGGTTGTTGCCTAAAATTTAGATAAGGGAATGATTGTCAAATCTGAATATATATCATTTTCCTTCACCAAGTTCTTATAATCACGTTTCATAGCTTTGCACCAAATGATGTGTCTCCTTTACAAAGTGATGTATCTCATTTCCAAGTAATGTGTCTTTTCATCAAATGGGACAACTTGCATTAATATAACCTTTATTCCTTGCATTAAATGTGGTGCTCCTTCCCATATGGACAAGTTATTTAATTTAGTCGTTGTTGTAGTTAATTTAATTGTTGTTGGTTTAGGCAATTCCATTGGTGATTTATTTACATTAATGCGGTTCATATTTATGGTCTCCTTTGTATTTGGGGATATCACAAACCTCTCTTCTTCAGATTGTTTGTCCTCAAGCAATTTTAAACCCGATAGTACACTTCACAACAAAATATAATCTACTCCAAGCTTAGATGTTTCTTTCTCCATCTTTGTAGAACTAATTGCATTATTATTAGTTCTCTCTTGCAAGGGATTATTACAGCTATTCTTTCCCGGATCCCACAGCATTTTGCCATTATAACCATTGTTGTAATTTTAATGAGCTCTTGACTGAGCACAAGGATCCGAGGACCTTTACGTACTCATTTGTCAGCAAATCTGCCCTTACAATCTCCATTAATGACTCACCTCCACTGTGCATGACGACAAATATTTTCTTTGTGCTATTATGGAGACCAAGCAATGGTTCATCTTTGATAAAAGATTCATACCTATTTTCATTGCGATAATAGGATGAATTTATGGTTGTCATAAGATGATTCTAACGTTTGTTTGGCTGTTCAAGATCAAGAACCATCGCCTCCAACTTGGGCTCAAAGAATTCTTTGAGTGATGTTGTTGGGATGTTTTTCAACACTGAATAGTTTACTTCCACCAGTTGATCTTGCAACTCAAGGTTGTTGCCTAAATCATTGTCAACCATCCAAATTTTATGCTCTTTCAGTAGCTGCTCCGTGATGACTTGTTTGACCAAATTTGGTTGCCATCCATCTTCCTCTGGTACGCATTTCCCATATAAACGACAAACATCTATGAATGTCAATTCATCTCTTATCATAGGATCAAGATTCAAATACTTATTGTGACATGCATTAATATCATTGAAAATCAACTCAACATCATCTTCATCTTGTATTGGTTCCTCTCGTTGAAGGAATGTGGGCATGGTTGAGCATATACAAGTCCTAGATGGGAGTCCTTCATGACTGTTATTAAATGTATAAACCTGTTGTGCTTGTGATGATCTTCCCTCACCATTAGAATTTTGAGTTAGCAAGTTATTCAACTGTTGTATTTGTTGAACTAATTGTGACATCAACGTACATACTTGAATTTGCCCTTGGGCCCACTAGTCAAACTGTGCATCATTTATGTTGTTTATGTTGACCTTATGATTTGAATGCATAAAGCTAATCGAAACCCTCAAGCTGGCAGGATGAAAAGCTCTGATAGCATTGTAATATCCCAAATTGGAATATTATACATTAATTTGGATTTCTCAAAATTCGTTTTTAAAGTTCGAAATAATAATATTCAATAAATATAAAATTATGTTCTTATTAACAAGATAATAAATTTATATAACAAATAATTTTGTATAATGATCAAATGTGCAATGCAAAATTTTGGTTATAAATATTTTAATAAAGAACTCTCAAAGGGTTTCGTCCTTGAGGGGTTGATATCAAGGGGTTTCGTCCTTGTATCTAATAATGAGGGGTTTCGTCCTCGACTATAAAAGAAGAGGTTGCTGCCTAAACTTTAGATAAGGGAATGAATGTCAAATCTGAATATATATCATTTTCCTTCACCAAGTTCTTATAAATACCCTTCATAGCTTTGCATCAAATGATGTATCTCCTTTCCAAACTGATGTGTCTCATTTCCAAGTGATGTGTCTTTTCATCAAATGGGACAACTTGCATTAATGTAACTTCTATTCCTTTGCATTAAATGTGGCGTTCCTTCTCATATGGACAAGTTATTTAATTTAGTTGTAGTCAGTTTAATCGTTGTTGATTTAGGTGATTCCATTGGTGATTTATTTACATTAATGCAGTTCATATTTATGGTCTCCTTTCTATTTGGGGATATTACACATACAAAAGAAGGCACTGCCATCTGACAAGTACATGTCTATTTTGAATCACCCGACCAATATTGTATGGTTGAGGGTGAGGTGCATTGGCAGATTCAACTATTTAATGACATCTTCTGGAATCAGGGTCTTTTGACTTCCATTGTCCACAATAAAATGCAGAGATGTTCCCTTCACCCAAACTTGGGAGTGGAAGAGACGTTTTGTATCCTCTGGCTCAACAAGTGAGACTTGTGTTATGGCAACCATAGATTAGGGATGGGCCATTATGAGTTCCTTTCCCTTGTCCTCCATGGGTGGTGGCGTCAATGTCAATGCTAACAACGGTCCTGAATCCAAATTGGCTTAGGAATTTGGTGGTAGGTTGAAATGTCCCAAAATGTGACGAATTGGAAAAAAAATGAGATTTTTCCAAATTTTTATAAATCTGATCTGAAAATTTGTAAACCCTAGATTGAGAATTAAATTTTCAAAACCTTTATTTATTGCAAGAAACCCTAGACGCCAAAAGTGAGGGTTTTGTAGGGAAAATTTGCCAATTAAATACCTTGAAATAATCTACAAAATAAATAGTAAATTCTAGATTTAAATTCTCTTAAATAAATACCTTTTCTCTCCCTTTTTTTGTCACAAAATGATGAAAGAAAAATCAAATTTAATCACCAATTTTTCGTTGTTGTGCAGAGAATAAAAGATCTTCTAAACCCTTGCCAAACTCAGAAAAATATAGAAAAACTACCAACGCTTTATTTTGGCATAAAAATTGTCAATTTGACCCTCCTAGGTCAATCACCCCACTCTTAGGAACCCTGAAAAAATAGCAAAAAAATAGGACTATTCCAGCATTCCACAAGCAAAAAAATATCCAGAAACTTAGAAAAATTAATAATAATTCTGAAAATTATCTATTAATTTTTCATCTTCAATATCTTTTGCAAATCGTCCAAAATGGCCACAATAATTATTAGAAAAATAAGAAATAATTGCAGATAATTATTTGTGAATATTTTGACCGAAAAAGGCCTTCAAACCCTAGCGCCCACCTCTCCAAGTGGTTCGCTCCACTTGAAAAATTAATAGAATAATTTAGCAACCCAAAAATGCAAAAAACATGTGACCAAACCCTCAAAAGCAAGCACCAAAACCCTCCCAGGTAGTTTGCTCCACCTCTAGGGCACAAAAAAAGCTTTCATTTGCAAAAGGTGGTGTCAATAGACATCTTTGTAAGATTCATCAGTCATCATGCAACGAACTTCTATTGGGCATGAATCCCAATAGCCTTCTTCACACAAGAAGAACAAGATAACAATTTCAGCGTATCCTCTTTGAAGCCTTCGCTATGTATTTATAACTTTCCAAAAGGTTTGAACCCCTTTGGAAAAATAAATCATCTTTTTTTATCTTCATTTTAACTCCCATGCTAAAATCTCTTTTTTTTAAATATTTTAAATATTAACCTTAATTAAAAAGAGTAATAAAAAATACTTTAAGGCCAATATATTAATATTTATTTCACTTAAGCACTTTAGTGGTAAAAACCACTTTTAAAATATTTTATTAATTAATTAATAATTGCTTTGTAATAAAAATCACTATTTCGACAATTAATAAATAATTAATAAAATAATTTTCCCCAAAAAAGACTCCTTTAATCTATGAGGAGATAGACTAAAGGTATTCATACATGTTTAATTAAGAGGAAAAAATGGGGACATTACATAGGTCTTGTAACTCATCCAATAGCACCTACTTAGCATGACATTATTCATTTGAGTTTTGCTTACTCTAGTGGGAAGGGTATTTCTTATGGGCTATTTTTTGCCAATCACCTAACTTTTGAAAAAAATCCAAATTTTAGATTTGCTAATGAGCAAATTTTAAAAAAATATATATTTCCCAACTTTTCCTATAAAATGTACAAAAGTTATCGAATTCGCCAAAACATATATGTATTAATAGTAAATTCAATGTTTTTCCTTAGAATTCATCAACCATACATATATTTACTATTTTTTTATCTAAAATGATTCCCCTATAATTAGATACTTGTGAAAAAAATTGTTTCTTTAATTTTTTCCTATTTGTGGATATCACACCTCTTCCCTATAATGTCCCCATTTTCACATCACATATGAGGAGGTTTGAAGACCTTTAGTTCTATTATCCCCCCTATAATTAGATACTTGTGAAAAAAATTGTTTCTTTAATTTTTTCCTATTTGTGGATATCACACATCTTCCCTATAATGTCCCCATTTTCACATCACATATGAGGAGGTTTGAAGACTAGTCTATTTCCCTATAGACTAGAGGGTTCCTTTTTGGGGATTTATTTTATTATTATTTAATTATTTGCCCGAATAATGATTTTAATCATTTGTTGTTTTAAAGCAATTAATTATTTAATTAATAGAATATGTTGAAGATTTGAGTGTGTGCCAAGTGTCTTATTTCATTAAAGAGAGAAGGTAAGTGTAACAAGTGCAGGGAGGAGTTACTTGTGCAAGTAACTCTCAAAATCCTACAAAAAAATAGGTTAGAAACATCTCACTAAATATATATTTATGTGAATACAAAATTCATATAAATACAAATCCTATACACTCTTAAAGAGTTGGGAAAGATAAAAATGAACCCAATTAAGATTAATTTCCAACATTCCCTCTTAAATTTAATTTGAGGTTACAAAAGGGAAGAAAGTATTTACAAATAAAGAAGAGAGTTGACATTACATAATTCTCCCCCTTAATAACAAATTTCTTTGAAAGGAAGTATAATGATTACAATCTGAAAGGAGGAGGATTCGCCAAGAATGTTGCAAAGGTTGAAGTTTGATCATCAACAATCTCCAAAATCCTCATGGGAAAGAAAAATGGTCAATCCGCTTTGGAAGGAATGCCAACAAAAGATGATGGCAAAAAATGATCCACAAGAACCTACAAAACACAAAAGCTAACACCAAGGCTTCGGGCTAAGAGAATAAGGATGCCATAAAATAAGATCTGTATTCAATTTAATAAAAAATAGATCTAAGAAGAGCAAAGAGACAACTTCCAAAGTGCCTAATCATGCACATGCAAAAGGAAGTCAAAGCATAACGAGAAACATATATGCAAATCTGATAAAATATTATGCAAAAAAATAATTGTGTTTACAAAAGCTTCAAAAAGGAAAAGCATTTTTTGTTTAAAAAACTTATAATACAATAAGTAAAAGAGACAAAGTAAAAGTTAGACATTTAAAGGTGCTATATCAAAAGGTAAAACAAGTATTAGGAGCAATGTTTGTTTTTAGCTTATCATTTTTAATGTCTCATTGTTTGCAAAAACAATGATCTTCATAATGATTGGTTTTATTACAATACTTATATTCTAACTTTTTCTTTGGTTTGGAGTTAGATTTGTGGTCTATTTTGTCATTTCCATTGTAAGACTTAGAATTGTCTTTACCATTTTTGTGTTGCTATTCAGATACAAAAGCATGTTCATTGGTTTTTAGACTACCAAATTGAATTAAATTTTCTTTTTTTTTTTATGCAACAAAGTACAAAACAAATCAAACGTCAACTGAGCAGCTAATGTAGGAATAACAAGTTGTGAATGAACATTTATAATGAAACGCTGAAAAGGTTTAGGAAAGCACTTTTTTATAATAGTATTAATTAAATAAAAATCTGAAATTTTAACACTCAAACCAGATAATTGTAAATGCAAAGAATAAACTTTTGTCAAAAAATCATCCATAGTTTTAAAATCATTATATTACAAATCTGAAAGTTGATATTGAATTTAAATTTTTCTAAGTTCATTCACAACATTATAAACAGCTTTAAGTTTAGAACCAGCAATAGATGCAAGAAGACAACCATCAATGTGCACATGCAATTCGGGGATCATGGCCATGCCAATCAAACCTATTATAAAAGCATGTTCATTGGTTTTTAGACTACCAAATTGAATTAAATTTTTTCTTCTTGATGCAACAAAGTACAAAATAAATCAAACATCGATTGAGCAGCTAATGTAGGAATAATAAGTTGTGAATGAACATTTGTAATGAAACGCTGAAAAAGTCTAGGTAAGCACTTTTTTATAATAGTATTAACTATATAAAAATTTGAAATTTTAACACCCAAACTAGATAATTGTAAATGCAAGGAATGAACTTTTGTCAAAAAAATCATCCATAATTTTAAAATCATTATATTGCAAATCTGAAAGTTGATATTGAATTTAAATTTTTCTAAATTCATTCACAACATTATAAACAACTTTAAGTTTAGACCAAGCAACAGATGCAAGAAGGCAACCATCAATGTGCACATGCAATTCAGGGGTCATGGCCATGCCAATCAAACCTATTATAAAAACATGTTCATTGGTTTTTAGACTACCAAAATGAATTAAACTTTGTTTTTTTTTATGCAACAAAGTACAAAATAAATCAAACGTCAACTGAATAGCTAATGTAGGTATAACAAGTTGCGAATGAACATTTGTAATGAAACGCTGAAAAAGTCTAGGTAAGCACTTTTTTATAATAGTATTAATTAAATAAAAATCTAAAATTTTAACACCAAAACTAGATAATTGTAAATGCAAGGAATGAACCTTTGTCAAAAAATCATCCATAGTTTTAAAATCATTATATTGCAAATCTAAAAGTTGATATTGAATTTAAATTTTTCTAAATTCATTCACAACATTATAAACAGCTTTAAGTTTAAACCAAGCAAAAGATGCAAGAAGACAACCATCAATGTGCACATGCAATTCGGAGGTCATGGCCATGCCAATCAAACCTAAGGCCTTTTCATTTTTTGCTTGTCATTTCTCTTGAACATTATCGGCAGTAAGTTTTTCATCGAGTTGGGGATCCTTGTCATCTACTACGCACACTAATTATTTGAAGGTGAAAATATATTGCATATACGATTTCATATATGGTAATTGGTTGATGTAAGTTTAAATTCATGCAACAATTGAGTCATTATGCCACGACAGCTATCCGAATCCTAGACAGTGAAATACAAAAAAATATCACCAAGGCACTGAAGATGCGAGGAGGGACAAGAATGCCAAAAATGATAGGCTTAGCCGAAGAACAAATAATTTGTCAAGAAAAAAATATTGACCGTTTAAAGGTTGAGAATGCAAAAAACACAATAGTTTTGAAAAAAAACTACAAGAGGGTTAATAGAACCACAAAAAAAATTAATTCACCACAATAGTTGTAACGAGAAATATTATTAAAGTGGTTTTTGAAGAAAAATCTACCAATTGTTGATTAAAATAAATTGTTTAACCAACTTTATGAGAAAGATCAATTAACTTGTAAATGTAAGTCCACACCAAAACGTAACTTTAAAAAGTTTTAAAGTTGGTAAATAGTGTGATTGATATTTTTTTTGCTTTAAAATAATAATAACTTGATTACCAATGTTCTCAAGGATCAAGCAATGAAAAAAGGATCAATTTTAAAACAAAGATTAAATACATGGATGCAAAGCTATTTAATAAGGTGCTAATTTGAATTCACTTCTCTATATAATGCAAGTGATGTTTCTCATTTGAATCATCTAAAATTTTTACCAAACACATGATTACAACAGCACATGGTGAAAACGTGAAAGGCAATTTATCACTAATGCATTTATCATTGTTGAGGACTTAAACACACAAATACTTAAGAAATGTAAGTTAAATTTGATTAAGAAAACATTAATGAACTATTACGCCAAGCAAAGAGCAATGCCAGCTTTGGGAAAAAGCACATAAAGAAATGTAAATGTGGAAAGAGCCGTTTAGAAAGTCAAAGAAAAGCATTAAGGTCTACAAGATGGCTAAATAGCACAGAACTAAGGTCAGATAGAGGCAAATAGCTGAGAAGAGATACGTCGTTACATGGAAGGCGTTAAGTGTAAGACTAAGCAAACAACATCTCATGTCCCCTTTCTCAAATAAAGAAAAAAAAAACTTTAATAATAATGTTTTAAGTGGTTACTCCAATGTCACTTTATAATTACAACTTAAAAGGGGACACTTGGTCATTGTTATTAAAAGAGTGGGGCCAAAGTTAATTAATTAAAAGGCCAAAAAAGAAAAAGAAAAGTAATTATTATTATGAGGAAAAAGGTGAATACTAAATTAAAAGTAATTATAATTACTTTAGGTTTAAGGTGGATTAGTAAAAGTGAATTTTATAAAAGGACAAAAGAGGTAGTGATTTTCATTATTATTGTTCATTCACTTTGTCAAATTCACGAACGAATCTTGGATTCCTCCTCCTACAAAAGGATGAAAACCCTACTTGTAACCAACCTAAGGATGAAAACCCTCGGGTTTTTCGAGGTAGCTCTACTCGGGAGCTATATTACAATTCACAGATTATTTTCAACAGCATAGAACAAGGGTTAAAGAGGAAATACTCATATTTTATTGCACACAAGGGTTGTCATACGCTTCGATCAAACACTCTACAGCTGCCATTCATTTCCAACAACACTGTCGTACTAGGCATTCCACAATACAGGCAAATCGCTACCCTAGGGCAAGATCATGGCATGTCTGGGGCAGACTAGGTTGTGTTAGGACAGATCGCAACCAACATGAGGTGGCGCCAAATAGTTCCAGCAGTAGTTAACAAGGTGCAGGCTGTCATATAGTCAATTCAGGGGAATGTCATACATTGAGATGGTGGCACTGTCATTGGGGCCAGCTGTCATGCCAATATTATTACAGGTACAGTTGGTTATAATGTCTTGAAATTTTCAGGCGGGTAAATAAATTAAAACTATAATTTTTTTCCTTATCAAAATTCCACAAAACTACCATTAACTATATGTATTCATGACTGAAATTGTTTATTGAAATTCAGAAGTTTGCAAAGGGAGTTTTATTCAAAAATACAGTCCTTTGCTTTTCCACTTTATTTTTCCAAGAATTCAGTACTTCACTTATCAAAGTTCAATAGCATATCCTAAACGGGATATTATAGTGGTATCAAAACCAAATTCTTGCTGGACTGTTCGAAAAGTTGACATATTTATGTAATATCACATTCATAACAATGGTATTAGCGGAAAAGAATTAAGATACTATCAAAAAGCAAAAAGAAATGTTCAACCACCGAGCTCAAAAAAGAAAATATGGATGACAGACAAAAGAGGATTCCTTCTAATGAATTCAGTTATTTACATGAGACAATCAATCGAGGTCAAAGGGATTTGGAAAAGACAACCCAAATGACCTTGAAAGAATCTATGTTAGAACTAGTCCAAGCTATGCAGGCATTAACCCAAATAAAGCAAGCCAAGGAGAAACAAGCTCATCAGCCAATGAGAGGGTTTCAATCACCCCACCTTATAAAACTTTATGTGCCAAATTCCTACAAAAAAAAGAGGATCACCTTGAAGAAGTAGGGCCTCAACCACGTCATACAGGAAATGAGTTTACAGTGTATCTTGCAGAATATGAAGGACTTGGCCTTGCAATGCAACAAGCTCTCGCTTTCAAAGAGTTATGTGATCTGAAAATGAGAAACAACAAAAGAGGTAGGAGAAATCAGCCAGAACAGCCATGAAAAGATATACAACGGTTGGGTAAGATTACCCTTCCTATTTATGATGGTTCAAACAAATGTTCAACTAGATCTTGGTTGCAAAATCTAGATACTTCTCACTAAATCCAATGTATGAGGAAGAAGTGATTAAATTTTCTACCCTTCACCTTGAAGGGGTGGCACATGAATGGTGATACCATGGCATGGTCACCCAATGACACAGATCTATTTCTACATTGGAAGAATTCAGCCAAAGGATAACTGAAAGGTTTGATGGGAAGGATCCAGAGATCCATTTCATAAGGTTAGCCCAACTCAAACAAGAAGGAACAATGGATAGTTATATTGTTGATTTTCAGAGATTCGTTGTGATGGTACCAGATGTGACAAAAAGAAGGTTAATGGTTTTGTTTGTAGAAGGCTCAACTGAACCTCTCAAAGGTTTAGTGAGTTTTTGACCCTTTGTCACTGCAAGAAGCAATAAACAGAGCTCTAAATCTAGAAACACCAACTCCAAAAGGGAAATTTCTACCTATAGGACAGCAAATAACAACTAGTGGGCAGCCAAAATCAGTAGCTTATAGGTTGCAAGGGATATCAATTGTTGAGCAGCCAAAGAAGCCATTTCAACAAGGGGTTCCTCAACAAAAAGAGTTGCCAAGAGCAATTAAAGAGATAGAAATAAGGACTAAACTCAGGAGGAAGAAGTTATGCTTCACTTGTAGAGATCCATGGGAACCAGGCCATAGATGTCTTCCAAAAGGACATGTGCATTACATAGAGGTAGAATCAGATAATGAGACGAAAGAAGACGTCGAAGTGGGAATGGAAGAGCTAGTGGAAGAGAAGACTACAAGAGGCACCCTTGCCACATTTATATCAAAAGGCCCTTGTGTCACCCTTTCGAGTAAACCCAGGTATTACCCTTTTTGAATTCGTGGAGTTATACAGGGACATAAACTCACAGTTTTGATTGATAGTTGAGCAACCCACAATTTCATTGATGAGGGTTTGGTAGCCCAAAGAGGGCTGAAATCAAAAGTTTTCCAGGGCTTTAATGTGATTGTAGTTGATGGTTCTACTATTCCTTGCACCAAAAGGATTCAACAGTTGGAAATTACACTTGGCAATCAAAGTGTCTATGATGACTTCTATGTGGTTGGCATAAGAGAGACAAAAATGGCTTTAGGGGTGCAGTGGTTACATTCCCTTGGAGAATTCACACTGAATTTTCAAATCATGCAATTGAAATTTAAATCTGATGGTAAAGAGGTTGTGCTTCGTGGTATGACCAATGGAGCCCCTTTGCCAATCACTGCAAACAAAATGGAAGGTGTCACATTTGGTGGTACTCTCTAGATCATAGCTGATTTATGATTCAGCTATCATGGGTTCACTCATGGGGATTGCTAGAGAAGTGTCATGGCGTACAGAGCTTTCAATTTTTCATTATATCAAAGAAGCGCAGCAAAAGCTAACTACCTCTCAAAGAGGAATGGAAATTACATAAAGATTGGTTTGGGATCCTAGTATTTGCTGGGATGGTTCAGGTAATGCTTGAGGGCAAGCAATCTTTAGAAAGGGTGGACTGTCATATCCTTTTTTTCAAATAAAGAAAAGAATACTTTAATAATAATGTTTTAAGTGGTTCCCCCAACATTACTTTATAATTACAACTTAAAAGGAGATACTTAGTCATTATTATTAATTGAGTGAGGCTAAAGCTAATTAATTAAAAAGGCCAAGAGGAAAAAAAAAGTAATTATTATTATGAGGAAAAAGATGAATATTAAATTAAAAGTAATTATAATTACTTTAGGGTTAGGGTGGATTGGTAAAAATGAATTTTATAAAAGGACAAGAGGGGTAGCGATTTTCATTATTATTGTTCATTCACTTTGTCAAATTCACGAACGAATCTTGAATTCCTTCTTTTTCTGCAAAAGGATGGAAACCCTACTTGCATCCAACCTAAGGTCGAAAACCCTCTAGTTTTTCGAGGTAGCTCTACTCGGGAGTTACATTGCAATTCACAGATTATTTTCAGCAGCATAGAACAAGGGTTAAAGAGGAAAAACTCAAAGTTTATTGCACATAAGGGCTGTCGTACGCCCAAATCAGACACTCTAGGACTACCATTCATTTCCAGCAGCATTGTCGTACTAGGCGTTCCACAATACAGGTGAATTGCTGCCCTAGAGCAGGATCACGGCACGTTTGGATCAGATTGGGTTGTGTTAGGACAAATCGCAGCCACTAGGAAGTAGCGCCAAATAGTTCCAGCAACAGTTAACAGGGTGCAGACTGCCATACAGTGAATTCAAGTGGACATCATACATTGAGAGGGTGGTGTTGTCATTTGAGCTAGTTGTCAGGGCAATATTACTACGGGTACAATAGGTTATAATGTCTTGAAATTTCCAACTGGGTAAATAAATTAAAACTATAATTTTTTTCCTTATCAAAATTCCACAAAACTATTATTTACCATATGTATTCATGACTGAAATTGTTTGTTGAAATTCAGAAGTTTGCAAAGGGTTTTTTATCCAAAAATACAGTCCTTTGCTTTTTCACTTAATTTTTCTAAGAATTCAGTAATTTACTTATCAAAGTTCAGTAGCATATCCTAAACGGGATATCACACAACAAATTACAAATATTGAGCAATAACAAAGACTACGCAGTCAATAAAGAACAAAGACTGTGCACTTACAAAGAAATCAAAGATAACGTATTAAGTAAATGAAAAGGCTTTCGCAAACACCAAGGGAAAGAGACAAGGACTATGCAAAATGCAAATGCGCTATGCTATAAACCAAATCTTTTTGAAAAATGAAAGGTATTAAAGACCTTCCTTGAGTTCAAGAAAAATGCGGAGATCTTGAAGTAAGCATAACTAAAAAAGATACATGCTAAAAGCATTAGAACAGAGCACTTGAAGGCTAAAGCTACAAGGAAAAATGCAGCTAGTTGAGCATGCAAGGCACCATTAATAGAACTCAATGCAATGCAAAGCAAAGAGATTCCACACAAAAGACTACATTAGGACATAGATTGATTTGACTGTTGTTAGTTCTTTTAAACTTGAGGGAATTGATGAAAGAGCACAAGAAAAACTCAGATTGCAATAATTAGAGAGCAAAGAATGCTTAAAATTGAGTCTTATTTTGCATAAAACTTTGAGCTAAATGAAGTAGGAGAACAACCTACTTGGAGAGCTCTCAAAACCAATTAAGAATGGGAAAATGCTCCTTATGAGCAACTTGCAACAGCTGGTTAAAGGGCGAAAAGATCAAGCAAAATAAGTTAATAAAAGAGATAGATTTGAAAATATTGCAAGGGTGGTAGCTCTTGCAAAAAAAATCCTAGATTTCTCCAAAAGAGCCTCCACAACTCACAAATTAATGTTAGAAAAGAACATTAAGCTCTGAAACCATGAAGGATTTATGCCAGAATCGTTCATTAATAACATTGAAATAAAAAAATGTAGCATAACATGAAGCTAAAATACCTCTCAAAGGAACAAACCACAAAGTGAGACGCAAATTTTGAAGTGGGAAACAAAATTAATAGAAAAAAATCCACGTGATAATTAAGAAGGCTTGTCCACAAAATCTTCCCGATAAAACTTTTAGAAGCAAGATCATTCGAGATGAAGAGAGAGAGCTTCAAATATCTAGTAAAAAAAAGAAGAGAGGGCTCTTTAAATAGAGCAAGAAGGGAAAGAGAGTTACAAGGAATCTCTTCATAACCTTACAAGACCTCCTTAGTGTGTTCCAAGTGTTTTATTCCCTTAGAAAGATAAGAGAAATGTGTGACAAGTTGGTGGAGTTACTTGTGCTATTAACTCTCAAAATCCTACAAAAGAACAAAGAGGTGAGAGACATCTCATTAAATTTGGATTTATGTGAATAAAAAATTCACATAAATACAAATCCTACACACTCCTAAAGACTTGGAAAAGATAAAAGTGAACCCAATTAAGATTAATTTTCAACATTTTGATTACATAGTGATAGGCCTCTCCCAAAGTTCTGATGTCTGCAAAATCCATGTCTTCTTGGATGTAAAGCCGCAAACCAAGGATTTACAAGGTTGGCATATCCGATCCTTCTTGCATTCTATATGGGGAGAGAAGAATTAATTGGTTGTGTCTTCTAAAAAAGTATTGCTTGCTGTGAAAGCTTTCCAAACGTGGTTAAAAGTTGAATTCAACTACTTATTTATTGCCCTCACTTGGCAAGGTTCTATTTTAGGGGACACTTGAATGATTATGGATAGATGCAAAACTTTAAGGCATAAAATTTAGTTGTCTACCATTATCTTCTTGCAAAAGACAAAATGTAAGGCTATTTTTCAAGAAAATTGGGGCTCTTCAATCACAATTTGGCTATGCTTGTCAAAGCTCAGCTCGCTTGTTCCATAAATGACTTCTTACCCATTGGGACCCAGACTTGGTGTTATCCTTCATTGTTTTCATAGGGAGAGATCTTCCATAGAACCCTGTTTAGCTGGTCTAATTGTCTTGTTTCATGATGTAATTTAAGAAGCATTTCATCAAAACAAAGGTAAGCGAAAGTTTGGAAAAGAAACAAAATAGTATAATTGTTGGAGATCCTAGGATATAAAAAGATATTGTTATAAAAAAAAGTCGAATTCGGTTGCCCATTGGAGTCGGTAAGAATCAAAATAAGGTAATGTAATAGCATTTTGATTATGTAGCAGCACATGGCTGCATAGAACTGCAATCTAGCACTGGACTGTCAAGAGAGATGAAAAAGGGCTCTTCGGCACCACTATTAAAAATGGTTATGGTGGTAATTGCAAATTCAGCAATGGTGGTGATAAGGACACAAGGACCACCACTTCTTCAAGTTAATTATTAAGGAGGGTACTGCGAATATTAATCATTTGTATGAAAGTTTGGTTTCAATTTTAGGAACATTTTTTAGAAATATTTTAGATATAAGATAAGATAAATATATTAATGTCCAACGAATGACCACAAAGCTAGGTCAAAGGGACTACAGATTACAAAAGTGTGCCAAGAACAAGCGGGAAACCAAAAAGGTCTCCAAAAATGAGAAAAACAATGCTGAAAGAAATAGTACAAAACTTAGTTGTTCTTGGTTTTGTGCAATACAAGCTCATGGACATAAAAGTATTTTTTTCCTTTGTTATTTTGTATTGTTTTGTGTTGTTTTTATTTTCGTGTCCTACCTCCTAAAACCTATACTTCCATATTCAAGTTAGGTTGCATTGTTGATGGTATGGTTCTCTTGTACTATGTCAAAAATATATAGAAGAGAATCAGAAAAAGAAATCTTAGCATGCATATTTAAACACTGCATTTACCCCACATTTTCCTCCAAAAAATAAGCAAGCATACAATGAAGTACCATTAGAAACAGTATAAGAGTAATGTCAACTAAATATTTAATTGGACCAAACTCCAAGCAAATACCATGGATACCTATCCATGCAATTTGTATATTGAATATTCAACTCAGATGAATAGGAAAATCGAAGTAATTAACCACCTTACAAGATTTTTAAAAGCAACATCTGCTTTGAGCTTTGTCGGGTCTGTATCATCAAGCAATGATGATGCATTTTTCAGAATAAGATTAAAAGTGCAAACCTGCAAAACCAAATACAACTTTTATTCTTTATACAAATTGATTTTCCTAAATTGAAAAACACTGGACATTTTTACCTAGAACATTAAGAGAGTTCCAATCTTAAATGCATGTGCATTTTATCCTATAACAACTTCTTAGTCTTATTTTATGCAAACAGTGCCAAAAAGTAGTTTGACAGTTATTATGAAGAAAGTTGTGGAAGTTTGAAAACCTATATTAGTACTTGAAATTCTCTCTGGATTACGGGCAACCCTCTCTGTGATTTCAGAGAAACGTTCATGCCAACAATACACACAAAAAAAACACTCACTTAAACACAAGAAAAAGGGGATCCTTGGGTAGCACACTTCTCTAGGGATTGATAGTATTTTGGCATGAATGAATGATGTCAGTGGGGAAGAGGGGTCAATATTCAAGAATGGAGTGCTAGATATGTGTACATGTAGTATTTTCCATAGGCTCATCCATACCTCTCTCCAGTCCAAATAATTTATATTTCCATATCCAACAAAACGAAGTTTACCATCGCCATATCCATTATATAGTGATTGTGTTTTTTGGGCTATGCTCCAATCTTAAGATTGTTTAAATACGCGGCATTAATGTATTGTTATGAAATTCGCACAATCATTTTTAAATAAAGTATTTCTCTAAAGCCACACTATTCCTACTTGCCACATATGAATTGGGATTGTTCTTGACAGCCTACAGGTAGTGAGCTATTATTACAGGCTTAACTATGCATGTCCTGCTTACCAAGCTCATTAAAATCAGGGAAGGAAACAGTAGGCTGCAATTGAATATTTTTGCAAGGTATAAAGTTGTGCACTGTTAATACCACCTCCATTGATATTATTGGAGATATGGCTTTTAGACACAAATGAATACTAGATCCGGATGTGCTGTTCAGGGGACAAAGTAATGCAGTTGTTCATAAGAATGTCATTAAACTTGGTCATAGAGCTATGTTTCTACATTTACGGAAAGATAGTTCTCCAACACATACTCTTTTGCAAATTAATAGGAAGTGAATGGTTTGATATGGACTTACAAGTAGTAATGAAGTTGTGCTCAAGCTTACAGATCAGTTGGCTCTTGAACATACGAAATCGTGAGGAATACCCAGCACTTAAAGACTATGAAGCAGATCTATAAATGATTTTAAATTACTGAAATATGAATTTTAGACCCATGTCCAGCTGGTTTGCTGCTATTCTAATTCTGAATTTGGATTGCAGCAAAGGTTCCATAACAAATTCGTTTGCCAATTTGGTAGGGTGATCCAGGGCCCAAGAGGAGATCCAATGCACAACCTCACTTAGTGGATTAAATGGGTTATTCTGAAAGCGTATATAGAAAGATAAAGACCAACAGATATATCGGAGTGCAGTGAGACAAGGGAAAGAGCAAAGAAGAATAGTGGAAAGCAGATTAGAACTGTAATTGCAAAGTTGTATCATGCAAAGCTCTCTACAAGATCCGAGAGATCGGATGTGTGATGTCTGCGTACCCCTAGTCTATCTCTGTATCACTTCTCACCCAAAGTTTCGAGAGATCGGATGTGTGATGTCTGCATACCCCTAGTCTATCTCTATATCACTTCTCACCTATTACGAAGAACAAAAGAATGTATTAATATATGACAGAGAAAGATGAAGCGTCGATTGAACCGTTACAAGAGTTGGTAACAACTGCCTACTAACCAATCATTAGTTTGCCACCATCTTCTAACATTACTAGAGAGTTGCATGGTACAACACTAAGAGTGTAGGAGTTGTGTGCGATTGCAGAAGAGGAATTGGGACTCACAATCTCGCACATGTGTGCTTGAGGTGATGCTAAAGCTACATGCGAAGCCACAAAAGCTGTGAAGCAACACATAGATGCCACGAGTTGAAGTGATGACCTAAATCCTCCTAGATTAATCATCCCTTCTTGAATAACAATGGTCCCCATTGCGTGCAGTTGTGGCACAAGATGTGGAAAGAGATTGGCAACATGCACTTCTATAAACCCTTTTCCCTAGGAAGGTACTTGACCTACTTTAACACTTCGGAAGAGAGGGATCTCTTGTTGATGTGTTTGTTTAACCCTGGCATCAATTACTTGATCTGATTATGTTGGTGCATTGTAGTTAAGATTTATATCTGCTTGCTGAAGAGTCTCTACAACATCTGAAGTATCCAGCAAAGTTGGAAAGTAATGGCGCAATAGTTATGCATTGAAGATTGGATGCAACCCAAGGTAAGAAGAAAGATTAAGCTCGAAAGTTGTCTGCCATTTGCTTGGTGATGGTGTAGGGCCCAGACCGAACTGAACGAAGCTTGTGGTAGAGTCATCACTGTCTTTTCTTCTACAAATGAAGCCATACTCAATTGCCAACCTAAAAGGTGTGCGGCATTCAATGTTGATCAAGGCATTGCTTGTACTTAGCATTTGTCTGCTACATAATGGTCTACAATTGTTGAATGTGTTGAATGTGCTCAATGAACTAAACAACTTTGTCAACTTCCTTTGGAGCCAAAGGCGCTGATGTTGTTAATGGTCATACAAGATAAGATATGTCGATGGGTTCTAGAGGATGGAAACCCGAGCAAACCTGAAAAGGGTTGTGTTGTAGAGTTGTGTAGAGCTCTATTGTAGTTGTGTTGAATGAAAGGAAGACTTTCATCCCAAGTTCGTTGCTTCTTGGAATTGTACATTTAAGAAGATGTAATATCATCTTCTTTACCACTTTTGCGTCTCCATCAATATGTGAATGGAACAAAGAAGATTTGTTCAACTTTGTGTCTAGCATAAAACAAAGCACTTTCTATAAATTGCTCAAGAACCATGTATCCTTATCTGAAATAATAGTTTATGGGATTCCAAAGTGGATCTACACGTGCTGAAAATACAATTGAGTTGTTTCTAGAGTTGAGATTGCTTTCCAACAAGGGATGAGAATTGCCATCTTTGAGAATCTATCAACTATTACATAAAAACAATCATTACCATGTTTGATAATAGGGTAGCCTGAGAGAAAGTCCATCGAGACATATTCCCACGGTCTCGTTGGAATCGACAAAGGTGTATACAAACCTTGCATCTTGTTAACGAACTTGGCAATTGCACATGTAGTACAAGACCTTATGTATTTGACAACATTTAACCTAAGGTATGGCCAAGAAAAAGAACTTTTGTAACACTATAAGGGTCTTTTCAACTCCAAAATGTCCTACAACCTTGTTGAAATGAGCTTCCCATATTAATTTTGATCTCTCAGCCTCATGCGGTACACACAAGTGCCCAAAATGATATAGGATTCCATCTTGCATGTAAAAATATGGAACTAAATTTCCAAAACAACTTCTAATAGATTGTTGCAAAGTCTAGTCAAATGGATACAATTTTAACTAAGTGTTTACTTCATGTCCACATGTGCCAAGCACATTGAGGAAAGCTTGAACCAAAGGTTAGTTCAAACAATCTACTATTGGATTGGAACTTCCCTTCTTATGCTTGATATTCAGATGGAACTGCTAAAGAGAAGAAGACCATTTCTCATGTAGCTCTTGTTATAACTTGTTCTGAGTTTGCAAGAACTGAAGTGACTTGTGATTTATGTGGAACACAATCTCCTTTCCCGATATGTAATGCTTCCAATGCTTACATGCCTAAACAATGGCATAAAGCTCGCGGTCATATGTGGGATAGTTCCTTGGCATAGTGAATGTTTCACTGTGGTAAGCAACTAGATGACCACATTGAGTGAGGGTTGCTACAAGCACATAGTCAGATGCATTGGTCTCACTCTCAAATGGATGTTGAAGATCAAGTACTGCAAGAACTGACGTAGAACAAAGTCTGGATTTCAGTTCATCAAATGCTTTTTGTTGTGCAGCTGACCAGATGAAACTTGCTTTAGCGCAACCTATGGTAACTTGGATCATAGGCCAAGTCACATATGAGAAACCAAGTACAAATATCCTATAAAAATTTGCTAATCCCAAGAAGCTGCAAAGCTCTATAAGATTTTTTGGTGTTGACCATTCCTAGATAACTTGAATCTTGGTTGAGTCCACATGCACTCCTTGTGCATCTACAACGTATCCCAGATATTGTATCTCTCGCATGGAAAATGAACATTTCTCCATGTTAGCATACAACTTGTGTTGCCACAAAGTGTGAAACACTTGTTCAGTATGGCGTAGATGTTCATTCCATGTTTTGTTGAAGATTAGGATGTCATCAATGTAGACTATAACAAATGTAGTGAAGGGCCTAAGGATATCATTCATCATCTGCATGAATGTAGCAGGTGTTAATTAAGCCGAAAGGCATCACCAACCACTCAAATAAACCTTCCTTTGCTTTGAAGGTTGTTTTCCAAAAGTCTATAGGTTCAACAAGAATCTGATGATACACAAACTTTAGATTAATGTTGGTGAAGAATTTGGCACTACAAAGCTAATCTAGTAGGTCCTCAATTCTTGGAAGAGGATATCAATTCTTCACTATGATCTTGTGAGAGCTTTGTAATCGATACAAACCTCCATGTGCCAACTTTCTTTGACGCATGCATTATTGGGTTGCTACAAGGTGATGAGTTGTCCTTGTGTGTTTTATCCACAAGTTCATGGATTTGTCACTCGATCTCTTCATTCTCCGAAAATGATATCCTTGTATTCTCCCAACATGTTCAATTGTTTTGTTTTTGTAGATGCTAGTGCCACTATGATATGAATTGGTGTTGCAAGGACCTTCTTACATTTAGGTCTCACCATCAAGAGTACAAACTTATAACTGGAACTAACTAGCTTTTGCATTGGTTGGCGCTAATGAGTGACAACTTATGAACTAATTTTTGGTATGCAATATCTCATATCACCAACATCTATGACATTTCTAGAATTTGCCTCATAAACTGCATGTTAATGGTAAACATATGGTTGACCAAGGAAGATGTCACATCTCTAATGGGGCAAAAGTTGCAAAGGAGTACATCTTGAAAATGCTTGATTTTGAACACTAGGCGACACTGGTGAGCAACGAATTTCTCTGAGCTTGCACGAAACCATCCAATGGAGCATGGTTGTGGGTGTGGCATCAATGGCAAGTTCAATCTTCTAACTGCTTTAGGGTAAATTAGGTTCTTTTGCCTTCCACTGTCAACGATGAAGTGTCCTGATTGACCATTGATCCACATTTGATAATGGAACGATATTTTCGCTTCCTCTGAATCTATGGTGGAGAGAGTAGAGATGTTTGTGGTAGCTATTGTCAACCTGGAGCTGCACCCTGATTCGAAGACGTGCGTGAAACGGCTAGTC